>CAJGYO010000003.1:92288401-92924045 GCA_904845875.1 Miscanthus lutarioriparius | reverse complement strand
CAAGTTTTTTGTCATTTGAATCCAAAACCTGATTCCAGCAAAACAAACATGCACTGGAGAAAGCAGATGTACAGAATACTTAGAAAAATTGCATTAACATACATCATCATAAGTAAACAAGTTTTGAAGTAGTATTTGTTCATGCAATCATCACAGCTTTAATTACTGGGGAGAAGGAAAGACAAGACAGGCGATACCTGCAGCAACTTCATGGAAGCCGTGACTAAGATCCTGTAATAGTCAGTCATTTTTTATCTGTGTGAATCTCATAGAATCACAACGAAGCGCCGCAATGAATACGTAGTCGACATTTGGAAATGCAATTGAGACTGAAGCAGTCATGTCTCAACATCATGCTTAGAAGAGTGTAGACAGTCACGGTGTATCTGCAGAACAGATGGCACAGCTTAATGTCAAAAAATTTCTATGAAGCTGCATTCAGAAGGACGATCAGATGCACAGAACTGAGTCAATTGACTTTTTTGTACTTCACTTTAGCAATCAAAGTGTTGGAGTTGTTTCAAGATAGAAAGAGCGTGATCTCCTGATTGAAGCTACGCACCATCATGAAAACGGCAGACCTTATGTGAAGTGTTGGAAGCCAAGTAGATATACATCTCTGTTTTCGAAGAAGTTGAGGATTGAAGATTTCTTGCGGTAAATGCAAATCATTGATCTCGTGCCATCTCTAAGAGCGCTTCCCTTCTTCTTCAGTATACTAATTACCTAGCAAAATGTCATTGTTGAAAGATGCTGAATTGGTAGTACGTAATTTCACAATTGAAATCTTCACCTTATGCGTTTGCTGTGGTGGGATTATTATGAAGGTGATGAAATATAAGAGCCGTTATTTCTAAAAAAAAGAGATGAAACATAGAGCTGCTAAGGACAAAATTCTGAACTGAAATGCGACTTGTTCTCTTTCTCATATAAGAAACCATACATCCACTGACCTTGCTTGCGTTGGGATCTATTTAATTCATTTACCTTCCCGCAGGCAGAGGAGGGATCGCCGGCGGCGCTCGAGGAGGAGGGGCGATGGTTGTGGATGCTGATCAAGGCGCCCTTGACTGCTGACCCACATGGTGCTGCTGGTGCCGGTGATGGCGAAATCACACCCTCGAGGCTAAATTTCTCCTTCACCGATAGTTGCACACCGTAGGGCGCACGCGCAGAAATGCGGGGTCACTCACCGCCACCGGGAAGCCACGACTCCTCCGCTGGGCCACAGAACTGTCTCGCTGCCATCAAGGATCGTCTCGCTGCTAGAATGTTTGCTCAGATGATCTGAACAGGAGCTCGAAAAGGACCCTATTCAGTATCCACCTACTCATGGGCAAAAAAGGAGAAGTTGAGGGACTGCCAGCACGTACAGAGCCACATACAACACAAATAGAAGGAATGCACGGTGGGCCACTGCCAAATCACCATAAAGTGAGCTGATCCATGTTACAGACAAGTTACTCTATTTCCAAACAGATACCCACGGGAATTTTACTCTGAGCCTCGAAAAGATTTATTTGAGTAAGGATTATTTTTGGTGGGGGCCTGTTGAGATTTATCTATACAAATTATACTTCCAGCCGAAACATGGATAAATAGTTCTTCTAAGAAAGAATGGTGCATGCAATGGATGGTAAACGCTCTACGATCAGCCGGCCCAGAACCGGAGAGGCTGCATTTCCTGGGGCAGTACAACGGTTCAATGCAAGAGATTCATCCAGCCCGCTCTTCTGTATGCACTCTTCGATCTCTCTATTCCCCAGTCTGCACATGCTAATATAGAAATTCCTACCACCTGCATGGGTTACAGTTTCCTTAGTTGCGTCTGTTTGCCCCACTCCCGCTTCTTTATTTCTTGCCGCCGCCTGCCATCATCCCTCGCAGCCTCCATCCTATGCCAGACGCACTCGCAGCGTGCCGTTACCGCTATGTCTCACTGTGCCCCCCTCATCCCCCATCAGCGCTTCTTGTCTCAGCCGCACGGCGCGTTATGCCTTTATAAATCCGCGGCAAAAGCTAGTGGTTAAGAGAGAAGACAAATGCATGATCGGACTTAGGCAGAAGCATAAGCGCAACCGACCACCCACTAGGATGGGTACCATCTTGCGCCTTCGCTGACTGGACCCAATCGTTCCCACTTCTTGCTACCGTATGTACCGAGGAAAGAAGAAGGGTGAAAGCAGATATTGCAAAGACATGTTTCCAAGCATTTTAGAGGTATGCTGCAAGTGTTCGGTATCAGTGTATAAAAAGTAGATCGGGATGTGTTGCAAAAGCAGACTCTAGATATTTGTACATGTACAATGGTTATACATGTATGTTCAAAATCTATATTTCCAAATATTTCTTAATCCGGACTGTATATATGCTGTGCTTCACTAATCTTTGGCCAGCAGCAGGTTGATCCTATCTCTGTTGTGGTTGCTGGAAAACTTCATGTCAAAAGCAAGCACAAAATTGATGCTGTTTGTTGGTCCTGAAAAGATAGATTGAGCACAAGAAACATGTTAGAAGAACAAGAACGTATTCAGATAGAGTATAAATGTGTACTCTGTTAGCTTAAACCTCTTGAGAGCTGTTAGGAATTTGAAACATTTTCATATTAAATTTAATCCGAGAAAATACATAACAATTGGTGACAAATAGATGTATGTGCACATGAATGATATTACTACTTGTACCAGTATGAGATATGGACATGAGCAAAAGGCAGATGATAAATGGTAGAAAAGATATTGAGTTTAAGAAAATCTGCAGAATAGAATTCATACTTCACAGAAGGACCCATGCCCACGCATCAAAGTGGCTCTACAAGTGCATAAATCGGTATATAGTATACCGCCATTGGCGTCGCGGCACCGCATAAATCGATGCAGGATTGCTGTCTTGATGCGAAATTTCGGCCATCCATCAGAAGCATATTTAACTTAGGAAGATGAAAGCAGATGTCCCGTGAGTCACTTCGGTGAAGAAGACGCCTTAAACGAATTTACCTAATACATCGCACACTTGGCCAGGTGTGCAGCTGTGGGATTTGCCGGTTACAGGATATTCTCCCAACTCTGTCTTGGCCTTGGAGAGGAGTGGGACGAATGACAGAGCAGGAAGCGACAAAATAAAATAATGCAGGAATTCTTGGCTATGTGTTCTTCCCTACGTGAACAAGAGGTGGGCAATCTTCTCTTATGTAGCAACAAACAAAGATGAAGAGCCAAGCGCGCGGAAGATATAGCGGAGTCCACATAAGCGCGTACGGGTGCACAATAATTTGTAAACCCAGATAATTCAATTGTGCATTACAATATTGCGAAAACAATGAACAGCATCATGACCTACTTGCATATAATGAGTGCGTCATGCACTTGACGCACCTCATCTGGCGTGTCGCCAGCTATATTAGCGGCATAAAGGACTGCGTTTGTTACACTCAATATTAATATAATCTTGGAATTATTCTAGATTTAATTTATTGAACAAAATGGTTGCGGGTCCAATTAAAATCCAACAGTCAACTTCAAATTCCAAGACATATAGAAAAAGTCTTCGTTATCACTGCTAATGTTTGACATACCAAATTTTCTAATGGATCTTTATTAAGTTGGAAATATCCATCTAGAACCAAAGGTTATACTTCTTCACAACCTGGGTCAATGGACTTTGCGCTTGAATTGAAAATCAGCGGTGCTGAAATGCAGTTCCACCTAAGTCCTTCCATCATACAAGGTCACGTAAAGCATCCTCCTACCCAGTTGGAACATATAAGTCAAACTCCTAGGCTCTTCAAGTGAGGACCTAGAATCACCCAAATCTTATAGTATCATGATTACTTGATCAAACTCATATGATTGTGTTCCTCAAACGATATTCTATATGACAAATATCTTTGCTTCAGCTGAGCCACCTAGAACATATTTAGGTAAAACCAATATACCTTATAGCGAAGTGGTGAAATATGCGTATCTGATGGAGGCCAGAAGTTAAAGGTCTTTCCTCATAAGTCTACTCACATGTAAGTTGTTTCACCATCCTACTCTCATGGGATCTCAGGTCACATAGAGCCGCTATCACCATGGTAGACTCCTTATGGGTCCCAGAACATCTCATCGTGCGATGCACCATCTGTCACATTACATTGATAGTTTTCTTGAGTGAATTGATCTCAGATTTTAGGCGTATGGATATAGTCCAGCGCTATCACCCGAGTTCTCAATTCAAGACAGGTTTTTAGCCGTTTCAATACGCTTTATGCCTTGTGGACTTCATGTTATCCTGAATCGCCACTACCTTGATTATCATAGTCTGCAAAATAGGTGGTATATGTTTTCATCTACCGAAGTAAAATCCATAAGGAGTTCAAACCACTTACCCTCACTTAACGGCGTATTGTCTAATCATCGAGTTCTGCTTCCATGGTTGACCTTTGCTAAGATGGTCTGGCTTATAAGACTTCAAGAAACACCACCACCACCAAGGTAAACACATCCAGCATGCCGGGGTGAACCTCATCGAGCATCGAGATATCAGTAAGATCACAATAAATCTCTAGTACCTTTGGGTACCTTAGAGGATAGTGAATGCCATAGCTTATAGTACCTCAGCTGTGGCGCATTATTTTCTCGAGAGCACACCAATGATCATATCCTGGATTTAATACAACTACTTAGTTTGGTTTCACAGTAAACTAGCGAGATATCGTGCCTTGGTAACACTAGATGCACATACATAAGCAAACCAATAATTTGGGAGTATCTCAATTGATCCCTTGCTATTATCTGATTTAACTTTCTTTCTCCCATTCCTTGAATGGTGTGTGATTTCTTTATTCTTGTAGGAAATCTATTCAAGACATGACACGTCAAAAATAGCCTCACCTACCATTCCTTAGATAGTCCCACTGCCTCCAACATATGTTGTAACCAACTCAAATAGAGTGTGGTTCTTTTTCTTCGGCAATCCCATTCGATTGTGGTGAATATGACGGTGTCCTCTCAAGAATAATTCCATGTTCTACACAGTATCAAGAAAATCACTTGAAAGTAATTCTCCTCGCCATCGTAACCTCAAATTCATTTAATTTTCCTCTCAAATTGATTTTCTACTTGACCTTTATAGGTCTTAAAATAATGTAACGCTTCATGTTTTGCCATTTTAGTAAGTACACATAGCAAAATCTAGTACAATCATCTATAAATGTCAAGAAGCATCTTTTTGCCACCTTTTAGTCAATCTGCCATTCATCTCATGGAACCAGTTCTAATGGCATTAAGTTTACTACTCGGCATTTTATGAGGCTTCATGAGGGGTTTACATTGATTGCACACATGACACTTAGAACCTTTGACTAAAATTAAATTTTGGGATTCAAATTTAGATTTGCTAGTCACGATAGGCAAATCTGAAAATTAACGGTGACAAAAGCCAGTGATACCAAATATTTGACTCATCGAGGATAATAGCATTGTTCACAACTCATTGCACACATCATCAAGCAAAGATAAAGCGGAATAAGTTTCGGTGAACTACAACACTTTTACCAATAAAATGTTCTATATTTAGACACTACACATTTATTAGCCTCAAAGATAATTTTATAACCATCTCGGCTACTTAAATGAGCCACTAACTAGATTCTTTTGATGGAGAGACACACGTACATTCTTCAACAACATGCGCTCCTTTCCTAAGTGAACTTTTTTTATAAATGACCACACCAACACCAAGAATACACGCATGGGACCCATTCCCCATCAGCATGGCCTCCATCACCGTGACCATATAAGAAGAAAAAAAAACAAAGTTACTAGCACACACATTTGTTGTTAGGCCAGTATCCATCCACCACGGGCTAATGTGGCGGTGGAAGAACAGAGGTAAAAGAATTTCCATATCTAGATGTTCCTTCTTGAGCCTCACTAACAACCATGATTGAAAGCTTTTCTTCTTGCTTGAATTTGCGGTCCAGACACCACTTGCCTAGTGCTCATTGTTCATAAACAAAGCAACCAATTCTTTTGTTGTTTCACCTTAAAAGTAAGCTTGGTTAGTTTGGCTTTGAGTTGTTCTCTTGCTTGTTCTTCTTTTCTTGTTACAATATGCATTGTTGCTTTTCCTCCACACCATATACTGCTGGAGAAGACCCAACCTTTTTCATCCTGTGGTCTTTGCTCCTCGCCCCCTCCTCAACATCAAGAGACCCAAGCTAAAGAACGCTAAACTCTTGTATCTTGGTGTTTAATAGAAGTGAGAAATCCTTCCAAGAAGATGGCATGTTTTAGCGATTATACCAATGACCACAAACTTATCGTGCAAATACACAAGGAAATTGTTCGAGTTCCTTAGCCAACCGATTCTCATGAGCTTGTTCCACTCCTAATGGTTATCAACCATTTTATAGTCCCTTCGCTTGCTCCATGATGTACAAGGAAACTCACTACCAAAAGATTGGAAACACCGAACTGAGCATCAAGTACATTCCACAACTCTTTTCCTATCACGCATATGATGTACTTGTCTTGCAATATTTGCTATGAAGTACACCAATCACTGGCATACCGAAACAGGGTTATCGATCGCCGATGAACTTTCTTCATCCTCTGGGAGTAAAGTTGTTCTGGCTTCCCCTAATGCTGACGTGATACTTGGATTCATAGCCAACACAACCATGCAAGGACCATCTTAGCATGCCATCTCTTGTAATTTGTGCCATCCAAATCATTCAGTTTGTTGCAATGAGCGAAACCACCAACAAAAAATTGCCTAATATCGGGTTTTTGGATTGTTAGGAATTTATTTTTCATGTTAAATTTAATCTAGAAAAATCCACAGCAAATTGGTGACAACATGTATGTGCACATTGAAAGGTCTCTAGTTTGATTTTGGTAATTGAGTCACAACCTAGGTGGACTAATATGTTTAAATGTGAGATACACACATGTGATTAGTCCACAGAAACTGCTTGTGTAAGCAACATAATATGCTTATGGAGGTGGAAATGGCTTGGATATGTTGCAAGGCTCACACATGTAATGAAGGAGCTCATTATATATGAGATATGACATTGAGTCATGTGACTAAGGTGGAGAAGACAAGACAAGACTTGGCTTGATGGACTGAGTTGCAAGCATGAAGGGCAAGTTGGAGGCTTTGAGCCGATGGACCCGTGGGCATGTGAAGCTTGAGCAAGACTTAGTGCCGAGCGGACGAAAGCTAACGTGAAAAGCAAGTGATGTCAAGATCGATGAACCAATAGGTCACGTGATGATATGAAGTGGATCATATCATTTGGTCAATAAAATGTTGGTGCATGTGTTGCATCGACATTGGAGGAGAAGGAATGGAATGCGCAAGACAAAGGTAATATTTGTAGGGCATTTCATTTCACCGGTCATAGGTGTGTAGAGAAGTTTATGACCAGAGTTTAGGATAGATGGCCGTGCACTATCAAGAGGGGCAAACTTGTTTGCATATCAGTCATCTAAGTGCCACTTTCCCGAGTGATCTAACTTTGCATGCGTTGCTAGGATCGAGTGGCATGGTGAATTGAGGACTAATCCTTTGAAAAATTGTTTGTAAAAATGCTAACACACTTGCACATGATGGTGTACACTTGGTGGTGTATGGTACATTTGCAAAGGAGAAGAAGTTGGAGAAGTTTTGGGAGAACACAGAGTTGAAAAAGAAGAGGTGATGGTTCTTGGATTGGAATACTACATTGATCCATTGTGCTTTGGATCAAATGTGCATGTAAGGATGCAGCCCTCTCATAAGCTTTCCAAAATGTCTAAGATCATGCAATCGGACTTGGGAGCTAAGAGTTATATCCGCTTTTGAAGCGTTGAAAGGTCCGTGACCAAATACTTGATTGGACGCGGCCGATGGAATTTTGCATGAGTCCTGGCTTCAGAAGTCCGGGCTGTTTTTCATGAGCGTAAGTTGGATCCCGGATGCTAGGGAGAGTTCGGTCAGTGATGACCTCGATGCGTCCGGTCATCAAGAGCCTCTAGAACCTCTTGGAAGTTATCGGACTGCGGGAGTCGAGTCTGGTCACAGGAGAAAGGGAGTCCACCTCGGTTGTGGTAGAGGCTTCGTTGAGTGGCCAGGACTGACACCGGCCCAGCCGTCCTGTCCCTGGACCTAGGCGCTGGCCCAATTAGGAGTATGCCGCGCCGCGATAGCTAGCCATTGGTGAGCAATGGTCATCTTCAAACAAAGGAGGCCTATGTGGCTACATCTCAAAGGATTGGACTTTAGATCTGAACTGGGTATTTGGACTCTGAGGGTGAGTCCAATCATTGAAGTCGAATGGGTCAATGAAATCAGGATGAAGGTGGTAGCAGTTATTTTAGCCCTTGGGGCTATAAAAAGAGTGTGGCCAGCCTTGGCACATACTTAGCACCCTTGGGACTTAGTGTCCATGCTTAGGGGTGCTAGGAGATCCTCTAACTCACTTGTGCACATAGTGGTTGCATCCGTTGCAGTGAGTGATTCTGAGTGCGATTGCATTAAGTAGAATTTGCATCAAAAGTGGCACTAGGTGACTGAGTTGCAAAGCCCGGTGGTGCTTTTTACTCTTGGAGGTTGTCACCCTCTTAGATGTAAGCAGTGGTGGTCTCCGTCCAAAGCACGCAAGGAAGCTGTGTGTGGTTCTCTAGAGGAAGGATTTGTGAGGGGTACCATGCTCACCCCACAAGCCGCAAAGAGCAACACTAGTAGAGAGTGTCATTGAGCTACCCTCACTTTTGGGGTGGGTTCTTGCGAGTGCCCAACGTGTGGGCTTGGCGGGTGATGTAATTAGTAGCCGAACCACCAAGTGAGCTGATCGACACAACGGAGACTAGCTTGGTGGAATCAAGTGAACCTCCGGGATAAAAATCACCGTGTCATCCTCTTCTCCGTTGGTTTGATCCCCTTACACAAGCTTGTAATTACTTTCACATTCATTGTGCTTGTGTAGTTGCTCTTGTAATTAGTTAGCTTGTGTAGCTTGCTAGTTACCTTCTAGCTTTAATGTGTAGCATAGAAGTAGCTCCTTGCGTGACTAATTTGGTTTGAGTAACCTTGTTAGTCACATTGCTTGGTTTGTGCAGCTAAGTAATTTAAAATCTATAATTTGGCTTGTGTAGCCTTGTTATTGAGCATTGCTAGTGAGCTTAGGTAGCTTTTATGCTTTTGCTTACTAGCATGTGGGAGCTCCCATTGCTGCTGGAAGTCCACTAGTGAATAGGTTTGTGTGACCTGCTCCTAGAATTGATTAGGTGAGCCTAGCTAGCCAAGCACCTTTGTTACCCTAATTAGGATCTTTATAAGGTGCTTGTGAAATTGAGACAGAGGGTGTAGTCTTGGCTAGACCATTAGTTTTAATTCCGCATTTGTTTCGGTTGGCCAGAATATGCGATTAATTTTAGAAAGGACTATTCACCTCCTCTAGTCTGCACCATCTAATTCCCACACGTGAATGATATTACTACTTGCACTAGTAGCAGATATGGATATGAGCGACATTCGGATCATAGCGGAAAAGATATTGAGTTTAGAAATTCAAGAATAGAATTATACCCAGCGGAGGACCCATGCTCAAAGGCACCGATGGCTCCACGCATACTAAGTCGACATAGTGCTGTGCTTTCGATGTCGTGGACCACAATCGATCTTTGAATGATATTTCAGTAATGAGCGATCCTAACGTCCATTGGGAAGTAGAGCGATTCGAGGAAGAAGAAGACGTCCCGGAGTCACCGGGGAAGAAGCGAAACGATCACGGAGACGCTCCCCAAAACTTGATCGCCACACACCGAAAGCAGGGTGTGTAAGCAGCGGACGACGGTTCCGTGAGGCTCGCTCTCCCAACTCTGTCTTGGCATGAGAGGTGGGCCGGAGATGATGAGGAGAGCAGCACAACATCGTGCAGGTGTTCTTGGCTATGCGTTCTTCCTAAATGAACAAGAGAAGCAGTCCCCTTTTTATGCATCAACAAACAAAGATGAAGAGCCAGGCGCATTAAGAGATGGGAAGTCATCATAAGCGCGTCAGGTTACTAGTAACTTATGAAACTAACAATTCAATTGTCTGTTACTAGTAACGAAACACTCAAGACATTATGACCCACTAGCATATAATGGTCATCTGCACTTGACACTCATCAAGAGGTCAGTTACATTAGCGGCATAAGGACCATGCTTTGTTACACCCAACATTAACACGTAGTCTTGGAATTATTCTTTGATTTAATTATTGAATAAAATGGAACAGGTCCAATTAAATCCAACAGAAACAGTTATGCATTTACTCTTCTATTGTCCTTTTGCAAAAGACTGCTGGGGGATCTTGAACTTTCACTTTGCAGACAACCTCTCAATACAAATCTTTCAAGCCTGGAGAACTCTCCTCAATGTTTCTTTCTCATTAGATATATTCAAACTCCTTTGCTGGGGTATTTGGATGATGAGAAATGATGTCATTTTCAGAAACAAAAATCCCTGTCGAAAATTTGCAGAAGAACTGTAACAGTGGAGTCTCTCCTGTTGCTGCACAGAACCAAAGCTACAATTACCCCCATTTTAGAATCATGGATTCAGTCTCATCTGTAATCTTTCTAATTTTCTTTGTTTCGTTTTATGTTTCCTGAATCCTTCTCCTCTCCCTCCCCATGTTTCTCAATTCTCTGTAATGCCTGTACTTGGTGGTTGTTTTCATTTTAATAAATTTACAGTAGGGCTGCTGGCACCTCCTGATTCCTCAAAAAAAAAAGTAGATCGAGGATGTTGCAAATACATGCATATTATAAGCGCATTTTCAAGTGGTTTGAGGTGTTTCATACGTTTGTTGCAAGTGTTTCATCTTAATGTTTGCAATGATTCAAGTATTTTAGGTGTTTTTAAGTGTTTCATACGCATGTTTCAAGTGTTTCATTTGTCTTTTTTGCATGTTGCAACTGGGGGATGTTTCAAAAGTAGATTGGGGGTTGCACATGAGATGTGCGTGGGAAGCGGATGGCGGCGTGAGCGACGGCCTTGGTGAATGCTTGTGGTGGCGTCAAGGGCGGTGTGGGCCCGCTTCAGAGCGCTTGCCTCTGCGGACCCGACACGTTGGGGTGCTTTCGTCACTAACTGAGCGGTAGATCGTCAAGTGTAGTGTCCCAGATTGGACGTCCAGACACTAGCAAGTCCTAATAAATGATCACCACCTTTGGTTACTAATACGGTTTGCTAAACCTCCCGTCCATGGGTTGCAAAAGATCTCTATGTGAAAGTTGTTTCCAAAGTGTGGCGCATCTGATACAAAAGATCCTAGTTCTTCTCCTACTACAAAAAGTACCAAATCTTATTCTGAAAACCCCATGTAGCTCTGAATAATATATACATACGAGATTGGATTTTTCATGTATCAATCACAAATCATTTTAGATAGCTGTACCATCCAACATAGAGCACTAACCCCAGCAATATTTGATACTTAAGTTCACTCCAGTAGCCAAGAACCAAATAAGTATGAAATATTACTGGGGTTCTAAACCAAATGTAATAAATAGTTCTGCAAAGAAACTTGACATCGATAGTAAAAAAAAGATGTTGAATTAGCTCATCATCATTAAAAACAACATTTCTTACTTCCTGCAATGCCATATTTTATAATCAAGTTACCTTTAGTAAGATTAACCTCTTATGTAAAATCACTTTTAATCTCCATAGACAGAAAACATGGGTGTGGACACATCATAATCAATTGAAGACTCGTGTATAAATTGACCAGTAGCAATTCAATTTTTGGCAGCAGCCATTTGAAATAATCAACTAGTCATTCAATCTAATTTGGGCAACTTTGATAACAATATCATTCCCAGATGCTAACTTATTTGCCATCAACGTGTTCGAAAACAAACATTTAGAGAATTGTACTCAACTTTTTACTACTGCACAAAAATTTAACGTGAGGGCAAAAGGCTTAACCTTGAGGTAGGCAAGCCAACCACCTCAGTCTAAAGGTCCTGATTAATCATGTGGTATTAGCCGGGGCGGTTAGCGCCCGATCTAAGTTAATCAAATAAAAAAATAAGAAAGCCTATGGACAAGCCTAAGCGAGCCCATCCACGGGCCGTCGAGCCCGTCCATGTGCCTTGCTTGCGCCGCCGTCGCTCATTTGGATCCGCCACCGAGGAGGCTGATGCGAGGTTGGGCGCCACCATGAGAGAAAGCGCCGCCATGGGGAGGCCATGCCCGCTCTCGAAGTTGATCACGAGAGAGTGGAGGAGGCGCTTCGCTGTGGGGAGGCCCATCTGGCGCGGAGGAGTTGAAGGGGAGGAAAGCGGCCCATCGCCAAGATCCGGCCGCCCGCCACATAACCGCCACATCTCTGAGGTGGAGGCAAAGGAGTGGTGGGGACCCTGGATCCACGAGCTCTAGCCGCCACCGCCTAGATCCATGACATGGAGGACCACTTTGCACCGTCAGGTGCTTCAAGCTCGCCACCCTGCGTCACCGGGGAGCGGTCCAGCAGGAGGCGGATCTGCGCTGCCGCCCATGCAGCCACGAGGCGGCCACCCCTGCACTGCCCGGTGGCTCGCTTCGCCACAGCAGCATGCTTGAAGCGAGGGAGGGACATGATCGATGTGGGGGAGAGGGAGGAGTGCGGTCGAGTGGGGAGAGGAGGGCCTTGAGAGAGAGTGGGCTGCTTGGTGAGGGAGGGTGAGGAAGGGAGTGATTTTATGGTTTCGTTTATATATTGGAGATGATAGTAGTGGGCTGGTGTGGGCTAGCGGCTGGGGCCCGATTTATCGGTGGTTGCGTTATAATATCCACCACGGTTAATGATTTACCCAAACGGTTTGTGTTATAATGCTGCGCCTCGGTTAATAGGCATTACTTAAGCTGATTATAGTGACATTGCCCGCCTCGAGTTAAACATTAACCGGTTGCTAGGCGGCTGCCTGCAACGAATAACCGACCGGCGGGTAGCTGACCCGGCCGACCTCCGAGAAGCCATTTTGAAAACGCCGCATAAGATTTTGTGTAGTAGTGACATTGACTATTGTATCATGTGTTCATGTGAACTATGCTATGTAAAATTGGATATTGTTCATAAAAAGGATCATTCCCCATCGATTTATCTTTCTAAAAATGCAATTGAGTTCCATTGTGCACATTTAAGTTTGCATGTCTAAAACTTGAGTTAACTAAAAATGGGAGTCCCCTAGTTTCTCTAGCAAATCCTTTGAACGAAGAGTTCTGCCAGCAGTAGTGTAACTGGATTGAAAAGTTTGTAAAAAGGGAGGAAGTGTTGGCACCAAGATTACTCGCGGTATTGGGTAGTACTTCCAAACAAAAAGGGACTCAGTCAAGGAAACCCCTATGTCACTTATTCTGTTCAATATTGCATGGCCGACGTGCTCTCTATGTTAATTAAGAAGGCAAAAAGATGATGACCAAATTAGAGGTTATACCACACCTTGTGGATGATGGTTTTGTCTATCCTAGAATATACAGATGATCCGATCCTTTTCATGGACCATGATTTTGGAGCAAGCTAAGAATATGAAGTTTTGCTCAGTTTTTAAACATGTTTTGTCTAAAAAAATTAATTTCCTCAAAACTGAGATATTTTGCTTTGAAAAAGCTAAACAATACAGTAAGAGTACAATGAACTGTTTGGTTTTGACCTAGGGTTATACCTCTTTAGGTACACAGGAATACCAATGCACCACCGTAAGCTATGCATTGTGCAGAGTGGGGTGTAATTGAGAAAGATTTATACAGAAACAGAAAAGATTTATATAGAAACTAAGTACTTGGATGGCCAAACGCTTATCCTATGGGAGCATACTAGTTTGTTAAACTCGAAACTAAATAGTTTCCCTATCTTAATGGTATATTTTTGAAATTCCTATGGTGTCCTTCAACAAATGGATTTTATCAGGTCAAAATTCTTTTTGGCAACCATAATAAACAAAATACCACCTAACCAAGTAGGGCATTCTATGGCACCCTACGAATCAAAATTAGGTCAGGCATAATAGACTTTTTGAATAAAAACAAATGCCTTTTGGGCAATTGGTTACTTAAATTGCTTAATGAAGAAGAAAATTGATAGACCTTACTCAAGAATAAATACCTGAGCTAAAAATGTCTTACTCAGTTGAAAGTAAACGTAGAGAGACTCTCAGTTTGGAAAGATGTTTTCAAGGCCAGATTTTGGAAGATATGGATAGGCTTTATACACCCTAAAAGATCAATTTTTCTAGCCTGTATAATATTGTTTGTCATCCACAAGTTACTATTGAGAATGTCATAAATCAAATGTCTCATAATCTCTTTTTGAAGAGCTTTATTTAACCGTAAACAAGTTGATTAGTTGGCATAATTTAGTAGCTACATAATTATTTTCAATTTTTAGTAAGGTCGATGTGCCAATATCTGATAAATTTGAACACCCAGTTTACCAACAAATTCATTTAGAAACGGAAACCTTTAAGATGAAACTGTTAGGTTGATGGCGCTATTGGGGCATGAACATATGAGTAAGGAGGCCTATATAAATTAACATCAACTGCTGACATGTGATGATGTGCAGAGGACACTAAGAGGGCCTTCGCCACCAGTCTATGGCAGGGCGGAGGCCTAAACGTGGGGACACCAAGAGGAGCCTTCGCTTCGCCGCCTGATGGCGGCAGGCGGAGACAAGCGTAGCTATCAAGATAACTGGAGGAGATCCAAGGCAGAGATTGCGAGGCGAGAGCGGAGGCTCAAGCGACTCAAGCAAAGGCCATGTGATCCCGCTGTAGAGAAGAGAACTCCTGCAGCACTGCAACCTGAGGGACGCTGGATGGGCCTCCCAGCAGGCCTACGGCTAAGGGCCCATATAAGCAGAGGTGGTGCGAGAGGAAAAGACCAAGGATGCCTTGGAGACTTGAACTAGTTTGGGGATATTCCACGGAATGTAACCTAGCTGTCTATCATAGGGCAAAGATGTACAATAGATTGGTAGTAAGCAGTGACCTATAAAAGGGGATCCAGATCCTATGTAGGGGTGGTTGGTGAGTACATTTATGAAACTCTAACTGAGTTTGGGCCTAGTCTCTCTATCCTTCATCTGGAGCCTCCGCCAAGCTTAAGACCCCATAGCTACACCTTGCTGGGAACCAATTTCCCAACATTGGCGCCAACCGCGTGTAGGTCAAGCAAAACCCACAATGTTGAGGAAAAGAGCAGCCTCCGCCGAGGCACCTCCGGAGCCTTCCAGAAGGGAAGACCTAGGCGAGTGCCTAGAGCACTTATGCTCTGCTTACGGAAGATCAAGACTTAGAAGAGGATGCAACGGAGGATCAGCCTGTGGCGACTGAAGAGCAGCCGGCGCCAAAGCCAACCCTAGAGCAAGTGCTCCAATAGCTCCAACCCCAGTTGTAGAGTACGCAACAAGAAAGAGATAGGTTGGCCGCAACCCTCACCACAAACTAGAGGGCGATTCGAGGGCATCACTTTAGGCGCCGGAGATCAAAGGCAAAAGAATTAGTCGGGTTTGCGTGCAGAGAGATAGAGCATGCAACCCACCTGACCACTTTCCAATACATCCAACCAACCTCTCAAGCAAATCAAAGCAAACCAAACCTTACATGATCTAAGCTGCTCAACCAGACCTTTGGCCCACCTTACACCTTACCAGCAGCTCATAGGACTATAGACTCAAAATCTCCATTATCTAAATGGAATCCAAAGCTCACCTTGGCCTCCCTCCTGCAAACCCATTACCCTACCCAAATTCAATGGGAGATTAGACCCATGCCAATTCATCATGAGTTTCGAGGCGGCCGTAGCCTCTGCAGGTGGAAATGACACTGTCCTGGCCAAGTCATTCGTTATTGCAGCTGAAGGTGATGCATTGGCATGGTATTCTATGTTGAGGCCAAGCTCAGTATATTCTTAGGAAGACCTCTGCGACAAAATCATAGCCAACTTTAATGGGTTCTGCCCGAATCCCCGACCCGATAGACCTATTCTAATGCAAGCAAAATTAAGGCAAGGCTCTAAGGGACTATTTTCAGAGATTTGTGCAGCTAAAAGTGAAGGCACCAAATGTCCCAGAAGATGTGGCAATTGAAGCCGCAATTAAAGGTCTCCGCATTGGAGACTTCGCATCTTATCCAGCCTGGGAAAAGCCGAGCACAATAGAGGAACTATACAATGAGTTTGAGAAGTATTGTAGGTCTGATAATGACCTTCGCAAAAGACTAGAAAAGCAAAATCAGAACATGCAATACCAAGGGAACAATAGGAATGCCCAAAGGGGAAACAGAAGCCAAGGCCAGTCACAGCCTTAGCAAGGGCCAGATCGTCAAGTCTTCAATATAGAGCAACAAGGGAATAGCCAGCAAGGGTAGCAGGCACTAGAGGTTGTCCCAAACAAAGGGCCTCGAAAGCGATCTGAACGCAAGAATACGATCGAGGAAGAAATGGAACAAGAACTAGGACCAAAGCAAAGAAGAAAGATTGTTTATTTCATGGAGAAAACAAAGGCACATCACCGAGAGATTGCCGGATGCAAAGGAAACTCAAGAGAGGATAGAAAATAGAGCAAACCCACAGCCTCCGCCACAACAACCCATAAGAGAAGTCAACCATACCTTCGCCGCACCCCCTCAGTAGCCACACTGCCCAATATACCCAGGCATCAACTCCAATCAAATCCACCCATCCAATTTAGCGGCCGCAAACTACCCTAACTTCTTGCCCACATGGTGACCAAACACCCAGCAACAAGGGCAGTCCAGTAACCAGCGCGCAGAGGCCAACCTTACCTACGTAAACTCAAGGCCTCTGCACATAATATTCAAAGAAACAAACCAGCCAACTCAAGCTCATGCTGAGACAACGAAGCACTACCTCACCACCACCCCACCACAACTAGCCTTCAAGTAAAAAAAATGAGCCCAACCTAAAAAACCAGCTCAACCCCACATACGCTGCCTACCATTGGCATGACATCGCCAATAGCCGAGGCTCATCAATGGAGTTCTAGACAAAGAAATAGAAGAAAGATCATCTCGAGCTTGTCAACAATATAGCACTTTAGGGTTGATGCTGTTGCATAGATTGGTCGAAGACACCCATTACATTTAGGAAAAAGACCTCCAACTAGAAAGCTACCCCATGCGATGCCATGGTGATCAAGGCTAATATAGCAGTTTGGAAATCAATAGAGTTCTAATAGATTACGGAAGCTCTCTACGGATATCATCTTTACTAAAGCCTTTGACGAGATGAAGTTAAGCGTGAAGCCGATTTGCAACCTTCGGACTCTCCATTTATTGGTTTTGGAGGAAAAGAAAATTGATGTGTTAGGAGAAAACATCTCTCTTTGGTGTCCTTGAAGATCGATAAAATACAAGAATGAGTATGTGACCTTGACGTAGTAGACCTCTACTACCAGATAACGCCATCTTGGCAGAGGGTTTTAAAACAAGTTCAATATAGCCATCCATATGGGCTACCTGTGTATGAAAATACCAGCTCTACACGGCATCATCACGGTCCATGATAGTCAGAAAGAGGCAAGAAACATAGAGAGAGCCATCTACAAATCATAGGACAACATTAACTCTATTGAAGTAGCAAAGAACAACATGCCAGAGCCTCCGAATATGCCGAAGGGTAAAATGGATCTTAGAGATAAAGAAGAAACCAAGTTGGTCCGTTAGAAAACAGAAGATCTTGGGCGGAAAAGTCATCATCGGACGTATTCTATCAAAAGAAGAACAGGCAGAGCTCATAGAGACTCTAGTTAAGAACAAAGATGTGTTCGCTTAGTTAGCCTCTGATCTAAAAGGAGTCAGCAGAGACATCATAAAATATTCACTTGATATCAACCCTAAGATGAAACCAAGAAAACAGAGACAAAGGAAAATGTTGGAAGATAGAATCCTAGCTGCAAAGGCAGAAGTGCAAAGATTGCTAGATGCAAATGTCATCGAGGAGAAGTCAAGTACTCAGAATGGTTGGCAAATGTAGTGTTGGTGCCAAAGAAAATGGAAAGATGAGGATGTGCATAGATTTCACAAATCTAAATAAAGCCTGCAAGAAAGATCCATTTCCACTACCGAGAATAGATACCTCCGTCGATAAAGCGGCAGGCTGCAAACGTTTTTCACTACTAGACTATTTTTCAGGATATCAATAGATCTAGCTCAACAAAGAAGACGAGGAAAAGACAAGTTTCACTACTCCCTTTGGGACATATTGTTATGTCAGAATGCCTAATGGGCTCAAGAATGTAGGTTCGACCTTCGCTAGAATGACTAAGGCAGTTCTTGGCCCACAGCTGTAGAAAAAACATAATAGCTCATGTTGATAACATCGTCGTAATGAGCTTGAATGAAGAAGATCACATTGTAGACCTCAAAGAAACCTTCACGAATCTCAGGGCAGCGGAGCTCAAATTAAACCTAGACAAGTGTGTCTTCGGCATCAGCAGAGGAAAGATGCTCAGGTACATCATAGGACCCAAAGGCATAAGGGCAAACCTATAAAAGACGAAGGCAATAATCTCAATTGTAGAACCATCAACCAAAAAGGACATCCAAAATCTCACAAGAAGGAAAGCAGCATTAAATAGGTTCATCTCAAAGTTAGTAGAGCACAACCTTCCATTCTTCAAAGCTCTGAGAGGCGGAGACAAGGTGGAATGGGGCTAGAAGCGATCGAAGGCTTTCCAACAACTAAAAAGCTACATGGCCAACAAACTATTGGTCACTGTACCAGATCTAGAGGCACCACTACTATTGTATGTTGTAGCCTCCAACCATGCAGTCAGTGGGGTACTCATCCAGGAAAAAGAGGAAGAATAAAAATCATTCAATAGCCTATCTACTACATCTCGGAAGCATTATCGAGGAGCAAAATTGAACTACAGAGATCAAAAAAAAGTAGCATACTGCTCGATCGCATCTAGGAAATTGGAACATTACTTCCAAGCACACAAAATCATAGTACCATCATCACAACCACTCAAAGACATATTCAATAACAAAGAGGCCTACGGAAGAATAGGGAAATGGGCAACAGAATTATCCCAATTTGATCTCAACTATGTGTTAAGAACGACAATAAAATCATAAGCATTAGCAGATTTCATGGCAGATTGGACACCTTCGATGCATTAAAGTACCGACCTCAAGCTCGATCTGGGCACTCTATATGGATGGGGCTTGCGGACATCTGGGAGCAGGAGCCTCTCTGCTATTACGATAGGACCATCAAGCCTCCGCCAAAGTATGCAACCATACTAGAGTTCAAAGCAACAAATAATATAGCAGAGTACGAAGGCCTCATCTTTGGGACTCAACAAAGTGAAGGCACTTGGCAAAAAACAATACTAGCAAAAAATAGACTCTTAGGTTGTGGTCGAGCAAGTCGAAAAAAGTACATGGCGCGAGAGCCGAGCTGGTCAAATATTTGCACAAAGAAGGGCACTAGAGCGAAGGTTCTGAAGGGATTCACCCTACAAGATGTACCAAGAGTAGAAAATTCAGAGGCAGATGAGCTAGCAAAGGCAGCAGCAAACAATCTACCCATACTAGAAGGAACATTCTACCAAGTACTCAAAGCACCAGCAACACAAGTAACTATGAAAGCATTCAAGCAAGTACTACTCACGAGTCTCGAAGATCTGAGGCGGTGATCATCGATCAGATAAACAATGTGCAACACTCAGAAGATGAGGCAAGCATAGCAAGAATGGCCGCTAGGGCAAGAAGCTATACACTAGTAGATGGAACCTTGTACAAAAAAGGTGTAGTCCAACCACTTCTCAAGTGCATAACCTAGGGTGAAGGCAAGGAGCTTCTCCGAGAGATTCACGCCAAAATTTACGGGTCTCACATCAGCCCAAGGGCATTGTCTACGAAGGCCATCAGGCAAGGTTTCTACTGGCCTACCCACATCAAAGATGCAGAGGAAATTGTTGAGACATGTGAAGCATGCCAGAGCACCTCCCCACACCAGTCAAGGCCTTCGGCCACAGTACAGCTCATCCCACCCACATGGCCATTACAGAGATAGGGCATGGACCTTGTCAGGCCACTGCCACCTTCACAAGGGGGGAACAAATTTGCAATCATAGCAATTGAGTACTTCACAAGATGGATTGAAGCGAAGCCCTTAGCAGCCATCACTTCAGAATCTGTGAAGAAATTCTTCTGGCAAAACATTATCTATAGATTTGGAGTGCCAAGAACCCTCACGGTGGACAATGGAAAGTAATTTGACTCGGACAAAAATACAAAGAATTCTACAAAAGTCTAGGAATGACCCTAGCCTTCGCTTAAGCCTTCCACCCAGAGTCAAACAGAGCAGTAGAAAGAGCAAACATAATAGTATTCTCAGCAATATAAAAAACATTGTAAACCTCTGCAAGGAAAAGTGGGTCAAAGAGCTACCAAAGGTGGTGTGGTCTCACAACACCACAACATCCAGGGCAACGGGTTTCACACCATTTAAACTACTATATGGAGAGGAAGCAATGTTGCTAGAAGAAGTAAAGCATTAGAGCCTCCGAGTAATGAAGCACGCTCTAGCAATGCACGAAGAATACTCCAAAGAGACAATCGAAGGCACAAGACCTGGAAGAAGTAGAAAACATCAAGAAATACCAAGAACAAACATGGAAATGGAGAGATAGCCACGTAGTCAGGAAGCAAATATAGGACAGAGACCTAGTCCTAAGAAGGAAACCAAATGTGGCTAACGAGGAAAGCTCCACTAAAGTGCTAAGTTCCCTACACACTGGCGAAGGCGTACCGAAAGACCTGTGGTCATTCTACCTAACAGATCATCAAGGTGGGACAACTACTCATACCTGGAACATCGATAATTTATGAAGATTTTACATTTGATTGTAAGAGGATGACCTCCGTGGAAGTATAAGCAAAGGTCACCTCAATTTTTTTCCACGCTTTGTTCCTTTTTTGTTTTACATTCCACAAAAAAGCGCCTGTACTTTTTTCCTCATAAAGGAGGACTCCTAGCAGAGGTGAGGTTTTTAACAAGGCAGGACCCATGTAAAACCTCTAAAATATAAAGAGGAATTCCCCAACGAGAACTATGAAAGCTAAAGGTCGAAAGTGGCTAGTAATGGAGCCACAACATTCGACAACCAAGTCATAACAAAGAGGACCCTCCATTGCCTATAGCCGAAGGCTACAAAGCATGGAACGACCTCCATGGCTAAACTAGCCTGCAACCTTGACAAAGTCCTATCCACCATTAGGCATCAAGGAATTATTAAAATCGGCCAAAAGGCCATGAACCCAAAAAAGACCTGCCTTCGTCGACGGCATCGGGAGGAAAAAGAAGACCTAACAAAGACCTATCCTTATCGTGCATCGTGCACAGATCAATAAGTAGAAATGAAGGTACGATAGAGTTAAAAGAGCAAAGATACATCAAGTACAAGCAAATCTGCGGATCATTAATACCAAATCACAACATATCTAGGAATTAAACCTTCACCAACAACCTTAATTCATGAAACGTACAAGTCTAGGACTATAAAATGGGGTGTCCCCCACCCCATTCTCAATCAAATATGTCATAACACTACTAGCTCAAGAGAACGCTTAGGGAGGGACCAAGGTCGAAAAACCCTATCACACTATAGACCAAAGCAAGAGAGCAATGGAAGCGGGAGTTTCCTTAAAAATATGAGAGCCACAAGATACCATGTGAAGACTCATAAAGATAGAAGCTCACGTAGCCCAACGAAGGCCACGGAGAGGTTTTATGCATCCACCACAGAATGTTGTACACAGCCTCCAATGGGTGTTGTGCAGCTAAAGCTCGCCAAAGAACTAGCAGCTTATAGAAGCTGCTGGAGGGTATCACACGAAGACTCATAACATCCTCGTAGCTATAAATACCAACTGGTATCATGAAGCATCAACCATGTTTGATGGGAGCATCGCAGATTCGAGATGGGCCAAAGGCTAAGCAATACCCCTCTAGGCAAAAAGCAAAGGCTAAGCTCGAGCATGAGTTCAATAGCTTCTGATGAATACTCAAATTGAGTCAAAGCCTTCATAGCAAGCAGCAAGAAGATCGAACACAAGCACCTCAGCTTTTCCATGCCGACACACTAGAATGTCCCCAGCAACAAACAGGACAACAAAGAAGTAGAGGCCATAGGAAGAAAGTAAGAGCCCGAGCCTCCGCAAGGGACACAAGGTCAAAGACTAGCATCTAAACTCTTCGCACGGATGCGCAAGCTCGTCCCCAATGGCAACTAGAAGAAGAGAGAAGCGGAGGCAAGACCAAGAAAATAAGCGCCATCAGCTAGAACTCTTCGCTAAAAATAAAATAGTAACAAGACTCTACAATCAAACAAGTGTCCAACAAAGCTATAAACTTAACTTTATGTAGAGAAACAATGAGAATTATAGCAAGCACCTTAACGGTGCAATCAACAAAAAAGTGATAAGTTCAAAAATTATACATGAGCCCGAATGCAGCGAAGGTCAAAACTCAAAGGGCATTAAGCCCAGTGAAAACACTAAGAAATATTACAAAGGAGCAAAGGTCCCCACTTAACATAACCCAAGCTCATTAACTAAACCGCCAGGCAAGAGATCTAACAAATTCAGCGTGCTCATCGTCAATATCGTGCATTATGAAGGAAAACATCTAAAAAATGAAGGTCTTGGAAAAGTTTGACACTAATATTCCCATAGTTCACCGCTAACATAAATGCCATCATGATACATAGTCAAAGGTAGCACGCCCCTACACAGGCCCAAAGGAGGAAACCTCGTGAGGACAAATGTACAATTTCAACCCCAGGCAGCGAAGGCACCAACTAAATACCAAAAACTATAATATACATAAAGGACGAATCCTCGAATCCATCGCCTTGGCTACACCTAAGACTGACAACTAGAAGCCTAAACACTACACCTCCGGGTTAGTGGGAGTAGATGAAGCCTCCCCCGACTTCTGGGCCACAGTATCACCGGTTGGAGCCTTCGGGGTCATGGCCTCCTGAGCATCAAAAGTCCGCGCCTCCATAGCAACACGCGCAACCTCTACCTTTTGCAACTCCTACATATAACACAAAAGCCATTAGCATAAAACAAAGTACAAAAAAACAAAAGATTGTGGGCCGAATTCATCTAAGAAAAAAAAGAAACTAACCGTAGCTCGCCGGGCCTCCGCCATCGATCGAGCGTCTGCCCAACCGAACTTAACCCAGAAAGACTTCATGAAATTTTGTGCTGATCTCACAACCCCATGAGAAGTCTCCCCGAGCTCAGCCGGGCTCCCAATATCCTTATTTTCCTTAAAGCCTTTGGCATGCGAACAACCCGACTGGATCAGCATCTTGGAAAAAATTGTGGTGGTAGAGAGCGCTCCAAAGTCAACCGCTCTGGCAACAAAATTCGGAAGCCTGACAAAATTGGATTTCAGCCAAGCAATGATGCTGTAGGCTGAGGGCTCCGAAGGCAGGGGAGAAGTAACACCACCAAACTGGCCAAGCGCCTTGGTGTACAACTCCGCTGCAGCAAGACCAACTGCACTGGTGTCTTCCAAACGCTTGGTCAACAGGTTTACCTGAGTGCCCAAGGTAGCACTGGATTGCCTCTCCGCCTCCACCTCCTTGTGAAGGTTCTCGACGGTCTCATTTGCCTTTAGAGCCCGCTCGGCAGCAAGCTGTTCAGCAGCCTTTGCGCCATCCAGGGCCCTGCTCAGAGACTCTAAGTTCTCTTTTAAATCATCAAAGTTAGCTTGAGACACATGTAGACCCGCGACCTCCCCTGCGAGCCGAGTCTTCTTGGCCTCAACCATTTCTAGCTCTTTCTTCAAGGACTCAATGGCTAAGTCGCGATAAACCACCGCCTAGGTGCCACGTTCTTCAAGAGCCTCCGCAAGGTGGTGGCTCTATAAAATCGAAGGTCAACAAATTGCAAATGAAAGGAGGAAATAGACGGCTAAAATAAAATGAACCATGCATTCACTACTAGAAATATCCATTTCTATGACGGAATCTTAATGATGAATCCGAAACCATCATAAAAAATGCTTTTTATGACGAATATTTCGTTTCATCATAGATCATCGGTGACAATCCTCGAACCCCCTTATCTATGATGAAATCGAGTATCGTCACAAAAAAACATCACAGAACAACACAGGGTTTCGTCATAGATCACTCGCGCAACTGTTCCTGCTCATCTGTGATGATCTTATTCAGAACTATGATGAATAGGGCTTTGTCTTTGAACTAATTACAGATCTATGACGAACAATATTCAATCTATAACGACAACGCTTCATCATAGATCTCCACACAGTACTTTCTCTATCCAACGTGTACCTATGGGACCTACAGTTACTCATCCGTGACACTTGCAATTCATCATAAAAGTCTCCGCTCAATCCTTTCTCCATGTGCTGTGTACTTGTGGGACCCTTCTCCATCCGACCTATGTGACCCGATGGCTTACGTGTCACATGTACCTATGGGGCCTTTCTCCATCTCCATCTAACCTATGGGACTCGATAGCTTGCATGTCACTTCTGCTTGTGGACCCTTCTCCATCCGACTTGTGGGACCCGATGACACCTTTCTCCATCTCCATCGGACCTGTGGGAGCCAACGGCTTGCATGTCACGAGTCCAACTTGTGGGACCCGACGGTACCTTTCTCCATATCCATACGACCTGTGGGACTCGACGGTTTGCGTGTCACATGTACCTATAGGACCTTCTCCATCTCCATTCGACCTGTGGGACCCGACGGCTTGCGTGTCACTTGTGGACCCTTTCTCCATCCGACCTGTGGGACCCGATGGCTTGCGTGTCACTTGTGGACCCTTTCTCCATCTGACCTATGGGAACCGACAGCTTATGTGTCACATTTACCTGTGGGACCCTTCTCCATCTCCATCCGACTTGTGGGACCTAATGGCTTGCGTGTCAATTATTGCCGTCGGGGTTTAATAAATTCAAACTAAAAAAAACCATGAGACCTGGGAGTCGAACCTGGGACCTAGAGCAACTAATAGACCGTCTTCACCATTGTGGTATACGCCTAGTTGTGTTGACATGTCTTTGGAGTAGTATATGTTCTCTATGTGGACAGGTTGACTTATATATTGGATATATCCCCCCAAGTGGAAACAAATCTATGCCGTTGGACTTGTGGCGTGCAATGCAGGATCCCTAGTTTGGTGTGGTGGCTCGGGCATCCTTTTGGAGGCTAGGCGGTAGGTCTTCCCAGTGGAGTGTGGCGGCATTGGCGTCCATGTCCGTCGTGTGCCGCGGTGAGGAGGCACAGATCTGATCCGTAGGTCTCCTTTCTCACCTTTTCCTATTCGCTTCACTATTTTGGTCCTTGCTTGAACATGAGGTATACAAGAAACATTGTAGCATTTTAGATCTGGTTAGGCCAATGATGTTGAAAAGAACTAGGAGGTGGCACTGGTTGGTTTTCTGCCGACGCATGTCACTTGCAGATCTATCTAGGCAAACAAACATGCCCTTCGCTTCTGCCTTAAACTATTTTTTTTGTCCTATGCTTGCTTGATTCTACATTTCTATTTCGTATTCTCCAGTGCCACCAGTGAGTCCTTATGGTATTTTGAACTTGTAACAAATCTGAGGCCATATTTCTGTGCTAATGATGTCTACATGGCTATTGGATGTATTAGGATGTAGCTCATATGTTTTCTTTCTGTGTCTTCTCCTTGTTGACAACCAAGTTATCCATTTGGTTTAAAACAAGATGAAGGCATCGAAAGCAAATCAATGCTTTGTGTCTATCATTCACATGGTGAGGCCACTAATGTCTAAAATTTGCATATGTTGCTACTGATGACAATGATGATCACTGCCACTTGTTCACTGACATTCTACTTGTGAAAACTGAGGCAACCTATTTGGGTTGTGCATATTTGAGATGAGTCGTCCCTGCTATGTTGTGTTCAATGGCCATGAGTCAGGAGTTTACTACAATTGTCCTGACTGGCATAGACAAGTTCATAGGTTTTGTGGTGCTTGTTATAAAAAGTACAACTCCTATGAAGAAGGAATTGCTGCTTTCAAGTCAAGAACTAACTTAAATCCAGCCTTAGCTCATGATGATGACTTCTATCTTCAAAACCCAACAGCTGCTCCACCCTCTTTGTCCTTCAAAACTATTGTAATTGTAGTCCTCTTAATCTTTGTCTGTCTCCTATGGAAGAAGCTATGAGCTCGTGTACTGATTGTAAGTGTGATGGTTAGACTTGATTACAGCTCCATTAACTGCTACTCTAGTTTGAGTTATATATACCTATGTGGTGCTACTCTAAATTTAGATGAGGTCATACCATGAAAATTGTTAATGGTTGTTAAAGTTGCACTTTGGTATGAGTTGTGGACTTCACTGATGGATCTTTGTTGGATTATTTTCTTCCTTGGTGACCTCATTACCGAGCAAGCTCTCATCCTACTACATGCACACTGACAAAATGGAGGAGGCCCCCAACAAGAGGAATGCACTAGCTAGCCTCATGGACGATGTCATTGTTGAGATCCTCTGCTGCCTCCCCGCCCGCTCCTTGTTCTGCTGCAAATATATCTATCGCTCCTAGAAATGCCTCATGTCAGACAACCATAAGTTGATGCCCCAGACTGTGGCCGGCTTCTTCTACGATGGAATATACGGCCAATGAAACTTCACCAGCATCACCGGTGTTTACCCCTCCTTGTCCTTCTTGCCCTAAACCATGAACAATGTAGCTATCTTAGATTGTCACGAACGGCCACATCCTATGCTAGTGCCTTGGGGCTGATGGATACTGCTATGTTGCCTATAATCTGGCAACCCAGAAGTTGAAGGTTCTGCCACTTAGAATCCATTCTATTGGTGAGGCTCGATTGGGGTTCGATCCGACAACCTCCTTGCACTTCCATGTGTTTGAATATATGGAGGAGGATGGTCAGTGCGTGGGTGTGGACATCTACTCATCTAAAACTATAGCATGGATCTTTAAGGAATCTAAATGGGGTGAGGAGGCTGAGTGGACATTTTCAAAATCAACAACCGTGTTTCTTAACGGTTGTCCGCACTATATTGGGTTCTCGAGGTTACCATCATATACTTGCTATGGATATTGTGGGAAAGGCATGGAGGAAAATTCCTAACAGGCCGCATGGTTTTTCATGCTCCATCCATCAAGCTCAGGGTCACTTGTGTTAATGTACTATTGATGGTCGCAATATGTCCAAGCTTTCAATCTGGATCCTTAAAGACTATGGTACTAATAATAAATGGACATTGGAGCATACTATCAGCCTACGCAAGTTGTTTGGAAAGACTAAGAAACAAATGGGTTACTTTGATTTTGAGTCAGCTACACAACAGTTATAGTTCACCCAGAATGGAATTTGGTTTTCTTTGTTGGGGTTGGGGTGGAAAGAGCCGTCATCGCATATAACATGAACAACAGAAAAGTTCATGTCATCCCTACACATTACATTATGTATGGTAGATGTGACATCCTGCTAGAAATCATTGGCAGACCTTACTATGTTCCCTATGTTCCCTAGTTCTCAGAGTTGGAGTCATTAGCAAAGTAGTAATAAAGCTGCATTTGATGTATCTCACTGTCATGACCTGTTCAAATAGATCAATGTTGTTTGATTATCTATGGACATGTTAATTTCCTCTTGGATGGATGTTGTCATTATTTTGCAGCAACTTTAACTTGTTTGTAATGTAAGCTAAGGTCTGTGCAATGTGTCAAACACGTTCAAACCTATAGAGGTAGGACTTTCTTGCGTGTGCAGTAACATTTCAACACCAATGGCTCCTCTTTGTTCCAAAAAAAACACCAAATCACCAATGGCTCCTCTGTGGAAGTGATATATTAATTGCCACAATCTCTTCCACAACTCTGCTTGTTTTTCTTTCCTAAGCCCTCCTAATCCCACTGCAGATCTAAAATCGGCAGGAACGTGCAGTTCCCTTCTCCAAACCTACTTCACTCTTAGCCACCGCCATGGTGAAGGGTGAGCCTTCTGCGAGGAGCGCACAGGAGGGGGATGATGCCATGCCCATGGTGAAGGAGGATGACGTCGTGCCTGTGGTGAATCAAGATGAAGCTCCAGTGTATCCCTTTAGAGATAGAGATGATTGGGCCATTGGCATCATGAGTAAGGCTTTCTAGAAGATCAAGAGAATGGTAGAAAATATCAATCTGGGCACCCTCACCCCGCCTTAGGTTGAAAAGGTGAGCAGTTACGTCTTCATTTTCACCAACTCACCGATGTCCTAGAAGAACTACCAGCCTACCTGAACAAGAATCGTGCGAACAATGTGGAGTACATCCTCACCTACTACTAGAGCCGGCTAGATGGCTTTGACACTACCATCGTGACTCAGGGAATCAGCACCACCCAGAACACCAAGAAGCACTGGCACAACCTGGTTCATGCCGATGCAGAGCAAGTAGCCAACCGCATCACCGCTGATGATCAAAATGGCCTGATGGCTATAGAGGAGGACAACGATGATGTTGATACCAACGATGTGGATGAGGGCGAGGACAGTGATATCGACACCAGTAGAGGAGTAAATAAAGTTGCATTTGATGTATCTCATGTTGCATTTGATGTATCTTCCTTATGTTGGGAGTACAGAGGGAGTACATGTTTCGATTTGTGAAGTCTTATTTGGTCATTTGGTAGATCTTCCCTTGGATTCTTCCTTATGTATCTTATTGTGTTTACTTTTGTTGAACTTTGTATTAGGTGGGTTAAACTCTATTGAGCATTATGTAGATTAGGTCCTTTGGTCATTAGGTAGCCGGTCTCTAGCCCCTATTGGTTGGTTTTGCCTGTAGGTTTCTTTTTGGTACTCTTTGTGATCTGTAGTATGGTAAACATGCATAACAGAATTCATCCGATCAAGTCTCACATCGATGTAATGCCTAACGGAGGAGCCACATAGCTATTAAAATTTTACAGCACACGCAAGAAAGTCCGAGCATCGTAAATCTGACTGAGCCGGACACATCTCACGTTATATGGGGAAACATGTTTTGTACGAATACATTCATTGAGTCCCTAAAGTAAACAAATAGTATTGAAACTAGTTACATGCCCGGCCCGTTCAAATTTAAGCTGCTCGGACTATCTGGCAAGCAAACGGTTTACATGAAACAGGTAAATGTCATTTTGTTTAATATACTAGAGGGACGTGGTCGGGGGAAAAGTGGTGATCATTTGTTGTAGAGTACACATCCATGGTATGGTAACTAGTTGCCATCTGTAGGCATGATTTTGGTTAGTGTCAATCGACGGAAGGGGAAAGCCACTCATGACTACTACTACTGAAACAAATGTTGTGACCGAGTGCACTCCGTACACAATAGTTTTACTCATAGCTCTGTGCTGTATAGTGTCCGACAAGATCAAATGTGCCACATTCGGACTTTCTTGTAAGTACAGTAAAATATGAGAGTGAAGCGAATACGGCAGGAAAGCTAGACACAAGAAGTGAATGGAGAAAAAGAGCTTTTCACCACCATGACATGCTCGAGACTTGAATGCCTCGTGCGGTTGTGATAGGTCTTTTCTGTACTTATTTCACTCCAATTCAAGTAGTCACGACAGTCGAGGGGTAGACTAATTGCTACGATAGTCTAGCCCTGTTTTATTTCACTTTTAGTCACTAGAACCAAATAGGGGTGATTAAAGTTTAGTCATGGGTTTTAGTAGCTAAATTTTAGTCATAGTTAACCAAACAGGGCCAGTATACTATCATACGAGATCAAATATGCAGCGGCCGGACTTTCTTGCGTTTGCAGTAATAAAAGTCAACACCTATGGCTCCTTCGTTCTGCATTAGATCGATGTGAGACTTGTTCAGATGAACTCCTCGCTGCATGGTTCTTTCAAGTTCAACAAATTTTATCAAAGACACGAATTGTCTTTAACAAAGATGAAAGGCACTCATGAATGTTTAGCAAATTAAGTTTTAGATCAAAGACCACCAGAAAGAAATCTGCAGCGAAAAGAAACCAGCTACAAAATCACCAAATGACCTGAGCTATACCACGCTCAATAGAGTTGAACCCACCTAATACAAAGTGTAGCAAAAGTTCACACAGACATGCATGCAAATAAGAGTTCACATATTTGCAAGGGCGTCCCGTAGATCAAACCTAGTCATGACTACTAGTACTACTGGTATGTCCCACAGATCAAGGGTCAAGGTGGGCGTGCAGGATCTTGTCCACATCCACCTTCGCTAAGACAACATTGGCGGTCGGCTCGAAACTCTCGACCAGATCAACGATGTCATCGTCCTTTGATTTCAGCGAAAAAACTCTGCTCCGCCACCAGAACATTCACCGATGCATCAATCTAAAGTTGGGCAGCAGCCAGCACCATAGCAGCCCCCTAACAAATGGCTTCAGTCACCATGGCTCGAATGTAGGCCAGCAGGGCTCAGAATGGCTCCTTGGTGAACAGATTATCCATGAGGAAGCCTATCACGACTTGGTCCTGACACCCTTGTGAGCATCAGCATCATGAGCATCTTTGCATTTGAAATCAAATAGTTAGAAACTGAATGCTATATTAAACTACTAACTGTTGAATTGATGGAGAATCCACCAGCACCACCGGGTTATCCGCTAGTTCACTAGCACGCTGTCAGTTAGTAACCCGACACCACCAGAGAGTCCAACGTCACGACGGATTGTCCGATAGGATCGTCCCATGCAGAAATGTGAGGTGTCACTTTGTGAATCACTAGGTCCCACACTTCACCATAGCTATCCATCTCATGGACACACCAAGGCAGAGAGTCCACCAGCTCACTCACTCACTCTTACACTCCCACTCTCTCTCTAGTTCATCTCTCTACTATCTCTCACACTCAAGCAAGGTAGAGGAGAAGGAATGGAGGAGAAAGGAGAAGGGATTGGAGCTTGGAAGCAGCAAGAGATGGCCGTGGAGATCACCTAGAGGCCGTTGTCCACATGAGGTAGGGGTTAGAAGGGGAGGATCCCTCTCACCCTTGCCATAAGGAGCTAGGAGGAGAAGGAGGCAAGAAGAAGAAGGTTTCGAGTTGCCAAGGAGGAGCTCTAGCTACTCCATCTTCTTGGAGAGCTTGGTACCTTGTGTTTGCAGCCCTTGGTAAGGATCTAACCAAGCCAAACATAGGATTGTGTATTTAGGAGCCAAAACCTAAGAAACATCGATTTGTGGCCTAGAGTTAGTTTGCACCCAATGTAGTTAGAACTAACCCGCTAGACATGTTCTATAGAACCCTAGTAGTCTACCCTGAAGATGGTTTACACATGCAAGCACCATGGATGAAGATTTGATCTCAATTAACTACGAGGTGTTCACTATTAGTATCGATGGAGGGTCCGACTTCACCAGTGGAGTGTCCATCAGTACTGAATGTCTTGTTGCTCACCTACACAGAACACGTCTATAATCCACTGGAGTGTCCATCACTACACTGGGACGTTCGATGAGTTATATGCCCGAGATAGAAGAGTGTCTAGAGAACCTAGACCACAATTTTGGTATAGTGGAGTGTTCGTCGATACTCCGAAGTGTCCGCTGAATTATAAACTAGAAACCCGAGAGTAGCCACTTCCTACGGATGAACCATCACTCGCACGGAGTATCTGATGGAGCCTGAACCCTTAGTAGCCCACAACACCCTATAGACTTGATCTGATGGATGGTCCGCCATAGTTGACGGAACCTTCCGATAGGATCACCTCTTACACAGAGAGATTCCCGAGAGCACATACTTCATACCAGAGGGTCCGATCCTAGTTCGTAGAGTCCGATGGATCTAGAGAGCCAATATCCCACTAAGTCCCAGTAACCATTGGACCGTTTGACATCCACACCAGACTACCCGATAGTTACCAGTCAATAGATAATCAATGTCTGACTACGCACTCACTCATGTGTCACTAAAGCATAAACAACTAAGAATCATTGCATAGCATGAGCATGTACTTTAAGCAGTTCACTCATCAAGCATCATGCATGTATAGGTGACTCGATTCCCAAAGAACCTATTGAGGAGGAGCCTCAGGAGGAGGAAGTCATCGAGCCTAGCAACAACATTCAAGGTAGGCCCCTATGCATCCCTATGCTTTACAAATGCATACTGAACTATGTTTATCTACTGCATTGCCATGTTACCATATGACTAGTGAACCAGGAAGGGAATTACCTATGTCAAGCCTTATCCATATATTACCACACCAATCAACCATACATGTCTTGTTTCACAACCATGCTTAGTATGCTTAGATCTTAGAAGTCGAGCTAATGATGGGTTTCTCATTACTCATGCGATGATAGGATGATAATCCCTTTGAGCAACACCATGGGAGGGATCAACACTAGTTCCACTTGGGAATGGTATGAGCTTTGGTTGGCAAGGGGTATGGTCATGGCAAGATGGGGATTCTTGGATGACATAGCTTGCTTCTTGGTTAAGGACCGTGTATCCGGGTAGTGAGTGAGTACAAACATAAAAGCTGTATAGACCACTTCTTTGGAAATGGGGTGACAAGCCAAATGGCTGATTGCGACCATCTTATCCCCGAAACTAGCAAGGGGATGGCACCCGTCGAGAATTTACGGGACATTGGTCGTGCATCGAGGTTGAACCTTTTCATGGGACATCTTGGTTGGGTTAGGGAAAGGTTGAGACATCGAGATATCCTTCCGTACCAATGGGTCATATGGGTGATATCCCTTGTTTTGAGTGGGATTAACTTGTACCCCTCTGCAGAGTATAAAACATTGAAAGCAATAAGTTCTACTTCTAGATACGGTCTAGAGTTGGGCTTGGAGATCAGGACTCATGGAAGATCTAGTTCTCGCTTGTTAATGCTTAACTTGATTTCCTATGCTATGCTTAATAACTTCTACATCATAGACCACCTTTACTTTCAAAGTACAAATGCTTTTATGCAAAGATCGCATTCCTTGCTACTACCCAAATGCATAATCCTTGTTTATTATATTGGGTAATACATGGATTATAGTCAGTACTCAACCTGTGTGATCTTAAGTTTTGCAGTACCGTAGTCCCCTGTGCTTGGATACTTCTATGCTCCGGACCCCTCACCGGATCAGGAGTGGTGAAGGATCTTGTGTTCTGTAGATACATGGCTGTGGCACACCCATGTATCCGTTATCATGAACTATGTTATGTTGAAAGACTTCCGCTAGACTTTGATGTATATTACAGTGTGTGATCATGTGATGAACTAAGTGTGTGAACCAAGACTTGTAAACTTTGATGCTTTAAACTTGTAATGTGATCTATGCACTGTTGTGATCTATTCTCTCTCTCAAACTGATCCTAAAGAGGAGTTGCTATGTGCGCTCCTGTGGTCCTTGTTGTTGGTTTGCTTAAATTGAGGGGTCAAGTGGTCGACACTCGACTTAGGTGGATCAATGTGGTGGTTACCCACAGACCTGGGGTATTGGAGCACAGTTTGAGATGACCAAGAGTCATTATAGCTTTGCCTAGATCGGAGATCGTAAGCAATTAAGACTTTGCTTCACTAAACAAGAAAGTTTTGGAAAAAACCTAACTTGAGTGCTAAGGTTGCCACTTATTATGGTTACTTAATTATTTTCTATCTTAGAACTAATCCTACCCTTTTCTACATGAGTTGAGTTTTACAAATCAATTGTTCTGACTTTCCCTATCTATAATCGCTAGATGGAGTTGGGACGTTTGGTGATGGCTACCCGTGGGGAGAATATCGAAGGTTTTCCAACCATGCTAGATGAGGTGATGTGGAGAGCCAACTACTCATATCGCCCGGAGTATGTAGTGTATGCCCTAGGAGTTGGCTATGGAATGATTAACTACACCTGCAAGGTCCGTATACCAAGTCACCTTTGTGACCCAGGATAGGAGTTTGATTGCCTTGCTTGGGGAAAGGGCACTTCAATCGACATGGCAATTCAAGTTGTGGCCTATCATGCCATTGCTATGTTGAGGGAGGCACTTGTTACCCTAAGCGAGCCGTCGTTCCAACACTTCCCAGAAAGAATGGGAATGAATGGAGTTTTCAAGTTCTCTATGCAGATTGAACCTAGTACTCTGTATGAGAAGAGGATGATGGAATTGGTGATGTGCTAGGTGCACATGATTCATTGTATGGAAGCTGAGCTTTGGACTACTCGCGCAAGGTTTGTCGGCTTGCAGCGTCAAGTGGAACCATATGTGAAGATGACTACAGTGCCATCTACCATTCTCTATTATCCTCAATGGGATGTTGCCATGGTATATGAAGTCACTGAGTATCCTTACCGCTACCCAGAAGCTCAAGGAGTTAGGGTCCCTGTTGGTATATTTTAACACACATAGATAAATCCGCAAAAGCATAGATACTGCTATAGCTTTCACCTAGAGATATTCCAAGTATCGTATCCACATGAAAACATGTGAGACTAACTACAGTCTAACTTAACTAGGGGTAGCAACAAGGTTAGGATAAATAGGAGCGTAGAGAGGATAACTAAGGTTCTCTAGTTCTGACTTGGGTAAGCTTATGTCTTCTACTATTCAACTAGGGACATTACTAGGGAAAGACACCAGCAGAGGATGCTTTCCTTCGCAACTGCGTCCTACGTGCGTCTACATTCGGGAGGTGGACTACAAAGGATCAACGAAGCTATATAGTACAGGCTATATAGAACTTATGTCACATACGCGATCTACCACCTTCTAGAATGCAAGGGGCCTCCACGATTAACCCAAGTCGTGATCCTGATGAATAATATAAACAATTACTTACTTGAATTAGAAGTTCATTACTAGAGAAATCTTAAAAGTAAGCTCAAGTAGAACTTTGATCCGCCAAGGTACGAGCTGTAGAGAGAGCACCGACAAGCCAACACCTCCTCCAAACTCTTCCCTCACTCTCTATCTCACTATTCTATTTATAAGAATAGATCCTATGGAGGACTAATCTTCTCTTGATTGCTAGCTCTGATCCTAAAGATATGAATTAGGGTTTTAGGGATCTGCTGAGGGAGCCGGGTATAGGGCTGTTTATATAGGCCAGAGCGTCCATCGTGAGCCCTTGGATTAAACCGACTTAAAGAACGGCATAGATGCAACCTAGGAGGCAGTGGAGAACGGACATAACAAAGCGGAGGCTGATGGGTGGCACTAGGAGCTGAGCGGCCTACAAGTGGCAGTCCCTCGGCTCCCGCTTTGGTGTGGTATCCTCTGAAGTCCTCTAGAATCTTCTGGTGCCCGTTTCACGGTGGATAAGCACGATTAATTTTGACATGTAGGTCCGCCTTGATGGTTTTCTGGATAAACCCTGCAGAAAATACAGATTCACCAAAACTCATGAAATTTGTTAGTTTAAACCCCTAGACCTTTGTTGGTGATCACAACTGTGCCCTTATACATGTTTTATTGACAATTTATAATGGTTGTTAACTGTAGCAGAACCATACATTACCACTCAAGTGAATGGCATCCATACAATAGCACGTTGTATGGACGACGAAAGTAAAAACCCACAAGTTAGTACTTAATTAGCCACCTAAAATTCTTAACTGGGCATAAAGGATGTGAGCACTGGCACACTCTAGATTCAAATTTTATATTTAAACACCTATATATAGCTATAAGTTTCTAAAAACTGGTTTTAGAAAACAAAAATCTTTATTTTAAATATACATGTGGTAATTAATGTTGAATCTTGCTCTGATACCAGCTGTAGCAAAACTATCCAATTTATAAGAGCACGAGTACCAAACATCTCCAAGAAGGTCTCACTCCTAGCTGATGCTGCCATCTGTACCAACAAAATGGTGCAACTCTCGTGAGAACAACGTTATAATAAGAAAGAGTTACTTAACCGAATAAGAAACTTATAAGGGGAGGAACAATGCAAGTATGCAATAATGATTTATCATGATGCATGCACGTTCCATACATCCTCACAAACTTAGGAGAATTAAACTTCTAATGGCATAAATGGTGGCATACATGTGTTCTCTCATATATAACATCACTAGTCGAGCTACACGTTTCGCTGTTAGCGTACTTGCACAAGAATTTCATTTCAGCCCAACCCCACAATTATATATGCAGAAATGAAAATCTAGGCTCTAGGTTGCAATCTAAATACTTCCATATATATACCCATATATATACTTCCGTATCAAAGCTACCCAAAAGTAAATACATCCATATATACATATAAATATGCATATACAGCCGTATCAAAGCTAACCCACAATTAAATACCTCCGTATATATATGAGACATATATATACTTTAGTATCAAAGCTACCTCTCCCCCTTAGACCGCACGTTCACATCTTTCGGTCGTGCCACTCATCATCTTACCTTGGGCGTAGAGGCATTTGATCCATACATTACCACTCAACTGAATGGCATCCATACAATAGCACGCCATATGGACGACGAAAGTAAAAATTCCCAAGTTAGTACTTAATTAGCCATCTGAAATCCTTAACTGAGCATAAAGGAAGTGATCACTAGCACACTCTAGATTCAAACTTTATATTTAAACACCTATATATATAGCTATAAGTTTATAAAAACTGGTTTTGAAAAACAAAAACCTTTGTTTTAAATACACATGTGGCAATTAATGTTGAATCTTGCTCTGATACCAGCTGTAGCAGAACTGTCCAATTTATAAGAGCACAGGTACAATGGCAGCCTATAAGTGGTCACACTATCATACTTGAGCCCATATAAACCTGGTAGTCCGTCGAGTACCACGAAGGGTCTCGATTAACCGTCAACATACAACTAAGATCGTACATGATTCAACAAACAAGTCACATGTTACATCAGTTCACAAATACAACGTCATACATCAGAGTACGATTAAGAGTTATTACAAACCATGTTCAAATAAAATAGTCACAGAAGCACTTAAGTTTGAAAACCAACACCTCACATGATTGTTCCAATACAATGCCAGTCCATGATCACAACCACAAAAGCATGATAGAGGGAATTGACGAGAGACGCCTTGCCAAGGCCCCACTCATCCACGGTGGGACAGAAGCAGTTCTTATAGTAGCCATGATAGACTGTACCATCTACAATAAGTGGGAAATAAACCCTAAGTACGAGAAGGTACTCAGCTAGACTTACCTATCATAAACCAAAAAGAAAGTGACTCCAAGGATCATGCAAGGCTTTATAAGTGGGGCTAGCTTGACAACATTTTGCATGAAAAGCTACTAATTTAGTTATATATTTATAATTCAGTCATCAAGTTAATTATAGATATTCATCTCTAGATTAACAACTAACCTGTGACAAACATGTGGTATATCATTTAGTAGCATACAATAGTAACCATAGACGGTGTAAAAGTTCCAAGTTCACCATAACCATCACTCCATAATCTAGTTACTACGATGTTGGAGCTAGACAAGTCTCTCACTGTCTAGGAGAGATGGCGATTCGAATAGATTTAAACCATCTAGGAATTTATTCCTAACACAAACCCAAGCAGACCAGATCAACGGTCACCTTTGGTACAACTCAGGTACATATTTCGCGGGTTCGATCAGCGCCGCACAACCATGGACAACCAGCTATCAGGACAATCAGGACTACCCTACCCTTGGGCTCACATCTAGCCCCCCACACATCCTTACTACCATCTAGAGTGTGCACTCAAATAGAACAGGGCCTGGCCTGAGTTGAGCTGCTCGGCTTTACGGTCGGAATGAGTTATCTGGCCAGCTAAGTGAGAGGCATGCGTTCAATCTCAACAGAAGTTCCAACAATGGTACGGTCCTTAATTAGCACAGACGGAATCACATGAGCCAACCTTCGCATAGACTCCGTCCAACCTCTAGTTATATTACCCCATGTTTCTTTTCCACGATAGCAAATATAGCCAACCGTGCTCTGGTATCCACCTATATCTCGTAGGTGATAGGAAATCACCCAACTTCTACCGGTCTAAGCATGGCTAAGCATATATTCGATCCTAGACCTACATATGGTTAAAGGTATATTTATCTGGACAAGGTAGTTCTATGCATCAAGTGTTTCCAATTCAACTCTTATAACCTAATGCATCAAACATAAAGGACTCAAGTGATATTTTGTAATGCATGGGAGGCTAAAAATGCTCTGGGGCTTGTCTTTGAGAAAAGCAGTTGGCCGATGATCCGAGCACTCGGGTAGGTCCTCAAGAGCTTGCTCCTCGCCTTCTGGAGCTACAGACTGAGGTGCCTCCTGATGTTCCTCTTCTTCTTCGTTGAATTCCAATAGAGTGATCCCCTCGCACGATCCTATATGCATGAGCATGAAATAAGATATCACGAATGCATATATACTGACATGAATGATATGATATGGTGTGATGAAATGCATCCTCATAAGTGTTCTCAATAGTATTGCATTAAGGTGATACCAAGATAAATTTTCTTTTACTGAGTAGGTGTATATCTCTTCTGTAGTAATTCAACAAATTCTCATCTAAGCAATTTTCTGGACTGCAAGATAGAAGCCTCTTGTTTTGACCATAACTGTAGTTATACACATCTAAATAATATGGTTTTGTACTTTCTGGAAAGCTTAAGAAATTTCCTACAACTTTATTGTAATAATCTTCAGGTGATTCAGTAGTTATCTAGGCCAAACAATTCCATCTTTTAGATCTATCCAGAGAACAAGTATTTCTGCCAGCATATTTCTAACAGCTATAATTCTCAAACCATAAGGCGTATTACTATGAAAATTTAACACAAGGTAGATAAGAATGTTATATACAACTTTGTTATTAACAAGTTTCACATAAAAGATCATTATCATCATGAATTTACCACCACATCAGAAACTATACATGCAGCCATCTAGTTGAATTATAAAGCAATAATTAACTAGCTGCCTATAACCAATTACTTCTAAGCCTAACTAATAGCACCAATAGATCATATGCATCATAAACATCATAGAAAACATCATGGTTATGGCTAACTAATTTATTTATATTCATTTATCAATTTCCTTATATAATAAGGTGATTTATAGGATAACTATTTCCAGTGCTCAATAAATTCTGAGAAAATTATAGTAGTCTACAAATGAAACTAATAGTCCACTGTACAATTTTTGTGCCATTTGGATAAGTATAGACACCTCTATAAAAATGACAAGCTAAATATGCTTAGTTTAGCAAAAATAGTTTAGCATAGTGAAAAGTGTCAAGCAATAGATTTAATATTTTTTTACTTTCCTCCTAGAACAAGAATACTGTACAAAATTTTTGCATGATCATATGTTATGTATTTTTACCCATTTAATTTCAATAGAAACTAGCAATTAATTAGGATTAAATATGAAGACCATATTTCAAGTATGCCAATTGTAGGTTTAGTATTTTTCCTAGCTAGAGCTTGTCAACACAAGACCAGCAAAATTGGAATCACAATTTTATCATCTTCCTAGCTCAAGTTATGAACTTTGCAAGATATAACCTGATTTAAAAGCACTTATCTTGCTCAATTTAATTCTCAAAGAAACATACGCTAAATAGTATATTTCATATTTTTATCAAATAGTACACTTCAAGATAAATCTAACAAAATTTGGTTCACCCCATTTGGATACTCCTAGCTCTAGATATGAATTTTTGAAGTTTGTATTCAAATCTGTGAAAATAATTCAAAAACCAACAAAACCCTAAATGCTAGGTACACCCGGTCTATACACCCTCAGGCGCTGACATGTGGGTCCCACAGTCAACTCGGCCTCACTCGTCAGTGGAACCAGAGCAGAGCGCGCGGTTGACTGGCGGCGAACTAGCCGACGGCGAGGTCACCGACGGTAGCGTAACCGGCGTTGTGCTCCCCACACCCTTGCGCACCCATTGGTACCCTTGGCTGGCTCGGTGGATCACTGAAGCGACCTTGTCGGTGAGCATGGAGGCTCGGCGGTGGCGCACGGTGGCAGACTCATCATCTCTGACGATGGCATGTCAAGGCGAGCGTGGCTATAACATCAGTAGGTCCTAGCGAAGCTCTAGGGTTAGGTTAGGGCAATGGTGGAGCGGCGGTGAAGCTTGGCCACGTGCAGGGTGGCGCAGCGGTGCACAGAGCACGGCGGTGGTGTCATCATTCCAACGAGCCGGTGATGGGTGACGAGTCTCCATCTTCGGTGATGGTGCTAGGGTTAGTGGAGGTGCGAAAACATGTGGTAGAGGGAACAACGAGGTCTAGCTAAGGTCGGCCGCGGTGAGCTGGAGCTCACATCTATGGCAGGTGCGCGCGGTGCAGTCGCATGTTCCCGTGAGACGGTGGCGGTAATGGTGAACTGGGCTATGGCGCGAGCACCTATGACCTAAGGCGACAATAGACCAACGGAGAAGAAGGTAGGAGCTATGGTGGATTGGGCTGGCCACGGGTGAGCTTGGTGCTCGACAGTGCACAACGGCTATGGCGGTGACGGCAATGGCCCGTAGGCCCTTACCTTGGTTCGAGCTATGGCAATGGCGGGTTGGCGAGGTGGAGAAGGTGATGGTGGAGCTGTGGGTGCGAGTCATTGAGCAGTGGTGCTACGTGGCAGCACTCGAGCACGGCAAAGGCACGGCAGCGACGTTGCTGCGGTGCTGCTCCACTCTGGAGAGGCGCATGGGCGAGAGAAAGCGAGAGCGAGAGTGAGCGCGTTGGTGAGTGGAGGGCCGAGGGCTCTGCCATTTGGTGCGGCAAGGTAGGCCAGCATTGGTGGACTGCCACCACGTAGCGTGATCGACCTGGGCGTGGTCGGCCACGGCGGCCGGCGATTTGAATCGGCAAGGGCCGATTCGGTCCGTCTGGCAGTCGATTTTCAAACCTCCAAATCTCCCAAACCATGGCAAATCAGTGAAAACTTCATTAATACAAAGTGTAGAGCTACATGAGTACTACAAGATTGCTTAAAGGAGTTTTGTCTAGATCGCAATGGTTTTCAAACTATAAGGCTCCAAAATAGGCTAGATTAAAACTAAAAACAGCTTCAAGACAGAAAAATTTTCTAAGTTACAAACAACATTTAGTTGAAAGTAGTGACTCTATTTGACCATGTTAGGCACTAATTTAGCTCATGACCCTTAAATAAAGTTTGTTACCCTTGATGTCAACTACAACTTTTATATAGGTCACACAGCCATGCAAATAGTCTAAGCTACTGTTCAACTTAGGTCAAACTAGCATCATGAAAATGGCATTCCAAGGTAACCCAACACTTAGAAGCAAAATTGGTTCATGTCATGAACACAAAAGTTGTTCCATTTACCATCCTAGATGTATCTAAAGTATTGTTGTGACCTTACAACCATTTCATACATTAGTCATACATGATTATAAGCATGAGCATATATATATAATCAACATTTCATGCGATAATGTATAAGAATGAGATGAAATTTCATATGTTCATGTTCATGAATGCTTGGATGATGCTTGTGCTTATGAAATGCAAGTGCCAAATGCCATGCTTAACACTAGGGTGTTACAGCCCCTCTCCCTTATAGAAATCTCGTCCCGAGATTTGAGAGACCTACCATTCTTCATAAAAAGCGGGATAAACCTCACGTAAATAATCCTCCCATTCCCACGTGGCATATTATTCATTGTGGTTATTCCACACCACCTTGTAGAACTTAATGACCTTGTTCTGGGTTACTCTTTCCATTTCTTCTAGCACTCGGATTGGTTTCTCTTCATATGTCAAATCCGATTGGAGCTTAATGTTGGCGGGTGCAATAGCTTCCTTAGGTATGCGAAGACATCTTTTGAACTGAGAAACATGGAAGACATTGAATATAGCACTCATTTCTAGGGGAAGTTGTAACTTGTAGGTGACATTTCCCTTTCGCTCAATAATCTGGTATGGGCCTACATATCTAGGCGCAAGCTTCCTTTTCACTCTGAATCTCTACACTCCCTTCATGGGTGAAACTTTTAAGTACACATAGTCTCCCACTTCAAAGGTTAGTGGTCTTCTCCTTTTATCAACATAACTCTTTTGTCTTGACTGAGCTGCTTTCATGTGTTGTTGGATAACACATACTTGTTCTTCAGCTTCTGTGACAAAATCTATGCCATAGTACCTCCTTTCTCTGGGCTCAATCCAATTCAAAGGAGTTCTACATTTGCGACCGTACAAGGCCTCAAAAGGAACCATCTTGATGCTCTCTTGATAACTGTTGTTATAGGAGAACTCGACTAAAGGCAGCCATTTTTCCCATGAACCCTTGGAGGATATAACACAAGCTCTCAACATATCTTCCAAGATTTGGTTCACTCGCTCGGTTTGTCTAGAAGTTTGTGGATGGTATGCTGAACTTCTGATTAGTTTGGTTCCCAAGGCCTTGTGCAAGTGTTCCCAAAAATGAGCTATAAACTATGGTCCGTGATATGAGATTATGGTCCTTGGTGCTCCATGTAGCCTCACAATTTGAGAAACATATAGCTCAGCATACTTCCCAGCAAAGTATGTTGTGTTAACTGGTACAAAATGTGCCGACTTGGTGAGGCGATCGACAATGTCCCATATGGAATCGTGACCTTGTTGTGTCTGTGGGAGGCCTATAATAAAGTCCATACTTATTTCCTCCCATTTCTAGCCTAGAATGGACATTGGCTGGAGCTGTCCACTAGGTTTCAGATGATCTGCCTTCACTCGGCTACAGACATCACACCTAGCAATGTAGGCTGCAATTTCCTTCTTCATCTTGATCCACCAAAAACGGTTTTTTAAATCTTGATACATTTTGCTACTGCCCGGATGGATAGACAACTTGGATGAATGAGCTTCATCTAAAATTTGATTTCTAAGTTCATGGGTTTTCGGTACCACAAGTCGGTCCTCGAACCATAGCACACCTCTTTCATCCAACCTAAAATGTTTGGTTTTCTATCCTTTCATCTTTCTCTTGATGTGAAATACACCCACATATGTCTTCTGTAGTTCGATGATTTTGCTTTCAAGTGAACAATTGACGGTGATATTGTGTAGCACCAAAGGATGTAACAGATTAAACCCATCCTCCAACAGAGAATTGTAATGATACTTCCGGCTCAATGCATCTGCTACAACATTAGCTTTTCCTGGATGGTAGTGCACTTCCAAATTATAGTCCTTGATCAGCTCTAACCATCGACGTTGCCTCATGTTCAGCTCAGGTTGAGTAAAGATATATTTGAGACTCTTGTGATCAGTATATATGTGACATACGTTTCCCAACAAGTAATGTCTCCATATCTTCAAGGTGTGTACAACTGCTGCAAGCTCCAAATCATGTGTAGGGTAGTTGACTTCATGCTTTCGCAATTGTCGGGAAGCATAGGCAATAACTCGACCTTCTTGCATGAGCACACACCCCAAACCTATACCCGATGCATCACAGAATACATCGAAAGGCTTCTCAATGTCGGGTTGTGCTAAAATAGGAGCTGTAGTTAGCAAGGTTCGCAAAGTGTGAAAAGTAACTTCACACTCTGGAGTCCAATTGAACTTTTCATCCTTCTGGAGTAGTCTGGTCATGGGCTTAGCTATTTTAGAAGAGTTAGAAATGAAATGATGATAGTAGCCTGCTAACCCTAGAAAACTCTGAACTTCATGAACCAAAGTCGGGGCCTTCCAATCCATGACCTCTTGTACTTTAGTTGGGTCTACAGATATTCCCTTTTTAGATATGATATGACCCAAGAAAGGTACTTTGCTCAACTAGAATTCACACTTGCTAAATTTGGCATATAATTGATGCTCTCTCAATCTAGACAAGACAACACTCAGATGCTTTGCATGATCTGCTTCAGTCTCTGAGTAAATCAAGATATCATCGATAAACACGACCACAAACTTATCAAGCTCAAGCATGAATACCAAATTTATCAAGTATATGAAGTAGGCAGGAGCATTTGTCAGTCCAAAAGACATGACTAAATACTCATACAAGCCATACCTAGTGGAGAAAGTTGTCTTAGGTACATCTTCTGGCTTGATCTTAATCTGATGATAGCCTGATCTCAAGTCAATCTTAGAGAATACATTTGCTTTTGCTAGTTGATCAAACAAAATATCAATATGGAGCAAAGGATACTTATTCTTAATGTTGACAGCATTGAGCGTCCTATAGTCCACACACATCCACAAGGATTTGTCCTTCTTCTTTACAAACAAGGCTGGACAACCCCATGAAGACAAACTAGGTCGAATGAGACCTTTGTCCAAAAGTTCTTGTAACTAGATTTTAAGTTTGGCTAACTCATTTGGTGGCATCCTATAGGGTCTTCTTGAGATGGGTGCTATACCTGGCACTAACTCAATCTTAAATTCCACATCCCTATCAGGCGGTAAACCCGACAACTCATTTGGAAATACATCAGGAAATTCACAAACCACTGGAATATCATAGAGAGTAGTGGTTTGGATAACACAAGACAAGTTTTGAAGATCAAAACTCTAGGGAAGTGGCACTAGAAAAGCATTAACCCCCTTTGGTTCTCTCAACATAATTGTTCTAGTGGTAGTGTCAATAAGAACTCCATGACCATTCATCCAACTCATGCCAAAGATCACATCTATGGCTAGTCCAGCCAATACTATAAGATCCATAGTGTACTACCTCTCTTGTATAGAGATGAGAACATCTCTCACTATTTGATTTGTAGAAATAGTAGCATCAGCTGAACTTATACTATAACCACCCTTGTCTACCTCAATTATCTTCTGATCATGCTTAAATGCAAATGTTTGGCTCATAAATGAATGAGAAGCTCCAGAATCAAATAAACAATGGCGGGATGTTTGTTAACAAGAAACATACCAGCGGTGACAACTTATTCAGCAGGGATTTCTTCCACAGCTATGTAATGCACGTATCCAGGACATGCCTTAGGATTGGCCTGTTTATGATTATCCTGGTTTTGATTGCCACCCTTCTTGGGATGGGGGCACTCCTTGTACCAATGACCTAGCTGATTGCAGTTAAAGCATGGCTAGTTTCTTCTTGGTCCTGCTGAGCTACCTTGTCCTGTGTTAACCTTGGGTAGGGCAATGGTGAATGCTCTGCGGAATGTCTTCTAGGGGCGATTGGCCTAAGCTTTCGGTAGAGGAGGCCTAAACTTAGGCGCTGGTGGACGAAATTGTGGCCTAGCTACCACTGGAGCTCTGGACTGGGATGATCCTGAGGCACCCGCCTTAGCTGCTCTTTTGCGGCCCTTTACTGCTGTGTGTAAGTTGTTCTGGTTCTCCTAGGTTAAGGCATCGCTGACAAACTCATTATAGGTAGCACATCTTGAGATGGCCATAGTCTTCATTAGTTTGGTGCCAAGGCCTCTCTTGAAGCTTTCTATCTTCTTTTCCTCTGTATCGACGAACCCTGGGGTGTATCTAGACAAATTGTTGAAGGCATGCATGTACTCAATAAGGGTTTTGGCCACTTGAGTAAGTCTCATGAACTTGGCTACTTTCATGTGCATCAGCCCCGGTCTTGAATCAACGCATTGCGGTTGCGTTGTGCCCATACTGCTGTATATGGATCCACCCGAGCAAAAGTACCAGCAGCACTTCTGGTAAGCTCATCCCCATGCTGCTGGCATATCTGACTCAGCACCTCAAAAGCCACTACTTGGGCAGCTTCCAAAGGAGTTTTCCCATCAGAATCCGCCTTCCACTCATGCCATAGGGGTGCTGGGGTACGAGCATGTATGGTTAGCTGCACCTCATACCATAGCTGTCCCTCTAGGTATTCTTCATTCCAAAAATGGAGGGGCAGTTTGGTATACCCCACAAAATGTAGGACCCTCCAAAGCAGGGTAGGGGTACCAAACATCTCTAGGAAGGTCTCACTCCCAGCTAATGCTGCCATCTGTACCAACAAAATGGTGCGACTCTCGTGAGAACAATGTTATAATAAAAAAGAGTTACTTAACCGAATAAGAAACTTATAAGGGGAGGAACAATGCAAGTATGTAATAATGATTTATCATGATGCATGCACATTCCATATGTCCTCACAAACTTAGGAGAATTAAACTTCTAACGGCATACACCTTCGCCACTCATCATCTTACCTTAGGCGTAGAGGCATTTGATCCATACATTACCACTCAAAGTGAATGACATCCATATAATGGCACGCTGTATGGACGACAAAAGTAAAAAAAACCCCAAGTTAGTACTTAATTAGCCACCTAAAATCCTTAACTGGGCATAAAGGAAGAGATCACTAGCACTCTCTAGATTCAAACTTTATATTTAAACACCTATATATATAGCTATAAGTTTCTAAAAACTGGTGTTGGAAAACAAAAACCTTTGTTATAAATACACATGTGGCAATTAATGTTGAATCTTGCTCTGATGCTAGCTATAGCAGAACCGTCCAATTTATAAGAGCACAAGTACAATGGCAGCCCGCAAGTGGTCACACTATCATACTTGAGCTCATATAAACCCGGTAGTTCGTCGAGTACCACGAAGGGTCTCGATTAACTGTCAACATACAACCAAGATCGTGTCAATAAACATGTCACATCTTACATCAGCTCACAAATACAACATCATACATTAGAGTATGATTAAGAGTTATTACAAACCATGTTCAAATAAAATAGTCATGGAAGCAATAAGTTTGAAAACCAACACGTCACATCATTGTTCCAATACAGTGCCAGTCCATGATCACAACCACAAAAGCATGATAGAGAGAATTAACGAGAGACGCCTTGCCCAGGGCCCTACTCCTCGTCCACGGCGGGATAGAAGCAGTTCTTACAGTAGCCATGATAGACTGTACCATCTGCAACAAGTGAGAAATAAACCCTGAGTATAAGAAGGTACTTAGCTAGACTTACCCATCATAAACCAAAAAGAAAGTGACTCCAAGGATCATGCAAGGCTTTATAAGTGGGGCTAGCTTGACAACATTTTGCATGAAAAGCTACTAATTCAGTTATACATTTACAATTTGGTCATCAAATTAATTATAACTATTCATCGCTAGATTAGAAACTAACCTATGCCAAACATGTGGTATATCATTTAGTAGCATACCATAGTCACCATAGCCGGTGTAAAAGTTCCAAGTTCACCATAACCATCATTCCATAATCCAGTTACTACGATGTTAGAGCTAGCCAAGTTTCTCACTGTTCAGGAGGGACGACGATTCGAATCGATTTCAACCAGTTGGGAATTTATTCCTAACACAAACCCAGGAAAACCATATCAATGGTCACCTTAGGTCACCTTTGGTAGAACTCAGGTACACATTTTGTGAGTTCGATCAGTGCCGCACAACCAGGGACAACCAACTGCCAGGACGATCAGGACTACCCTGCCCTTGGCCATGCATCTAGCTCCACGCACATCCTTACTACCATCAAGAGTCCACACTCTAACAGAATAGAGCCCGACCTGAGTTGAACTACTCAGCTTCATGGTCGGAATGAGTTATCCGGCCAGCTAAGTGAGAGGCATGTGTTTAATCTCAATAGAAGTTCCAACAACGGTACGGTCCTTAATCAGCACAGATGGAATCACATGAGTCAACCAACGCATAGACTCCATCTGACCTCCTATTACATTACCCCAAGGTTCTTTTCCACGATAGCAAATATAGCTAACCGTGCTTCGGTATCCACCTATATCTCGTAGGTGACAGCAAATCACTCGACTTCTGCCGGTCTAAGCATGGCTAAGCATACATTCGATCCTAGACCTACATAGAGTTAAAGGTATATTTATCTAGACAAGGTAGTTCTATGCATCAAGTATTTCCAATTCAACTCTTATAATCTAATGCATCAAACATAAAGGACTCAAGTGATATGTTGTAAAACATGGGAGGCTTAAAATGCTCCGGGGCTTGCCTTTGAGAAAAGAAGTTGGCTAATGATCTGGGCACTCGGATAGGTCCTCAAGAGCTTGCTCCTTGCCTTTTGGAGCTATAGGCTGAGGAGCCTCCTAATGTTCCTCTTCTTTTTCATTGAATTCCAATAGAGTGATCCCCTCGGATGATCCTATATGCATGAGCATGAAATAAGATATCACGAATGCATATATACTGACATGCAAGATATGATATGGTGTGATGAAATCCATCCTCATAAGCGTTCTCAATAGCATTGCATTAAGGTGATAACAAGATAAATTTTTTTTTACTGAGTAGGTGTATATCTTCTCTAGTAATTAAACAAATTCTTATCTAAGCAATTTTCTGGACTACAAGATAGCAGCCACTTATTTTGACCATAACTGGAGTTATACACATCTAAATAATATGGTTGTGGACTTTCTGGAAATCTTATAAAATTTCTTACAACTTTCTTTTAATCATCTTAAGGTGCTTCAGTAGTTATCTAGGCCAAACAATTCCATATTTTAGATCTATCCAGAGAACAAGTATTTCTAACAGCAGACTTCTAACAGCTATAATTCTCAAACCATAAGGCCTGTGACTATGAAAATTTAACACAAGTTAGATAAATAAGTTATATACAACTTTGTTTTAAAAAGTTTCACAGAAAAGATCATTATCATCATGAATTTAGCACCACAACAGAAACTATACATGCAGCCATCTAGTTCAATTATAAAGCAATAATTAACTAGCTGCCTATAACCAATTACTTCTAAGCCTAACTAATAGGACCAACAGATCATAAGCATCATAAGCATCATAGAAAACATCATGGTTATGCCTAACTAATTTATTTATATTCATTTAACGATTTCCTTATATGATAAGGTGATTTAAAGGATAATTATTTCTAGTGCTTAATAAATTCTGAGAAAATTACAGTAGTCTACAAATGACCCTAATGATCTACTGTACAATTTTTGTGCTAGTTGGATAAGTATAGCCACCTCTACAAAAATGACAAGCTACATATGCTTAGTTTAGCAAAAATAGTTTAGCATAGCGAAAAGTGTCAAGCAACAGATTTAATATTTTTCTTAATTTCCTCCTAGCACAAGAATACTATATAAAAAGTTGCATGATCATATGTTATGTATTTTTACCCCATTTAATTTTACTAGAAACTAGCAATTAATTAGGATTAAATATGAAGACCATATTTCAAGTATTCCTATTGTAGGTTTAGTATTTTTCCTAGCTAGAGCATGTCAACACAAGACCATAAAAATTGAAATCACAATTTTATCATCTTCCTAGCTCAAGTTATGCATTTTACAAGATATAACCTAATTTAAAAGCACTTATCTTACTCAATTTAATTCTCCTAAAAAATACAATAAAAAGTAGATTTCATATTTTTATAAAATAGTACACTTCAAGATAAATCCAATAAATTTTGGTTCACCCCATTTGGATACTCCTAGCTCTAGATATGAATTTTTGAAATTTGTATTCAAATCTATGAAAATAATTCAAAAACCAACTGAACCCTAAATGCTAGGTACACCCGGTCTATACACCTTCAGGCGCTGACATGCGGGTCCCGCAGTCAACTCAGCCCCACTCGCCAGTGGAACCAGAGCAAAGTGCGCGGTTGACCGGCGGCGAACTCGTCGACGGCAAGGTCACCAGCGGTAGCGTCAACGGCATTATGCTCCCCACACCCTTACGCACCCGTTGGTACCCTTGGCTGGCTCAGCGGATCACTAAAGCAACCTCGCCAGCGAGCATGGTGGCTTAGCGGTGGCGCACAGTGGTGGACTCGTCGTCTCCAGCGACGGCATGTCTCAGTAGATCCTAGCGGAGCTCTAGGGTTAGATTAGGGCGATGGTGGAGCGGCAGTGAAGCTTGGCCACGTGTAGGGTGGCGTGGCGGCGCACAGAGCACGGTGGTGGTGTTGTCGCTCCAGCGAGTCGGTGATGGGTGATGAGTCTCCATCTTCGGTGATGGTGCTAGGGTTAGTGGAGGTGCGAAAACATGAGCTAGAGGGGAACGACGGGGTCTAGCTAAGGTCAGCCATGGAGAGCTAGAGCTCACGACGATGGCGGGTGTGTGCGGTGTAGTTGCACGTTCCCACGAGACGGCGTGGTGCAGTCAATTTTCAAACCTCCAAATCTCCCAAACCGTGGCGAATTAGTGAAAACTTCATTAATACAAAGTGTAGAACTACATGAGTACTACAAGATTGCTTAAAGGAGTTTTTGTCTAAATTGCAATGGTTTTCAAACTATAAGGCTCCAAAATAGGCTACAATGAAACTAAAAACAGCTTCAAGACAAAAATTTTCTAAGTTAGAAACAACATTAAGTTGAAAGTTGTGAGCTCTATTTGACCATGTTTGGCACTGATTTAGTTCATGACCTTTAAATAAAGTTTGTTACCCTTGATGTGAACTACAACTTTTATTTAGGTCACATAGCCATGCAAACACTCTAAGCTACTGTTCAACTTTGGTCATACTAGCATCATGAAAATGGCATTCCAAGGTAACCCAACACTTAGAAGAAAAATTGGTTCATGTCATGAATACAAAAGTTATTCCATTTACCATCCTAGATGTATCTAAGGTATTGTTATGACCTTACAACCATTTCATACATTGGTCATACATGATTACAAGCATAAGCATATATATATAATCAACATTTCATGCGATAATGTATAAGAATGAGATGAAATTTCATATGCTCATGTTCATGAATGCTTAGATGATGCTTGTTCTTATGAAATGCAAGTGCGAAATGCCATGCTTAACACTATGGTGTTACAACTACTATCAACAAGCTCCCCCAAGGTTAACCTTTGCTAGTCTCCTAGCAAAGCTAAACTCAGCAAACATGGATCAAGAGTTGCTATGATGCTTTCACTCCTCAAAAGTACACATGCGTTCAAACAAGAATTCTCCTCTGGATTAGAATAAACTGATCTAACTTCAAACTTACCCATATTACCTTCAACCATGGGGCTTCTTAGCCTTCACTTTGGTCTTAAGCAATTGAAAGACAGAACGATTAAGTCAAGCACTATATCTCATGTTCTTTGCTCAACTATTATTTTGAAGTTTTTTTTCAAAATAAAACTCAGAGCTTCCATTGTATGACACTCTCAAATCTCTTAACATATATGGTATTTGTGGTTCCTCACCAAGGCAATAATGATGTATGCCTTTCTTTTCCTACAACTAAAGCTTATGTGGAGTTCATAGGTAGGGAAAAACATAGAGCATACTTGCGATGCATATATTATAAAGTCAAACAATGGATCCAAAGAGAGTTGAGTCATACAATCAAATCAAGATGTGCATGTGTGTGGAATATATAGTGGATATATATGGTGGCTAATCCTAATTCTACTTTGCTCCTTGAAAACTTATCTCTCTTTTGAAACTAGAAAACACTTGCTAGAGAGCAGGGGCTATCTTATTCATCTCTCTCTTTTTTCAGGCGAGCATCTAAGTACCCATTGTTTTACATATCTCGGACACTTGTCCATTTTTCTCTCAACTTTTTTTTTCTTTTCTTTCCTTTTTTCTATGAATAACTTATGCATAGCCCCCTGCCTCTTTTCTGCAACAAAACTTTTAGGAGATAGAAACAAGAATTTGGAGCATTTATTTGGTGGATGTAAAACCTAACAAACATGTTTTTGGTGTTCCCTCCCAGTGTAGGAGTAGAACATTTTTGGGTGGATCTAGATGAAAGGCATGTTTTTGCATACTCCCAGTGTAGGAGCAGCAGGTATATATGGTGTGTACGTGATCTTGATTTTAAGAGCATGGCAAACCTCTTATAAGGGTCAACAAAGCTTGACATAACTTAATGCAAAAGCAAGCATCATATATATGGAAGTTTTCCTAGTCTAAATAACATGTATGGCTCTGGTGGGAATTCAACCTTTGTCACACAGGAACCGATCATGTAGCATTTTTGTGTTTTTCAAAAGATAAATCTCCAGAACTTTAGTGTCACTTGGAACAAGATAAACAAGCAGCTCAGACCTTCTCATATCACATCCATCAATTACCTAGACTTAGATTAAGAATATGCTACCCACGAGTCTCAAGTTCAGAGCAAATTCTTATATCAAAACAATCTTATCCAAAACTCGGGAGAATTTAAGGCTGAAAACTAGGTACTTGAAAGAAATTACAACAGAGCAACTATTCATTATTTCCATTCAAGAGATTATTTTGAGTCCTCTTTATTTATTAAAAAAATAAATTAAAGCAAACTAGACACACCTTTTATTTTGTTTTTAATTTTACTAGATCACACATTATTACTATAGCTATATATATTTATTATAAAGATAACTTTTTCTTTTGTTTCATTCATCATTTTCTTAACTATTAAAAAGAAACTAAAACTAAAAAGGGAAGGAATACTTACCTGGATAAGAATACTTATCTAGATACACGGAGGTGCTTCTCCCCCAAGCTAGCTCTTTCGATGAGGGTTCGATGTTGTAAGTCCTTCGAACTAGACTTCTCCTTGTTAAGTTCATTAATACCTCGGTTTGTTCTGAAGACGAAGATTCTTGTGATGATGCCTCAAATGGTGATGCCACCTTCTTCCACTGAACCTGTCTTCGTTTTGAGTTTTGATTTTAGTTTGATAGGTTTAGGACCTTCACTTACAGAAATTGGGGAATTAATTTCCCCACACTTTGCTTGAAGTGTGTCCTGCTATAAAACAAGGTAGAGATCAAGTGCATGGGCTCTGTTGGTGGGAAAACACCAACAGAACCAAAACTTTACTTATTCTTCTTTAACCTTAGGCACATTGAACAAGATGAAGTTGATGTTATGTGCTTTGTTCAATTATAACATAGGTGGAATTTGTTATTTTAAACCCCTAGACCTTTGTTGGTGAGCACAATTTTTCCCTTATACATGTTTTATTGACGATTTATAATGGTTGTTAGCTTCCGTCAACAGGCCCTCAAAGCTTAATGCGACCCTCAAGGATATCTGCGGGATTGCTAGTCAGGCATATGTCCCACACCACCAGTACACCAGCGGATTTACTTGGAGACACCCCATTGCATCTCCTTCATCTCAAAGCCCCAGGATGTGTGTGGCAGAACCTCCTAAATTATAGGGCCCACATGCACCTGTCACTGTCCAACGACCTTTGACATCTATGCATATGTTCCTGGTAATTTAAGAAGACTGTCGGGTGTCCTCGGGGAACCCCGAATCATCCACGATTTTCGAAAGCGAGGATCACATTACGAGTCATTGCGAGATTACAACAGTTTATTCAAATAAATACATCGAGTAAAAGTAGCGGAAGACTTACAATAACATAGTTTACAAACCATTTGTTTCAAACCATACAACTAAGTTCGATATTAAAACAAACCAAAGTAGTGGAGCGGCATTATAATATAATACAAAACACACAATGAAAGGCTGCTTACGCCTAAGGGCCACACAATTACTTCTCAACGTCATCACAAGATACAAGCTGTCATGCAAAGATGATCCACAACAGATCGCTCATGAGACTCACCGCAACAAGGTCAACGAACCACGAGTACAAAAGTACTCAACAAGACTTAACCGAAATAAGAATTAAAAGAACACGAAATGCAGGCTCATGGGATTCAAGGTATGGCTTTAGCAATAATCGAGGTTCTTTTTGCGTAAAAGCATTTTAACAAAAATCTATATATCAACATTTAAAACTTCATAAAGATCATATACAAAGTGACATGATCCTCATTGATATCATGAAACTTCATAACCAACACCTTCTCAAACCATCCTCAAGTTCCGATTATTAATTACTACGATGATGAGCAGTGAGTTGAGTCTCCATAACCGAGGAGCAACGACGATTGAACCGATTGTAAACCCAATTTGGGATTCCAGACCACACACGACATATCTGGTCCCGACCTACATATACCAACCTACCCTTGGATCCTCTAAAATAAGAACGGTCCGCGCCACCCCAGAGAATACAGATACTCCACCATTCCGGCCCGTGGCCCACGTGGGTACACGCTATTCCGCCATCTCTCCACTCCCGGTCATGAGTAGCCATTCTCGTAATAGAATCGCCAAGTTTAGGCTTACCGGAGTATGTGGTTAGTACTACAAATTCTCACCTCATGCAATTCAACAACGGACGTGGTTTTAATCGACACACAAAGCGGAAAGAACCGCTCACAAGACCTCCATGTCTCTGTGGCTCACACTCACCGAAAGTCCGCTTGGGTCTAGATTTATTACGCCACATTCCCATATCACATGCTAACATAATTAACCAATGTCCCATTTAAAACTTGCAGGTGGCAGGTAGTCACCCGACTTTCATCGTTCTACACATAGCTAAGCAAAACTAGGCATATACGAATTTAAAACTGGTAATATGGTAAATATGGAATAACAAGGGTGGTAATGCACCAATTAGGCTTTTACCTAACTCCTAATCACTTAATGCAGTAATGGAAAGCAAAAGCGAAATTAATTTGTAAAACACAAGGTAGGGTTGTATGCATCCGGGGCTTGCCTTCGTTGACGGAAAAGTCCGGCTCTTGCTACGCTTCACAAGTATTCGGTCCGACCTCAACAGACGGATTAACCTCCTCAACAACTTGATTAACTACCACGTTTTCACCTTCGTTCACTACACGTAATACAATGCCATGTTTAACATGATGCGGAATACGAAATATGATGCTCGATGATGGATACAAAAATTAACAATTTGAATACAACTTTCCTTCGCGGTACAGTTGCAAGTCAAACAAACTAAATCTTTTTCGTAACACATACATCAACTGCCAAGGATCATTAACAACAAATGACCCAAGGTCATCACTCAATCCAAAATTACAAATAAAACCTAAATCACTAAAGGTTACTATTTGCTTTTATGAATTAATTATTTAATTCAAAATTATGAAATAAATCAACTTATTCCAATTGAGCTAAAATTTTTTGTAAATGTTCATTACATGATAACTAAGTGGCAAAACAAATTTCATAATTTTTTGACAAGTAAATAAGCCTAGAAAATTCATGGAAATCCATTTATTAATAAATTGAGCAATTTTTATCACATTCAAAAAGTACTGAAAAACATTATTTCATATTTTTCTTAAATACTTTACACCACATAGAAGTCACACAAAAATTTTCATAATTTTTGGAGCTCTAAATAAATCTACACAAAAATAACAAAAATAGACACTATTCATTCAAATCGAAAATAGAAAAATCCATTTGAACGTATTTGAGTCACCGACATGGTGACCCCCCTGTCATCCCCTTCCTCCCGCTTTGACTACGGCGTTGATGGCGCTGACCGGCGATATCTCGACGACGGCGAGATCAACGGCGACGGCGAAGGCACTATCATGATCACTACATCACTACAAGACCGATTTGTGGCACAAACGCGACCAATTCTTTGCTGGACCAAGCACTCACGCCGGCCATGGCGGGCAAGGGTGGCACGGCGACACAACGCCGTGAAACAAAGCCAAAACGGAGAAACAGAGGGCATGGGAAGGTCTAGTAGCTCACCACGAACACGCTGGAGCAAAGAATGAGACCGGATAAGCTACGAGGACACGAAGTCGGCGTTGGCGGTGGTCACGGCGGAGCGATCTTCGGACGACGGCGATGCTCTCGTAGCTATGGTGGTCAAAATGAGAAACCAATAGGTCACAAAGCACTACATCGGTCTTGGCGAAGCCGAAAGCAAGACTCAAGCAAGGCAAGAGACTCACCATAGCGCACTGGCCACGGCAACGCGGGCTCGACGGTGGGACGACCGGTCGTGGAGAAGAAATACGACGAGTGACGGTTCCCGGTGAAATTAAGCCGAATTGATGGGTTGGCTAAGTGCGCAAGGATAAGGCGGAGCTAAAGGATGCTTTGTTGCAACGGCAGAGGCACTGGTTCGACGACGAGAGCTCACCGGAGATGATGGGCAACGTCGGGAAAAACAGAGGGCGAAGGAAGAACAACGACGACGGCGTCGGAGCTTTATAGGGCGGCCAAGGAAGCAAGGAGAAGCCACGGCGACGCCTTTCCCGTGCCAGCGCGAAGCCAAGACCGCCACGCGCGCGCCTGGAACGCCGAAGAAGGTCGCCGGCGGTGAGTCGACTTCATGATTCTTTTATTCACTGATAATTACAAGTTTGCCATTCGCCAAAATTCACAAATTACTCTCAAATTTTCATAACAACTCCAAAATCTCCAAAAATAAAAGTTGTTCAAAATCAAAAGTTCTACAACTTTGCTTTTATAACCATCTCCTAATTCGGTTTAGATTTTGAAATGAACTTTTGAATTTGAATAGGGAAATTTAACGAATTACGCCTTTTTGAATTACTCAAAATTTTTCTAAACAACTTGAAAAACTCCAAAAACAAACTTTGTATAACTTGCCAAGCTCTACACTTTTTCTTTTGGGATCCACCCCAAATTATGCTTAGATTTTGAAATGGGTTTTCAGGGTAGGATTAAAATGCTGAAAAGCGGGGTTTTCTCGAAAAATTCAAAATCCAAACAAACTTTGAACTAGAGTCAACCAATACAATTCAACACATACCACACGAATATAAACTTGTTTTAGTGTATGCATCTCCAAGTTTTCACCAAATGCCGAATGCTTTGCAATGCATATGATGACATGTCAGGTTTTAGTATTTTAAACACCCGAGGTGTTACAATCCTTCCCCCTAAAAGAAATCTCGCCCCGAGATTCAAAGCCATTGAGTAAGTAATGGAAAAGGAAATGTGTCAATCCAAAAACATCTAGAACTTTTCCATAAAACAACTGAGGTTCTTTTACAAAACACAATTGCAATAACCGAGCTCAACTAACATTATTCTATTCTATATTGTCGCTAGAAACTCTGGAAACTTTTCTAACAAGTAATCTTCTGATTCCCAGGTAGCTTCCTCTTCTGAATGTTGATTCCATTGTATCTTGTAGAACTTTATTGTTCTCCTCCGAGTAACACGATCTTTCTGATCCAACACTCAGATAGGATATTCTGAATAAGTCAGATCTAGTTCAAGTTCCACTCCTTCAACTTCAACATTCCGCTCAGGCACTCGGAGACACTTCTTCAACTGAGACACATGGAACACATCATGTACAACTGATAAATGTTCTGGTAATTTCAAGCGATAGGCCACTTTTCCATATCTCTCCAAATTTTGAAATGGTCCAATATATCGAGGTGCCAACTTGCCTTTAACACCAAAACGGTTAACTCCCTTCATTGGTGATACTTTCAGATATACAAAATCTCCTTTGTTAAACACCAATGGTCTCCGTCGTCTATCGCATAACTCTTTTTGGCGGGACTGAGCTATTTTTCAAATTACTCAGTATTTGCCTAACCTTGTCTTCCGTTTCTTTCACAAGGTCAACTCCAAAGAATCTTCTTTCTCAAGGCTCCGACCAACTCGGCGATGTTACGCACCTCACGGCCATAGAGTGCTTCAAATGGAGCCATTCTAATGCTTTCCTGATAACTATTATTATATGAGAACTCAGCCAAAGGTAAGCATTCGTCCCACTTGTTGGAATAATTAAGGACACAACACCTTAACATATCTTCAAGCACTTGATTGACTCTTTCAGTCTGTCCATCAGTCTGCGGATGATAAGCTGTACTATACAGGAGCTTGGTATCCAAGGAAGAATGCAATCGTTTCCAAAAACTGGAGACAAACTATGTACCCCGATCGGACACTATGGTCTTTGGTATTCCATGGAGACTCATAATTCTTGCTAAATATATCTTGGCGTATTGGACGATTGGGATATATAGTCTTGACGGGGAAGAAAGTGTCTTGACTTAGTGAGTCGATCTACAATAACCCATATTGAGTCAAATCCCTTTCTTTGTCTTGGGTAGACCAACAATAAAGTCCATACTTATGTCCTCCACTTCCAAGCTGGAATAGGTAAGGGTTGTAGTTCTCAGCAGACCTCAAATGTATAGCTTTCACCTTTTGACAAGTATCACACTTTGCTATATATCTCATAATTTCTATCTTCATTTTGTCCACCAAAACCTTTGTTTTAAGTCATGGTACATCTTGTTGCTTCCGGATGGATAGATAACCTAGTAGCATGTGCTTCTTCAAGAATTGATTTGTCGTAACTCGGGAACTTTTGGTACTACCAAAGCGATCCTTGAACCATAACACACCTTCATTATCTATACTGAAACATTCCGCCTTTCTATTCTGGACTCTTTCCTTGATATGGGCTATACTCTTGTTTTTCTTCTGAGCAGCAATAACTTGATCTCGAATAGTGGCTTCAACAATTATGTTGGTCAAACTACCTTATTGAATTACTTCTATATTTAGCTTCTCCATTTCTTGACATAAAGTCAAACCCATTGTTCTTACTGTCAGGCAATTACAATAGCTTTTTCGACTGAGAGCATCTGCAACTACATTGGCTTTACCAGGGTGATAATGTACTTCCAAATCGTAATCCTTAATTAGTTCTAACCATCTTCTTTGTCGCATGTTCAACTCTGACTGAGTAAAGATATATTTTAAGCTCTTGTGGTCTGTATACATATGGCACGTATTACCAAGCAGGTAATGCCACCAAATCTTTAGAGCATGAACCACAGCTGCTAACTCCAAATCATGAGTAGGATAGTGTTCTTCATGTTGCTTAAGTTGCCTGGACGCATAGGCAATGACTCGGCCTTCTTGCATCAACACACATCCAATACCAATACGAAGCATCACAATAAACATCAAACGGCTTCTCGATATCAAGGTTGAGCTAACTGCGTGATGCGAGTCAACAACCTTTTAAAGTCTGGAAAGCCTCTTCACAATCTGATGACCAGACAAACTTGACTTGGTTCTTCAACAATTCAGTTATAGGTTTTGATACTTTAGAGAATTCTGGAATAAACCGACGGTAATATCCCGCCAATCCAAGAAAACTCGAACTTGATGAAGCTGTGGTTGGCGGTTTCCAATCAAGCACATCCCTCACTTTGTGGGATCAATTGCAACTCCTTGGTGACAAGACATGTCCAAGAAATTGCACTTCCTTAAGCCAAAAATCACACTTGCTGAACTTTCGCATACAATTGATGTTCTCTTAAACGAGTCGAACAATTACGAGGTGTTACGCATGTTACATCTTATTCTTGGAATATACTAGTATATCATCTATAAATACTACTACAAACTTGTCTAGCTCGGGGCATGAATACTGAGTTCATCGGATACATGAAATGAGCGGAGCATTTGTCAAACCAAAAGACATCACCAAGTATTCATATAATCCGTATCTTGTGGCAAATGCCATTTTGGGAATATCTTGGCTTTATCTTAATTTGGTGATACCACGATCTCAAATCTATCTTGGAGAAAACTTTGGCTCAAATCCAACTGATCAAAAAGCAAATCTATCGAGGTAATGTATACTTATTCTTGATGGTCACTTCATTCAGCGGACGATAGTCAACACATAACCTCGAGGGTCTCATCTTTCTTTTTTCACAAAATTGCGGACATCCCCAAGGTGAGGAACTAGGTTGGATAAACCCTTCTCAATTAGTTCTTGTGGCTGAGCCTTCAACTCGGCCAATTCCTTAGGTGGCATTCTATAAGCTCTCCGAGAAATCGGAGCTGTTCGAGTTGTAACTCTATGTTAAAGCTGTACATCCCTATCGGTGGTGAGACCGGGTAAATCCTCGGGAAACACATCGGAAATTCACGTACTATCGGGATATCTCTAATCTCTTTGATAGCGAGTTGCACAAACTCGCCCTTGATCTTCTTAAGGTTGGAAGTTGGATGAGAAGTTGAGAATTACTATCGAAGCAAACTTACTCTTAAAGTCCTATTCAAAGCATCTATAATGACCTTATCTTTGATACATCCAATTCATTCCCAAGATTACATCTATATCACGATCCTTAAGGATAATCATGGTAGTGGGAAAAATATGCCCACCTAGGTTTATGGGTACTTGGTACACCATTTCCTTAGTACACAGACGTCCCCCGGGCAACTGTACAAAGAAACTTTCCTTTGTTGCCCCAATTGAAATTTCATGCTTCACGACAAATGTTCTATTGATGAATGAATGCGATGCGCTGAATCAAAAAAAGTATAAGCTCTTGAGGGTGATTGGCAGCAGAAACATACCCATCATCACTTTGGCTCCCCTTCCGGAATTTCTCCGGCTTGGATATAGAACACCCGTCGGTCTTCCTCTCATCTTTGCCCTTCCGAGCATTACGATTGTGGTTCTTGTTTGGTGCTTGACCTGTTGTTGATTGGCGGGGTCTTCTAATAATTCGATTAACTTTGCCTAGGATATGGACATTCCACGGAGAAATGACCGGTCCTTCCACAATTATAACACGGATAGTTGTGACCACTGTGACGTTGGAGCATTACCACCGGGAGCATTGGTTGATTGTGAGTTCGGATAGGTTATCGTGGGGACGGACATTTGATTGTTGCCCGACTTGGGGCTGCGGCGGGGCGATAAGGAGGGCGATTATGGTTTATTGGATGATAAATCACTCTACGCCTCTTTTGGTTTCCACCAAAAGGTCTAGACAACACATTCTTTTTCTTCTTGAGCTCCTTATGTTGCCGATACTTTGCCTCTGAAGCAATTGCAATATTTCTTGCCTCATGATAAGTGATATTGGTATGCAGTTTGTCATCATTGTCTGCGATTTGGTATTCGGACCTCTCATGAACCATTTCTTTTTCTTGGCATCCGTATTGACATGTTCGGATGCATCTTTGCTGACAGATGATTGAATCTTCCCACATCTTTGCATAACCGTTTGATCCCCTTGCCTCAAAGCAAGGAATTCATCGACTTCATAGCCATCACTCCTCCGGGATATAATGGGCTCGAAAGCGGTGCGAAATTCTGTCCAAGTTAACGGAGCGCTGCGGGTTGCATGGCCATCGATTTGCATGCCAAGCACCATTTGAACCTCTAAGTTCTTTGGGCAGCAAACACGGTTTCTGAAACTCTATGCGAGTGAATAAGATCAAATTTACGCTCCATGGTCCTAAGCCGGTCCATCGACCTCCGATGGTTCATACGCCTTGGTGAACACCGGGGTTTTGTATCCGTGAAATCCACATAGGTAACCTCATGCTGTTATGATTGCGGCCACGGTTTCCATGCATCTGATTCTGATTACTTTGAGCCATCTCATGAAGCAAACGAGAATTTTCCACAGTCACATTAACTAATGCAGCGATAGCATCAGCCAGATTGGTCGGCATCGGTGGCGGGTTGGGGATATCATCATCATCTTGTGAAGTACCAGGAATATGCGATCCCCGCGTACGACGCATCTGCTCATAACAAACCAAACTTTATTCACAAGCCTTTATTGAATTGCACAACAGCTTACTCCAGACACATAACATAGGGTTTATTACTATAAACCCCAGACCCTATATGTACCAAAACAAGATACATAGCTTAACCAAGATTAACTATAACACAACTCTACTCTTTTCCATGATTACTTCAAACTTCAGGCTCGGTATCCATTCCGGAATTATTACCGCCTTCATCATCACTTTCATTGATCATTACTAATTCTTCAGGATCTTCTTCTTCTTCCTCTTCCGATTCGCTATCATCGGCAAGGATGACACCGGGGTCCATGGCATCAGCTTGAGGCTCATGATTCGGGTTTAGTAGATTGCTAAGCCTATGAACTTCCTCATGTAGATAGGTATTATGTTCTTCTAAATCTTCTACATAGAATTCTAGCTCATGAGTTCTAGCTCTAGCTACATTCTCCCTATGCAGGGCTTCATTTCGTCCCTCCACCGTCTGAACTAACATGCTTTCATGAGTTCTCGTGTGCGGTGGTGAGGCGCCTCAATTGATCCTGTAATTCTCCTACATATAGCATCCAAAGCCCTATCTCTAGTAGCTTGTGCTAACTCTCAGAGAAATCCTCTTTATCTCCTTTGAGATCGGGGCCTAGAACTGCTCTCTTGCTAGCACCATCGTTTCTAGGGGCAAGTTGGTGACGAGGAACTCCTTTGGGTCCAGTGGACTTACAGGCGTCATCTTGGTACGAGCCATCTTGTAGGAAGCCAATTTAATCCAAATAAGACCATTTGATCAAAATCCAATAAGTAGCTAAGATGGATTACATTACTCAAACCAGACTCACTACTCAACTCCAGACTAAGAGGTGAAGGAAGTATCGGGTGAATTATTCATGATGCATGAATCGTTCTTACTGAACAAAAACATCAAAGTTTATAATGCACATAAACAACATTTATCTTTATATAGGGCATAGTAATATTACTACTCCACCACACAAAACCTTTTAATCAAATAAGGAATGGTGAGAAAGAAATAAGATAAGTCAGAAGCAATTTGGACCAAATTAATCAAGTTAAATTTAGTGATCCCAAATCATTTTCAAGTTTTTGTAAACCAATACCACAAAAACTTTGTAACGATCGCTCGATACCATTATGTGGCGAGAACCTCCTAAATTATAGGGCCCACATGCACTCCAACGTCCAATGACCTTTGACATCTATGCATATGTTCACGGTAATTTAAGAAGGCTGTCGGGTGTCCTCGGGAACCCCGAATCATCCACGATTTCGGAAAGCAGGATCGCATTCTGAGAATCATTGCGATATTACAACAGTTTATTCAAATAAATACATCGAGTAAAAGTAGCGGAAGACTTACAATAACATAGTTTACTGAACCATTTATTTCAAACCATACAACTAAGTTCGATATTAAAACAAACCAAAGTAGTGGAGCGGCATTATAATATAATACAAAACACACAATGAGGCTACCACCTTTAAGCCACACAATTACTTCTCAACGTCATCACAAGATACAAGCTGTCATGCGGCATGATCCACAACAGATCGCTCATGAGACTCACACCTGCAACAAGGTCAGCGAACCACGAGTACAAAAGTACTCAACAAGACTTAACCGAAATAAGAATTAAAAGAACGCAGAAAATGCGAGGCTCATGGGATTCAAGGTATGGCTTTAGCAATAATCGAGGTTCTTTTTGCGTAAAAGCATTTTAACAAAAATCTATATATCAACATTTAAAACTTCATAAAGATCATATACAAAGTGACATGATCCTCATTGATATCATGAAACTTCATAACCAACACCTTCTCAAACCATCCTCAAGTTCCGGTTATTAATTACTACGATGATGAGCAGTGAGTTGAGTCTCCATAACCGAGGAGCAACGACGATTCGAACCGATTGTAAACCCAATTTGGGATTCCAGACCACCACGACATATGCGGGTCCCCAACCTACATATACCAACCTACCCTTGGATCCTCTAAAACAAGAGCGGTCTGCGCCACCCGAGAATCTGATACTCCACCATTCCAGCCCATGGCCACGTGGGTACACGCTATTCCGCCATCTCTCCACTCCCGGTCTTGAGTAGCCATTCTCGTAATAGAATCGCCAAGTTTAGGCTTACACGGAGTATGTGGTTAGTACTACAAATTCTCACCTCATGCAATTCAACAACGGACGTGCCTTAATCGACACAAAGCGGAAAGAACCCGCTCACAAGACCTCCATGTCCGGTGGCTCACACTCACAAAGTCCGCTTGGGTCTAGATTTATTACGCCACATTCCCATATCACATGCTAACATAATTAACCAATGTCCCATTTAAAACTTGCGGGTGGCGGTAGTCACCCGACTTTCATCGTTCTCACGCATAGCTAAGCAAAACTAGGCATATACAAATTTAAAAGCGGTAATATGGTAAATATGGAATAACAAGGGTGGTAATGCACCAATTAGGCTTTTACCTAACTCCTAATCACTTAATGCGAATGGAAAGCAAAAGCGAAATTAATTTGTAAAACACAAGGTAGGGTTGTATGCATCCGGGGCTTGCCTTCGTTGTGGAAAAGTCCGGCTCTTGCGACGCTTCACAAGTATTGGTCCGACCTCAATGCAGACGGATTACCCTCCTCAACAACTTTATTAACTACCACGTTTTCACCTTCGTTCACTACACGTAATACAATGCCATGTTTAACATGATGCGGAATACGAAATATGATGCTCGATGATGGATACAAAATTAACAATTTGAATACAACTTTCCTTGGCAGATGCAGAGTTGCAAGTCAAACAAACTAAATCTTTTTCAGTAACACATACATCAACTGCCAAGGATCATTAACAACAAATGACCCAAGGTCATCACTCAATCCAAAATTACAAATAAAACCTAAATCACTAAAGGTTACTATTTGCTTTTATGAATTAATTATTTAATTCAAAATTATGAAATAAATCAACTTATTCCAATTGAGCTAAAATTTTTTGTAAATGTTCATTACATGATAACTAAGTGGCAAAACAAATTTCATAATTTTTTGACAAGTAAATAAGCCTAGAAAATTCATGGAAATCCATTTATTAATAAATTGAGCAATTTTTATCACATTCAAAAAGTACTGAAAAACATTATTTCATATTTTTCTTAAATACTTTACACCACATAGAAGTCACACAAAAATTTTCATAATTTTTGGAGCTCTAAATAAATCTACACAAAAATAACAAAAACAGACACTATTCATTCAAATCTGAAAATAGAAAAATCCATTTGACGCCGAGTCAACGACATGGTGACCCCACATCATCCCCTTCCTCCCGCTTTGACTACTGGCGATGATGGCCTGACGGCGATATCTCGACGACGGCGAGATCAGCGGCGAATGCGAAGGCACTATCATGATCACTACATCACGGTAAGACCGATTTGTGGCACAAACGCGACCAATTCTTCGCTGGACCGGAGCACTCGCGCGGCCATGGCGGCTCTGTGATAATGCAGCGACACAACGCGGCGAAACAAAGCCGAAAACGGAGAAACAAAGGGCATGGGAAGGTCCAGTAGCTCACCACGAACACGCTGGAGCAAAGAATGAGACCGGATAAGCTACGAGGGACACAGTCGGCGTTGGCGGCCGGATCACGGCGAGCGATCTTCGACGACGGCGATGCTCCGGTAGCTATGGTGGTCAAAATGAGAAACCAATAGGTCACAAAGCACTACATCGGTCTGGCGAAGCGAAGCAAGACTTCGGCAAGGGCGAGACTCACCAGTAGCGCCTCAGCCACGCAGCAGCTTGGCTCGACGGCGGAGACGGCCCTACCGTGGAGAAGAAATCTGACGAGTGGCGGTTCCCGGTGAAATTAAGCCGAATTGATGGGTTGGCTAAGTGCGCAAGGATAAGGCGGAGCTAAAGGATGCTTTGTTGCAACGGCAGAGAGCCTTTGGTTCGACGACGAGAGCTCACCGGAGAGATGATCGGCAGCGTCGGGAAAAAGCAGAGGCGAAGGAAGAACAACGACGGCGTCGGAGCTTTATAGGCGTGCCAAGGAAGCAAGGAGAAGCCCGCGCGACGCCTTTCCCGCACCAAATAGTGAAGCCAAGACGCCACGCAAGCGTGCACTCGAACGCCGAAGAAGGTCGCCGGCGGTGAGTCGACTTTCATGATTCTTATTCACGATAATTACAAGTTTGCCATTCGCCAAAATTCACAAATTACTCTCAAATTTTCATAACAACTCCAAAATCTCCAAAATAAAAGTTGTTCAAAATCAAAAGTTCTACAACTTTGCTTTTATAACCATCTCCTAATTCGGTCTAGATTTTGAAATGAACTTTTGAATTTGAATAGGGAAATTTAACGAATTACGCCTTTTTGAATTACTCAAAATTTTTCTAAACAACTTGAAAAACTCCAAAAACAAACATTGTATAAATTGCCAAGCTCTACACTTTTGCTTTTGGGATCAACCCCAAATTATGCTTAGATTTTGAAATGGGTTTTCAGGGTAGGATTAAAATGCTGAAAAGCGGGGTTTTCTCGAAAAATTCAAAATCCAAACAAACTTTGAACTAGAGTCAACCAATACAATTCAACACATACCACACGAATATAAACTTGTTTTAGTGTATGCATCTCCAAGTTTTCACCAAATGCCAAATGCTTTGCAATGCATATGATGACATGTCAGGTTTTAGTATTTTAAGCACCCGAGGTGTTACAATGTGATGGTAACCCGGCGATGTACCTACTCCCGACCAATCATTTCCCAATAGATTTCCGGAGGCCACCGTATGACTCGCCCGTTCCATCAATGAACCTGTCTCCTTTCGAAGACCTGAGCAGTGTTTGATCTAAGTGATGATGAGTTGTCGGGAGCTTGACTCACCCTATCTTCAAAACTTTTATGTATTGTTAGCTTGTTGTAATGTTGTGAGACTTGAGAGTGCGCTTTTGTAAGAACTAAAAACAACATGTGTGCTTCGACCGTTTGTTCCTAGTATGCGTAGAAGCATATGCAAGTGCACTCATGTCATATGTCCTTGTGGTCTGTGTGTAAGACGAGACTTGTATGGTAATCTTAAGTTGGTGTTTAATTTTGTCCTATGTCACTCCTTATCATGATGCATTATGTGTGGAATATGATGATCCATTTAAGCCTGTTGAATTTCTGTTCCTCCGTGAATGCATATTTCCTATCCAACCCTTTTTGTCTCATCTTGTCTGAAACATGTCTAATGATGTGTCTTGGGCAGGATGGTTGACACCCGAGGTTCCACATCTCGGACGGCAGTAGGAGGGGGTGGAGGTAACCAGCACATTTTTGGGTGGATCTAGATGAAAGGCATGTTTTTGCATACTCCTAGTGTAGGAGCAACATGTATAGATGGTGTGTCCATGATCTTGATTTTAAGAGCACGACAAACCTCTCGTAAGGGTCAACAAAGCTTGACATAACTTAATGCAAAAGCAAGCATCATATATATGGAAGTTTTCCTAGCCTAAATAACATGTATGGCTCTGGTAGGAATTCAAGCTTTGTCATACAGGAACTGATCATATAGCATTCTTGTGTTTTTCAAAAGATAAATATCCAGAACTTTAGTGTCACTTGGAACAAGATAAACAAGCAGCTCAGACCTTCTCATATCATATCTGTCTATTACCTAGACTTAGATCAAGCATATGCTACCCACGAGTCTCAAGATCAGAGCAAATCCTTATATCAAAACAATCTTATCCAAAACTCAGGAGAATTTAAGGCTGAAAACTAGGTACTTTAAAGGAATTACAATAGAGCAACTATTCATTATTTCCATTCAAGAGATTATTCTGAGTCCTCTTTATTTATTCAAAAAATAAATTAAAGCAAACTAGACACACCTTTTATTTTGTTTTTAATTTTACTAGCTCACACATTTTACTATAGCTATATATATTTATTATAAAGATAACTTTTTATTTTGTTTCATTCATCATTTTCTTAACTATTAAAAAGAAACTAAAACTAAAAAGGGAAGGAATACTTAGCTAGATAAGAAAACTTACCTGGATACACGAAGCTGCTTCTCCCCCAAGCTAGCTCTTTCGGTGAGGGTTCGGTGTTGTAAGTCCTTCGAACTGGACTTCTCCTTCTGAAGTTCATTAATACCTCGGTTTGTTCTGAAGATTAAGATTCTTGTGATGATGCCTCTAATGGTGATGTCACCTTCTTCCACCAAACCTGTTTTGGTTTTGAGTTTTTTTTGGTTTGACAGGTTTAGGACCTTCACTTACAGAAATTGGGGAATCGATTTCACACTTTGCTTGAAGTGTGTCCTGCTATAAAACAATGTAGAGATCAAGTGCATGGGCTCTGTTGGTGGGAAAACACCAATAGAACCAAGACTTTACTTTTTCTTCTCTAGTCTTAGGCACATTGAACAAGATGAAGTTGATGTTATGTGCTTTGTTCAATTATAACATAGGTGGAATTTGTTAGTTTAAACCCCTAGACCTTTGTTGGTGAGCACAATTTTTCCCTTATACATGTTTTATTGACGATTTATAATGGTTGTTAGCTTCCGTCAATAGGCCCTCAAAGCTTAATGCGACCCTCAAGGATATCTGTGGGATTGCTTGTCAGGCGTATGTCCCACACCACCAGTACACTAGAGGATTTACTTGGAGACACCCCATTGCATCTCCTTCATCTCAAAGCCCCAGGATGTGATGGTAACCCGTCGATGTACCTACTCCCAACCAATCATTTCCCAATAGATTTTTGGAGGCCACCGTATGACTCGCCTGTTCCATCAATGAACCTGTCACCTTTCGAAGACCTGAGCGGTGTTTGATCTAAGTGATGATGAGTTGTCGAGAGCTTGACTCACCCTATCTTCAAAACTTTTATGTATTGTTAGCTTGTTGTAATGTTGTGAGACTTGAGAGTGCCTTTTGTAAGAACTAAAAACGACATGTGTGCTTTGACCGTTTGTTCCTAGTATGCGTAGAAGCATATGCAAGTGCACTCATGTTATATGTCCTTGTGGTCTGTATGTAAGCCGAGACTTGGATGGTAATCTTAAGTTGATGTTTAATTATGGCCTATGTCACTCCTTATCATGATGCATTATGTGTGGAATATGATGATCCATTTAAGCTTGTTGAATTTATGTTCCTCCGTGAATGCATATTTCCTATCCAACCCTTTTGTCTCATCTTGTCTGAAACATGTCTAATGATGTGTCTTGGGCAGGATGGTTGACACCCGAGGTTCCACATCTCGAACGGCAGCAGGAGGGGGTGGTGGTAACCAGCACAATCCACCACCATGAGGGCAAGTGCCAACATGGGTGGATATACTCAGAGGGACAAAGCCCATCATCAAGCAACTTAGCAAGTGATGGGAAGAATGGCACAGCTCTTGGAGAACATGCAAGCCAATCAGCATGGAGCTCAACCGCCACTACTTCATGGGTATCATGGTTTCATGCAAACCAACCCACCCATCTTTTTTGGAGCTAAGGATCTGATGGTAGCTGATCATTGGTTGAAGACTATGGAGCAGAAGTTCACTCTTGTCCAGTGTGATGATAATGAGAAGGTCCACCTTGCCGCACACTAGCTTCAGGAAGCCAATAGCCATTGGTGGCACAAATATCAGGCTCATTTGCAGCCAAATGTGTAGCTCACTTGGCAGTAATTCAAGGAGGTGTTCCATGGGTTCTTCATACCCAAGGGAGCCATGCTCATCAAGGCTACCGAGTTTCGCAACTTGGTTCATGGAGAGATGTCGGTAGTGAAGTACACTCATAACTTCAATGAGCTAGCCCAATATGCTCCAAATGAGGTTGCTACTGACGAGGCTAAGAAAGTGAGTTATGAGCATGGTCTTAGCCCAATGATGTAGGACAAGTTAAGCAATGTACCGACTCCCATTTTCAATGAGATGGTGAATGCTGCTATCAAGGCGGAGACCAAGAGGAAGACTATGGACAAGGATAGCCACAAGAGAGAACCATACAACACCCGCTATGGATAGGGTTCATCCATTAGGCAGAAGACTGGCCGAACCCCACCAAAAATTAAAGGCTATGTAGCATCATGTCCTATGTGGATACAACCACATTCACCCCAACAACACCAACAGCAGGCAGCCAAGCAATTGGCCGCAGCAACCTGTTTACACCAAAATTTGGAAAGAAGAAAGCGGGAACTCGAAGCTTCTAAGATTGTATCATCAGGGAATCGATCAGATGCTAATCTATATCGGCTGGTTTTGATGCAGTGTCGGAATCGGCAATTTTATAGATGACATCAGCAGACAACGTCAACGGACTACGTACGGATGGCATCAGCGAAAAATATGTCGGACTCTACAAAACGGAAAAGATCAGGGTCCAAGTTATTTTTAAGTTAGGAATGTTTTCTTTTGTTCCAAGAATTATAATGAGTCATATTTGAGTAGGATTAATGTTGAGGTTCCGGGTATAAATATTGGACCTCATTTATTGTAAAAGACGAACAATCAATCAATACAATCACTTTTTCCAGCTTCACGTAAACCCTTAGGAGTAGGAGTACTATAGAAACTCGGCAAGTTCTTCAACAAGTAGGGCTGCATCGATTGATCGACCTTCGACTTGTCTATGAGTACCATCACGACTTGTATTATGCTTGTAAAGCTGCATCAGCTGATTGATCTTTTATGAGCAATAATATAAGTTAGTTATCGATCTTTGTCATAGTTTGTAAGGATGCATCAGCTGATTGATCTCTTACGAACCATAATATAGATCAAAGTTATCGATCTTGTGTTAAATAACTTGTTGTTTAACACAATATCACCAGTTATCGAATCTACTAAGATTAGTAAGGTTTTCCTTGCTGTTTTTGGTTGATTCACCAGTTATCGATCTTGTTATGATTAATATTTTATTAATTATAACAAATCACCTGATTGAGATAGAGATAGAATCAGCATCACATCATCTTAATTGGTCATCTTCTAGTCTGGTCACACTTTGAATCTTATAATTAATGGCTTAATTCTGCTAGATCGGCTATTTTATCTCTATGCCAATCAAACATAGTATGCATTCAAAGACATGTTCCAATCGTGAGTAAGTTCACTAGTTAATAAGATCTAATCTAATGACACAACTATAGCTGCATCGACCCGATCGAACCTCACTGGTAAGACTTTGCATTAGAGATTATCGATTAGTGGCTTTGTTCATGATTGAGATACGTACTCTATTTGTTTCTATGCATGCATCAGCTATTTTAGCCGATTCGCCTGTGCTTTCACACATATAGCATGTTTTTCATGAACCTGTCAATATATGAATGGTTTTATAGATTCTTTGGATTTAGTTTGTTACTACTATCATAGCTGTATCAATCCGATCGAACCTCACTGTTGATGGTAACAGATTAGATTCAGGGTGTGTGTAAATTCATTTATACTAAACAGTCGATTTGTTCACATGTTATATCCTTTCTCGTTAAACTTATCGGCTCAATGCTTTACACTGGTTATATCCATCTAGCTGATGAAGTTTATTCATGTTACTTATATTTGGGTGTATTGCACTTGTTCTGTCTGGATTAATCACTCATAATAAGATCACTATGACCCATGAGTATCGGTTATTTTGAATTTGTACCATCATCATTGATAATAGCTGATAATCTTCAATTCAGCGATCCTTGCTTTACTGATATGTTGGATATCGACTATTTAGTCGATAGCCCCATCGAATCGGCTGTTTAGCCACATATTTGGAACTGTTGGAGCAACACCGACATGTTCCACCTTAAACTACTTGATAAGACTTTCTCTCCTTATCAATTGTAGGTCAAATTGATGGCACGTTGTTGGATTTTCAAAATCGACTGGTCCTGTGTTAAAGCCAAGCAGATCTCCAATCTCATTCCGTTCAGATCGTCCGACTTGTTGTGTGTTGGCTGCATCGCCACATTTTTACGCCAACACACTTTTTGGCATGCCTGGTGGGACCACAATCATCATGGCAGCTCACAACAACAGGAACATTCTTATGGTGCCTTATGAAGACTTACCTGATGAGGATAAAGATGTCATTGGTAAAGCTATAGAGGAGTTTCAGAACAAGTGTTTGTTGTCCTACACCAAGACACATGACAATAAAGTTGTTCAGAAATATCCACTACCAAGAGTTTTGATACATGGGCAGTCAGATACAGATGAAGCTGATGATAGGCTTTTCTTTGTGGATGCTATCAACAAGTCTGTTCATGATGCCATGTTGAATCATAATACAGCTTTCTTGAACACATTCCACAAATACCATGAAGGAGGTGTTTCATGGATATCCAATTGATCAGATTGGACTGGCTTATTACAACATTCCACATCCGTTGACTCAGAGGACTAATCAAGCTGGTACTAGCCATCAAAAAATAGCACTAGCGGGCAATGATGATGTCCAGGCAGTTCAGAGCTCATCTGAGCAATTTCAGGGTTCTACTACTAATCAAATACAGTATAATCCTAGATCATTAGTGCAGCATGTGCAATAGCCGACGGGGCAAGTTTAGAATTGAATGGTTAATTTTGGCACATCAGGCCAAATACCACCATCGGTTCAAAAAATAGCACCATCAGTTCAAAGGATTCGTAGAGATACAGATCCCAACATTTACAATCAGAGACTTCAAGCAGCAAATCAGCAAAGGACTCAACAGATAGAGATTCCATAAGGATATCATTATGGTATAGATTATAATACCCTTCATATGATTCCAAATCCAGGGCATCAAGGAATCCAAAATTTTAACCCGTAGATGGGTCAGCAATTATAAAGAAACCCAAATTCAAATGCTGATGAGTTGTTGCTCAGAGTAACTGAAATGATAAAGAATCAGTTCGGTTTAAAACCAAAAGGGAAGACCCTTTCGTACAAACGTCCATATCTAGAGTGGTATGATTTGGTTGCTCATCCTATAAATTATAGACTTTCAGAATTTGCTAAGTTTACTAGTCAAGAAGTACAAGTACAATAGAACATGTCAGTCGATATGTTACTCAGTTGGGTGAAGCATCCATTGAAGAAGCTCATCGAGTTCATTTCTTTTCTTTGTCCCTATCAGGACCAGCTTTCACCTGGTTTTCATCGTTACCAATTAATTCTATTGCCAATTGGGCTGACCTGGAGAAGAAATTTCATACATATTTATATACTGGGATAGGAGAAAGGAAAATCATAGATTTGACGACCATAAGGCAAAGAACTAATGAATCGGATGCTGAGTTTCTTTAGAGGTTCTGAGAAACAAGAAATTTGTGCTTTTCAGTGAATCTGACTGATGATCAGCTAGCTGCTTTGGCTGTTCAAGGAATGTTGCCAACATGGACAGAAAAACTGCTTGGGCAAGAGTTTGACAATTTAGGTCAGTTGGCTCAATAGGTGGTAGCACTTAATAGCCAATTCCAGAGCATACGCAGAAATGCCCGATTCCAGAAGAATGTCGCAATTGCTGAAGCTTATAATCCATATTTAGTTGATGATGATAGTGAGGATGACGAAGAAGAGGATATTGCTGCTGTTAAATGGAATTGGGGTAAGAAGATAGTGATGGTTCCAAATCCATGGGGAAAAGGAGCTGAAGTAAGTTATGATTTTGACATCACAAAATCAGACAAGATCTTTGATTTCTTGCTTGAGAAAAGGTAGATCAAATTGCCCGCCAATGATGTTATATTACCTCCTGATCAGTTGAAGAATAAGAAGTTCTATAAATTTCATACCACTACTTCTCATTCTACTAATGAGTGCAGAATTTTCCAACAACATATACAGAGGGCTATTCAGCAAGGGAAGCTTAAATTTGATACACCTTGGAAGATGAAAGTTGATGATAATCCTTTCCCAAAAGATCATAATATGGTTGATGCTAAGTTTCTCAAAGGGAAGACTAAAGTTCTAACGTCAATTAGGGCAAAGAAAACTAGAACAGTTGATCCAGAGATGCAAATATCGGCTGATGAATATAGAGAAATTAAAAGGCATCATGACCAATAGAAGAGCTGATATGAGCAGGGAGAGACATCAAGAAATGGGGCGATGAGGCCGTGTGTTACATCTCAAATTTTGTTGAATAAATGGCAACGGCAGAAATAAAAGGATTATTAGCGTTGGTTACAAGAGAAAGAATATCAGTGTCAAAAAGAAGAGGAGAGGTATGAAAGAGAACAAGCTGAGTCACATTGGAATTGTCCTTTTTTAGACATTGTTGGAATGAAGGTTTGAAATTGCCTAGTAGAAATAATTGCCCAGAGTGTAGTGAACAATATTGAGATTTTAGGCAATCTCAAGCCAACCACTGGTCTATCCATGCTCGAATTGAGTATCATCATGATAATATGGATCATCGCTTAAAGAATAGAAGTGTTCATGATCGGCTTGGGAAGCGAGTTGTTGATCAAGATTGGCCTGATTATGAAGAAGAAGGTGATGACGAAGAGTATATTAGGCAGGAAGGGCAATGGTGTCCAGGAGGTTTTACAAGAAGTTAGAAAAGAAGGGTACAACGCTTAAGGAATAGAGAGCTAGAACAGGCACAGAAATCTGGTAAACCTCAAGTATTGCATGCTAAATAAACAGCTGATAAGGGTCAACCATCGGCTAATATTCCAATGGCTTTTCTTTTGCCGTTAGAATTTAGAGCTCCAGCAGATCAAGAAGTCTATTTAGATTTTGATGAATTGGAATATGAGGAGATGGTTGCCAAATTGACAGTGATACAACAAGCTATATTTGATAAGCCAGTCAAGCATCGGCATTTGAAGGCTTTATATGTGAAAGGTTTCGTTGATGGGAAGCCGATGAGCAAAATGTTGGGTGGATGGAGGTGCTTTTATTAATCTTATGCCTTATACTACTTTTCACAAGCTTGGTAAGGGACCAGGAGATTTGATTGAGACTGACATGATGCTTAAGGATTTTGGGGGTAATGCATCCAAGACTAGGGGGCAATAAACGTTCAATTGATAATTGGAAGTAAGACTTTGCTCACTACATTCTTTGTCATTGATGGAATGGCTTCATACAGTTTACTCCTTGGTCGTGATTGGATTCATGCAAATTGTTTCATACCATTGACTATGCATTAATGCTTGATTCAGTGGCATGGAGATGATGTTGAGCTGGTTCATGCTGATGATTTTGTGAGTATAGCAACAACTGACCCAATGTATTGGGAACTAGAAGATTTTGAGTGTTTTTCTGGCAAACGATGGGAAGGAGGCTTCACTAAGATAAATAATGAAAGCCAACAGCTGATCTAAGCAGTCAACTCTAAGAGTTTGTTTTAATGGATAATCCAATAGATGGTACAGATGGTAAACTAGGACATGGCTTTATGTCGGCCGATGAATTAGAAGAGATAGATATTGGTCCTAGAGATAGGCCTAGGCCGATGTATTAAGTGCTAAGTTGGATCCTGAGTATAAACGAGGGTTGATAGATTTATTAAAGGAATTTAAAGATTGTTTTGCTTGGGAATATTATGAAATGCCTAGTCTAGATCAATCAATTGTTGAACATCGGTTGCCAATCAAACCTGGATATCAGACATTTAAACAAGCTCTGATGAGATTTAACCCAAATGTTCTTGATGATATCAAAAAGGAGACTAAAAGATTACTAAAAGCAAAATTTATCCGACCATGCCATTATGCAGAGTGGATATCGAGTGTTGTTCCTGTGTATAAGAAAAAATGGGAAGTTAAGAGTTTGCATCTATTTTAGAGATCTAAATAAAGCTACACCCATGGATGGTTATCTGATGCCAATAGCCGATATGTTGGTAGATGCAGCAACTGGGCACAAGGTTATTAGTTTTATGGATGGCAATGCAGGATACAATCAATTTTTTATGGCTGAGGAAGACATAGCAAAAATAGCTTTTAGATGCCCTGGCGCAATCGGCTTGTTTGAATTGGTTGTGATGACTTTTGATTTGAAGAATGCTGGTACAACTTATCAAAGAGTGATGAATTATATTTTTCATAAGCTGATCGGCAGGATTGTTGAAATTTACATTGATGATGTGGTGGTGAAATCCAAAGGCTACAAAGAACATCTAGCTGATTTGCACAAGAAAACATGGTTTAAAGATGAATCCTAATAAGTGTTCCTTTGGAGTATTAGCTGGACAATTTTTAGGTTTTATGGTCCACGAGAGAGGAATTAAAATTGGTCAAAAAAAGTATGAAAACAATTGATGAGACAGTACCCCCGACTACTAAAACAGAGTTACAATCTTTGCTTGGTAAAATTAATTTTATTAGAAGCTTTATTTCAAATTTGTCAGAAAGGGTTCTGCCATTTTCTCCTTTGTTTAAGTTGAAAAATGATCAAGAATTTAAATGGGGTGACGTACAACAAAAGGCGTTTGAGGAGATAAAAGAATACATGAAGTGTCCACCTGTGCTGGTCCCTCCTCAGCAAGGTAAGCCTTTCAAGTTGTACGTGTCATCCAATAGTCAAACAATTAGATCGGCCTTAATGCAAGAGTTTGAAGGAAAAGAATGAGTTGTTTTCTATTTAAGTAGAAGGCTTTTGGATCCAGAAACAAGATATTCTCTTATTGAAAAGTTATGCTTATGCTTATATTTCTCTTGCACTAAGTTGCGACATTACTTGTTATCGACTGAGTGTACAGTTGTGTCTAAGGCTGGTGTGATCAAGCACATGTTATCAATGCCAATATTAAATGGGAGAATGGGAAAGTAGATTCTTGCATTATCAGAATTTGACTTGAGGTACGAATCAGCTAAAGCAATCAAGGGGCAAGTAATAGCCAATTTTATTACTCAGCATCATAAACCAAATATTGGCTATGTAGAACTAATACCTTGGACATTGTTCTTTGATGGATCATCGTACAAGCAAGGTGGTGGCATTGGTATTGTTATTGTTTCACCTCAGGGGGCAAGTTTTGAGTTTGCTTTTTCAATTAAACTAGTGACTACCAACAATTAAGTAGAATATGAAGCTATTCTTAAGGGACTTCAACTTCTTCATGAAGTAAAGGCCAAGTCAATTGAAGTATTTGGAGATTCACAGTTAGTTATTAATCAGTTGATTGGCCTATATGAATGTAAAGAGGATATTATGAGGGGATACTATGATGAATGCCAGAGGTTACTCAAGGAGTTTCCCCATATTTCTCTTCAGCATATTCCAAGAGCATAGAATCAAGAGTCTAATTAGTTAGCTCAGAGTGCGTCAGCTTATCGAGTGTTCCAAGAGATCTTAAGCGGTGAAACCTTTACTAATGATTGGAGAGTCAAAATAGTTGATTACCTTAAGAATCCATCACAGAAGGTTACCAGGAAACTAAGGTCTGGATATTTATGGCCAACAACACTAGAAGATTGTTTTGAATATTACAAGGGGTGTTAGAATTGTCAACGTTTTGTTAATATTCAGAAATCGCCTGCATCGGCTATAAATCCAATAATTAATTCGTGGCCATTTTGAGGTTGGGGAATTCATTTAATTGGCCAGATTTTTCCACCTTCAAGTAAAGGACATAAGTTTATATTGGTAGCAACAGATTACTTTACCAAGTGGGTTGAGGCAATTCCTTTGAAGACGGTAACCTCAAAGAATATGGTTGATTTTGTCAAGGAACATATTGTGTATCATTTTGGAATTCCTCAAACTATTACTACTGATTAGGGGACAATGTTCATATCAGAAGAGTTCAGAGATTTTGCTGCCAGTATGGGAATTAAGTTATTAAATTCTTCTCCTTACTATGCTCAGGCTAATGGCCAGGCAGAGGCATCCAATTAAATTATGATTAAATTGATTAAGAAGAAAATTGAGGAGAAACCAAGGAAGTCATACTTAACACTCAATGAGGCATTGTGGGCATACAGGATGGCTTGCCATGGATCGATTAAATCATCACCTTATGAGTTAGTATATGGGCATAATGCAGTTCTTTCTTAGGAAATCTAGATTGGATCAAGACGTGTTACATTATAGAATGATTAGGCAGCCAAAGTCTACAAGAATCTAATGATGGATGATTTAGAGAACTTAAGTTGTCATCGATTGCATGCTCTTGAAAATATTGAAGCCAATAAGTTAAGGCAAGGCATTATAACAAAAAGGTCAAAAACTAGTAGTTTGGTGAAGGAGAATTAGTCTAGAAAGTAAAATTGTCGTTTGGGTCTAAGGACAATAAGTTTGGCAAATGGTCACCTAATTGGGAAGGTCCTTATCGGATTAGTCATTGTGCACCTGGCAATGCTTACATTTTGAAAATGCTAGAAGAGAGAGAAGAATTTGATAGAGCGGTCAATGGAAAATATCTAAAGAAGTATTAATCTAGCGTTTGGGTTAATGCTTGATAGCCGATTTGTTAGTCGTCAGCTCTAATAGCCAGTACCAGAAAGGTATCACCTTTAGTTCAAAAAACAGACCTGAAGGGGTGAAAGTCGATACGGCATGTATCGCCTATAGAGCAAAAAACAAACATGCATACAGACGATCATGATAATCGGATTCAGAGATGAGTTTATAAAGAAAGACTTTATTTATTGATAGTTTGTTCCTAGTACAAACTAATCAAAAACTTTATTAATCACATCCTAGGCAGATATGATGTCCACGATGGCCTCTGCTGCATCATCGAAGTCTTCGATTAACTCCTCATGCAACTTGAGGTTGTCGCCCATCGGGAAGCCAATCTCCATGGTGCGGAGCTCGTACCCGATCTGGACCTGCACCGCGGCCAGGACCACCGACTCGCCATGACGAATGCCATGAAGGGCGATCTCCTAGACGCACACCGAGATGTCATGGAGGCAGACGCTAATGAAGGAGCCTCGAGCGTTAATAGCCACCGTAGCCACATTCGCCGCTAGTTGGAGGTTCTCCAACTAGACCGTCAGGGATAGCAATCACAGGAATAAATGGGTTGTCGGAATAGAAGCAGAGAGAGTGAGAATGGAGGTTTTTCTTGAAGATCATCTTACTTGCTACCATGGCATCGGATTCGGCCAACCGCGCCCGGACGGCGTTGGCCTCTTCCTTGGGGGCGAGGAGGGTGGCTTGAGAGGCCTCGAGGCAGCTCTCAAGCTGACCGTTCTCCTAAGTTGCCTTGGAGTAATGGCCCTTGGCTGCCCTCCACTCCTGGAGGAAACGCTAGGCGTCATCGCCGTTGTAGGAGTTAGAGGAGTCCGACGATGAAGTGGCGGGAGGCTGTCATTTAAGACAAACCTATTAACGGGTTAGAAGGATTTATTGCCATAAGCAGAAAATGTTGGTCTTACCTCATACGGCGGAAATGCTGGATCATCGGCAGGTTCTCCTCTAGAACCTCCTCTGCTGCGCGCTTGCCTCAGTTGTCCTCACCGGCCATGGATTTTGTTTGGATCTATGGAGAGGAGGAAGAAACCGCTACAAGGTTTGAGAAGATGGAGGATGCGAGAAAATGAAGGCGGTAGCAAGTGTAGATGTGTTTGAGGCTGAAGCCCTTGGCTGGTATTTATAGCCACGGAGACGGGATGGTAGATATCTCGGGATGTGCGAAGAGTAACTACAATTAATAGAAAGTGAAGCACCGCCCCGCTAATGCCGAAGAGAATGTGGCGTTGATAACTGAGAACAGAAGTTGAAGAGTTTTCTTAGTGAAGGCCATGTTTTCAGACTTAATTGAGTTGAAGTCAGAAGTCCAGGATCAGCTATTTTCAAATTGGCTCTTTTAGCCGAAACAGGGGAGAAACAGATCGACAGGCTGGTTCTTATTAGTTTCACACAGGATATATGTTTCAAATAGTGACATTTAGATTACAAGTTCAAAACATCCTAGATTGCCTTCAAAGCTTTTAGCCGGATGTAGAGTTTCACACGGGAATGCCCCCAAAGAGAGATGTAGAATTTCTCATTCAATTAGAACCTAGAACCGTGCTAGTGTCTAAACCTCCCTACAAAATGGCACCCCCTGAGTTGGAAGAGATGAAGAAACAATTGAAGAGTTTATTGGAGAAGGGTTACATTAGACCTAGTTCTTCTCCGTGGGGATGTCTAGCCTTGTTCGTGACCAAGAAGGACCATAGTCTAAGAATGGTGATAGACTACCAGCCACTCAATGCGTGGACCATTAAGAACAAGTACCCACTCCCGAGAATCGATATTTTGTTTGACCAACTCAACGGAGCCAAATTCTTCTCCAAGATTGATTTGAGGTTAGGATACCATCAAATTCGAATCCAAGAAGGGGATATACCAAAGACTGTGTTTTCTACGCGGTATGGTTCCTATGAGTACACAGTCATGTCCTTTCGATTGACTAATGCCCCAGCATACTTCATGTATGTCATGAATTCCATATTCTTTGAAGAATTGGATGTGTTCGTGATTATCTTCATCGATGATATCTTAGTATATTCAAAAACTAAAGATCATGTGAAACACTTGAGAGTTGTGTTACAAAAGCTAAGAGAGCACAAATTGTATGCTAAGTTTAGCAAGTGTGAATTTTGGCTCACTAAGGTTTCCTTTTTGGGACATATCTTATCTCATAATGGAATTTCCGTGGACCCAAGTAAGATCAAGGATGTAGTGGAATGGGTTACTCCCACTACAGTGAAGGAAGTTTGAGGCTTTCTTGGATTGGTGGGTTATTACCGAAGATTCATGCCGAACTTCTCTAAGATTGCAAAGCCTTTGACTGAACTCACTAAGAAAGATGAACCATATGTTTGGACAGAAGAAAGAGAGGAAGCTTTCTAGATTCTGAAGCAAAAGAGAGTTATAGCTCTCGTGCTAGTCCAACCTGACATCACTAAACCTTTTGGAGTATATTGTGATGCATCCAATGTTGGATTGGGTTGTGTGCTTATGCAGGAAGGGCATGTCATAGCATATGCCTGTAGACAATTGAAGCCTTCAGAAATGAACTATCCTACTCATGATCTTGAGTTAGCAGCGGTCGTTCACACACTAAAAATCTAGAGACATTACTTGTTTGGTCAGCCCTGTACCATTTATACTGACTACAAGAGCTTGAGATACTTTCTTACCCAGTTAAAGCTTAATATGAGGCAGAGGAGGTGGTTGGAGTTGATCAAAGATTACGATTTGAATATCCAATACCACTCGGGAAAGGTGAATGTAGTAGCCGATGCCTTAAGTAGAAAGGCCAATTGTGGTTGTACCCTGATGGAGAGAAATATGGAATCACTATATCAAGATATGCATAGGATGAATGTATCCCAAGTAGCTAAAGATTCCTTGTCCATGTTGCAAGTGACTTCTCACTTGTTGTGGGACATTAAGGTGGGACAACAACTTGATGAAGATCTAGTTACAATTAAAGAGAAGATAGATGATCCAAAGTATAAGAGTTTTTAGTTGGACCACTCAAATACCTTGTGGTTTGGAAATAGACTTGTGGTACCTAACTAGAAACATCTAAAGAAGCAGATCCTAGACGAAGCTCATGAGTCACATTTCTCTATCCATCCTGGAAGTAACAAGATGTATAGAGATGTGAGGAAAAGATTTTGGTGGAAGGGTTTGAAACAGGATATTGCAAGATTTGTAGCTGAGTGCGATGTTTGTTGTAGAGTGAAGGCTGAGCATCTCAAACTAGACGGAACTCTCCAACCTTTGCCCATACCAGCTTGGAAATGGGAAGACATTACCATGGACTTTATCTCTGGTTTAGCAAAGACATCGAGTGGATATGATTCCATTTGGGTGATTGTTGACCGACTCACAAAGTCAGCACACTTTTTACCGATCAAGGTCACTTATCTAGTTCCAAGTATGCATAATTGTATCTAGCTCGGATTGTTTGTTTGCATGGAGTTCCCAAAACAATAGTTTCAGATCGAGGCCCATAATTCACATCTCAATTTTGAGATGAGTTGCATAAGGCAATGGGAACAACATTGTTGTTTAGCACAGCATATCACCCATAGACCAGAGGTCAAATAGAGAGAGTTAACATAATTTTGGAGGATATGTTGAGAGCTTGTACCCTAATATATAGCACTAGTTGGGACACTTGTTTACTATTTGCCCAATTTGCCTACAACAATAGCTATTAGGCCAGCATCAACATGAGTCCATACGAAGCCCTATATGGCAGATATTGTAGGACACCACTCAATTGGTCCGAAGTTGGAGAAAGAAGGTTATATGGAAACAAGAAGGTGAATGAAGCCAAGGAAAAGGTTAAGCAAATAAAGATCGCTTTAGAAGCCACACAAGATAGATACAAGGCTTATATCGATGACCATAGAAGGCATGTGGAGTATAAAGTTGGAGAATATGTATATTTGAAAGTTACACCATTTAAGGGCACCCAAAGGTTTCAAGAGAAGGGAAAACTTTCCCCAAGATATATTGGTCCATTTTGGATCTATGATAAGAGAGGGAAGGTTGCTTATGCACTAGCCTTGCCCAATTCGCTTTTGGGAGTATGCAACATCTTCCATGTATCTCAGTTGAGGAAATGTTTGAAGGCACCCGAATAAGAGGTCAATTTGCAAGATATTGACATCAACAAGGATTTGAGCTATGGAGAGTATCCAATTGTTGTCCTTGACTTTTTGGAGAGAAAGACTTGAACAAAAACCATCAAGATGGTGAAAGTGCAATGGAGTCACCATTCAACCGAAGAAACCACTTGGGAGGTAGAGGACAAGATGAGGAGGGAGTATCCTCACCTATTTGAGCCAAGGTAATAACTTTGAATGAGTTTTAGTATGGGAATGAGTCTTAAGTCCTTAGTGTCGCTAGAAGGGGAATAAAAACCTATTTTATCTTGAATTTTCTCCCTTAATTGCATAAAACCTACTTTTGGAGAATCTCAGGACACGATTCTTCTAAGGGGGGAGAGTTGTCACGACCTGGTCCTGACACCCTTGTGAGCATCAGCATCATGAGCATCTTTGCATTTGAAATCAAATAGTTAGAAACTGAATGCTGCATTAAACTGCTCACTATTGAATTGACGGAGAATCCACCAGCACCACCAGGTTATCCGCTAGTTTGCTTGCACGCTGTCAGTTAGTAACCCAACACCACCAGAGAGTCCGCCATCACGACAGATTGTCCGATAGGATCGTCCCATGCAGAAATGTGAGGTGTCACTTTGTGAATCACTGGGTCCCACACTTCACCACAGTTGTCCATCTCATGGACACACCAAGGTAGAGAGTCCACCAGCTCACTCACTCTCTCGTACACTCCCACTCTCTCTCTAGTTCATCTCTCTACTCTCTCTCACACTCAAGAAAGGAAGAGGAGAAGGAAGGGAGGAGAAAGGAGAAGGGATTGGAGCTTGAAAGCAGCAAGATATGGCCGTGGAGATCACCTAGAGGTCGTCATCCACATGAGGTAGGGGTTAGAAGGGGAGGAGCCCTCTCACCCTTGCCATAAGGAGCTTGGAGGACAAGGAGGCAAGAAGAAGAAGGTTTCGAGTTGCCAAGGAGGAGCTCCAGCTGCTCCATCTTCTGGGAGAGCTTGGTACCTTGTGTTTGCAGCCCTTGGTAAGGATCTAACCAAGCTGAACATAGGATTGTGTATTTAGGAGCCAAAACCTAGGAAACATCGATTTGTGGCCTAGAGTTAGTTTGCACCCAATGTAGTTAGAACTAACCCGCTAGACATGTTCTATAGAACCCTAGTAGTCTACCCTGAAGATGGTTTACACATGCAAGCACCATGGATGAAGATTTGGATCTCAAGTTACTACGAGGTGTTCACTGTTAGTATTGTAACACCTCTGGTGTTTTGACCTAATACTAAAATTTGACATGTCATCATGTGCATTGCAAAGCATTCATTTAGTATAAAGTTTTGAATGCATTCACTAAATAAGGTTTATTTCATAATGTTGTTATTTCATGTGATGTGTTTAAAAACCCTAGATAAAGATCATGACCACAAGGGTCAAAATTCATGTGATCATGTGAGGTCATGTGTTATTTGACTCAAATAACCCTAATGGGCCATGTTACTGGTCAAAAATCAAAATCTAAGTAAAAGAAAGACAAATCAAATTTGAATTCATTCTCAAATTATAAAAGTCCTTTTTGCCCCTTTGGACTAATTCAAAATCCATGAGGAATTTGGGGTTGAGGTAAAAAGCAAAGTTGGAGATTATTATATGTAGATCAACTTTGGTATTCAAAGTTTTTCAAGTTTACATATAAAGTTTGGAGTAATTTTGAAATGATTCAAATCTTTAAATGTACCCCAAATTTGAATTTCAAAATGGAGGCAGAATTTGAAAATGTTTCTTAAACCAAAGTTGTAGTACTTGAAAAGTTGAGCAACTTTTATTTTTGGAGATTTTCAACTTCTATAGAAAATTTGGAAGTAATTTGCAAAATGGACTCAGTGGCAATTCTGTAAATATTTCAAATTTCATGTTGACAGCAAAGCATCACCGCCGGCGCCACGCGGAGTTCACCGCCGATCGGTTTTCACCGCTTTCACGCGCTGTGACACGCCCAAACCTCCGTGGCAAGTTCGCCCGTGTGTTGTCAACACCGCACGCCCTCCTTCTTGCTATAAATAGGAGCACGCCGTCGTCAATTCGGAGTTTTCCGTCATTGCTTTCGCCGGTGTCCGCCTGCACTTTTCGCGTAATTAAATGCGTCGAAGGCGTCCTGAGTCGATGGCGTCCAAGATAGCTCCGCCTCGTCTTCCTGCTCATCCCAGGCCTGATCGTGTCGTCGCTCACTGGGAGTCCGGTGCCGCCGACGACGTTGTCTTCCCGAGACCGGTCGGAACTCTGCTTGACGCCCTCACCGTGGCGGTGCTCCAGACTATCTTCGACTGCACCAAGCCCATCATCGTGTTCGTGGTGAGTCCCTGATCGTGTTTCGCCCTTCGCTTTAGACTCTACTGCACCGTAGCTATAGCTACGTCGATCGCCGTCGTGTCCGAGCCGCCATGGCCGGCGTTGAGTGCCATCCGGTGTGCCCTTTTCTGTTCTGAGGCTTGGGATAGATGCGCGACTTGATGTAGATCATGTAGGAGCATCCGTCTCACCGGAGATTCACCACCGGCGTTTTGCTGGCGGAGCTGGCCGCGCCATGCGTCTTCTTGCCCACTGTCGCTGACGTGTGGAATTCGACGACTGTCGATGGAGCTGAGGAAGAAGAACAGTGCAATTTGGTTATTTTCTGATTTTGAATAGTGCAGCAATTTTGCAATTTTGTAGGAATTTATTTACACATCCAAAAATTCTGAAAATTTTTGTGTAGCTTATGTACATGTTCTAGTATGATTTAAAAATTTGAAATTTGAAATTTGGATAAATTTTGAATGTTCAAAAATTCAGTCAATTAATTAATAAATGCAAATTCCATGATTTTTGTAGGCCTTTGTATAACTCAAAAATTATGAAATTTATTTTGGTACACTAATTTATCATGAGGATGCTTGTGTAAATTTTTGAGATCATTTGGAACAAGTTTATTTTTAAGCTTAATTCCAAATTAATTCAAAAATAGATAAAAGCAAACCCTAAGTGTTTAATTAGTGTTGGATCTTGTTTTGGTCATGTTTTGTGACTAGTAGGGTTTCAAGATCCATTTGGTCAAGTCACATGTGTGGTTCATAATGGTAGGATTGCAAGTTGGTTTTGTTGGCTTGCAACTGTACCGTAAAATAAAATCATTTGTGGGTGTTTTATATTTCATGTACCGTGAAAGCATCATGTTTACATTATCATCATGTTAAAGCATATGTTATCATTTCGTGTAGAACCCGAGAACGAAACGATTCTAGTTGAGCAAGTTCTGGAAGAATCCCCGGTTGTCACAGGATTTGATAATTGTGGTACTAATCCGGAACCGGAGATCGTCAACGAAGGCAAGCCCGGTTTATGCATTAAGCCATCACCTTGTTATTTTGAAAAGTTTATCACCTATGTTACTTATTGCATTAAGTTGATTCTTGCAAATTTTACCTACTTGATGCATTACCTACCTTGTTACTTGTTTACCATCCTTGAAGATGTTTTCATTTATAAAGGCGTAGTGTGCTTAGTATGCTGTATGGTAGGCTTTCAAAGTAAAAGTTTCGATACAATCAAAGATGGCATACTGACCAAAGAAAGAAAGAGGATAGAATGAACTAGAGGCTAGTCGGGTGACTTATCTTGAATGTTGGGTAATGTTGCCGACTATGTCGCTTAAAGGCCACTCATTGTGGATCTTGACGAGACACTTTGTAGTAATCTTGGTCACATACTCCGGTAAGCCTACTTGGCTAATCCGATACTAAGGCGAATGCCAGCGCCTTTGGGAGTGGAGAGATGGCGGGAGAAGCGTGTACCCTCGTGGGCTGGAATGTGGCCGGATTTGAGGTGTCTTTTGTGCTCTCGGGTGGGCGTGGAGACGGCTTAGTATAGGAGGATCCGAGAGCGAGGTTGATATATGCAAGATTAAGTTCTACATATGTCGTGTGATAAGGAATCCCCAGTGGGACTTGAATCAATTGAATTGCCGGTGTGCTCGCGGATATGGAGACTCGATTCATTCTGAAGCAATGTAATCTTGGTGAATTACTAAAATATGAGAAAAAGAATGGAATGAGAAGGAATGGAATATGGGAAATGTATATTTAGTTGAGATAATGAACTAAAAGAACTTAGTGGTAAACTTGAAAATAGAATAAAGGATAGTAAGCTTTTGGCAAAGAACTTTTGAACCTTGCTACATCCTTACCTTGACCCAACACTGCATCCCTAAGTCCTTCGTCCTTTTGGTGGGGTCGGTCTTGTTGAGTACTTTTGTACTCGGGGTTTGTTAACCCTTGTTGCGGGAGAGTCGCATGCTCAGCTTGTTTTGGTCCCCTCACGCATGTCGGTGTATGAAGTCGATGATGATGAGGAATGATGAATGGCCTTTGGACAAGGCACTAGTTTGTATGATAAATAAAGTTAATGTAATATTATCCGCTACTATGGTCGTATGACACTTATGGTATTGTAAGTTTGAAAACAAACTGGTTTGTAATAATACTAACTTAAGACTTCCGCTATCTTTTACTCTGGTATATATATTTGAATAAAATGTTGTAATCTGCAATGACTATGATTGGGATCTGTTTGAAAAAGAAAGCGTGGATGATTCGGGTTTTCCGAGGACACCGATGCACTGTTGAGTTGTTGGGAACTCGTATGCATGCGCTATCCAGAGGTGCTGTTAAGACAACGATAGGTGCATGTGGGCCCAATGCCTCAGGAGGTTCTGCCACAGCTGGTATCAGAGCAGGACCTATCTAAGATCATTGTAGGTTACTTTGGAAAACCTTCAAATTGATTTGGATCAAAGAAAGTAAAACTTGATATTTTAAAAGTTCAAATTTCTTTCTTCTTTCCTCTAATCTAGCCTCAATCCTATCTTATTTGAAAGTTTGTGGCGGATAATATGATTAGGTTTGTCCTATGTATTAAAAATCTAGTACTTTTGATTGTATAAATCTTTTATACTCGGATTCGTAAGATCGATTCATGCATCATGCTTGAACACCTTGCATAATGATTCCCCTTAAAAGTGGTTGGGTAAGTAATGTCAATCCCATTCTTGCTAACCTCCATTATCCTCAAGCTATCCTTATAGTCCCATCCTAAATTCTACAGGCTATGGCAAAGACCAAGATAACTGCACGCAAGTCCACTGGACCTCACGGAGTCCCTCGTCACCAGTTGGCACCGCGTAATCGTGAGCTTGATGGAGAAAATTCCAGGATCCTAGGAGGTGAAGGATCTTCAAGCAATTCCGCCAACATGGAGAACATTACCAAGGAGCTCAACACTCTTCGTCGAGCTCATGCAAAAGATCAAGAGAAGTGGCGAGGAAATGGAAAGGGACGTCACCAAGAATACCGAGTTGAGGAATGAAGCCTGGACACGAGAGGATGCGGCCAATGAACGCGTCCATGAGTTGGAGTTCTACGTAGAGGACCTGGAGATGGACAATGCCATCCTTCATGAGAATGTCCACCCTCTTGACGCTCAACTTCATCCACCTCATGGGGATGGTGAGATTCTGAGATGAAGAAATGATTGTAGCTCAGGAGAAGTCGAGAATGAAGAAGAGGAGGAGGATCACGAGGAGTTAGTGTACTTCTCGGATGAAAGTGAGGTTTAAATCCGATAGGCACTGGATCTTTGATGTTGAGAGCTCGGAGTAGTAATAGTTCCTTCTATCGCTTTCTTAGTAAACCGGGGTTGTCTTGTGGGGTACAAGACATGTAATTTAAATAAGTAACCCTTTGTAGCATGAAACCTTTTAAATGCTTTTAATAAAGAATAATGTAAGTAAGCGTGTTCTCTAACAGATGCCTCGTCCTATCACCCGAACTGGTGCTAGTGGCTCATACGGCGATGATGAGTGCCCAAATCCTCCACCAATGCCCTCGACTATGGCAGATGCCATAGCCGCACTCATCACGCAAGCGCAGAGAGAATGCCGGTACATTGTTAAGGGAGTTGGCGCGAGAACCGGTGAGCACCATACCCTAATCGTGGCCGTCGTAATAATGGAAACGACGAGTCAACTTATGTGGATTTTACTGACACACGTCCACCTGTGTTCTCTAAAGCAGATGAACCTTTAGAAGCTGACGATTGGCTTAGGACAATAGAGCAAAAGTTCGAGCTGATTCACTGTACCGAGGTTCAAAAACCAAGGTTTGCGGCACAGCAACTCCGAGGAGCTGCTGGTGCCTGGTGGGCAAATTTGGTAGCAGTACAGCCCGTTGGTCACCAAATCAACTGGAGGGAGTTCAAGGATGCCTTTAGGGCACATTATATTCCAGACGGTGTGATGACCATGAAGTTGGAAGAGTTCTTGGCTCTTAAGCAAGGGGAGCACCCGGTGATGCATTATGTTGGGCGTTTCAACCACCTGTCGCAGTATGCTATTGAGTATGTCAATACTGACAGGAAAAAGAAGAATCATTTTCTTAGAGGTCTAAACACCAAACTTCAGACCATGATGGCAACTTGTGGCAACGCAACTTATCATGAGACTGTCAACATTGCTATCGCTTCAGAGGAGAATTATCGCAGACACAAGGAGGCGAAGAAAAAGAGGTCCTTTGCTTCCGGATCATCAAGTGGCAAGCGTCAGAAGATTGTATACCATCCTCAGAATCATGGCCGTACGCCATTCCGCCCACAACAAGGCCAAAGCGGTGACAAATCTTTATTATTAAGCAACTAACTAACACCTTATACACATCAAAAGCGCATGACAGCAGAACAATACAAATAATGCAAACCGCAATACTACTCCCCGAATCACAATTATCCATGCTATAATTGTGGTAAACCCGGACACTTTTCCCGAGAATGTCCATATCCTAGAAAGAACAATCCTGATGCACCCAAAGCCCCTGTTACTCCAGCTCAGAATCAGTACAAGGGCAATGTTCAGAACAATCAAAAGGGATGCATCGAGAAGAAAACTGGAAGGGTCTTCTATACTCAAGTGGAGGCTATTCCAGAAGGAGAACCAGTAATGATGGGTATGTTTCCCATTGCTAAGCATCCTGCAATTACCTTATTTGATTCTGGTGCATCCCATACATTCATCAATCGTACATTTGTTGTGAAGCATGGGATAGCTATTGGGGAAACAAAGAGCCCTATCATATACTGATGCCATGGGGGACGAATGCGTACAAGGGAGGTAGTTGGCATGTACCTATTGATTTGGGAGGATATGAGTTCCCTACCAATATGCTGATATTAAAGGATCAAGATATAGATGTGATCCTTGGTATGAACTGGCTAACTCAACACGGGGCTATCATAGATGTCCTGCGTAGAACAATAAGGGTAAATGCACTGACAAAGAAACCCAACTTCTTATCCAACTTCCTTTTCCTAAGAGTACAAAGTGAAAAGCGATCGTGCAACTATTGTTGAAGGAGCCGAGAAAATTTTCGGTGGTAGGTGAGTTTACGGATGTCTTTCCGATGACACACTGGTTTGCCACCGCATCGAGACGTAGAATTTAGAATTGATCTCGAAACCGAGAGCGAGCACAAAGTATCCGGAAGAGCATATAGGATGCCACCCAAGGAACTAGCAGAATTAAAATGCAACTACAAGAGTTGTTAGACAAGGGTTTCATTCAACCCAGTTCATCACCTTGGGGATGCCCTGCTATTTTCGTGAAGAAGAAGGATCAAACCTTAAGGTTATGTGTTGACTATAGGCCATTAAATGAAGTCACCATTAAGAACAAATACCCCTTACCCCGAATTGATTTGCTTTTTGATCAACTAGCGGGGAGCTAAGGTATTCTCGAAGATAGACTTGAGATCGAGGCTACCACAGTTAAGATCAGACGAGAAGATGTGCCCAAGGCAGCGTTCACTACTCGATATGGTCTATATGAGTATCTAGTCATGTCTTTTGGGTTGACCAATGCCCGGCTCACTTCATGTACTGATGAACTCGGTTTTCATGCCCGAGTTGGATAAGTTTGTAGTAGTGTTCATTGGCGATATTCTGATCTATTCTAAGAGCAAAAGTGGAGCATGCGGAACATCTCCGTATTGATACGCAAAGGTTAAGAGATCACCAACTATATGCCAAGTTCAAAGCAAATGTGCATTTTGGTTGGAGGAAGTACAATTCTCGGGTCATGTGCTATCTCTTTGAAGGTATAGTTGTTGATCCGAACAAGGTAGAAGAAGTCCTTAATTGAAAGCACCTACAAGCTGTTCATCAAGTTCGCAGTTTCCTAGGGTTGGCGAGGGTATTACCGTCGGTTTATCCTCGACTTCTCCGTAATTGCGAAGCCAATTCTTCGATTCTTTGAAAAATCAAACTAAGTTTGTATGGTCAATAGAATGTGAAGAGGCCTTTCAAACATTGAAGAAGTTGTTGACAATCGCATCAAAGATTAGCACAACTTTGATATCGAGAGGCCATTTGATATCTATTGTGATGCATCTGGAATTGGTATTGGCTGTGTTCTTATGCAAGAAGGCGAGTCATAGCATATGCTTCGGACAACTCAAGAAGCACGAAGAACATTATCCCACCCATGATCTTGAATTTAGCTGTTGTTGTCCATTCACTCAAGATTTGGCGACATTATTTATTAGGCAATATATGTCATATCTATCTGAGACCACAAGAGTTTGAAATACATCTTCACCCGATCGAGCTGAATATGAGGCAAAGAAGATGGTTGGAACTTATTAAAGATTATGACTTAGAAGTACATTATCATCCGGGCAAGGCTAATGTGGTTGCCGATGCCCTGAGTCGCAAGAGTCATTGTCATTGCCTAATTGTAGAAGCTATGCAGAGAACATTGTGTCAAGAGATGGAACATCTAGATTTACAAATCTTAGAACAAGGTTCCTTGTCCAATATTGTAGTTGAGTCCACTATCAAAGATCGGATCATTCTTTGCTCAACGAGAAGAGTAAGGGCATAGCCCATATTAAGGATAAAGTCGGATCACGGAAGACCAACATGTTTCAAGATTGATGAATCAGATGTTGTATGGTTCAAGGATAGGTTGGTAGTACCCAAAAATCCAGAGCTGCGAAAGCAGATTCTTGATGAAGCTCATTCTACAAGATACTCCATTCATCCGGGTAGCAACAAAATGTATCATGATCTGAGAAAGAGATATTGGTGGACCAAAATGAAAATAGAAATAGCTCAATATGTGGCCAAGTGTGATATTTGCCAGAGAGTCAAAGCAGTTCATATGAAGACTGCAGGTCCATTACATTCGTTGCCAATTCCATCTTGGAAGTGGGAAGATATTTGTATGGACTTCATAGTAGGGTTGCCTAGGACATCTGCAGGCTACAATTCTATATGGGTTATTGTTGATCGTCTAACCAAGATAGCTCACTTCTTACCAGTCGAGAGATACATATCGAAGCGGAACAATATGCAAAGCTTTATCTTGATAGAATCTTCATCTGCATGGGGCACCCAAGACCATTGTCTCGATAGAGGATCATTGTTCATATCCAAGTTTTGGAAAAGTCTACATGAGTCTTTAGGAACTAAACTTATCCGTAGTTCTGCTTATCATCCGCAAACAGACGGACAGACCGAAAGGGTAAATCAAATTCTTGAAGATATGTTAAGAGCATGTGTTCTTTCCTTTGGTGTTAAATGGGATGAATGCCTTCCCTTGGCTGAATTCTCATATAACAACAGCCATCAAGAGAGTATTAAAATGGCACCATTCGAAGCACTGTATGGCCGTAGGTGCCAAACACCTTTAAATTGGTCAGAAGCTGGAGAACGTTGGTTCTTTGGACCGGATGTGGTCAAGGAAGCTGAAGAGAAAGTTAAACTAATACAAGCCAATATGAAGGTAGCTCAATCCCGACAGAAAAGCTATGCTGATAAGAGGAGACGACCGCTAGAGTTCAAAGTGGGAGATTATGTCTACCTCAAGGTATCACCGATGAAAGGAGTTCATCGTTTTGGGATTCGGGGAAAGTTGGCACCCCGTTATGTAGGTCCTTTTCAGATCCAACAACGATGTGGACCAGTCGCCTATCGCGTCAAGCTACCAGATCACATGTCAGCGGTGCATGATATCTTTCATGTATCTCAGTTAAAGAAGTGTCTTCAAGTACCTGACCAAGAAATCGACTTTGGTGATGTAGAATTAGAACCTGATTTGACTTATGCCGAGTACCCCATTAGAGTCTTAGATCAGAAAGATCGAGTCACTCGTAGACGTACAATCAAGTTCTACAAAGTACAATGGAATCAACACACGGAAGATGAAGCTACTTGGGAGTCCGAGGATTACTTAGAAGAGAACTTTCCTGACTTCTTCGCTTCTATCTAGTTGCAATACCTTGTCTATATTGTAACTTGTCTTGTTATTAACAGAATGGAAAACCCCTCGCTAGCCTTTTGAATAAAGTTGTAATGTGTTAGCTTGACACATTTCCTTTTCCATTACTTAGCCTTAAGTTTTAAATCTCGGGACGAGATTTCTTTAAGGGGGAAGGGTTGTAACACCTCTGGTGTTTTGACCTAATACTAAAATTTGACATGTCATCATGTGCATTGCAAAGCATTCATTTAGTATAAAGTTTTGAATGCATTCACTAAATAAGGTTTATTTCATAATGTTGTTATTTCATGTGATGTGTTTAAAAACCCTAGATAAAGATCATGACCACAAGGGTCAAAATTCATGTGATCATGTGAGGTCATGTGTTATTTGACTCAAATAACCCTAATGGGCCATGTTACTGGTCAAAAAATCAAAATCTAAGTAAAAGAAAGACAAATCAAATTTGAATTCATTCTCAAATTATAAAAGTCCTTTTTGCCCCTTTGGACTAATTCAAAATCCATGAGGAATTTGGGGTTGAGGTAAAAAGCAAAGTTGGAGATTATTATATGTAGATCAACTTTGGTATTCAAAGTTTTTCAAGTTTACATATAAAGTTTGGAGTAATTTTGAAATGATTCAAATCTTTAAATGTACCCCAAATTTGAATTTCAAAATGGAGGCAGAATTTGAAAATGTTTCTTAAACCAAAGTTGTAGTACTTGAAAAGTTGAGCAACTTTTATTTTTGGAGATTTTCAACTTCTATAGAAAATTTGGAAGTAATTTGCAAAATGGACTCAGTGGCAATTCTGTAAATATTTCAAATTTCATGTTGTGAAAGAAAGCATCACCGCTTGGCACACGCCTTGAGTTCACCGCCGATCGGTTTTCACCGCTTTCACGCGCTGTGACACGCCCAAACCTCCGTGGCAAGTTCGCCCGTGTGTTGTCAACACCGCACGCCCTCCTTCTTGCTATAAATAGGAGCACGCCGTCGTCAATTCGGAGTTTTCCGTCAACTCGACCGCCGCCGGTGTCCTGCCCGCACTCGCGTAATTCGTCGCCGTCGTAGCGTCCTGAGTCAGTAGCGTCCGCCAGTAGCTCCGCCTCGTCTTCCTGCTCATCCCAGGCCTGATCGTGTCGCTCCTGGGAGTCCAGTGCCGCCGCACGACGTTGTCTTCCCGAGACCGGTCGGAGCTCCGCCGCGGCCGCCCTCACCGTGGCCAGGCTGCTCCAGACCATCTTCGACTGCACCAAGCCCATCATCGTGTTCGTGGTGAGTCCCTGATCGTGTTTCGCCCTTCGCTTTAGACTCTACTGCACCGTAGCTATAGCTACGTCGATCGCCGTCGTGTCGCAAGCCGCCATGGCCGGCGTTGAGTGCCATCCGGTGTGCCTTTTTCTGTTCTGAGGCTTGGGATAGATGCGCGACTTGATGTAGATCATGTAGGAGCAGTCCGTCTCACCGGAGATTCACCATTGGCGGCGTTTTGCTGGCCGGAGCTGGCAGCGCCGCCGTCTTGCCCACCTGTCATTGGCGACGTGTGGGGTCGATTGTCGATGGAGTGAGGAAGAAGAAAAAAGTGCAATTTGGTTATTTTACGATTTTGAATAGTGCAGCAATTTTGCAATTTTGTAGGAATTTATTTACACATCCAAAAATTCTGAAAATTTTTGTGTAGCTTATGTACATGTTCTAGTATGATTTAAAAATTTGAAATTTGAAATTTGGATAAATTTTGAATGTTCAAAAATTCAGTCAATTAATTAATAAATGCAAATTCCATGATTTTTGTAGGCCACTGTATAACTCCAAAAATTATGAAATTTATTTTGGTACACTAATTTATCATGAGGATGCTTGTGTAAATTTTTGAGATCATTTGGAACAAGTTTATTTTTAAGCTTAATTCCAAATTAATTCAAAAATAGATAAAAGCAAACCCTAAGTGTTTAATTAGTGTTGGATCTTGTTTTGGTCATGTTTTGTGACTAGTAGGGTTTCAAGATCCATTTGGTCAAGTCACATGTGTGGTTCATAATGGTAGGATTGCAAGTTGGTTTTGTTGGCTTGCAACTGTACCGTAAAATAAAATCATTTGTGGGTGTTTTATATTTCATGTACCGTGAAAGCATCATGTTTACATTATCATCATGTTAAAGCATATGTTATCATTTCGTGTAGAACCCGAGAACGAAACGATTCTAGTTGAGCAAGTTCTGGAAGAATCCCCGGTTGTCACAGGATTTGATAATTGTGGTACTAATCCGGAACCGGAGATCGTCAACGAAGGCAAGCCCCGGTTTATGCATTAAGCCATCACCTTGTTATTTTGAAAAGTTTATCACCTATGTTACTTACTGCATTAAGTTGATTACTGCAAATTTTACCTACTTGATGCATTACCTACCTTGTTACTTGTTTACCATCCTTGAAGATGTTTTCATTTATAAAGGCGTAGTGTGCTTAGTATGCTGTATGGTAGGCTTTCAAAGTAAAAGTTTCGATACAATCAAAGATGGCATACTGACCAAAGAAAGAAAGAGGATAGAATGAACTAGAGGCTAGTCGGGTGACTTATCTTGAATGTTGGGTAATGTTGCCGACTATGTCGCTTAAAGGCCACTCATTGTGGATCTTCTGAACGAGACACTTTGTAGTACTGGTCACATACTCCGGTAAGCCTACTTCGGCTAATCCGATACTAAGACGAATGCCCGCGCACTGGGAGTGGAGAGATGGCGGGAGTAGCGTGTACCCTCGTGGCTGGAATGTGGCCGGATTTGAGGTGTGCTGTGCTCTCGGGTGGCGTGGAGACGGCTTAGTATAGGAGGATCCGGTAGCGAGGTTGATATATGCAAGATTAAGTTCTACATATGTCGTGTGATAAGGAATCCCCAGCTGGGACTTGAATCAATTCGAATTGCCGGTGCTCCGCGGATATGGAGACTCGATTCATTACAGAAGCAATGTAGTACTGGTGAATTACTAAAATATGAGAAAAAGAATGGAATGAGAAGGAATGGAATATGGGAAATGTATATTTAGTTGAGATAATGAACTAAAAGAACTTAGTGGTAAACTTGAAAATAGAATAAAGGATAGTAAGCTTTTGGCAAAGAACTTTTGAACCTTGCTACATCCTTACCTTGACCCAACACCTGCATCCCTAAGTCCTTCGTCCTTTTTGGTCGGGTCAGTCTTGTTGAGTACTTTTGTACTCAGGGTTTGTTAACCCTTGTTGCAGGAGAGTCGCATGCTCAGGCTTGTTTTGGTCCCTGCTGCATGTCAGTGTATGAAGTCGATGATGATGAGGAATGATGAATGGCCTTTGGACAAGGCACTAGTTTGTATGATAAATAAAGTTAATGTAATATTATCCCGCTACTATGGTCGTATGACACTTATGGTATTGTAAGTTTGAAAACAACTGGTTTGTAATAATACTAACTTAAGACTTCCGCTATCTTTTACTCTGGTATATATATTTGAATAAAATGTTGTAATCTGCAATGACTATGATTGGGATCCTGTTTGAAAAGAGAAACGTGGATGATTCGGGTTTTCCGAGGACACCCGACAGACCTGTTGAGTTGTTGGGAACTCGTGTACGCTATCCGAGGTCTGTTAAGACAACGATAGGTGCATGTGGGCCCAATGCCTCAGGAGGTTCTGCCACAAGTATCAGCAGAAGGTCCAACATCACCAGTGGAGTGTCCATCAGTATTGAATGTCTTAGTGCTCACCTACACAGAACACGTCTATAACTCACCAGAGTGTCCGTCACTTCATCGGGCCGTTCGATGAGTTATATGCCCAAGACAGAAGAGTGTCCAGAGAACCTAGATCACAGTTTTGGTACAACAGAGTGTCCATCGATATTTCAGAGTGTCCACTAAATTATAAACTAGAAATCTGAGAGTAGCCAGTTCCAACAGATAAACCATCACTCGCACGGATTATCCGATGGAGCCTGAACCCTTAGTAGCTCACAGCACCCTACAGACCTGATCTGACGGATGGTCTGCCATAGTTGATGGAACCTTCTGATAGGATCACCTCTTACACAGAGAGATTCCTGAGAGCACAGACTTCATACCAGAGGGTCCGATCCTAGTTTGGAGAGTCCGATGGATCTAGAGAGCCAATATCCCACCGAGTCCTAGTAACCACCGGACCGTCCGACATCCACGCCGGACTACCCGATAATTACCAGTCAACGGATAACCCGTGTCTGACTATGCACTCACTCATGTGTCACTAAAGCATAAACAACTAAGAATCATTGCATAGCATGAGCATGTACTTTAAGTAGTTCACTCATCAAGCATCATGCATGTATAGGTGACCCAATTCCCGAAGAACCTATGAGGAGGAGCCTCAGGAGGAAGAAGTCATCGAGCCTAGCAAGGATGTTCAAGGCAGCCCCCTATGCATCCCTATGCTTTACAAAAGCATAATGAACTATGTTTATCTACTGCATTGCTATGTTACCATATGACTAGTGAACCGGGAAGGGAATTACCTATGTCAAGCCTTATCCATATATTGCCACACCAATCAACCATACATGTCTTGTTTAACAACCATGTTTAGTATGCTTAGATCTTAGAAGTCAAGCTAATGACGGGTTTCTCATTACTCGCGCGATGATAGCATGATAATCCACTGAGCAACACCATGGGAGGGGATCAACACTAGTTCCACTTGGGAATGGTATGAGCTTTGGTCGGCAAGGCGTATGGTCATGGAAAGATGGGGATTCTTGGATGACATAGCTTGCTTACCAGTTAAGTACCATGTATCCATGGTAGTGAGTATGAACATAAAACTGTACAGATCACTTGTTGCCAATGGGGGTGACAAGATAAGTAACTGATTGCAACCATCTTATTCGTGAAACTGGCAAGGGGGATGGCGTCGATCGAGAATGTCTGGGACATTGATCGAGCATCGTAGCTGAACCTTTCGTCGGACATCTTGGCCGGGTTAGGGAAAGGTTGAGACATCGAGATATCCCTTCTGTACCGATGGGTCTTATGGGTGATATCCCTTGTTTCGAGTGGGGTTAATTTGTACCCCTCTGCAGAGTATAAACATTGAAAGCAATAAGTTCTACTTCTAGATATGGACTAGAGTTGGGCTTGGGGATCAGGACTCATGGAAGATCGAGTTCCTGCTTGTCAATGTTTAACTAGATTACCTATGCTATGCTTAATAACTGCTACATCATAGACCACCTTTACTTTACAGTACAAATGCTTTTATGCAAAGATACGCATTCCTTGCTACTACCAAAATGCATAATCCTTGTTTATTATATTGGGTAAGCCCTGCGGAGTACACTCGAATACTCACCCTATGCGATCTTAAGTTTTGTAGGTACCATAGTCCCTGTGCATGGATACTTCTATGCTCCAGACCCCTTGCCGGATCAGGAGTGGTGAAGGATCTTGTGTTCCGTAGATACATGGCTGTGGCACACCCATGTATCCGTTATCATGAACTATGTTATGTTGAAAGACTTCTGCTAGACTTTGATGTATATTACAGTGTGTGATCATGTGATGAACTAAGTGTGTGAACCAAGACTTGTAAACTTTGATGCTTTAAACTTGTAATGTGATCTATGCACTGTTGTGATCTATTCTCTCTCTCAAACTGATCCTAAAGAGGAGTTGCTATGTGCGCTCCTGTGGTCCTTGTTGTTGGTTTGCTTAAATTGAGGGGTCAAGTGGTCGACACCCGACTTAGGTGGATCAATGTGGCGATTACCCACAAAGCTCGCGTTACGGGCGGCTTGCATGCACAGTTGTAGGGTCTTGATATGCGTCCTCAGTTCTACAAGAAGGTTCATCATGTAATTGCCCTACTCTATGAGGATCTCCCAGTCGACTCGCACCTTGGAGAACTTAGTCATGGAAGCTTGAAGTGCATCACGTGAGGCATCTAGCTCACCACGTAGCATCTCGGCGTTCAGCCTGGTCACCGATAAAACCGCTTTGACGTCATGGTAATCCTTCAATAATTGATGGTAGTCTATGTCGTCTGAGGATTCACGCTCTTCTGACGATTCACCCACATCACAACCAGAGGGATGTGCGGAGATAGAGGGGCTCAGCGTCAGCAAGCGGTGATAGGACGACTCTCTTGCACTATCGGGGGAATGCCCTAAGACCAGGGATGGCACCGCCATGGAGAAAGTGCTACACAATGCAAGCCAAGTTCAAGCCCATATAGGGAAAGGGGGAGAGCAATCTGATTGAGAAGGCAAATGACTTTTACCAAACTGACCAGCGTAGCATGGCATGGAATCACGGGCGGCTGCCTCCATCGAGGGATGCATCGTGGGGCCACTTTCCGAGCACGACCGCGAACAAACAACCAGGCTCCAGGGCTAATGAGGCTCGGGACACCGTCAAGCTCATGTTCACCTGTTGAGATAGTAGGCAAATTCCAAATACTAGTTAAACTAAACAGCATGAACACAAATACTAGTGTGAGCATTGCTCGCATACTCTAATTAAATAAAGATAAACAACATGAATAGCGGTATGGTGACGATCCATCTCCAAAGGGGGAACTAGCGGGTGAGAGACCACGCTGATGAGAGGTCCATCTATCGGTGGAGGATTGCTAGCGTGGAAGGCCTTCGGGGCCTCCCCATGGACACATGACCTCGTTGGCTCCGCCATGGTCTTGGCAGGAGGCGTCAGCGGCATAGTAGGGTGGAAGGCAAAAGCTTTGGGATGGAATCAGGAGCTCTAGAGAGAGAAGGTAGCATGTGTATAACCTTCTGTCAATAGAATATCATCGGCAGTCCTTCGAGGAGTATCCCACGAAGGTAGATTGATTGGAAGAGATGCGTGTAATTGAGAACAAGAAGGCAACAGAGACAGATTCAGGCCGTCAGCATGACATAAAACCCTACTCCTATAGTCTGTTGGATTGTATTGGCTATCGTATGATATTGCGTGTGTTTGGAGGGGGTCCCTGCCTGCCTTATATAGTCTGGGGGGCAGGGTTACAAGTCCGTTAGATCTAGGAGATAACCAAAAAGTAATAACAGATTACAGGAATCATGGGATCATACGTATCCTAACAGATCTCATAGTATCTTCAGGATATCTTCCTGGGGTCTTGCGGGACACACCGAGCAGCGCCGTGCCCCGCAGGCTTCATCTTGTGGGCTGGGCAACCCCTGGGGGGCATAGCCCATGTGGTCTGCCATGGGTATCAGGGGTCGTACCCCCCACAGCTAGTCCCTAAGTGCCTTGTATCCATTGTGCAACGCTGTCTTGAGCTTGTCCGAGCAGGTGCGAACAAAGTCGAGCAGTCAGACTCATGGTCCAACCACTGTGATGAGTTGCTGAGCAGTTGTGAACCATCACCGAGCAGTGTGAACAATCGCCGAGCAGCTATGAACCGTCATTGAGCAGTGTGAACCGTCGTCGAGCAGTGTGAACCATCGTCGAACAATGTATCCCAAGTTAGGCTTGCCATAAGGATGTAAGGAGCTCAAGTCCAAAATCAAAAATTTCCTCGCAGTGGACCAAGTGTGCCCACTTAGAGTCCGACCATGAGAAAGGGAGATAGTCTTCTTCAACTTCAGCAGGTGTGGAGTCTTCCGGATTAAAGCAAACACACTCACCGCGAGGTGAAGTGTGCCCACTTAGTCTCCAAGCCTGACAGTAGGTGACAGTCACGTGGTGCTAGGGTCCAAAGTAGAAGAAAAGCAGAAGACCAGCCGAGCAGGCAGCTAGTCCTTGGGCGTAGCCTAAAATGAGAGAAGCACATTCACCGCAAGGTGAAGTCTGCCCACTTAGTCCCTGAGTCTGACAGTAGGTGACATGGTCACGTGGTGCTAGGGTCAGAAACAATAGTCAATGAAAGAAAGTCCCCAGTGCGGTGAGGAACCAAGTCATATTGATGACGCAGTCCCCGAGCCACAAGTGGAAATCTTGGAGAAAACAAATCATGGAGAAAAAACCAGAGTAATGGCTGTACAGTAGGAGTTGCTGAGCCTTAATGGAGTGCAGAGAAGTCGGTGAATGTTTGGTGAGCAGTAACAAATTGCGGTGAAAAATGGGTGATACGGGCTGTAGTTGCGCAAAAGCCCAGGTAACAACCAACCACGTCATTTTGGAGAATTTAGAGAGGCGCAAATCATGGAGCGGTTTCCCAAAAACCCTTGAATGCGAAAGGTGGGGGAGTGCTTTAGCACTCCACGCTCCCACCTTTGCCACTTTGCTACTTAATCTTTCTCCTCATCCCTCGCACTTCTAGATTCATACGCGCTTCCACCACCAATCCCAAACCAGATCTAAGAGATGGCGCCAAAGAGGGGAGTTGGAAACCCGAAGAAGGCGACCGCCGGAGCCAGCCGCGACAATGAGTGGGTGCCGTCACTCATGGGGGAGGTAGAGATCAATAGAATGGTGGAGGCTGGCGTTCTTCTAGATCGTGTCACTGCCGGATGGCGGCTGGCCAACGGTGAGCCCTACCCCATGCCTCATACCGATGAAGTTGTAGTTTTTGAGGATTACTTCTAGTGTGGATTGGGAGTTCCTATTTATCCTTTTTTGAGGGACCTATTGGAGTTCTGAAGAGTTAGTCTGTGCAATCTCCACCCAAACACCATCTTGCACATCTCTATCTTTATCCATTTCTGTGAGGCATTTCTCAGAGTTCTTCCCCACTTCAACCTTGTCCGTCACCTATTCTGGCTGAAGAAGAAGGGCGGTAGTGGTTCAAGAGCGGCGTGTATCTTCAACTCTGCGATGGAATGGTGGGTGATTACATCACCGTACCACTGAACACCTTGTTGAAGGTGTGGAATGCCAGGTGGTTCTACATGAAGCAGAGCCATCCCGCCATCTGCTGCGATGTCGACCACGTTCTGGAGAACTAGAGGAGTTGGTCAAAGAAGCCGAGCAGTGTTGACATGGAGCAGGTGAGGGAGCTCCTCGGCCTAATAAAGGGCGTGAAGATGAATGGTGGACTGGTGGCGATGAGCTTCATAGTGCGCCGCATCTAGCCCTGCAAGGAGAGGGCCCATGCGAGCTTTGACTTCAAGGGGGACACCAATGGCACCCGGGAGAGGACAGAGAGGCTGTTGCGGGATGATGTGCTAGAGCGGTCCACAGAGCTATTCAATCCAAATGCCTCATTCAGCGTGTCAGGGCAGACTAGGGCCTTCAACTGTACAAACGTACCTCCTCAGGTAAACATCTCAGTTGCTTGTTCCTGATCCTTTTTATCCTGTACCGTTGCCAAGTAGTGAACTAATTCACTTGTGGAAAGATCCATTCGCAGGAACGAGTGGCGTACTTCTCAGGCGTGTCGAGGAGCGATTGGCCGAAGGCTATGGATGCCTAGCCAACAACTTAGCCTGAGGAAGGTGCCGTCAGCACCTCATCAGAGTCTAGAGGCACGGACACTGGTCGGACAGAGAGTCCCACCCCATTTTGGAAGAAAGTCCAGGGGAAGAGGGCAGTGGCAGATGAGCCAGCCCAGAAGAAGAGGAAGATGGCGGGTGTTGTTCCCCGCAAGCTGGGTGGCATCTCGCTTCACAGTGACCAGACCACTCAGACGCAAAGTGCGGCGATGTTCGAGTGGTCAGATGATGATGGGGCTCTAGTGGCTCCTCCAGCGAGCACTGAAGCGCCTCCGTGCAACACGCGTGCGGAGGTGCAATCGAAAGGAGGGGAGGTAGTACCCGAGCTGTAAGCAAAGGGAGTCCCCGAGCAGCAGGCGAAGGGAGTCCCCGAGCAGCAGGCGAAGGGAGTCCCCGAGTAGCAGGTGGAAGAGAGGCTGACGGCGGAGGCCATGAGACCTCCACCTCAGGGTGCATGGGTCGACCCCAGGGCCACGCCTGGGGCTCGGGTAGGCATCGTTGGTTCAGAAAAGTGTACCGGGAGGCCGACGTGTAAGTATCCTTGCCTTGGACTTATTTTGCTCTCAGATCCTTATCTTTGCTGCGATTGATGAGCTAATCTGATGCATAGCAAGGCGTTCGGAGGATTTAAATCCATCCGTCTAGACCGGCGAACAGCCGGGGCCTGGTCTCGGTGTGAAGTCAATGCCAACAGACCCTGTCTTGGAGTCCCTGGGTGCTCGGCGTCCTATGGAGGAGTCAACCACCACTGCTGATGAACTTGGTGGTGGAGAACGATTGGTGTCAATGGCGGACAAGCCAGCGGCGGTGCCCAGGGCAACGGCGGGAGCCGCCAAGTCTTTAGATGTGGATGCTAGAGTTGCCGACGCCACGCTGGAGTCTAGAGCGGAGAAGCCGATGGTGCCAGAGGAGCAGACGGTGCTCCTAGTGGCATCGGAGGGGGTGGTCGGACACACTGTGCGGCCACCGAGCCCCCTGGTAGTGCCCCCAGCTGTGGAGGAGGACAAAGTGGAAGAGATTGTGCATGAAGAAGCTCGCCCTCAAGCCGTTCGGATCCTCCACAAGAGGGGCGATGAAGTTGTGGTGGTGGAAGACGAGGACACCACCAGGGAAGTCAGAAGGCTAGAGTCCACCCTTTCCATGGCGATGAAGCAAACCAAGGTTAGTATTGCGTTGGCAATGTCTGTTTGTGTCATCGGAGATCAGGGTTCTTCATAATCTTGTTGCTTTTGCAGGGCATAGCACGAACTGCCGAACAACGGCGATAGTTGATCAAGAGGATGGAGCCCCTTGCCGAGGAGAACAAAAAACTGAGGGCAGCGGTGAAGCTTATGGAGAAAAACGTCCAGAGGGCCCAGCGCGAGCGTGATCTTGCGGAATCTAACACGCAGGATCTAGAATACCAGAAGGGCGTCCTATCAGAGCAGTTGGTGACCGTGTCTGAGCAGTTGCGGGGCAGCTTTGAGCAGCTGGAATGTAGCTCCGAGCAGTTGATGAATCTTTCCAAGCAGCTGGAGCACAAATCCGAGTAGTTGAGAAACGCCTCCGAGTAGAGAAAAGGTATGGCGGATTGGCACATTTGCTTTGCATTACTGAACAGTCTTATTGTTGCTGACGACCGTTATGCTTGTAGAGCAAGACGCAGAGCTTGGTCAGTTGTGCCAAGTCATTGGTAAACTCTAGGAGGAGAAAAAAGCGTCTGGGCAAGCAGAGAAGCTGGCCGAGGAACTGAAAGGTCAGTACTTCATGGTCGGAGTTATTGCTGAAGTGACTTCTTTGTTTAACGCATCCTTTTGGTGCCTGCAGAATACCATCGAAAGACCAAAGCCTAGTTCAACGTGCTGGAGCAGGAGGCATAGACCCAAAGGTGAAAGCTTGACGCCATGGTGGCCGGAGTCAGGCCGATGCTTGACTGCATCGACATGGAGGCAGCTCGTTAGCCCGACGATAGGACGCCTCATCCGGACACCATCATCGATAGGTGCAAGGTGGTGTGGGAGAACTACAAAAGCTTCAACCGCGACGCCACTGCCTCCGCTGTGACCCATGCTCTGGCAGTAGTCCGGTCTCATTACCCTACCATCGATTTTTGAGTGATAGGGGCCGAATTTGCCAGAGGCACTGGTGCGATGAAGCAGTAGGTGCTAGAAGATGAGGTGGAGGACGCGGCGAAGAGGCTAGCCAGAGACGTCGACCTATTCAGCGAGGTGGACGAAGAGGGCCAGACATAATGACCTGCTCGTAGAGTGATCTGTAATAGCTGGAGAGGATAGTTAAAATGTGCGAGGGCACAGACAATCATTTATGTATATGTATAAATGTTGTAAAGTGACACGTGCATGTTTATGTAGTTTGCTAGTATTTTGGTGAAAAATCATTGTAGTGTTAACCCTAACGCGATTATACGTAGTATAAGTTGCGTCTGAGCAGTCAGTTCATTACTGAGCTCTTGGCCTTGGCTAACCCATATTCTATAACATCGAGCATGGGGCCCGTGCACGTATAGGAGGAACAGGCATGACCAAGGAACCGCAGCCGACCACCCATAACATAGAGTGCAGAGCCCATAGCACGTGTAGGGACAGATCGGAGACTGGGTTTTCTCCAAAGAACACAGAGCAGAACATGTGCTGCTCGGCGGTTGGTGAAATATCTTGGAGATATGGAGAAACGTGGCGGAGCTTTTATGGAGATCACGTATTGGAGTTTATTAAGGAGTAGCTTACAGCTGGCGACCGCATATGGAGATTAAATCGTAATGGAGACATAATGGAGACAAATTATGGCGAGCAAAACATCATTCATTATGGAGTGGAGAATACATATCTAGAGGGTTTCAAGCATAGAAACGTATAAGGTGTTCGATGTGCCATGAATTGGGGATATTGATTCCGTCCAAGTCACATAGCCGGTAAGACCCTGGTCGGGTAACCTCCTTGACCACGTAAGGCCCTTCCCAGGGGGACGAGAGCTTGTGCATCCCTTCGGTTTTTTGTTTTCTGTGGACAACGAGGTCGCCGACAGCAAATGAACGACCTTTGATGTTGTGATTGTAGTATCTCCGCAAGCCTTCTAGGTATTTGGCTATGCGGATGCAAGTGATCAGGCGTTCTTCTTCGACCCTGTCGACGTCCTCTGTCGGAACAGCTATGGCTTGCTCTTCATTATAATGTTCCACCCTAGGTGCTCGGAAGGCAATGTCTACTGGTAGTATGGCTTCTAAGCCGTGGACCAAGAAATATGGAGACACAACGGTGCTGCCACTGGCTTGAGTGCGCAGTCCCCAGACCACAGCTGGTAGCTCTTTGAGCCATCTGCCCGGATGCTTTTCCTCTTTTTGATATAACCTCTTTTTGAGGGCATCAAGGATCATGCCATTCGCCCGTTCGACCAGGTCATTGGCTCTAGGATGGGCAATGGAGACGTATTTGATGGAGATGCATCAATCTTCACAGAAGTCCCAAAAATGATGACCAGTGAATGTAGTTCCGAGGTCAGTGATAATGTTGTTCAGGAGACCAAATCTGTGGATGATGTCTTCGAAGGGCTCGACTGCTTTCTTTGTAGTAGCCGAAACAAGTGGTTTGTATTCGATCCACTTGGAGAACTTGTCGATGGTGACATACGTGTATCGGAAACCACCTGGCGCTGGCTTAAAAGGCCTGATCATGTCTAGTCCCCAGCGTGCTAAAGGCTAGGAAGCTGGGATGGTCTACAGTTCTTATGCCGGCACGTGTATCTGCTTGACGAAAAACCGACATCCTTCACAACGTCAGACGAGGTCTTCTACGTCGACGAAGGCCGTGGGCCAGTAAAAACCAGCTTGGAAGGCTCTGCTGACCAGGTTTCTCAAGGCCACGTGGTTGCCATAGGAACCAGAGTGAATTTTGAGAAGTAGTTTCACTCCCTCTTCTTGGGTGATGCATTTCTACAGTATCCCTTCCTTGGCACTTTTCCTCATCAAGTTCCCATCTACTAGCATGTAATGCTTGCTTTGATGGATTAGGCATTCAGTTTCAGTCTTGTCGGTGGGTACGTCGGCGCTGGTGAGGTACTTGATGAATTGTTCCCTCCAGTCGGTGCCCGGCGAAGGTACTATAAGTACCAACTGCTCGGAAGGGGGAATTTCTTAAACTTCCTCCTCTTCCTTAATAGATGGCGTAAAGAGGTCTTGAACAAAGACCCTAGGCAGAATCATGGCACAAGAAGAGCCTATCTTAGATAGGTGGTCGGCAAGCTGATTCTGATCTCGTACCACGTGGTGGTACTCGATACCGTAGAACTTCCAATCGAGTTTCCTAATTTCAGCACAATATGAGTCCATCGTTTCACTAGAGCAGGACCAGTCTTTGTTGAGCTAGTTGATGACCAGCGCGGAGTCTCCATATATCATGAGGCATTTGACGCCGAGCTCAATGGCTATACGGAGTCCGTGGAGACATGCTTCATATTCGGCGATGTTGTTGGAGACTGGAAAATGTATTCGAAGAACATATCAGAGCTTGTCTTTGGTCGGTGTAATAAATAAAATGCCAGCACCAGCATAGTTGATGTTAAGGGTGCCATCAAAGTACATCACCCAGTGCTTGGGGCAAGTAGCGGGGATGGGCTCTTGGATCTTGGTCCACTCAGCGATGAATTCAGTGAGCGCCTATGACTTGATGGTAGGCCTGCTTCTAAATTCAATGGAGTAAGTGTCGACCTTGATAGCCCACTTGATGATGCGGCCGTTGGCCTCTTTGTTGCGGAGGATGTCCCCTAGAGGGAACTCGGTGACCACGACGATCTTGTAATACTCGAAGTAATGGTGGAGCTTGCGTGATGTGATCAGAATAGCATATAGCAGTTTCTGAACTTGAGGATAATGAGTTTTGGGCTCATTAAGGACCTTGTTGATGAAGTATGCCGGACGTTGCACCATATAGGTGTGTCCGGCCTCGTCGCGTTTGATGACGATAGCTATGCTAATGACCTGAGAAGTGGCGGTGATATAGATCAATAGAGTTTCGTCTGGTCAAGGCGCCATCATGATCAGAGGCTTGGCTAAAAACAACTTGAGCTACTCAAAAGCTGTATCTGCCTCCTCCGACTAGGAGAAGCGCTCAGAGGCCCTGAGGAGTTTGAAGAACGGTAGTCCCTTTTCACCGAGGCACGATATAAAGGGGTTGAGAGCAGCCATGCAGCCTATAAGCTTCTATATGTCCTTTATGCAAGTTGGCCATTTCATGTTGGTGATGGTGGAGACCTTGTCGGGGTTGGGCTCAATGCCACGGGCGCTGATGATGTAGCCCAGGAGTATGCCGGATGGAACTCCAAAGATGCACTTTGAAGGGTTTAACTTCCATCTGTACCTTTTTAGGTTGGCGAAAGTTTCTTTGAGGTCAGCGATGAGATTATCAGCGGTCTTGAACTTGACGATCACATTGTCGATGTATGCTTCGATATTGCGACCTATCTGTTGATCGAGGCACATCTGGATGGCCCTTTGGTAGGTCACCCCAGCGTTCTTTAGTCCAAAGGACAAGGTGGTATAGCAATACGCACCAAAAGGCGTGATGAATGATGTTTTGATCTGGTCATCCTCTTTCAGGGATATCTGGTGATAGTCAGAGTAACAGTCGAGGAAGGAGAGCAGTTCGTAGCCGACGGTGGAGTCTACAACCTCGTCTATTCAAGGTAGACCAAAGGGGTCTTTAGGGCAGTGTTTGTTGAGACCAGTGTAATCAATGCACATTATTCTTTTTTTGAATGAGAATAGGGTTTGCTAACCACTCAGGATGATACACCTCTTTAATAAATCCAGCAGCTAGGAGCTGTTTAATTTCTACCCTAATAGCCTCCTTCTTGTCTAGCGTGAATCATTAGAGTGTCTGCTTGATTGGTTTGGCGGTTGGTGAGACATTCAAGGAGTGCTCGATCTTCTCCCGTGGTACCCCTAGCATGTCTATAGGTTTCCAAGCAAACACATCGGTGTTGGCACGTAGGAAGGAGATGAGCACGCTTTCCTATTTAGGGTTGAGGTGAGCCCCAATCTTCATGGTCTTAGAGGGGTCGTCGAGGCCAAGGCCGACCTCCTTGGTTTCCTTAGACTTGGTGGAGGCACATGGAGGCTCCAGCGCTGGGATCTCTAGGTCGTCGGCGGGCACCATCTTGGCATCGGTGACCACGCTAGCCATCTAGATGGAGAGGTCGGTGGCTTCGGCGAGGGCAAGACTCTATATCTCGCAGGTGTAGGTGATGGAGAGGTTGGCTCGTAGGGCCAGGACTCCTGTAGGTGAAGGCATCTTTAGCACCAGATAGGCATAGTGTGGTATGGCCATGAACTTGGCCAGAGCTGTCCAACCAAGTATGGCATGGTAGGCGCTGTTGAAGTCGGCGACGTAGAAGTTGATGTGCTGACACAATAGTTGCTAGCCGTGCCAAACTATACTGGGAGGGTGATCTCTCCAAGCAGTTTGGATGCCCTGCCAGGTACCACACCCTAGAAGGAGTCAGTGGGTGCGAGGTCTCCTATCCCAAGGCCTAGCTCCTTTAGGGCTCCAGTGAAGAGGAGGTTCAAGGTGCTTCCGCCGTCGATGAGTACTTTCCTGAAAAGCACTTTCTTGACGGTTGCATCAAGAACGAGGGGGAAATGCCCTGTGTAAGGGATGTCCACCCACTGGTCGGCCATGCTAAAAGTGATAGGGACCTCAGACTAGGGATGATAGCTGGGGTTGGCGACGGCGTCTTCCGCGTTGATGGCGAGCACCCGGCGAGCGGTGAGCTTCTGATCTCTTCTGCTCTCGGCAGCGGCGAGGCCCCCAAAGATGGTGGCGACCACTTTGTCATGATCCTATAAGGCATTGTTGTTGCCCCCAGGTGGTCGGTGGTCTTCGGCTCTATCATTGTTGTCGTCGTCTGGCTTTTTAGCCTAGAACTCTGTAGCCAAGCTAAGGCAATCCTTCATCTTATGCTTGTTGTTTTTGTGAAGAGGGCATGGGCCTTCAAGAATCTTCTTGTACTGCTCATCGTAGTTGCGCTTAGCGTGAGGTTCATCAATGGCGGCGACGATGTGGTCTGGTCGACGGTGGCGATATTGACCAGATTTGGACCCTTCTAGCCGATCTGGGCCACTGTCACGATGGTGACTACGATCGTCGTAGCGGTGGTCGCTGTGGCGTCAGTCGTCGGGTCACTCCTCGCTATGGTGAATTGGGCGATGAGTGCCCACATCCTCATTAAAGCGTACTTGGGCCTCTTCAGCGTCAGCGTACTGATCGGCGGTCGTAATCATCTCGCCAATCCCTTTAGGTGCCTTGCGATTGAACTTGGAGTGGAGGTCGTGGTGATGGAGTCCTTGGACAAAGGCGGTGATGACCTCAGCTTCCGTGATGTTAGGAATATAATTCCTCATCTCGAAAAAGCGTCTGATGTAGCTATGGAGGAGCTTGGACGGCTTCTGGTAGATGCAGTTTAGATCATGCTTGGTGCCTGGCCAAGTACATGTAGCCATGTAATTGTCGAAGAAGACCTTCTTCAGCTCTTCCCAGGATCCGATGGAGTCCGGGGTGAGGCTTGTGAACCAGTTCATCGTAGTTGGCGTGAGCATGACGGGAAGATAGTTCGCCATGATGCTGGTATCTCCCCTGACGGCACGCACAGTAGTGGCATAAGCTTGTAGCCACTGTGTGGGGTTCATCCATCCCTTGTAGGGCTTGACCCTAATGATTTTGAAACCACAGGGCCACTAGAGTGTTCGGAGTGCCCTCGTGATTGCTTGGGGCCCTTCGAGATCATTGTCGTCATGATCTGCGGCGTTGCTGACGTTGAGCGGCTAGAGGGCTGAGTTCGGATTACCAAACTCTTGCTCATACTCTACACGGCAGTGTACTTCTTCTTCGTGGCGAGAGAAACGGTGCTCGTAGATATGTCGTCGCGTGTCTCGAAGATTGTTGAGGTGCGCTCGGACGTCCTGGTCGACTTCCTAGTCGTGTTGGTGAGGGTGATCGATGCGGTTGCCCCTAGCTCCCCGCTGGAGAGGTTGTGCATCGTCGCAGTGCTGGTCGGTGAAATGACTTCGGCTGGGGTGGCAATTAGATCTCGGCGTGGTGGATCGGCGAATCAAGCTCGTGGAGTAGGAAGGTCTCTGATCCTGGCGGATCTCCTTGAACTGGCAGTGCACCGCTTTAAGCTTGGCGGCGACCTTAGCGACCTTTGGTGTCTGCGGGAGCCGAGCGACCTCGTTGGTGGCCACAGCCAAGTTGGCGCTTGGGGTCTTGTAGACGTCGTGGTTGTCAACGCGGACAAATTCGTCGTCAAGGTTGCGTTGGAGTGGGCATGGTCTTCCTTGCGAGTCAAGCTGATCGTTACGAGCAGCCTCGGCTAGCACAAGGGCAGCCTCATTTGCTCGGCGCTGCGCACGGTTGACGTTCCTATTGATGCGAGCGGCGCGGTCCTCCTTGGTTTCCCCATCCCATGGGGGGCTATCGACGCTGACATTGAAAATTCCGCCTCCACGGAAGGGCGGTAAAGGAGGCCGCACTGCGGTAGTTTCGGCGATGGTCTCCATAGAGACCTAGGACTCAGAGTCTAGATTTTCCTCCAGGATGGTTTAGAGGGATGATTCGGGGCGTCGGTCGATGTGTAGCATGTTGATAGTCGACAAGAGCTGGTCGGCCCTGGTCGGTGAGAGGATGGATATCTCCCACCTGGTCGGTGAAGTTGCTCCTTAGGGCATCTTGCTAGGTGGCGGCGACACTGGTGAGCCCAAAGGGTAGGGCCGTAACCCCTAGGGTTTTCTGATCCACCTCTGATAGATCTAAATCAGAGGGTGGTCAGCACTGGACTAGAGTGGTCAGGGCTGATTCTGCGATGGAGAGGCAATCGGTGAGCTTCTGGCCAACCTGATCGATGGATGCGATCAGATCATCATTGTTGATTTGCCTCCTCGGGTAGCAGGGGAGCGGGTGGCGAATTGTCAGTGAAGACGACCTCGGAGGCAGTTCTAAGATCGGATCTGTAGTCGTAGGTGTTGGGGTGATCGACGTAGTATTGATCTGCACCGGCTTGATGAGCTCTCTGACTCCATTAGCGTTGATGATCTAGGAGATCGACCATGAAGATTTGGCTGGGCTATGGGAGGGATGAAGGGCCTGTAGAACATACCATCTTGTTCGACATAGAAACAGCACGCACACCCCTACCTGGTGTGCCAACTGTTGACAGAATATCATCGGCAGTCCTCCGAGGGGTATCCCATGAAGGTAGATTGATCGGTAGAGATGCATGTAATCGAGAACAAGAAGGCAACAGAGACACAAGAGTTAGACAGGTTTGGGCCATCAGCATGATGTAATACCCTACTCCTATGGTCTGTTGGATTGTATTGGCTATCGTATGATATTACGTGTGTTTGGAGGGGGGCCCTGCCTGCCTTATATAGTCCGAGGAGCAGGGTTACAAGTCGGTTAGATCTTGGAGATAACTAAAAAGTAATAACAGATTACAAGAATCATGCGATCATACGTATCCTAACAGATCTCATAGTATCTTTAGGATATGTTCCTGGTGTCTTGCGGGATGCGAGGAGCAGCGCCGTGCCCCGCAAGGCTTCGTCTTGTGGGCTAGGCCGCCCCTAGGGGCGCAACCCATGTGGTTTGCCATGGGTATTGAGGGTTGTACCCCCCACACCTTCCCTCTCGACCCTTGTCTCTGTTGCTATAGTTTGGGGGTCGTCGACCACCCCACGTCCAAGACGTTTGCGTGGGTGGGTGGTGGGGCTTTGCCCCGTCACATCAGTGCGACGGGCCAAAAGGCGACGTCCCCTACTGTAACAGGCTACTGACACCACCCACGCACGCGTGCCTATGCAGGAATGCAGGAGCGCATCATCTAGGTAGTCAAGATTTCAGACGCTGGACCATGTGTGATCCTATGAAGTATAAAAAATTCTGAATAAAAATAATATTTGATGCATGGTTCTTGCAAGTTCAACAAATCTTATCAAATACACAAAAATATGATAAGTTGGGCTCAACACAGATCAAAGCCACTCATGACTACTACATCCTCGCCTACCACCGGAGCCGGATAGATGGCTTCGACACTACCGTCGTGACTCATGGAATCAGCATCGCCCACAACACCAAGAAGCACTGGCGCAACCTGGTTCGTGTTGATGCAGAGCAGGTGGCCAACCGCAAAGTTTAGTCATTTGTTTTAGTAGCTAAATTTTAGTCATAGGAAACCAAATAGGGCCAGTATACTGTCCTACGAGATCAAATACGCAGCAGCCGGACTTTCTTGCATTCGCGGTAATAAAAGTCAACAGCTATGGCTCCTCCGTTCTGCATTAGATCAAGGCGAGACTTGTTTAGATGAACTCCTTGCTGTATGGTTCTTTCAAGTTCAATAAATTTTATCAAAGACATGAGTTGGCTTTAACAAAGATCAAAGGCAATCATGAATGTTTAGTGTGGGGGATATACCCCCGGGTACCACAAGATGGTACATGGGCCGCACCATCCGAGGTGGCCCGGCCCGTAAGATCAAGGCGTGTACATCAAGATTATAAGTTGTACTAGATATTGTAATAGTACCAAATTGGATACTTTACTTGTAACCTTGTCTCTTCGGAGTATATAAGGAGAGACAAGGGCCCCCTAGAGGGGAGGTTAATCTAGATACATCTCAATACAATACACCAAAGACACAGGACATAGGGTATTACATCGATCAGATGGCCCGAACCTGTCTAAATCGTTGTCTCTGCGCCTTGTGTCACCATCTGGTTCCTGATTACACGTACCGTCTACCGACAATCTACCATCATGGGCATACCCCTAGATGGACTGCCGACCATATTTCGTCGACATTTAGCAAATTAAGTTTCAGATCAAAGACCACTAGAAAGAAATCTGCAGCAAAAAGAAACCAGCTAGAAAATCACCAAATGACTTGAGCTACACCACGCTCAACAGAGTTGAACCCACCTAATACAAAGTGCAGCAAAAGTTTACATAGACATGCATGCAAATAAGAGTTCACATATTTGCAAGGGCATCCCACAGATCAAACCTACTCATGACTACTAGTACTACTGGTACGTCCCACAGATCAAGGGTCAAGGCAGGCATGCAGGATCTCATCCTTGTCCACCTTCGCTAAGACGGTGTTGGCAGCTAGCTCGAAACTCTCGACCAGATCGACGATGTCATCGTCCTTTGATTCTAGTGGAAAACCTTGCTTCGCCACCCGGACGTTAACCGCTGCGCCAATCTAAAGCTAGGCAGTAGCCAGTGCCGCAGCAGCCCCCTAACGAACGGCTCCAGTCACCATGGCTCAAAGGTAGGCCGGCAGGGCTTGGAACGGCCCCTCAGTGAACAGATGATCCATGAGGAAGCCCGTGTTACGGGTGGCTTGCACGCACGACTGCAGGGTCTCGATCCGTGTCCTTAGTTCTACAAGAATTTTCATCATGTTATGGCCCTGCTCCGTGAGGATCTCCTAGTTGACTCACACCTTGGAGAACTCAATCATGGAAGCTTGAAGTGCGTCGCATGAGGCGTCCAGCTCACCGCACAGCATCTCGGTGTTCAGCCAAGTCGCTGACAAAACCGCTTGGACCTCATGGTAATCCTTTAATAATTGATGGTAGTCTACGTCGTCTGAGGATTCACACTCTTATGATGATTCGCCTACTTCACAACTAGAGGGTTTGTGGGGATAGAGGGGCTCAGCAGTGGCAAGCGGTGATGGGATGACTCTCCGGCACCACCAGGGGAATGCCCCAAGACCGGGGATGGCGTCGCCATGGAGGAAGCACTACACAATGCAAGTCAAGTTCAAGCCCATATAGGGTATGGGGGAGAGCGATCTGATTGAGAAGGCAAATGACTTTTACCAAACTGACTAGCGCAGCATGGCATGGAATGGCGGGCGGCTGCCTCCATAGGGGGACACCTCGTGGGACCGCTTTCCAAGCATGACCGTGAACAAACAACCAGGCTCTAGGGCCAACGAGGCTCGGGACACTATCACGCTCACGTTCACCTGTTGAGATAGTATGCAAATTCCAAAGACTAGTTAAATTAAACAGCATGAACACAAATACTAGTGTGAGCATTGCTCACATACTCTAGTTAAATGAAGATAAACAACATGAATAGCGGTATGGTGATGATCCACCTACAAAGAGGGAACTGGCGAGTGATAGACCATGCCAACAAGAGGTCCATCTGTTGGTGGAGGATTGCCAGAGTGGAAGGCCTCTGGGGCCTCCCCATCGACAGATGACCTCGTTGGCTCCACCATGGTCTTGGCTGGAGGCGGCGGCGGTGCAATAGGGTGGAAGGCAAAGCTTTGGGATAACCTTCCCTCTCACCCCTTGTCTCAGCTGCTATAGTTTGGGGGCCATCGACCACCCCACGACCGAGACATTTGCATGGGTGGGCGGTGGGGCTTCACCCTGTCACGTCAATGTGATAGGTCGGAAGGCGACGTCCCCTGCTATAACAGGCTGCTGATGCCACCCACGTGCGCATGCCTGCGCTGGAATGCAGGAGCACATCATCCGGGGAGTCAAGATTTCAGATGGTCGGACCTTGTGTGATCCTATGAAGTATAAAAAATCTGAATAAAAATAATCTTTGATGCATGGTTCTTGCAAGTTCAACAAATCTTATCAAATACATGAAAATAAGATGAGTTGGGTTCAACACAGATCAAAGCCACTCATGACTACTACTACAACTAATACAAATTGACCGAGTGCACTCCGTAGGCAATACTTTTACTCATAGCTCTGTACTGTATAGTGTTCGATGAGATGAAATATGTCGGATCAAACTTTCTTATGAGCGCAGTAAAATATTAGAGTGAAGCGAATGCGGCAGGAAAGCTGGACAGAAGAAGTGAATCAAGAAAAAGATCTTTTGACACGATTGAGACTTGAATGCCTGGTGCAGTTGTGATAGGTCTTTTTTGTACTTATTTGATTCTAATCCAAGTAGCCACAGTAGTCAAGGGGCACATTGAAGAGTGAAGAGTGAGATATGTTCGGCTTGGTTAGATTTGGTCTATCGGCTCAGTCAGATTTGTTCTATCGGCGGTAAAGTCAGTGTGAGTTAATTACCAACTACTTGCATCACCATTACTTGCACTTCTCCATCTTTGGCTGGCCTATTTAACCCAGGTCTCGATGCACCTCTTGGGCTCAATCCACACACTCTTGAATCCACACACATGTGAGCCAATCATGTTTCTTCATCACCTAGAGGTGCTTTGTCTTCTCCTTGCACCTCTTATGGCCTGGAGCCCATGAGAGGTTCAAGATGGAGATAAATTACCTCATAGGGATGCTAGTGTTTGGAGAAGGCCTTCAAGATTTGGTGCTTTAGATTCCATAATCTTGTTGTACTTGAGCATCGAGATGTAGATCTGCATCCCTCGATCCTCAGAGGTAGCAAGATTATGGAATATAAAGCACCTCACTAAGATGCTGGTGCAAGTTTTGTGAGGTGCTCCTTCTCCATCCTTTGCGAGGTGCTACCGTTGAATAGTAGCTTGACCTAGATGATTGTAGATCTTCTTGCAGATCTTGTGTTAATAGAAGATCTGTAATCATCTAGTTCTCTCCTGTTCGGGGGTTCCATACTCAATTGGGGGTGCTTCAAGTTTGTGAGGTGCTCATTCTTCAAGATTGGGTGCTTAGAGCATCAACAAGAGTTTCTAATAATTAACCAATTAGTTGTGTAATTAGTCCATACCTGTTTGTATCAGTGGCTCCTCTGCTCTGCATTAGACTGAGGCAAGACTTGCTCCTCCCTACAAGGTTCTTGCAAGTTCAACAAAGATATTTCATAATTAATCTAATGATATTTATTTGATATCATAAACATTGAAAATACATTTTGCAACATTCAAGAGAGATATTTCATAATTAATCTAATAATATTCAATAAGAACCATCATCGCATATACACATGGACAGCAGAAAAGTTCATGTCATCCCTGCCCTTGTCATTCGGTATGGTAGACGTAGTGTCTTGCTAGAGTTCATCAGCAGACCTTATTCCCTATGTTCCCTTGTTCTTGGAAAATTAGTAGAGGAGTAAACTTAGTTCCATTTGATGTTATGTCATGTTACATGGTGCACTAAAGTCCGGCCCGTGTTGTTTCTCAGTGGCCGAACAACCCTACGCGCCGACCTAGATTTAAAAATAGGGCCCAAACTAAAAAAATTTAACGACACAGTAACAAGCATCAAAGGAAAATGAGGAAAAACGAGACTTGCTTGTATGAACTCATCGCTGCCATGGTTCTCGCAAGTTCAACAAATTTTATCTAATACATACAAATAAGAGGATAGCAGTGCCATCCCGGTACTCAATGTCAACCAACTACTACCAAGACATACTAGTTCTAACTAAAGATGATTAACATGACTTCATACTAGTTCTAACTACGAATACGTCCCACAGATCAAGGGTCGAGGAAGGCGTGCAGGATCTATTCCACGTTCAGCTTCGCTAAGATGCCATTGACGGTTGGTTGGAGGCTCTCGATGAGATCATCGATCTCATTGTCGTCCAATCTCGGCGGAAAACCCTACTCCACCACCTGAACGTTCATCGCCTCGCCAAGTTGAAGCTGGCCAGCGACCAGCGCCATGGCAGCCGCTTGACAAATGGCTTCGGACACCATGGCCGCCTTGTCTTCTCACGCCTAGGTGGCTTCCTACTGGGCCATGACAAGTGTAGCGCGTGCGGCCACCAAGTCATTGCGTAGCCTGTCGGCGTGTAGCCTGGATGCACACAACAACACTCGAACCTCATGGTAATGCTTGAATAACTTACAGTATTTCTCGTCGCACCCCACTTCAGAACCAGAGGGTTGTACGGGGATAGACGGGCTCGGCGGCGGCGAACAACGACGGGACTCTCTAGCACCCCCAGTGGGAAGCCCCACGATAGGGGGCTGCGCCGCCAAGGAGGTATCAGTGCACAATGCAAGACAAGTTCAAGCCCAGATGATAAGGGGGGCAGCAATGAGATTTAGAAGGCAAATGATTAACCAATCTAACCGGTGCCACATGGCACGAAATCACCAGTGGCTGCCCCCATCGGCGATTGTAACATCCCGGATGTTAAAAAGCAATTACAATTTTGATCATGAGCATCATGAAGCATAATCACCAAGTATCATGTCATGTATGCACTCCATGTTTCAATTATGGCAATTATATGTTGCAATAGTGATGTTTCACATGTTGCATGAAATAATGTCAATGGTAGTGATTAAGAAATTTTGTGATTTTATATTTGATAATTTGCTTAAACAATTAAAATTTTGTTAATACAAACTTAGTAGTACTATGTGTGTGTGTTTTCATATATGATAAAAATTTGTTTGTGGATTCAAGTCAAAAATATCAAATTTGAGCTTCAAACATTGCATTCAAAACTGTTTTCCAACACTTAACCACTTTGACAAGTTCCTGAATTTTAGTTACAAAGTTCAATCTTTAGTGAATTAATAAAACAAATTTCATGAATAAAAGTTGTCCAATTTTTGTTCCAATGATTGGTAGTATGCTTGATTTATGTTAATGTATCCTTGTTTGTGTTGATTGATTAGTAATTAGGTTTTAATTAAATGTTCAAATATGCTTAACTAAACAGAAATGCTATACAACACACATGTGTTTTAGGGGAAAAACACATGGATTTTTTCTCTCTTTTTTCACCGGTGATCACCGGCTCCGGCGAGCTCGCCCCTCAGGTCCCGCCACGCCATCCTGTCGGAGCTGCAGGCGCAATGATTCCTGGCTTGGCCTCAGTTCTGATGTGTACGCGGCACAGTGCAGTGACGGATCCGGCTCCAGGTACCTCCTCCTCCTCTCCGATTTGTGATTTGTCCTTCCATAGAAAAAAATTGTTTCTTGTGATCTGTGGATCTGTGATCTTGTGATTGTCTGGAGGTAGAAGAAGGCTGGAGGTACAAGGAGGATGAAGGCTGTTAGATCTTAATTCTATGGTGCAAAAAAAATCATGTGTTGAAACTGTATAAAACACATGGTTGTTGGGTAGACAGACTCTAACTAAAACAAGTTTTTAAAACGCTAACTAAATCTAGCTTTTCAGTTTCAATGTGCCCTAGTTCCTAGCTCTTGATCTCTCAATCCAGTGGGAGTTTGGGGTTGATCACATTTCTGCACGGAATCGAGAGAACAAGAGAGGAGAGGGATGTCGTTTCAGGCATGAACAGTACCCCCGAAAAGCAGCTGCAACCGAGCTGCTTGCCGCCGACGCTGCCGATCATTTTTGCCGTTCTCCGCGCGCGTGACGCGCAGCTGCTTCCATGGCAAGCGCAAGCAGGAGCTGGCCAGCCATGGACGCATCGCCTCGCAGATTTAGCGCCAATCCACCGGCTCTCTCCCGCTTTCTCTCTTTTCCACTGCCATCGGTAGAGCTCTAGTCGCCGGCCAAATTTGTCGTAGCTGTCCCGCCTCCGTCCAATAGCTCACGCGCATAGCACCGCCTCATCGTTGCGCACCTGCTGAGCCCTTCCGCGCCATCTATCTCCGCCAGGGCTGGCCGGAGGCTACCATCTTCCTCATGGCCGTCCACAGCGCCGACACGTGCACCCTCACCGTGGCCAGGCCTCACCAGGACATCGCACGCTCTTTGTTGTTTGTTTTGGCTTCCTTATCATGCCGTGATGCTTATAGTCTCGGTCGTTTCTTGTTTGGCACATAGGGCGCGCCAGAATGCCGCCCTCGTCGCTGGTTCGCGCCGCCGTCCTCGCCATCGATGCCGGCAGCCGTGTCCGTGCCATCCCAGCTCCAACCGTTTGCGTCACCAAGTCATGGTGAGCACCCTGAGGCTATCTCACGTCCTAGCTAGGTTAGCCGCGCGCTGGAGCAGTGAATCCAACATCGCGCCGCCGTGTTCCGCACCGCCATGCCACCATGGCGATAGCCAGACATGCTGCGAAGCCCTAGCCGCCCTACCACCACCGTAGGTAGGTTCGCGGGGTTGCGCTATGTCGGTAGTTGCTGCTCCAGCCACCGGCCATCTCGCCGCCGACGAGATACGCCGTCTACCCGCCGGTCTATGCTCGGTCAAGGGCAGTTAGGGTCGGGTTTGACCCTAGCCCCATGTGTCAGCCACGGTGGGTAGCTGACGGGTGAGTGAAAAATGATTTTGACGCAGAAAATGATTTCACCTTTTTCAGAAAAGAATAAATGATGCTATTTCTTGCTAAATTCATAACTAAATGTAGGGGCATGATAAAAATATGAAATTTTGTGTGTAGCTTTTCTATGAGATGCTCTACCATGAAAAAATATGAATTGGTCATTTTTAGTATTTTTGTTATGCTTAAATATTACCTCTTTTAATTATAAAATGAACCTTGTATGATTTTTGTAAATAAAAATATTAATCCTGTGATGCTAAAACTTTTTTGTGTAAATGTTATGTGCTAATATCTACCTCCACAAAAAGTTTTGTACTGTTTTCATAATTCTAACTTGGATTAATTAATTTAAGTGTGTTTAAATACCTTTTTCCATGAGTATTAAATAGTAAAAGGGTTTAAGAAATTGTTTAGTTGATTTTGGGAGTTCTCTGAAATGTTTATGAGATAAGTTAAATATGAAACCTTGCTGATCCATAGTAACTTAGTCCTTTTCTTGATAAACAATTAATTAGCTTGTATGTTGATAATTAAGTACCTTTCTATAAATCCTAAAATGAAATAGATAAATGGTTGATTGACCTTGGTGTGTTTGTAGCATTTCTTGTAGACCTTAGAACACCAAACCCCTGTTGTTCCTTGGCAACTTATTTACTTTCTTTTTGTGCTCATAATCAAACTTGTTGATTAATAAATAAAATGGTTTACTCATGATTAGTTAGTAGATGCATGTGAGTAAGGCATGTAATGATCCTTGCTTACCAGGTTGCAATTTGTGTAATGTTTAGTTAAATACCTTGCCATGCTTGAATAGTACAATGTGATAAGTGTTGCTTTCTTGGTAACCACATGATTAACTTGCTAATCAATTAATTAAAATGCTTTGTGAAGCAAAACCCTAATTGTACCGCGAAGGAAAGTTCTATTCAACTTTCTTAGATTAGTTTAAGTTCTGTTATGCACTTGTGCGTCTCTCATCATGCATCGTGTCATGCATTCCATCATGCTAAGCATGCATCATTATTATATGTAGTGTATACGAGAGTGAGAAGACTCATGTTGATCAAGTTTCGGAGAAGGTCCATCCACCAGAGGTGTTGGTGCCAAGTCTGACTCCTGGACCCTTCTCTAGAAACTAACCTTCTCTGCCACGCAGGGAAGCCCTAGAGCATAAACCCTTCTCTAGTATTTACAAATCTTTATTACACATTAAGTCGTGTGAGATATGCATTAAGTAATTAGGAGTTGGTCGAATACCATTCCTGCATGATTACCTTGTTGTTTAGGTATCTTTATTTCTACCCTGCTAGTATGTGTAGGTCGATATCTCTTATGCTTAGTAATGCTTAGACTTCGATATAAGTCAAATGATGGTTTCATCATTTGAGAGAAACAGGTCTACCTTGCTCTTCTCAACTCTGGTTATGGGTTGTGAAACACCATGGTTATGATAATGTTAAATTGAGACAGGGTGGGTAGCTTGCATTGAGAATGGAGTCTTAATGTAGTACACCACTTGTGTCGATTGAGAAACGTTTGTTGTAGGCTTGCTTGTTCAAGACCTTGCAGTACTGGCCACATACTCCGATAAGCCTGATACATCGGCTATTTCATTATGTGAAAAGACAACTACGCACTAGGCGTGGGAGATGGTGAGAGTAGTGTGTACACATCATGTGAATCCACCAGGAGTGGCGTAGGGAGGTGGAGTACTGTGCTCTCGGGTAGCGTAGACCGGTTCATGTTTTGGAGGATTCGAGTGAGGGTTGATATATATAGGTTCTAGACTGTACCTAGGCCTGCATATGTCGTGTGGTAAGGAAACCCCAACTGGGCCTAATCGATTCGAATCGTCGTGCTCCTTGGTTATGGAAACTCGATCAACTGCCCTACATCATAGTTTAATCTATGAAACATGGTTACTCTGGACAGGAGATGGTATAAGATGAGATGAGATGATTAATGAAGTGATTGAGCTAGATCAAGTGCAAACTGGATATTACTGAGAACTTAACTCAAAGCTAAAATATTGAAAGTAAGGATCCACTGGTAGTAAGCTTTTCTACAAAAGTTACTTCTTGCTTCTATCTTTTCTTTAAGCCTGCATACCCTTGGAGTCTTTTTTTAGTCGGGTAAGACTTGTTGAGTACCCTCAAGTACTTAGGGTTTGTTAACCCTTGTTGCAAGATCTGACTTGTGTTGCTAAGTGAGGTCATGTCGGTGGGCTCGACATGACCTGGTTGTCTCCTCTACCTTAGGTGCTTCACCTAAGTTGCATTCCATAGTTCTACTCACCTTTTGGAACTTAAGTTAAGTGTTTACTTGAACATGTTTTGTACCTTGATCATGTAAATCTTCCGCACTCTGATGTAAGTTATTTTTGTACCAACTGTTGTAATATTGTGGTAACTCCATGTTGATCCTTTATGAGTTGTAAAATGTGGATGATTCGGAGTTCCCTAAGGACACCCGACAGACTACCTGAGTTATTGGGCTTTCATGTGCAGCAGTCAGTGGTCTTTAGGACAATAACATGTGCAAGTGGGCCATATAATTTGGTTGGTTCTGCCACAGTGATCTAGCCCTAGTTCCTTGCCAGCGCGTGATGCCGAGCAATCTTCTTGTCGATGGCGTATGTCCCGTGTGGGCAGAGGTTGGCCCAAGCGAGGACATGCTCCCTAATGAAACACTATGTCCAGCCACGGGGCACACTCTGTGGGCAAAGGGGGCACACCAGCCGGCCATAGCGGCTCACGTGTGTCATCAGCTTCTGGCTCTTGGGAACGCGAATTGCGTACTAGTGCTGACAATCATCCTCTGAGTCCATCATAATGTCGCCTGAAGAGCGCTCGGACATGTCCTCAGTAGACGCTGAGTGGGAGCACGAGGATACATGAGACCCACTCACGACATGGGCCAGCAAGAACAGAGGAGGCCACACAACCTGCGACCACAGCGAAGTGGAGCACATTGGGAGTAGCGATGGCGAGGGAACCACCAGTGCTACTGGTGCTAGCATCGTCATCGAGGGCGACATGGAGGGCAATGGCAGTCTAGGAGACGGTGGGCGGGAGCGTGACGGGAACACCGATCTCCCGGGACTGGACGTCGACGCCACCTCCGCCGACACTGAAGCAGGGCGCACCATCGGCCCCGCCTCCTCCGAAGCGGGGAGAGCGAGTACACTGGAAGAAGCAAGGACCAGAGCCGGGCGACCCTTCATCGAGTAGCGCTTCATGGGCACGGCCTTAGTGGCAAACGATGGGGAGGCAGAGTTCAGGACCTTGCGAGGCGAGGCAACGGTTTTTGTGCAATGCAATGTGGAATCAAACAATGGGAGCGAGGCTAGGCTTTATGTATACACAGGGCGAACCTTTTGTATGCTATGAAGTATACAGTGTGGTCCAATTAAAGCAGTGATGGTACTACTAACAGAGAGATGATGAAAGTTTCATGGGAGTAGAGATAGTTTCATGGGGATGAAACTCTTCTGCATTGTTTCCAAAATATGGGTGTGTTGGAAACAGGGCCATGAAACCCGCACTGAGACTGGCCTGAGCCGTGCATGTGGTTTATAAGAAACAAGTAAACATCATTTCAACACCAATGGCTCCTCTATTTTGTATCATAGGTAAATAGTCAAACTTAAAATTGTAAACGACACAGTAACAAACATCATAGGAAAATGAGGAAAAACTATGGAGGATACTCTTAGACGCGTTCAAATATATAGAGGTCAGACTTTCTTACGTGTGTAATAACATTTCAACACCAATAGCTCCTCTATTCCGCATTAGACTAGGGCGAGACTTGCTCCTCGCTGCAAGGTTCTTGCAAGTTCAACAAAGATTGACACAGACATTCATATAACACATACAATACATGACTTTGTGCTATCCCACATATCAAAGCTAGCCATGGTACTACTAGTACTACCAACGAATAGGACCCAAAGCACACAAAATCTCAATGTGGTCCAATCAGTTTGGTCTTGTTGAGATATTTGTGGTCATGAGGATGAAATTAATCTAAGAATCTAGTGGAGTAGGGGTGCATGCTTGTACGGAAAAAATATATGATCAGCACCAGCAAACTTTGAACAACGAGATACATATACAGTGGATGTTGTTGCCAAATTAAAATAAAGTCACCAACCATAGATATACATACATAGATGTTTAACACAAGTTAACATGCACTAATTTAGAATTAATCTACCACACTGATGTGAATAACTTATAGCACTCCCGTGAGATCCTACACTCCTCGCTGCTAAAACCTAGACCACAAGTCTCATTCTTAAAATCCAACAGGCTCGCCATAGCTGTTGCCTATACACTGATGATGCCCGTCCTAGTGAAAAATGGGGCGAAGAATGGGCACTACATCATGTGGCACCATGTCCTCCAACTGCCAGTACACGTCTTGGTGGAACTACGTACAGGTCTGGTTCTCCCATGGCAGTGTAGCCGGCCCCGCTTCGTTAGCACCTTCAAGCTCCCTCAACAGGCACTGGGCAATGTCGTCATTGCTACCGCTGGCATTGGACCTATAGAGGACGAGGGTGTAGACATACATACCAAGTTTATAGCCTGCTTCGGCAGAGTGCTGAAGCCATTCCATCGGTGGCATCAATGACCTGCAGGCATCCACGAATACGGGATGCAAGCCAGCAAGGAAGCAGGCCTCCAGGTTGCCCACCCTAGGTAGCCTAGTGGTGAGCAGGGCACAATAGTCAGCGTCATAGTAGTAGGACTAACATAAACCTTGATGCTGCAGCACCCAGCGTAGTGGTATGCGCCACCTGACTTTGGCGGTGCTGCACACCCTGCGCATGTCCGAGCAGGTTGCCTGTAGGCCGGCAAGGTCATCCATGGGGGCATATGATCGCCAACAGATAGCCAAAGAATGTCCTTGGCGATTCGCCGAGAGCCGATCCATCACGACGTAGCCGAGGAAGAAGCAGAGTTGAGTTGCGCGCGATGATTTAATGATGACGGATGCACGACATCGAGTAGAGTATGAAGGCGTGACAACGGCAAGGCGGAAAGCACTGGGGAACTAGGGCCAGCGGTTTATGCAGGTAGAAACTCCACGTTCTTTCTCAAGGAAGTGAATCGTCCAATGCGACGGTTCTTTCTTGAGGAACCAAACGGCACCTCACTCGAGTTCTAGGCGTCCGTGTAAACGTGTCTCGGGAAAGTGAATCGTAGCAATGAAATATGCAGCGTCCTTCAGATCAAATATGTAGTGGCCTTCAAGATTGGGTGCTTTAGATTCCATAATCTTGTTGCATGGTCCACTAAAGTACGGCCCGTGTTGTTTCTTAGTGGCCAAACAATCCTACACGCCAACCTAGATTTAAAAACAGGGCCAGACTTAAAATTGTAAATGACATAGTAAGAAGCATCACAGGAAAAAGAGGAAAAACGAGACTTGCTCGTATGAACTCGTTGCAGCATGGTTCTTGTAGGTTCAACAAATTTTATCTAATACATGCAAATAAGAGGAGAGCAGTGCAATCCCACTACTCAGTGTCATCCAACTACTACCAATACATATTAGTTCTAACTACAAATGATTAACATGACTTCATACTTGAGAAAAGGAGCTTTTGACCACCATGACACGCTTGAGACTTGAATGCCTGGAGCGGTTGTGATGGGTCTTTTTTGTACTTTTATTTGACTCCAATCCAAGCAGTCACAACAGTCAAGGGGTAGACTAGTTACTACAACATTCAAAACTAACGACCCTTTATACTGTGTCCTACGAGATCAAATATGCAGTGGCCGGACTTTCTTGTGTTCGCAGTAAAATTCAATATTGGTTGGTTTTGCCTTCAAGTTTCTTTCTGGTTCTCTTTCTAATCTGTAGTATGCTAAACATGCTTAACAGAATTCATCCGATCAAGTCTTGCGTCGATGTAATGCCTAACGTAGGAGCCACATAGCCATTCAAATTTTACAGCACACACAAGAAAGTCCGAGCATTGTAAATCTAACCGGGATGGACACATCTCATGTTCTACTAGAATATTACCAACATGTCTAGTATTGGAAACTGTTCGACCAACCCCTAAAATCCGAGATGGCATTTACTGGTAGCCGTCTAAGGTCCTCTACATTCAAAGCGATTCACTTTAAATTCCATCTCGTAACTGTCCCCCCGCTCATCCCGCAGCTATTTAACACCGGGTTCCCTTTCAATCGTCCTTGCTCCAACTCCAAAACAATTCAAATCATAGCTACAAGCCACTAGACCCATAGAGTAGCCATCGCCATGAGCTCCGCCAGAGATCCTGATGCCTAGTTTTCCACTTTCAAACACCGCGTCAAGTCAAGAACGACATCGAAGAAACTCTTCACCATCAAAGATCCATCTGGCGGGAGCAGCATTGAAGCATCATTCTCTGTGACCCTAGAATGCACGGTGACCAAGACCCTCAAAGCCAGCGATCACTGGCAGCCGGTGTACCTCCTATACGAAGGAGGTAGCGCCACTACGATCTTGAAGGCGAATAAAGCGGTGGGCATCCACGGTGATCGGGAAGGTGTCCGTGATGTCCTCCATGGCTTGATGAGGACATTCACGCAGCTACAGCAACTCAACCTCACCGACGAGCAATAGGAGAACATCCTTCCCAAGCGCGAGGTTCCTAAACTAATGGCCATGGCGCGCGAGGCTTGCCAGGATGGCTGCATCACCCACACCACGCTAGAGCTTTTGGTCGATGAACAACTCAAGTTCATCACGTCTAAGGCGCTCTTGATGCTCTGCGACGGAGGTGGCGCCCGGTAGGTGTCGAGACCGCAAGATGTGCATGTAGGAAGAAACATCTAATCCTCTATGCCTAGCCATGCTCCGGAAATGCTCGGTTATGCCATGCATTTCACCACAAGTGCATCACCAAGTGGTTTGGCAGAGAGCCCCACTTGCCCGATGTGCCGACGTGATTTGTCTCACGTATCTTGACCCAAGAGTGCAGTAGATTTCTCTCGACTTCACCAAAGAAGATTATTGATTATAACCTCATTGTTTTTGTTGTATAAAATACTTATTATGCATCATACTTCTCTATATATATTTGGTCAAAATTTAGAATCTTTGAGTAAATCTTCGCCCTATCCCTTTCTCCGCTCCGTCGCTCTAACCGCCAAGATCTCATCCTCAACTCCATCCTTCCTTCTTAGAGCTCTCTGATTCCCTCTATAGATCTAAACCACGAGGAACATGTGGTTGCCTTCTCGTACATGTGCTTAACACATAAAATACATGACTTCTTGCCAAAGAGGCCGGACACCCAAGGAAATAAAAATAGACAAACCAACTAAGGAAACTTCATCCACTACAAAGATCTTCTTTGTCCAAGGCGTCAAAAAAATAGCAAAGCGGACTTTCTTCCTTGTTCAAGAACATTTCAACCAATGGCTCTTCTTTTTCGTGCATTAGATTAAGTCTAGACTTGCTCTTGAGTTCAAGGTTCCGCAAGTTTAACAAAGTTTGACATGTACATGCAAATAACACAACATATATTAGCAGCAAGGGTTCGTACTACATGAGCTCAACACATACACTACATGACTTCATGCTATCCCACGATCAAAGCCACCATGGCTACTACTACTAGTACTACTCGACACAGGACAACAAATAGTACCCAAAGCACAAAAAATCTCAATGTCATTGAATCGGTTTGGTCTTGTTGAGATAGTTGAGGTCATAAGGACTTCCGATCAAGTTGAGACAGTGAACCATCTTGAAAATGATGCAAGTTCCACTCGACGTCGACACTAGTAGTCGAGAGTCGATGGGCATCCATAATAGTGCTACAAAGCACAAAGATTTATCTAGAATCATGGTCTTCAACAACTCTGGTAATATGTTGTTGCCCAACAACCGCACGAACAGCAGCTTCAACGATTAGGCATCACGCAGCTCGGTCATGTACACGACACCCCCAAGTCACAAGCAACTTGTTATGTTCTCTTGGTTCCACACCTAGCTGCCAAAACACATCGTTTGTTGTAGAGTACACATCCGTGGTATGGTAAGTAGTTACCATCTGTAAACATGATTTTGGTTAGAACAAATGACAACCGAGGAAAGGGGGAAGCAATGAGGTTAGTAGACATAGTAATAAGTTCATACAAATAGTACGGTTTGATATGGAGCACATTACCTTTATCCAGATCCTATAACCACTAGGGAACATGATTGGGAAAATGCAAATGGGTAAGGGAAGGGGGGAGTAAGCAGATTGATGCAATGCTATAGACCTTGCATGGTTGTCGAGAGTGAAGTGAATGCGGCAGGAAAGCTGGACACAAGAAGGAATCGAGAAAAGGAGCTTTTGACCACCATGACATGCTTGAGACTTGAATGCCTGGTACGGTTGTGATGGGTCATTTCTGTACTTTTTTGACTCCAATCCAAGCAGTCACAACAGTTGAGGGACAGACTAGTTGCTACGACATTCAAAACTGATGACATTTTATACTGTGTCCTATGAGATCAAATATACAACTGTCGTACTTTCTTACGTTTCCAGTAAAATTCAATGTTGGTTGGTTTTGCCAGTAGGATTCTTTCTAGTTCTCTTTATGATCTGTAGTATGCTAAACATGCATAACGGAATTCATCCGATCAAGTCTCGTGTCGATGTAATGCCTAACATAGGAGCCACATAGCCATTCAAATTTTACAGCACACACAAGAAAGTTTGAGCATTGTAAATCTAACCGGGCCGGACACATCTGATGTTCTACTAGAATATTACCAACATGTCCAGTATTGGAAACTGTTCGACCAACCCCTGAAATCCGGGACGGCATTTACTGGCAGCCATCTAAGGTCCTCTACATTCAAAGCGATTCACCTTAAATTCCATCTCATAACTGTCCCCCCACTCATCCCGTAGCTATTTAACACCGGGTTCCCTTTCAATCGTCCTTGCTCCAACTCCAAACCAATTGAAATCATAGCTACAAACTAAGCCACTAGACCCATAGAGTAACCATCGCCATGAGCTCTGCCAGAGATCTTGATGCCTAGTTTTCCACTTTCAAACACCGCGTCAAGTCAAGAATGACATCAAAGAAACTCTTCACCATCAAGGATCCATCTGGTGGGAGCGGCGTTGAAGCATCGTTTCTCTATGACCCTAGAATGCACGGTGACCAAGACCCTCAAAGCCAACAGTCACTGGTAGCCGGTGTACCTCCTGTACGAAGGAGGCAGCGCCACTAGGATCTTGAAGGCGAATAAAGCGGTGGGCATCCCCGGCGATCAAGGTGTTCGTGGTGTCCTCCGCGGCTTCATGAGGACATTCATGCGGCTGCAGCAACTCAACCTCACCGACAAGAAATAGGAGGACATCCTTCCCGAGCACGAGGTTCCTAAACTCGTAGCCCTGGCGTGCGAGGCCTACCGGGATGGCTGCATCGCCCACACCATGCTTGAGCTTTTGGTCGATGAACAATTCAAGTTCATCGCGTCTAAGGCACTCTTGATGCTCTGCGCGGAGGTGGCGACAACAGGGTGTCAGGACTGCAGCATGTGCTTGTAGGAAGAAACATCTAATCATGCGGCCAACCATGCTCTGGAAATGATCGGTTGTGGCCATGCATTTCACCGCAAGTGCATCACCATGTGGTTTGGTAGGAGCTCCACCTGCCCGATGTGCCGACGTGATTTGTCTACGTATCTTGACCCAGTAGTGCAGAGATTTCTCTCACACTTCACCAAAGAAGATTATAGATTATAACCTCATTGTTTTTTGTTGTATAAAATACTTATTATGCATCATACTTCTATATATATATTTGGTCAAAATTCATAATCTTTGAGTAAATCTTCGCCCTGTCCCTTTCTCCGCTCTGTCGCTCTAACCGCCAAGATCTCGTCCGCAACTCCATCCTTCCTTCTCGTAGCTCTCTCGATTCCCTCTATAGATCTAAACCACGAGAAAATGTGGTTGCCTTCTCATACATGTGCTTAACACATAAAATACATGATTTCGTGCCAAGAAAGCTGGACACCCAAGGCAATAAAAACAGATAGAAACCAACCGAGGAAACTTCATCCACTACAAAGATCTTCACTTGGCCCAAGGCGTTCAAAAATAGTAGGTGGACTTTCTTGCTTGTTCAAGAACATTTTAGCACCAATGGCTCTTCTTTTTTCGCATTAGATTAAGGCTAGACTTGCTCTTCAGTTCAAGGTTCCGCAAGTTTAACAAAGTTTGACATGTACATGCAAATAACACAACATATATTAGCAAGGGTTCGTACTACATGAGCTCAACACATACACTACATGACTTCATGCTATCCCACAGATCAAAGCCAGTCATGGCTACTACTACTAGTACTACTGATACAAGACAACGAACAGTACCCAAAGCACAAAAAATCTCAATGTCATTGAATCAGTTTGGTCTTGTTGAGATAGTTGAGGTCATAAGGACTTTCGATCAAGTTGAGACGGTGAACCATCTTGAAAATGATGCAGTCTCCACTGACGTCGACACTGTAGTCAGAGAGCCAACGGGTATCTACAACAGTGCTGCAAAGCACAAAGATTTATCTAGAATCATGGTCTTCGACAACTCTGGTAATACGTTGTTGCCCAACAACCGCACGAACAGCAGCTTCAACGATTAGGCATCACGCAGCTCGGTCATGTACACGACACCCCCAAGTCACAAGCAACTTGTTATGTTCTCTTGGTTCCACACCTAGCTGCCAAAACACATCGTTTGTTGTAGAGTACACATCCGTGGTATGGTAAGTAGTTACCATCTGTAAACATGATTTCGGTTAGAACAAATGACAACCGAAGAAAGGGGGGAAGCAATGAGGTTAGTAGACATAGTAATAAGTTAATACAAATAGTACAGTTTGATATGGAGCACATTACCTTTATCCAGATCCTATAACCACTAGGGAACACGATTGGGAAAATGCAAATGGGTAAAGGAAGGGGGGAGTAAGCAGATTGATGCAATGCTATAGACCTTGCACGGTTGACGAGACTGAAGTGAATGTGGCAGGAAAGCTGGACACAAGAAGGAATCAAGAAAAGGAGCTTTTGACCACCATGACATGCTTGAGACTTGAATGCCTCGAATTATGTGGCGTGCATACGATTTACAAGAAATAGGTAAACATCATTTAATCAATATTGTACTTGTCTAAATATATTTGGTCAACAGAGTTTAACCAACCTAATACAAAGTTCAACAAAAGTCCATTTACATGGATATTATTACAACAAGATAAACTAAGGAACATCACAATTGTCTCTAGTGAACACTGAAAACACAAATCAGAACATCAGTGTTATCAGATACTTGAACATCACACCTATTTCAGAAACAGAGAACAAGGGCATATCTCTAATGCCATAGATACTAAACATTAACATCATCTGACCATGTTACTACTGCTTAGTTGAAAGGAACTACACGAACTCCACCAATCTCTGGATCATTCGGACGGATTGTAAGATAACGGATACGATGAGAAAATACTTCTGCACCACAGAGCTCATAGTGGTATGAAAGCAAAGTCTAGAGATCTACATTTGAATGAACCGCAACAAACACATAGGGTCCATGATGATCTTCAGCAAGACGGTAGTTTCAATGGCCAAAAACTTGATGAACAACTACAGAAACAATGTACCACCTACTGTAAAAGTTAGAATGCACTGCAAGCACTACAACCCTTGTTTGTAGGCCGTGGGGAACATGAAGTTCACGAATGACATAGCGATACATAGGCATGTCCCAAGAATGATCATAGTTATCCATGATCTATGTAAAAAAGAAAACAATATGCAGAAAAAAAAACAAAGATCAAAGATGCCCAGTAGTAGGGTGGAGGGCAAAAGCTTTGGGATGGAACTGAAGCAGGAGCTCTAGAGAGCCTTCCTCTCACCCCTTGTCTCTGCTATAATATAGTTTGCGGGTTGTGAACGACCCCATGACCTACGCGCATGCGCCTACATGCCCACGACCCCACATATACGGCGCAAGAATTGACATGATCTGTATTTTGTTGTTTCATCAAAATTATGATCCGGTCTGTCAAGATTTCTTTAGTATCAGATTGTCTTAGGCCCTGTTTGGATGGACTCTGACTAGTTAGCCATGGCTAAAAAATCAGCCAATTAGTTGTGTTATTAGTCCATACCAGTTTGTATCCTGAACTAATTATTGGGTTCTATAGACTAGAACTAGTTGTTAGCCCCTGGTAGTCGGGTTCTATGGACTAGTTGGATGGCCCCTATATTTCATAGTGATCCAAATCATCTATATTTTATAGAATCAGACTGTCTGGGGTCCAGAAAATTTCAACATCTATACACTCACGTCCTCTAATCAGAAAGGGCGAACACCGTTAGTATAACCAGTTACCAAATGACCAAAGGACCTGAGCTATACCACGCTCAACAGTTTAACCAACCTAATACAAAGTTCAACAAAAGCTAACACAGACATGCATGCAAATAAGACTTCACATACGGTCCTCCCATAGACCAAACCTAGTCATGACTTGTACTACTGATACATCCCACAGATCAAGGGTCGAGGCAGGTGTGCAAGATGTTGTCATCCATGTTCACCTTCGCTAAGACGGAGTTGGCGATCGTCTCGAGGCTCACAAACAATGGGAACATACTCGAGCGATGGAAAGTACAGCACCGACTGCGACTCCAGCGAGGAGGAGGATCCAGAGTACTGGTGAGTTAGCGAATCTAGCACTAGCCAGCAAGAGGATGCTTTAATTTTTTCTCTTCTCTGAAAACTCAAAGAAGCTTTGAATCCATGACTACTTTTTCTAGGGTGGGAAATCCATAGGGATATCATTTGAATAACCCATTTAGTTTTTTTGAAAGGTTTCCCATCCCTGGGCGTGCCTTCCCCTTGCTTCCTAATTATAGGTCTTAGTTCAAACAGCTGCACAGTCACACACACACAAAATCGCTAGTTACAGCGCAATAAGCTATAGCGAGCAGGTTTATTTTTTCTTTTTTGGTAATTTATAGGTGTCAAATTCATGGATCTTTTACTTGTTTATTATCATCCTCTTTTAGTTTTATGTTTACTTATATTATGAAAAAACTAAAAAGGCAACAACTAACTGATCGGATATATAAACAGGTGCACAAGAGAAAAAAAATGAAAAGATAGATATTAGGTAAGTACAACATTTTGTCGTAATCATTTCCTATTAAAACACGGAATAAATTCCAGTCTCTGTTGAGCATACGGGGGATGTCTGCCCGCTCAAAATTTTGATTTTGCACCGCACTGAGCAGTCCCGTCAACACGCACCGAAAATTACATATCTCTCTTTTGCCCTCCGTGCAGAAAATAGGTTTACCACGCCATCGATTTCAGACAAGGGAATTTGTGGTAGTGTGATAGCCACATAAAAGTGCAAAAAGTCACTGTCTCCGTCTCCATCTTCATTCTCCAGCCGCACCGTCTCTCCTCTAGCTCCAAATCCTAGTCCCATGGCCTCCCTCTCCACTCTCCAACTACCCCGCTCTAGACCCTAGGCGCCATCAGAATAGTAGCTCGACTCCCTCTCCACTCTCCATACATTTTCAAACCCTAGCCAGAGCCGAATCCCCTTCGATTCGTTTATAGTAGGTTGATCTGCTGACAGCGGAAGGACCACCTCGATGATGGTACAAGCAGATCTAGATCCCCTACCTAGCTCAAAGACCTATCACAACCCGATCAGATCTCGATCCCTAGCCGGAGCTAGATCTGGTACCCTTCATCAACGCCTACCGCACCAAATTTCGGGCCACCACAATGATAGGAAGGCGGTGCCGACGACAAAGCAAAGCCAAGGAACATGGAGGAAGAGGTAACCAAATTCCTTTTATGATGTGTGCTCGCTATAGCATTTGAACCAAGGATATGTCGATAGCGATGGGGTTACATATTTCCTATAGTTGAGTGTAGGCGACATGTGCTTTATTGGATTAATGACTTTCAGATAAGTCAGTAGTTACTAGTTAGGCGCTTATTTGCATACTTTGCTCTATTGTGTTGACATTCAAGAAGCTTTAGTTAATAAATGCCTTTGTAATCTAGATGAACAAAGCAACTAATCGCTTATGAACGAGACCGAGATGCAAAAATCACAAGGAATCATAGAAAGATGGAAGAACTTGGAATACGTGTGGGCCCCAAACCTATGTCTCCAAAGGCAAAAAAAGTGAAGCACAAAGGGTAGACACACATGAAGATTTGGAATATATCCCTAAACCAGAGAGGTAGTTGAGGGATTTGAAGATACAGATGAAACAGATTCAGATTTAGAAGATGAGCTAGTGCCCCTATCAATTGAGGTGCTTGTTCTATCTTGTATTTAGTTTGGAGGGGGGTAGGTAGCCATGCAATGCTTTAGTGTTTGGATAGCAATGGAATTTGTACATGCGTGCTGCTTAAGTTTGTATCTCCAATCTTAGTGTCTGGGTCAAAGAATCCATAGAGGAGGCTCTGCCAGCAGGACAAAGGCAGCACTGCCATGATTCCTGGGCGAAGGCCCTCCAAGTGAGTGAGGTCAACACCACCAGAATAGGTTGCTCATGGAGTTTGTACTTAGAGGTTTGCCGCTGGCAAAAGGGTGGAGGTAGTAGCAGTAGATGAAGATAATTCTCCATGACGACTGACACCCATACCCAGGGATCAATTCCAAGTTCTTGAATTGACTGAAGACATTTGTCGGGACGGCACACTATCTAGCCCTGTGAAAGACTCCTCATGGCCAGATGATGATAGCCATGCCGAAGAGGAGCCTTCTCAGCAAACTCCTGTCTCCCCCCACCCATAGAACAATGAAAGTTGCCAAAGCTGTTATTACCTTACAAATGTCTATGAATCAATTTGCACTAGCTATTTAATATCCATGTAACTTTTCTAACAATTTGAATGTATGAAAACTATGTAGTACCATTGTCGGGAAGAGTGAGAAAGCTGAGGCCTCGAACTCATGGAATTTATGCTTGACAAAATGAGCAAGTCACTAGGAGGATTGAGGATTCCCATCTCTGTTGTCGAGGGAAATGAAGGCCACATGATCCAAAGGTAAGCCGCCAAGTTTGCCTCGAGGTGTGTAGTAGTCGGGCATGAAGTACCAATTTTGACGCATTAGAAATAATACAAGGGTCGAGAGGCCAAAGAGCCGCCTATTGCACAAGATATGTGGATAGGCTAAATGTATGTATGGGTATCCCTCTTGACATTCAACTCGCTTTGAGCAACTTTAATGGATTTACTTTTCATTCACACTACTGTATGCAAGCGAAGGCTATAGCGTTAACAAAGTGCTCACTCACCAACAAAAGAAGCTTGTCGAAATGTAATGCGATCAGGTACGGGAGGCACGCTCTAGGTTGAAGAAAAATACTTCATTCAAGGCCCCTGCTGATCAGATCCATATGACCTCTTCTATCTCATCCATGAACGATGCAAAGTGGTGTGAACTTGTCAAGATTTGGTCTAGGGCTAAGAACAAGGTGTGTGAACCCATCAATTTCCTATCTAGTCTTGCTATGGTCTACTTGTGCTATAGTATAACACAAATGAGACTATAGGAAACATCTGAGAAGAACAGGCGAAACCGTGCAAAAGTGAAGTACCACCAGGCTATAGGATCTCGCTCCTATGTTGTTCAGATGCAAAAATTTGTAAGTGATGGTTGTGTTTTATTGTTACTCTTGCCTTTGTATAAATATAAACCGAAACTCATGTGCAATGTGAACAGAAGGAGAACAAAAGGAAGGCAGCAGAACAAGAAGAAAATGGTCCACCTGATGAAGATGTTAATGCTGTGGAAGTCTTCAGGGACTTCCATACTAGTAGCAAAAAGGATTGAGCGATCTTTGCAAGAGCAAAGCAGCTTGTAAGTACCTTCCTTTGCTTCCTTCAAATCTACTAAAGCCATTGCCATAAAAGAAGGAAACATAGCAGGAGCCTAGTGTTATGAAAATCTACTAAAATCTACTGAAGTTTATGTAATCTCTATTAGCAGTAGGCTAAGACCTATGCATTACTTGTTATGAATCAATCTCTTGGGTTTTCAATTGAAGTCCTCTTACACTATCTGTAACATAATGTTTTACTGATTAAATTTCATAGGAAGCTATGAAAACTATGCAAGTAGAACCTGTTGCTGATGGGTAGCAACCAATGACTAGTGTTGATGTTGTTTGCAAGATCCTCTGCGTCTACCAGGGCAAGGCCCCCTCCTAAGGAAGCGACAACAACCTTTTTTTGAAGAATGTTGGTATCCAGACAAGCTCCACTAGAATAGAAACATCGGCGGAGAGAATGCTTCGGGAATAGCTTGCTACTAAACAAGAAAGTTTTGCTGCCCTTATCGATCAAGTGGATGAACTAAAGAGAAAGACATAAAAGACTAAAACGGAGTTGGAGGAATACAAGAAACGGCAACAGGAGGAGTACAATAATCTCTGTGAGCTATGCAAGCGCTTTAGCTCTTCTGGTAACTCTCAGTCTTCAACTCCTACGGCTTGATGCAGAGAACATTTGTGGTTTGATGTGTGGACTCATTTGCTGGTTTGATGTGGCACTCGTATGCCGATTTGATGTGGTGATACTCTGTCAGTGGATTGCTGCTGACGTGCGAAATGTTAATTGTTGTTATTTGATTGCCAGGCTAAATAGTTATGTAGTCAATCTGTGCAGTAGTGATAATCTCGAATTACTTCTATGATGAATTGATTGTACTCCATGCGGTAGAACCAGGATAGGCCACATGATCAAATAAAAATGTGACACATGGACGAACCAGTGCATGACATGTGAAATAACCAGGACACGACACGTGGACCATTAAAATCTGATACGTGGAAGGAAGTTGTGAAGCCACATGGCCAAATAAAAATACGAAATGTGGACGGACAGCGTCGTGACTCATGTCGAATAAGAAACGACCACATGGATCAATAAAAATACCACACATGGTCCAATGAAGAAGTAGCACATGATCCAACCGCAACACGACATGTGTGCCAATAGAAAACTAACATGTGGAACAACAGGGACCCGACACATGGTCTAGTAAGAATCTAAAAAGTGAAAGAATTAGAGATGGCCACATTGTGCAATAAGAAGGTGACACGTACCCAAACCATCTCCAATGCAACCGGCTATAGCATGTACACGTGGGCTATAGCATGTAGACGTGGAAAGCATCTCCAACGGAAGCGCCCACCAGCGTGGTAGCCCCCTACCACGCATGCCAAAACAGTTCTATGACGGTCTATTTTTCATCACAGATCAAGATAATTCTATGACGATATTTTTGGATTCGTCATGCATGTTCAAGTGTGATGTGACTTCTATGACGAAGCAGTTTTTGTCATAAATTCATCATAGAACTGAAATTATGATGAATTTCGCTCCTTTAGTGAGGAAAGTTGTTTGTCATAGAAGTGGATATTCCTAGTAGTGATTGCTGCTCTAGGTAGTACCGTAGCAGCTTGAAATAATCATCATGTTTCAAGTGATGGCGAAGGCGACCTATCAGCAAGCAAAACGTAAGAAAAGTAAGACTAAGAGCGAGAAACAAAAACCAGAAAGCTGCCTCCTATATCGTTGTAAACAGCCTCAAGGTACTTTGCCCACCCATTTATTGTGCTATTCGAAGCCCCTACTACATAAGTCAAGCATTAGAGAAAACTCACTCAAAATGGGAACAGAGCCCAAACAAATACAAGAAAAGCAAAAACAAAGACAACCTTCGCCCAAAGCCTGGCCAGGGCACGAAGGGCCAGGATTCTTCTCTGGAAGCGGTGCCTTTGGTGGAGCCTCTAGGCCAACACGAGCAAGATCTTCACCTGCAGGCTCCGTAGGATCACCTATAGCCTTCGTCAAATCACCGAAAACAACAAACACAAAATCAAACCTAGAAAAATACAGGGAAAAACAACAGGGCACAAGGAAAACAAGAAGTGACCACATTCTCAAAAACAAAACATTTTGGGTGTCACCTGTCGCCGCAGCTCCTATGGCAAACGCAGCCGCACCCGCGCCCCGTCGATGTAGGGCTTGAAGGACACGCAGAAGGTGGACGCTCGTCAAATTCTGCCTCCGATTCCTCTAGGCGGGGAGTCTTGGCAGGCCCGCCAAGCCTACCGGAAGCAACTTCATTGCTTCCTGATGCGGAGACCGAGACCTCATCGGCGTCACCCTCCTCTGAGCCTGATGAGCCATCACTAAACACAGGTGGCAGTGGGGCGACATTAGCAGCACCGTCGGTACCACCGAGAGCATGAAGCAAGGATGCCATCAGATCCTCATCCTCGCGAGTCGCAGAAGCCTCCACACTCATCGGCACCATAATAGAGCCTTCGGATGCCGGGTGCTTGGCAGCCTTCACCGATTTCGTCCTCTTTACAAGGGCCTTCGAAACATTGGCACCCTTCCTCTTCTTCGACTCAACCCTAGCCATAGTGATGGGGGGCGCAGCACCCTTAATGGCCTTTGCCGCTTTGTCTCCAATGGACTTCAGAACCTTGTCGGGAATCTTACGATCCCCATACTTCACCTTCATCTCTTTAAAAACCCATTTCAACTGGGGCATAGTCCCACCAATAGCACAGCAGGATAAGTACTCCTTATCAGAGATCTCACCAATGATCATAAAAGCAGACTTCTCAACGGTACTCACAAACTCCTCATCCGTCTCATTTCTGGCACGCTCAAGATTGAAGCAAGGAACGAACTCGCCCTCCTCGCTGTCGAAGACTGGAAGCTTCATATTTACTAATTTTATCTCTGGTCTATACTTCCCTAGGGGTCAAAAGTTGGTGACCACCATCTCCTCCACAAGATCATGGCCCCTAGAAAAACGACAGGCCTTGGCGAAGGTAGCATCGCAAGCTGCCCGATCAGCGTCAATCTCAGCCGTAGGCCTCACTTGAGTAGCAGGACTCATCTCCACCATAGTGGAAGCAAAAGGATGCCTCTTGACCTTTGGACCAGTCTTGGGGGTAACACCGGGGGTCCTTACATAAAACCAATAACGGGTCCAGTCCTTCTCCCATTTATTTTTCTGAGAAAAGGAGATCTCTAGACCATTGTCCTTCTGTGCTCTCTTTGCCATAAAGGTGCAACTAGCAAACTAATACTCCACCTCAACCCTGTTGACCTTAGCCTTCTTCGGCTAGCGCTAGAGTTCATAATAAGCGCAGAAAGTGTCCAAATCGGGGGGGGGAGCACAATATGTTTCGCAAGCATAGCAGAACATGCTTAAAGTCAGAATTCCATTAGGGGTAAGGTGATATGGAGTTGTACCTTGAATGTCTCAAGGACCACATGGAGGAAGTAAATTGAAGGGATATGAAGGCCGCAGGAAAAGAAACCCTTAAAGACAACAGCCTCATCAGGCTTCAGACGCATGCCGAACCGTCTCTCCACGAGGAACCCGAACCATCCCCGCTGGAAAACAATTCTCCTTCTCGAGAGCCTTGATAGCGAAGGCCCAAAATCCCAAGATTTGGCCATTTGGCTCTTCCTCTTCTTATTGTCCGAAGAAGCTAGAATCAGGTCTCCGACAGAAGCTTCGATGTTCTAAAGATCTTCTTGAGCCTCCGCGGACGCAGTCATACACTCCTCAAACCTCTTCGACCAGTCGGTGGCCCTCATACCAACTAAGCGAGAATAAGGACTGCTAAAAGAAGGCCAGTGGAGGTCTGAACTAGACGGCAAAGCCACCTCCAAAAGCCAGAGAAAAACAAGAAAGCAACGGCGGCAAAGGAAAACCTAAGGGAGGACTGCAAAGCGAGAAAGCAACACGGCGACGGAGACCAAGAAAGAGAGGAAAGTGATGGCGGGTTGTAAAGGGGTGGGAGGAGCCTCCCACCAACCCCCCCTTATATAGGCCATGAGCAGATGCCTCAGCATCCAAACGCCAACGGTCAAGACCATTCACCGACACATCGGTTCTAGAGCCACCGCAACAAATGAAAAAGACGGACACGTCACACTCCACAATGGTGCGATATGATCAGCCTAGGGGAAGGGGGGGAGCCTCCGCAACTCATCATTAAGACAAAAATTTGAGGTTCACGGCCCGCTCGCATCGAACCATGCCCTCAAGGGGGGTGTCGATGAAATACGTCCAGCAGTCTACCGATGGGTATGCCCACGGTAGTAGATGAATCGGTGGAGGTACGTGTGAGAGAACCGGATGGTGACATAGAATGCAAGAGCTAGCGATTAGATAGGTTCAGGTCACCAACTTGGTGTAATACCCTACGTCCTATGTCTTTCGATGGGTTTTATTGCTATGATCAGAGGCCTTAGGCTAAGCCTAGGATCCGTATGGGGATATCGACTACGGGACCCCTGTCCCTCCTTATATACTCTGGAGGGGTAGAGTTACAAAGAAAATATACTATTTGGTATTATACAATATCTAATAAATCGCATCTTCTTATAGCCTTGCAGTGCATGCCGACCAGTGTCGTATGCTGCACGCCTTGATCTTGTGGGCTAGGCCAACTCTGATGGTGCGGCCCATGCCTTCTCCTGTGGGTACCGGTGGGTCATACCCCCACAGCTAGTTCCTGAGCGCCTTATATCCGTTGAGCAACACCATCTTGAGCTTTTCCAAGCTGTCCAACTTGCTGGTGATCATCAAGAATAGGTGTCCAACTAGTTTAACTAGGTGCCGAGCTATTGAAGCGAGTACCCAAGCAGTTGAACAGGCGTCCGAGCAATTGAACTGTCATCCGAGTTGTTGTCCGAAAGCAAAGGGGAAGCGGCATCCGAAAGCAGTTCAAGCTGTGAGCAAGCCTGCATTTTACGAAGTCGAGGTTTGCCACAAGGATGTAAGGGGCTCATGATAAAACATTTTGAAGTATTCATCTTGGATGAAGTGTGCCCACTTAGGTTTCGGGCGTCGAAGTTAGATGCTTAGCGTCCTTGACTTAGTGCGGAGGAACTTAGTCACTTTGTAGAAGATTAAGTCAAAAAATAAGCACATTCACCGCATGGTAAAGTGTGACCACTTAGTCCCCGAGCCTGGCAGTAGGTGAAGTAGTCACGTGGTGCCAGGGTCCAAAGTAGTAGTCTTCAGGTGCTGGCCCAGTCCCCAATGTCGCTGGAAACTAGTGTAGAAATAAATATAGTCATCGCGAGATGACGTGTACATACGTAGTCCCCGAGCCTGCTGAAAGATTTTAATGAAAGCTTACCAACGTCATCTGCCATGTACTTCACAAGACCCTGGACGTACTGTCCAAGATCAGCACCCTGATCCGAATAGCATGGAGCAACTTGATAGCACACCGATGAGACGTAGCAAGATCCGACCACCAAGGGAGTCCCCAGCTTAGCTGGCAACGCTTGCACGAAGAATCCGAACACCGAGGAGTCCCTAGCATAGCTGGTGAGCCCCCAACATAGCTGACGATGAAGCCCATGCGATGAGCAGTCCAACCAACTGGTGGGCGGCGAAGTAAACGCCGAGCAGGAGTGAGTGCCGAGCAGTCCGACCAGTTGGTTGGCGGTGAAGTATGTCCGATAGGTGGTCCGACCACCCGGACGATGATCATCTTGTCCAGTCCTTGAGCGTAAGCTTGTTGATCGAACCGTGCCCCTGCGAAACAAATGTGTAGAATGGGTAGTACATGATGTAAAAATAAAATATATGAACTCCGAAGAAGAATCAGCAATGGTAAAGAAATAGCGTATGCAGCTCAGCGATCCGTTTGTGTGAACACTTAGTGTTATTCTGAAGATGTGTTTATATTTAATATAAACCGTCCGATCAGTTAGTGTGTAGCTGACTCTCCAACCCTAGCTAGTCTGTTAACTATAACGCGGAGCGCGGAGCCCGTGTGCATGTAGGAAGAGCAGGGCGTCGCTGAGGAGCCGCTGCCGACCACCCCTAACGCAGAGGGCAGGCACTCGTGCACATGTAGGGAGAAGCTAGAGACAGGGCCGTTTCTGGGAATATCCGAGTATCAACATGATTGTTCGGGGATTTGCCTTAGCATTAGCTATATGTCATCTTTAAGATGATATACATGAAAGAAAATCATTTGAAGAATAAACATAGAAAAAAACAGCCAGAATAAACATCATGCAGATATATGAATTCCGGGGAATATTTAGAAAAATATTAAAGTGTGACTTTGATTTAGACAGAACGACTGATCGGCGTCGACGAAATCGTCCGGCTCTCGAGCTTTCCGGCCTGTCATCGTGGCGACGGTCGCGGTTGTTACAGCGTCATTCTTTGCGGCGATCATCGTTGCGATGCGGCAGGTGGTCGAAATAAGTATTTCGGGCGGCTCGCTTGGTAGCTCACTTAGCGGCTCGTTCCTCGGCTCGGGCAGCTCGCTTGATGGTTCGAGCAGCTCGCTTAGCGAGTAGCTGAGCGTGTCGTGTCATCAAAGGCTCCATCATCATGAGGTGTCTGTGATCAGGTTTGCATGTCCGTATACGTAGACTGATTGATGTCCGTCTTTCCTGGCTTGTCGTTGTGTTGTAGCTCCACGTCAATACAGCGATGGTCATCACTGATTAAGCCGGCGGCCTGAAGACGAATTCCAGCGCCGCGATGCAAGCACCGCTCAACGCTGCCACCGTGGACCCGTGGACCGGGTGCCAGCACCGGAATGTCGTGTCGATGTGGGACTCCTAGGTCGTCGGGTTGTCGCGGATGGTGTTGGCGAAGAGAGACGTAGCGTGTAGGTCAACCGTGATGACGACAAGTCGAGGATGTGAGATGACGATGATTGCCGCTGCGGATAACCATGAAAGCGCATGTAGATGCATAGAGATATACAAATGCAGTATAATACCTAACTGGAAAAAAGACATAAGACTTAGTTTTTAATGTTGCAACTTGGCGTATTGATCTTGCATCTTCCATACGCGTGCATGCATGCGGACATGCAAGTTTGATTATTTTAGCTTGCATGGCCGATTGACTCCATTGAGGCTTTGATGGTCGACACGTAGATGGATTTCTTCCGGCTTTGCATCTAGAGGTCGGAGTCGAACTCGGCGGAGCGGAGATAGTAGAGGCTCGTGAGCACAGCACTACTACAGAATGGACCTGTTGTCCCGGGCGGTAACAGCCTTTAGTCCCGGTTACCGCGCCGGGACAACGATCTCGGGACTAAAGGTGGAACCTTCAGTCCCGGGTCATCGAGCCGGGATTAAAGAGGGACCTTTAGTCCCGGTTGGTAACACCAACCGGGACTAAAGGCCCTCCAGACCAGCGAACTGGCGCACCCTTTAGTCCCGGTTGGGGTTACCAACCGGGACTAATGGTTCACCCTTTAGTCCCGGTTGGTAACCCCAACTGGGACTAACGGTTCCTTTTCTTTTTTTTTTTTTTTGTTTAATTTGTTTTCAGTTCAGTTACACGTATTTGTTTAATATATAATATGTTTTTATGTACGTATTCTACGTTGCTAATATAAATACACGCATGCATATAATTACATCTAATTCTCATCTTGAGCATTATTATATTCGAATAAAGTATGAAACTATATATATTATAGATATATATATATATATATATGTGTATATACAACACTTTCATAATCTTGTTCTCGAAAATAACGATATCAATAAACATTTAATTTACATCATTTATTCCTTAAGATCAAAGTAGAACTCGCCGTTGGGATTTAGCACTTTTTCTAGAAGATATCCTGCTATTGACTCTTGAACTGCTTTCAGATGGTCTTTTTGCATGACCCTTCGTTTCAACCATTCAGTCTTGCATTTGAAATAAAAGGAAAAGTATTAATACACATATATGTATATATATTCTTTTAAAAATAAATAAATATTGATATATACGTACTCTGAGGACATCTTCAGGAGTTCTTCTTATGTGCGCAGTGATAAATTCACAAACGTAGTATCCACACAAGTTATTACCTGGTTCCTGCCGCAAACACCACTGTACGAGAAGAAGATTATTCTCATCATCTCACACGTAAATTGAAGTACGATATAGTAATTAAACACGTGGGGAAGTGTATATAGTACAACTTACTGGTATTTCAACTACATTAAGTGGTGCCTTGCAATCCTTGCGATGTTGCCGAATAAACTCTTTCCAAACCCTGTGCGACCAATAATGTACGATCGTTAATAAATTATGGCAAAGTCTATTCAATAATAGTTGTCTTGCGAGAGATCGAAATTACCCTCGGATAATATCTATCATATCTTGGTATAGTGCCCGTTTTTTTCTCAACGAGTCAAAGATTAGTAAACCGACTTGAGTTTAACTCAATGACAATGAGTATCCAAAGTGATAACACATTGAATGTCTCTCTAGATACAATTTTCTCTCTCTCTCAACACATGAAAATAAGTACATGTATATATACATATAGAAATAATTAAGTACATATGTATACCATATAGAATCTCTCTCTAGATATATATAAGAGATAGAATATATAATTACTAAATCCAATTAAATAAATCCAACATGAAATTAGATAAACTAGTAATAGATAATACATTTTAAAAAATCTAACTAACTAAAAAATTACCTAAAAACTAACATATATCACCTAACAATCTAACTAACATATATCAATTATCTAATAAATCTAACTAACTAAAAATCTAACTAACATATATCAATTATCTAATAAATCTAACTAACTAAAAATCTAACTAACATATATCAAAAACTATCTAAAAACTAACTAAAAACTAAATAACTACTAAATATTGTTTATTAGTATTATCTAAAAAACAATGAAAAATCCAACATTATAATCGATTTACGGCAGTCGGGCAGGTATGAAGTTCGACGACGAGGTCAGGCAAGGGGCTCGACGACAGAGACGAGGCCAGGCGAGGCGGTTTCGACGACGGCTGCAGCCGATCGAGAGCCTTGAGAGATCGAGTTCGACGGCGGTGGCGCGCTGGAAGCCTCGGCGACGGAGGGTGGGATCGGGTGCGGTGGCGGAGACAGGATCTGTTGCGCTTGATCTGCGGTCGGGAGAATGGCGCGGCCGGGTGGGGGTAGACGACGACGGCGGCGCGGCAGGACGAGCTCGACGACGGCGGATGGCGCGGCCGAGACGAGATCGAAGATGAACAGAACAGACGTTCGATATATATAGGCCGGGACCCTTTAGTCCCGGCTAGTAACACCAACCGGGACTAAAAACCCTTTAGTCCCGGCTGGTATTACCAGCCGGGACTAAAGGCCCAACCCTTTAGTCCCGGTTGGTTTGACTAGCCGGGACTAAAAAAAGTATTTTTTGGCGTAGAACATAAATTGCCGCCCACCCTTTAGTCCCGGTTCTTAGTCTGGGCCGGGACTGAAGGCCTAAAAGTTTTGGCAACCCGCCAGCGTAATTGGCCTGGGGTTTTGATTTTGTTTAATACTAGGTTAAACAATTAATTCCATATCAACTTCAATACTTTGCAATATTTATTTTAAAAAATACTATTGATTAACTAATTATTTATTGTAAATAGGAAAATTTTGTAACCTAAAGTTTTTAATTTCTTTTATGAATATAGAATATAAATGTTACTAATACTAAGTATTTTGTTAATGCAAAGTTGACCAAAACAACAATTGTAGATCTTTTTGAGTTTAACAAACTTGGTATTCAAAACTTTTCAATTCGAAGTCATTTAGAGTCCATAATACTAGGGTCAAAGTGTTGTTTTTTCATTTGACCAAATTTGACTTGGTCAAACTTGCTCAAATGAGACACTAAATGACCTCAGATGAAAAAACTCTGAATACCAAGTTTGATCATCTCAGCAAGATCTACAATTGTTACATAGATCATTTTCCCATTTGAGAAATTTTTATCAAACACTAGTCACAATTTTCCTTATCTCTTATAGACTTCTAAAACTATGTCACACACTTGTGAAAATTGAACTACATTTTATTCAAGCTTTCTCAAATGAAAAAATGGTCTATATAAGGATTGTAGATATTGATGATATGAACAAACTTGGTATTCAAAACTTTTCAATTTTAGACAATCTAGGGTTCCGAAAACTAGTTTGTAGGCGTCGAAATTTAAAAATCATAAATTTGAACCGTCCAAACTTTCTCAAATGGAAAGTTGACCAAAACAACAATTGTAGATCTTTTTGAGTTTAACAAACTTGGTATTCAAAACTTTTCAATTCGAAGTCATTTAGAGTCCATAATACTAGGGTCAAAGTGTTGTTTTTTCATTTGACCAAATTTGACTTGGTCAAACTTGCTCAAATGAGACACTAAATGACCTCAGATGAAAAAACTCTGAATACCAAGTTTGATCATCTCAGCAAGATCTACAATTGTTACATAGATCATTTTCCCATTTGAGAAATTTTTATCAAACACTAGTCACAATTTTCCTTATCTCTTATAGACTTTCTAAAACTATGTCACACACTTGTGAAAATTGAACTACATTTTGTTCAAGCTTTCTCAAATGAAAAAATGGTCTATATAAGGATTGTAGATATTGATGATATGAACAAATTTGGTATTCAAAACTTTTCAATTTTAGACAATCTAGGGTTCCGAAAACTAGTTTGTAGGCGTCGAAATTTAAAAATCATAAATTTGAACCGTCCAAACTTTCTCAAATGGAAAGTTGACCAAAACAACAATTGTAGATCTTTTTGAGTTTAACAAACTTGGTATTCAAAACTTTTCAATTCGAAGTCATTTAGAGTCCATAATACTAGGGTCAAAGTGTTGTTTTTTCATTTGACCAAATTTGACTTGGTCAAACTTGCTCAAATGAGACACTAAATGACCTCAGATGAAAAAACTCTGAATACCAAGTTTGATCATCTCAGCAAGATCTACAATTGTTACATAGATCATTTTCCCATTTGAGAAATTTTTATCAAACACTAGTCACAATTTTCCTTATCTCTTATAGACTTTCTAAAACTATGTCACACACTTATGAAAATTGAACTACATTTTATTCAAGCTTTCTCAAATGAAAAATGGTCTATATAAGGATTGTAGATATTGATGATATGAACAAACTTGGTATTCAAAACTTTTCAATTTTAGACAATCTAGGGTTCCAAAACATATTACATAATATCCGTCTCTAAAACATAATATATTAAACATGCATCGTTGTATCATGCGGCACTGTGATGAATTTCTTCTTGACGTATGACCCTTGGTTATGATCTTGTCGTAACCATGGAGTGTCTTCATCATTTAACATGATGCTTGGATCTTTCTTCACTATGAAGGGTGGAATTCGGACATTTCTTTCGTAATCTTCGGACATGTCTGACTTGTCTTCAATTCCTACTATATTTATTTTCCCAGAAAGAATTATGTGGCGCTTTGGCTCATTGATCATTGAGTTGATGTCTTCGTTTTTTCCTCTCTTTGATTTTGTAGACATGTCTTTCACATAGAACACCGACTCACATCGCTGAAAGAAGGACGAATGGTTCCTCTTTGTATCCAATATTGTTGAGGTCCTTTGTTGTCATTCCATACTCTTTGTCGATTGTTACCCTCCTCCGGTCAACTTCACCCATTGGCAACCGGAACAAAGGGACTTTAAAGTTTGTTACCTCCAAAATCGAAGAGCAACACCAATGGAGGGGAGAGTGCAAGAACAAACAAAAGTGAAGAACAGAGGCGTGAGTTTGAATAATGGAATGGCTCGGGCTCGGGGAGGAAGAATTGAGCGAATTATAGGTCGGGATAATTAGTCCCGGTTAGGGGTCCAAACGGGACTAAATATTAATCTTTATTTCGGGGCATAACCCAAACCGGGACTAAAGCTTTAGTCCCGCTGGTATTACCAACCGGGACTAAAGGTAAACCTTTAGTCCCGGTTGGTAATACCACCGGGACTAAAGATCCTCGCCTCATGGACGACCGTTAGGCGGGGACCTTTAGTCCCGGTTGAGTATTACCAACCGGGACTAAAGGGTCCTTTAGTCCCGGGGCAAAAATGCCGAGGCTAATGCTAAATTGGGACATCGTTCTAAAGTCATTTCTCTAGTAGTGCGGTCGAGTCAAACTTGGCTCCACGCTGGCCTGAGCCAACACGTGATGCACCGGCTTCGTCTTCAACTTCGAGGACAGCAAAGCCCGACTAGATCGGCGAGAAAATAGTAGATGCCCTTGGCTACAACGGCGTGAAGGATGAGATTCAATCTCGTGCCTGTTCCCCATGCCGAGTTGCCGGCTGGATGATGTTGTCTCGAGGTACGCTATAGATCAGCATGCACATCCCCTACGGCATGCCACTTGTCGACGAAATATGTCCGCAGTCTACCAAGGGTATGCCCATGGTAGTAGATGAATCGATGGAGATGCATGTGAGGGAACCGGATGGTGACACGTGAACGCAAGAGACGGTGATTAGACAGTTCGGACATCGTGACTTGGCGTAATATCCTACGTCCTGTGTCTTTCGGTGAGTTGTATTGCGTATGATCAGCGGCCTTAGGCTAAGCATAGGATCCATATGGGGATGTCGACTAGGGGACCCCTGTCCCTCCTTATATGCTCTGGAGGGGTAGGGTTACAAAGAAAGTATCCTATTTTATATTATATAATATCTAATAAATCACATCTTCTTGTAGTCTTGCGGTACACGCCGACCAGTGGTCAGACGCAGACGTCTTGATCTTGTGGGTGGGCACCTCTAATGGTGCGGCCCATGTCTTGTCCTGTGGTATCGAGGGTCATACTCCCCTGTGGGGACCTGTTGGGGCATGAACATATAAGTAGCGGAGGCCTATATAAATTAACATCAATCGCTCACATGTGATGATGTGCGAGGACACCAAGAGGGCCTTCGCCTCCGGTCTATGGCGAAGCGGAGGCCTAAGCGTGGGGACACCAAGAGGAGCCATGGCCTTCAACATTCATTTCGAAAATAGATGAAACATTGAGGACAGACTCTTGCAACATACGTGTACAACCATTATAATATTTACAACATCTCGATCTACTTTTGCAACAACCATATGAAACACTTGCAACATACCTCTAAACCATCTAAAACATTTGAAATGTGTACGCTTGAAACATGCATCGTATCGTGGTGCGGCCTCCTCCGCCGTTTCCATCTGGGCACCACAGTCGTAGCAAGAGACGAGGCTAGAGGGCTTCCACGCCAGGGCCCGGCACTTCTCCTTATGTTGGCGGTACTGTCGGCGTCTGCCGGGAGCAAGCACACGCTGAGCGACCGATTAACCAACTGGTGGCTACAGCGTATGCTGGTGGTGCCACGCCGTTAGGTGGGGCGGGCGGCGGAGCAAGTGGCAGGAGTGGCTGAGCAGGAGCAGGAGCAACACGGGGTGACCGTCGATAGCGAAGCAGCAGAGCAGAGCAGGGGAGCGGGCGGGCAGCGCGGTGGAGACGCCCGCGGCGGTGGTGGGGAACACTGCGATAGCCGGCGATGCGAGATGGGGAAATGTCGCTCTTTATTCTTTTATTAGTGAAAGAACGAAGGTAGACTAACCTGCATAGGCTGGTCCCTAGTCCTGTGAAGAAGCGTCCGGGACGGCAGGCGTCCGACGAACGTCTCACTAGAGTATTTCCATTTGTATATAGCTACTGACCCCTGCCTAGACCGAGATCTCATATGGTGAGGAATTGGCTAACGGACATAAAGAAGGACAGAGGAGACAAAACCTATTTTTGTAAGGTTGTTTGTGGCCTTTATTTGGACAATTTGGTGTTCCCGCAACGAACTCATTTTTTGAAAAAGAAAATAATTTACTTTCTTTTTCAGACTACTTTCAAGGGAACATATAGCTTCACTTGTAGGCGTTGTTGCAACATGATCACACAAGGGAGATGATGCAGAAGACGTCCAGAGCTTTGAAGGTTGTCGCTCTTGATATCTTTAGAAAAATGGATAGAAAGGCAATAACATACTTTTTGTTTATAGTTTTCCATTTAATGTGTGCTCTTTTTCTTTATTTGATAGCCACCAATTGAGCTGAAAACTGTCAAGAATTAGCTATAGGCTTCGCCAAGGCCAGAATCTTTTCCCTTCTAGAAGAACATTTAACTCCATTCTTGTCATAACGCACCAAAGACTGCATATCCGTCTAGAGTGCTCAATCGCAAAGAAAACTCGATGTGACTCGGTTTGGTTGGTAACGCATTAATTAATTCAACTATTCTAATAAATGATAAATAAAACAAGCATGCACTGCAGAAAGCAATTACAGAATAATAGTGCTCAATCGCAAGGCAAATATACAGTATTGTTACATCATAAAGCATAAACAAAACCAATTTCAGTCGCTGATCTTGCAATATACTAGCTTGATTTGAGATTAAACCCTCAGCCAGAACTGCTAGTGATGACAGTTGACAGACAGGCGTCCAACTTGAAGCTTATTATTGGGATAATTACTGTACGTGGTCACTATTGGTAGTAGCTACGATCTGTTACGGTCCCTGCTGTGAACCTCATCCAGAACCACAAAGAGAGCCGCGACGAAGACATGGTCAACGTGAGCGAACACGGTGACATTGAACGTGTCCTTTCCCAGCAGCACATTGGAGACAGTGTACTTACGGCTTATCTGCAGCACGCACCAACTTACAGTAAATTAATTAACGGTGAATGTGTGTGTTAACGGCTGAATATTTGCAGGCATATATGCACGAAAACATGCATGCATGCATGATTACTGTTAGAAACCAGATTAATTGATTTTGCACTCATGACGTCAGAGTCGCCAAGGTAGAAGGCGCAGTTTCTGTCGAAGTAGCTACCCTTCAACCTGAAATCGCAGGCCTGCTGGGCGGTGTTCCCGGCCAAGAACACATCCAGCTCTGTCCTCAGTTGCATCAGTGTGGATCTCTTCACGGTGAAGAGCAAATCGCTTGCGTTGGTGCTGTCCCCTCTGAACACTTCCCATCTGTTGTGCATACTAAATACCTGCAAAATAATATTGCAGTGCATGTGTTCTAGTTATTAGCTAGATCCCGTTGAATTAATTTTGTTTGCTCCTACTTATCCATCCTAACACAAAAATCGACCCTCAGGTTCAGGGCATAATAATCAGCAAGTTTTGACCACAAATTAAATTAAACATAAAGAACAGAGAATAGATCAATATTTTTGCTCCGGTTTCTTGGATGGTTGGTAGCAACGATCGATCCCTTTCTGAATCCAATCATTCGAAAAAAAAAACAAGTTGCCGACCGCGCGGCGAGTTTACCTTCTCGTGCATGGAGAGGACGGGCTGTCCGGCGGCGTACGTCGAGGAGCACGCGTCGGTTGCGGACGGTGAAAAAACTGCCCTTGACTTGCAGCTCGACGGCGCCGTTGGCGTCGGTGACGGTGAAGTCGCCGCCGCTGAGGCTCGCCACCTTCTTGGTCACCGTCAGCGGCACCACGTCCGGCGAGCAGAACTGGGGCGACACCACCACCACCGGCGCTGGCACCGGCGCCGAGAGAGGTTGGTACGGGCCCGCCATCATCGACCGGCCGGGGTATGGTTCACAGCTAGTTCGCCTCTGCCGCTGGTGCTGAGAGATCGTTTGCTGACTTTGCTTTCGACGGCGGACATGATTGGAGGCACGCCTTCTTGCTGTCCTTGATTGCAGCTTCCGTTTGCTCTTCTCGTTCGAGCTGAGTGGAGTATATAAATAGATCACTGACAGTTTTTTTTTTTTTTTGAAAATCAACAGATCACTGACAGTTGACAAGAGAACGGGTGGAGGTATAGACGCGTCGAGGGTGAGGACCGTGGACTGTGGAAAGATCTTTTGTTGAGCGGGGGCCCTCAAAATTCAAATAATTAAAGTGCAGAACAGGTCAATGATCACAGCCCATCATGCATGATCAGTTATTCGGTTCTGACTCATTCCAAATCTATATCTATATATAATATAATCTAAAAAGAAAACCCTACTAGTATAGCTATATGTCCAAAGTTATCCACATCAATGCAGACTACTAGCATGCAGTTCACATCATCCACCAACACGAATGTATACCTATACCAATAAATTAAAGTACGGAGGAGAGTGGCCCACGGTAGACGGGTAGAGCATGGAGGAGAGGAGCCCATGCATGACAAAGAGATAGGTGATGCATGCGGCCTTGGACATGATGGTGCCCTCTCCAAGCACATGCGAGAGATGTGTCGCCCTTGCCCTCGTCTAGCTCGTCGGCTTATCAGCCATAGTATAGTGTTTTTCTTTCAAAACAAATCAGCGAACATTAATTTTTAGCTTGACTTTTCAGCGAATCAAATAGGACCTAATGCCAAGATTTAGAAATAGTATAGCAAATGAATAGCAGGCCTCCACATGCACACGTACTGTATGTGGCATATATATTACGTACGTTTGCCGCGAGGATCAGGCCTCGCTCGTGCCCGTGCTCAGTGCAACTCCACGCCCTACATATGAAGTTTGCATAAAAAGGGCCAAAATGTGTTTGCATGCACGCTCCACATATGAAAAAGAAAAGAAAATGCAAGGATGACCTTTTTTTCTTGCATGGTGAGACTGCGACGCCGGTACTTACGGTGGTGGGCCCGCAGCAGGATTGAGGATGGCCAAGCCAAGCCAAAGTCGTCGCTGACGGCCGCGTGAAGTCGGTAGTCGCCGGCCATCTTTGTCACCGGCGGGCAGTACGTCAAAGGCACTTCCTTTATCATCATATTCTGGTACGAGAGGTCCTCTTTGATTAATAATTATCTGCCTATAAGGATTTGATCACCATTGGTTTCTTTGGATGGTTTTCACACATTGTAGGGCACCTCCTTTTTGTGTAAGTAATCCTACATGGGTACACAATTATTTCTGAAGGGTTGGGAGATATGCCTTATATCAATATAAAACTTGGTTTTATCTTAGTCTTCCATCTTGAATCTTTTTAGGCTAGACATAGTTGTATATAGTTCAATCATCTATATACGAGAGGCAGGGCACGGCAGCAGGGGTGGGGGAGCTGTAGTATGCGTCTAGGATTGGGCACACCGTGTTATGTACATGTACGGATTAAGCACGCCCTCTTTCGGGCTGGTTGAAAGGCCGCCATGGCCCTGGCCCATGTTTGCTATCAGTTTTGATTCGAGACACATGTCAAATAGCGTTTCTATGTTCTGCTAAAAAAATAGCGTTTCACTACTACAGGAATCAATTTGCGCAGCGTGGCCAAAATGGGCTCCGTGGCGGGCACCTCTTTTGCCCGCCACGGTTAACCGGTGGCCGGCCACCGAGGCGCCCGCTGCGGGAAAAGGGTTTACCGCAGCGGGCCACCTTACTTGCCCGCTGCAGGAAATCGTTATTTACCGCGGCGGGCGGTATGAATCGCCCGCCGTGGTTAATACGATTTACCATGGCGAGCTCTTTAAACTGCCCGCCGCGGTAAAGAGTTGATTTATCGAGGCGGGCACTTTATCTTGCCCGCCGCGGTAAAGCCTGTACAAATACACAGCACCACCCCTTTATCTTCTCCACGGGTCTTCCTCTCTCAAACTCATGGGGGAGGCTTTGCCCTAAAATTTGAGGAAACTTTTGATTTGAGTTGAAAGGCTTGGATTTGAGGGAGGAAGACATCATAAGAGGTTCATAAAGGCTCTCCCTCTCTCCTTCCATCCTCTCTCTCTATTTCCATCACCTAGAGTTATCTCTATCTCTAGATCTAGATCTAGATCTAGATCAATTTTAATGGAAAAAATGATGTCATGTATTTCTTTAACTTTAGATTCATCATAGATGCATGCTTCATCTTTCACATCGTCATTTCCTCTCTTTTTCATGATTTTGGACGTAAAAATCATCAATTTCTCCTAATTCTTCTTTATTTAATGTTGATTGTGACGGATAATGTTCGCAGGTATGATGGATAGGTCGGAATGGATGTACCGGATCGATAGAGTGAATGATCCGTGGTACCTCTTTGAATTAAGGAAGTTTATTGCTGCTGGTAAAGCTCACCGTGAGAGACTGAAGCGGATGACAACCATATGTCCATGTTCTCGTTGCAAGAACCTGAAAGCCCACCGAGACAGCGAGGTGCAAACTCATTTGATCATGTATGGTTTTGTCGAGGGCTACACAGTCTGGACATTTCACGGCGAAAGAGTTGGTGCGAGTGGCGGTGCATCTAGAGTGAGCTCTTTGACATCGACGACGACAGCACCACCGGTGAATAAAGATCCTTTAGGAGCACCCGGCTCCTCATCATCTTCAGCAGCAGCTGCGCTAGCCGACAGTGACAACAGTTGTCATGATTACATCACGGTGGATGATCTAATGCAAGACATGGCCGACGAAGCCGGCGACGGTGGGGATGGTCAGGATACTATGAGCCAACCCAAGGATGTGCAGCTTGTTGAAGATCTAGTCAAACACCTCGATGAAGATGACGTTGTGTTGGGTTGCCCAAAGTGGTTGGAGAATTTCAGAGAGTTGAAGCAGGCGGCAGTTGATCCTCTCTATAAGGACGGCGGCGATTGTTCGAAGGAGTACACGGCGCTCCGTTTTAACCTGCATATGTTGATGTTGAAGGCTCATCATGGTTGGTCTGACACTAGCTTCAATGAGTTGTTAAGCTACCTTGCCACCACATACCCAACGGCTAACAAGGTGCCTGCCAATACTTATCGGGCCAAGAAGCTGATCCGGCCAGTGGCGATGAAGCTTAGAAAGTTTGATGCATGCCCTAACCACTGCATCCTGTATCGGGCCAATGAGTATGAGAATTTGACGAGTTGTTCGCACTGCGGCTTTAGTCGGTACAAGAAAAATGCTGGTTGTCACGTGGATGCAGAAGACGAGGGAGGCTTGCGGGGTGGTTGGAAGAAGAACAAGAAGGGGGCAAAGAAGAGCAGTGCGGCCAAACAGATCTCGGCTCAGCAGGACGATGAAGAAGAGGGTTACACGCACAGAAAAAGTCCAGCACTGTCGATGTGGTACCTGCCCGTGACCGATCGCCTGCGTGCAATATTCGGGAACCCGGACGATGCCAAGCTCATGTCCTGGCATGCATCAGCTGACCGCCTGAAAGATGATGGCAAGCTACGGCACCCATCCGATGGCAAGCAGTGGACGGATTTCGACGAGGCCTACCCGGAGTTTGGCAAGGAGCCCAGGCATGTTAGGTTCGCGCTGAGTACCGACGGGATGAACCCGTTCGGTGAGCTTAGCAGCTCGCACAGCACTTGGCCCGTCGTGCTCACCATGTACAACCTACCTCTCCATCTATGTCAGAAGCGTAGGTACCTTATGCTGACCATGCTTATCTCCGGATCGAAGCAGCCTGGCAACGATATAGATGTGTTCCTGGAGCCGTTCATGGAGGAAATGAAGATACTATTTGATGTTTGGGTCCAGATGGTGGATGCATCCCGCAAGGAGAAGTTCACACTAAAAGCAATCATCTTTGTCACCATCACCGATTACCCTGGTCTCTTCTCACTATCGGGGCAGATCAAAGGGAAGACCGGCTGCGTAATTTGCATCGATGGGACCTGCTACACTTACCTTAAGGGATCCAATAAAATGGTGTACACGAGACACAGATGGTTCCTCGCCAAAAATCATAGGTATAGAAGAAGTATTATAAACAAATACTTTGACAATCAGGACGAGCCGCAGTGTGATCAACCGACGCAGACTAGTTGGGGGACAAAGGTGTATGAGACGGTCAAGGACATGGATCAGGTGGAATTTGGAAAGAAGAAGAAGCTGCCTGAAGAGGGGACCAAGTAGACAAGGAAGCGAAAGCGGGACCAGACGGAGGAAGTCCCCGCCGCCGTTCCTTTCAAGAAGAAGTCAATTTCCTTCAAGTACCTATCGTATTGGAAAACACTGAATACACCCCATGCCATAGACTGCATGCACCTGGATAAAAATGTCTTCGAAAGCACGATCGGTGTCCTGCTGGACATCAAGGGCAAGACAAAGGATGGTATCAAGTCACGGACGAATCTTGTCAATCTGGGCATCAGGCCGAACCTTCACCTTGGACCACCTCAGAACGGTAAAGTCGATATCCCGGGTGCGGCCTGCAACCTAACGCAAGACGAGAGGACGGCTTTTCTTAAGTTGCTTAGGGGTATCAAGGTGCCGACTGGTTTCTCTTCCAACATCAAGAACCTGGTCTCCATGAAAGACCTCATAATGACCGGCTACAACTCACACGACTGCCACGTCATGCTGACGGTGTTCCTACCAATTGGGATTAGGGCTATCCGTCCAGAGTACGTGAAGATGGTCATCACACGGATGTCATACTTCTTTAACCGCATCACCCAGAAGGTCATTGATAAGGCTGAGCTGCCTTCCCTGAAAGAGTTCATCGTGGAGACCCTTTGCTAGCTCGAGATGTGCTTTCCACCATCTTACTTTGATATTATGCCACACCTAATGATGCATATGGTCGATCAGATCCATCAACTGGGCCCCGTGTACCTACACCAGATGTGGACATACGAGCAATTCATGTCCACCCTCAATAGATACGTCCATAATCGCGCTTACCCGGAGGGCTCTATGATCGAGGCATACACAATGGAGGAGGCCGTGAACTGGTGTATGAGGTACATAAGAGATGGGAGGGTGATTGGGCTGCCTGTCCATCACCACGAAGGCAAAACCTCAGGGATGGGGTGCACAGGCCGAAAAGTACGCACCGATGTGGCAAACCGAACGGTGCAAGAAGCTCATTACAACATCCTTCATCAGTTAGTGAGCATGGAGAAATACATTGAAAAGCACCTGGAAGAGATCCGCGCAGCTAATGACGGGCAGCGCATGGAGGCATGGGTCCAGAACCATCACAAGAGCAATTTCATAGAGTGGCTCAAAGAGCAACACATACCCCTTGAAGGATGCCCTGATGAAGATATGGAGACCGTTAAGAGGCTTGTGTTAGGCCCATCCAGCCAAATCACCACGTGGCAAGGGTACGACGTCCAGGGCTACAGGTTCCACACGAAAGATAAGGACAAGAAGAGCTCAGCACAGAACTGCGGTGTTCGATACGAGGGCGAAGAAGAGTCCATGGGACAGAGGAGGCAATACTATGGGCAAGTCGAAGAAATATGGGAACTTTACTACGGCCAAAACCTACGCATAACCGTCTTCCATTGCCAGTGGGTCAAACCGAATGCGGTTGCAGTGGACAGTTATGGGCTAACCACCGTGGACCTCAAAAGTATCGGCTACAAAGATGACCCATGGGTACTAGCAACCAATGTCACGCAAGTGGCCTACTATATATATGCAGAGGACCCAAAAAGGCATGTGGTTGTGTCCGGAAAGCAGCGAATTGTGGGAGCTGATGGGGTGCAGAGTCCCAAACAATACAACAACTACGCAGAGCTCGAGCTTTTTACCGATCATCCAAAGAAGATCAAGGCCGTCGAGGACCGATTCAACAAGTCCAAGATGATGCCGTGGGCCCGCCTCGACGGTGAGAAGAGGATGGTGAAAGTACCTGCACCAAAATGATATATGTATCCCAGAGACATATATGTAATAATATAGAGCTCAATCTATTGAAGACAAGTTTTGTAACTTATTATTAATATCATGGAACCATACTACTCTACTAGTACTACTGAATCTACTACTATTACTACTACTATACAATACTACTCTACTAGTACTACTCAACCTACTACTACTATAGAAAACTACTACTATTTATTGTACTAATACTACTCTCTACTACTCACATGTACTCTACTACTACACAACACTACTCTACTACTACTACTACACAGCACTACTCTACTACTACACAACACTACTCTCTACTTACACACTACTACTCTCTACTAATAATAAATATCAGTGGCCGCTGCAGTATAAAAGTTTTAGATTAATAATAAATTTTAGATTAATAAGTTTTAGATTGATAATATCAGTTTTAGATTAATAACAAATATCAGTGTTAGATTGAATGAGCAAATGCAGAAATATTAACCGTGGCGGGCACGTTTCACATATCACCTGCCTTTGAATCGGTCAAGACTACTTATATATGCCACGATGGCTTGTCCTTGCAGGTTGATGGCCTATATATCCAAGGAACTAAAACTTGATGTTATCTGTCTATCTCCAATGCATATTGCTCAGAGAATCATCATTGGTTACCACCTAGATGACAATCATCCAACCATGAAAGACTTGACCAAGCGACAGAGCGAGGCGCACAGGAAGAAACTGACGGACAATGAGAAGTTGAACATTTCAAGGTACATACTAGGAGCAATGAAGAAGATCAGGGGAAATGGGTGTATCCTAGCTGTCTATCACTTTGGGTAAGTCGAAGACATGCCTATAGAGATAAGTGGGTAGCTAGCTAGTATTATTATTTCTCGTTGTAACCTGTATTTTGTTTCAATGGCGCAGCCAAGGCCTCGAGGGTCACTGGGTTGCATTTATCATCTACCCTCAGGATGGCAGGGCATGCGTATTTGATTCGTTGATAGTGCCAAACTTAAAAGGGTACAAGACCTTTGAAGATTGCCTCAGAGTATAAGTGACTGAACTGTCTTCTCATATGCGTTCTAATGCCCTGCCTAATACTAGTACATTTCATATAGCGCTTATAAGGAGTACGTGAAGGATCATGAATGCTATAATCGAAGAACAGAGAATTTTAAGGCTAAGCATAAGAACCGCATCAAAATCAGACGCAACTTTTCGATAAGTATTTGAAAGGTTTAATTGTGCTTTTCGTTCATATGCGTTCTAATGCCTGTGTTGTAATGCTTGTGTATCGATCATGCAGTGTGCCAAACAACTGGTAGGATCAAAAACATGTGGCTTCTACGCCTGTGAGTTCCTGAGGGTATGCAAGCAGTACAACAGCAGTTGGAGGGTGCTCAAGAATGGATTGAACTGGTCGAGAGACGTGTAAAGCACCCAACACAGCTTCAAGCAGACAAAGGCGGACATATGTAAGTTTGTCTTAGACAAATGCGTGCTTGAAGGGGGCACGTTCTTCAATGAGAACAGCCCGCTAGCGATTTTACCAGAGTACGAGAGGCTGAGGAAATGGGCCACGATGATGCGTCCGCAGGATTACACCTTAGCGCATGTATAACAACTTTAATATGTAAATGTACTGAATTAACGATGACAAGAACGACTAAGTGAATGTATATATATGTATATTATCTCATGTATAATGCCTGCATACTTTTTAAGTTTAATATGTGAAATCTGAATGTGATTTGAATTTGAATTTATATGCCTGCTGTATTTTTTTTAATTCAGAAAATAATTTACCGAGGCGGGCAAATAATAAAGCCCGCCACGGCAAATGAACATAAGCTATGGTGAGGCGGTGTAACGCTCCGCCGTGGTAGGTAAAATATATATTTACAGAAGCGGTCACGTTACACATCACTGCATGTAAATCGTTAATCATGGCAAGGGCAAAGCCGCCCTACCATGTTAAGCCACGATTACCGTGGCCTCTAGCCGCATGTGGATGGTTTTGCCCCCGCTGGAAAACCGAAAACGTCCGCCTCTAGTAAAGTTTGTGTAGTAGTGTTTCTATATGTCAGTACTATGAGTCTATAACGACCAATAAAAAATTATAATTTCCTGGTTGTTCTATAAAAACACATATATTAACTGTAATTTTTCTATCAGTTTTACCATATCATTGTGTTTATGGTAACCGACAAAATAACTGTATTTTTCTCTATCGGTGTGAATAATATTTCAGTTTCTAGTAGTGGTCGAGCAATTGCTATATGTCCTTGGAGGAGACTCATAAATTTCTGAGCCCAGTGAGACTCATATAGATATGCAGTAACAACATCCAACTCCATATCCAAATTAATAATAGCTTCGGTAAAGCTCAAGTACTAATAGTTTTTTAAAAAGACTTTGCATGGGAATAATTATATATTAACTAAATGGATACCTTATATTAAAAAGTGAACTTTGGACGACAAATTGAGGTGTCACTGACATAATCATTTATCAGTGAGTGCATATTGTACATATATCAATGAAATAATACACAAACTTTTTGACGAATGTTTCGTTTGAATGATATGATAGATTTGAACCGTGTCCATAGATACCACAAGTGGTGTCAAAGAGTACATGTTTGACTCACACTTCATGTCATGATGGGTGGAAGAAATGATACGCTCAATGTCTGCTAATGTGACATCATTTGGTCAATATAACACCAACAAAAATCAACCATGCAAACAAGATGCAGTAGAGATTATCTGCACAAGTCAATAAAGTTGTTTATTTTAGCATAATTTTTATATATACATATGCATCTCTTGATCGAATAACAGTGTTGAATATAAGCCAGCAACTCGATCGATGCATGGGGGAAGCTTGGGGTTGGTCAACGGCGTCGTCGGTGTGTGGTCGTCCTCATGGATCGACCCCTGTGCATCTCATCCAGAATCACAACAAGAGCCGCAATGAATGCGTAGTCCACGTGAGGGAACACGCTGACACTGTACGTGTCCATTCCGAGCAGCACATTTGACCAGGTGAGCTTACGATTCATCTGCAGCACCACCGAATGGCAGATATGCATGCATGCATGTTTATTACTATCTCATCAACCCAAAAGTTTATAAACTCCGAAACATAATCAATTAGCTAGCTAGAAGCAAGGGGCAATATATTACTTATATGCATGTTTTGTACTCACTTGAGTGATCATTACGTCGGAGTCGTCGTTGCCACGATACAAGGCACAAAGACCTCTCCAAGTCGAAGTAGCTACTACCACGTATATACCTGCTGCCCTGCTGTGGCGTTCCCAGCAGCCAGAAAGACATCCATCTCTGTCTTCAGTGGGAAAATGGATGTTTTCTTCACCGTGAAGAGCAGATCATTTGCAGCCGTGCTATCCCCTCTAAACACTTCCCCCGTGTCAAGCATACTAAATATACCTGTTAGTCCGTACGCCCTGCTTAGCTTGTGAGGTGATGCTAATTAAATGCCTGAATCGGAAATCTCATCCAACCATTGTTGTCCTGTCCTGTTGGCTTAGCTGATAAGCCATGGCTGAAAGTAATATTTGCTGATTTGTTGTGAGAGAAAAATAATATTTGTTGGCTGAAAAAGTATGGCTTATAAGCTAAACGAATAGGACGCATATCTATACATTTCCCTTATTCCTATACTAACCTATCTGATCGCACAGACAGCCACGTCGCCTCTTTTCCCTAGCCATTAGCGCCCTGTTCATTTGGGTTTGTTTGACTTATAAGCATACTTTTTCAATCAACGAACAGTATTTTTTTCTCACGCCAAATCAACCAATAGTACTTTCAACCATGACTTATCAGCCAAACAAGTCCAGAGACAATCAACGGCAGGCTCGTACGTCTACATCTCTCGTGTACAGGGTCAACGACAGGAATAAAAAAAGGGATCGACAAAAAAAATCCGCCTCGCGAAGCTTCTTCGACGCTGCGCTGCCCGCGCCCCGGTGCCATCCGCCGCCCTCTGTGCCGCGACTTGTGTGCCCTCCGCGCCGCTCGCCGCCCCTGCCAGCGCCGTCGTCGCTCCTGCCATCCCCGACGCGCCGCCGCACCCGCCACTCCCTTCGCGGCCACCACGAAAGGATGCAACCCTTGCCGGAAGCCTCAGACGGCAGGGGTCCGCCGCCGCCGCCCTTCTCCACCGGCTTTATGCCCGCGCCAACCGGAGGTGTAGCCCTTGCGCGAGATCCTCGCCCTGTTCGGCCACCTTCACCTCCGTATCGACAGCCTGCCTTCTTCCGCTCCGCTTCTTCGTCCTCCCCATACACGGTAAGGTTTTCGGTACCTGTTCTCTTTCGCCTTGCTGTTTTCTGCCTTTCCGACGCTTGATGAAATGCTAAACCACACCATCATAGCTCGATGAAATAATTTTCAGTGTTCAAATGGAGCTACCCCTGTATCAGCGCCTTCTCCATTTTTTGTCATGCACTCCTTTGCTTCAGAATGTACATATACTACCGACAGATATTTAGTGATTCACAGGATACTATGCTACGTATATTTTCCCCACTACCTCATGTTTGTACTGTAATCAGCACATGGAGGGCTATAAGAAAATTATGCAGCCTTAGATTTCACTGACAACTCCCAGTTTACACACATTTAATCTGCTGCTGTAATTTGGAGTGCATATTTTAACTTTTACATAATGCTTCATGTATTGGGTTTCTTACTTGGTCCTTCTATGATTTACAATGGCATCAAGACTTCCTTTCCCTGCTAATATGCTTACTGTTAATCTGCTGCAGTTTGTATCAATAAGACTTCCTTTCCATTGCGGCTATACACACAGGAAAAGAGGCAGTCCTATACCCAACGTGGCAAGCCCCTTTTACGCCATAAAGGTAACCTCTAACAAGCTAGAAAATGTCCTATTACTGAGCTAAAGTCAGAGCCATATGACCCTCACGGTTGCACTGTCAGTCCCAGCTTTTGCCGACAGATAAGTCATTCCCTCCTTTGCCCTATAATTCAGTTGTTTAAAAGCCAATTTTACCTTTTCGTTCCATAGAACCATTATTCGTTATGTAGATTATGTACATTTACATTGAGCACTAGCAAACTACCCATATGCATATAACCCATAGGAGACAAGAAACAGGATAATCAATTACTAGGATGTCCTTACGGGTATCAAATTTAGACACATGCAAATGAGTAATTAATAAATGGTGAATAGGCATCAAGGTAGATCCCATGCTATACTTGCCTTGGTAAGCAAACTCCTGCTGGTCCTGCTGGTCGTCAAAGAATTCTTGGTCTCCAACGTTCTCCTCACCGTCTGAACTTGACCAACATGGCAACATACAACATTCCAAAGGCATTCATGCAAAGCAAACAATCCTATAGTTAGAACAGTACACCAGCAGTATAGAAAATAAATAAAATGTTTATGAAAAGAATCTACGTCTCGCTACGATCACGTCAACGCGAAGTTCACTAAAAACGGAGCTAAAACGCGAAAGTTATGAATTAAACAGGATTTCCTATAGCAATTTATTTAACTAAATCTAACCTCAAAATTTAATTGTTGCAAATAGGGTTAACAGTGGTATTAACATGTAGAGAACTTAATTGCGAACCTAACGAAATTTGAACGGGTCAAATCGGAGCTATAACGACGATTTTATAAGCAAAACAGTGCAATGGCATTTCTGTAAATACTGAAAATGTATTTTTGACTAAAATAATATATTTTACGTTTAAAAAAAAGAAAGCGTACTCAGGAAATGTGTTTTGGACTGCGGGTTCTATTTGGCCGAACTCGAGGGACTCTTTAGCAAAATCACCCGCGAAGGGGTATCGGCTTATGTGAGCCGTTGGATCAAGAACGGACGATAGAGAAAAGATGGGAGGGAGAGAGAAGGGGGTGCTGGCTGGAGCAGTGGTTCTCAGCGGCGGCTACCGCCATTGCGGGCGGTGAGGACTCGCCGACGCGAAAAGGTCTGGGGCTACGGGCCCTGATTTGCCCATCCGAGAGCATCGGGGAAGAGAGAAGGGCAGCGAACTCGGCGAGCCTAGAAGCGCTTGGCGGAGGATGCGGTGTTGTAATGGCGATGGTAGCCATGGTGTGGCCGAAACTCGTCGGCGCACGCGGCTAGGGCACTAGAAGCCGTGAAACAATAAAATAACGGCACGGGGAGAAAGAGGGGGGCAAGGAGGTTCTCACCGCGGGGAAAACGAGGCGGAGGCGGCTCGGGGACGGCGGACCACGCGGAGGTGCGGGCGGCGGACCTCAGCGCTTCCCCGTGCGACGGTTGCGGCCTCCTCGTGCACGGGCGAACGCGAAATGGAGCGGGGAGGCAGCAGCGGGTGCGCGCGGAGGGTCTCGGCTCCCTTTTGTAGAGGCTGGGCGGGGGCGCTCCCACACGCCAGCGACGACGTGGCGTGAGCGGGCGGCGATTCTATGGTCTTGGGTACTGCGGTTATGGGAGGTGAGGGATCAATGGCCGGCAGGTGGGCCGGGCCGGCCGCCGCACGGCAGAGGCTGGGTGGCGCGCAACAGCGGCCGCTGGCCGAGCTAGGCCGGCCCAGGAAGGAAGGCATGGGAGGGGGGCGAAGGCGAGCGGGCCGATGGTTGCCAGAGCGAGTTGGGCCAGCGGGGAAAGAAAAAGGCCAATCGGGCCGAAAGTGAGGAAGGGAGAGAGAAAAGAAAGAAATTCCTTTTCTTTTTCCAAATAAATTTTTCAAACTCTTTTTCAAGTTGAATTTGAATTCAATTCAAATTTTAGTCAAAGCTAATCATTACAAAAACAAATGTGCAGTAGCATGAATGCATCAACATGTTTCTATCCCTTATTATTGATTTTACTTTCACCAAAAATATTATTTCCTACATTTGAATGCTCACATAATTGCACAAATAAATCAAATTTAACTATTTTGAACGAATGCAAATTTTTGGGTGTTACAAATATCCTTATTATCAGATCATGTGTAGACCCAATATCGTTAGTTGTACAATGCCGGTGAAATGTTTCATTTTCATGTTACCTACTGACGTTTTGGGATTGTGCAATGATGAACTTTTTTTTAACAATGAGACAATGCAACTCTGCAATAATGATTCATTATTCCATTCGCTTCTCCATATATTCTTTATTTTTTATTAGTTCCTGCATTTCTTTGCGATGGACTTCAGATTCATTTCTTTTTGTTTCCATGTACAGCTTCGGTTTGAGTTGATGGATTCTTTAAAGACTGCCCAGGATTGGAGAATTGTAGATGTGCATACCATGGTGGACTGTACCTCCAAAGGCTGCAACTGAGACCTGGCATCCATATCTATACAGGTTTTGTATTTTTCCCATCTTATATGCCCAGCTTTCAAACAAAAAAAAAGTTTTTTACTACCTGAAGTAGTTTGACTTTGTAGGCAATAACTCTGACAGATTGCCATGTGTTCCTGTGAATGTTTACCTACCTCTATAATTGCTGATGAACCTCAAACTGTGAAGTATGAACCTAACTACAGTCTTCTTCTGTACATGATTCCAATAGAATGCAGTTTTCAGAAGAAAAAAAACATATGAACATTGCAAAAAAAAATGAAGATTTTGCTACCTGTACATTCATAGGTCCTTTGTGTGCGTATTGCTCCTTGCCTCGCAATATAATAGATATATTTTTCCCGGTGATATATATCTAAGTTTCTATGTCTTATAGTCATAATGCAATGGCTGATATGATTATGCAGAAATTTATAAAGGAATGCATTGGACAAGGGAATAGCTTCGGCCACGACGACCCTACTTCCACACGTAAGTTCTTCCATCCTATGCCTCCGTGGGTTCTGCAATGTTAATATTTGTGTCTCGGAATTAATCAGGTATTGGGCGGGCCTGGTGCAAACGGTAGAGTCTTACCGCCTGTGATCGGAAGGTATCGGGTTCGAAGTCGCGGTCTCCTCAAGATTGCACAAAGCGAGGTAAGGGTTGCCACTAACACCCTTCCCTGGACCCACTTTTGACAGCGTGGGAGCTCTCTCGTTGAGACGCCCTTTTTCTACAAAACAAATGCATAGGCCACACAGCTCCTGCAAGGGAAACCCAAAAAACAGTTACTTTGTGGTCCGATTCAGAGCTCTAGCGGGGTCAGATTTTTTTCTGCCTCTCATCTTGACCCCGAGAAAATTCAGCTATGTTTCGTACTTACTACACGGTGGTTACTACAATATGCACAATTTTTTGCATTAAAAAGTGTAACCTTCTTGCTAATCTGATTTATAGGTGTTATAGTATCAATGGATTTATTAGGCATGACAACATGATTTTTTAATGAAGCACTTTAGTTGGGATGTCATATCATATTTCAGAGGAAAATGAGCTTTAGTGTTTGTCGAACAAAATGCTATACTAAAATTAAGGCCATCCTGAACTGCAGAGTGCAGAGAAAATTTTGGATAAAACATTTTTAAAACGAAAACAGTAACATGCATTGCTTTTGCCGCTACAGTTTCAAACATGCAACCCATTACTTCATGGTGCCCATCCTATTTTCATCGGCCAAGCCACCTATGCAGCTCAAATTTATTTGCATGCGTGGTTCCAGACTATCCTGCTATTGCATAACCTCCATATATCGCCTACAGCATTTGCGCTTATTTGCAAAACAATAAAGCCCGACATCTTGCACATTTTCTATGCCTTGCCCTGAAATACATGATACATGTTTTGTGGCATTCATAATTATTCCATGACTTATAATTGGTGAATTCACGTGAACATATCTGTCGTCACATACCATCAACCTAATGAGTTCTTACTGATTTGGTTTATGCTGCTGCAATTTTACGTCGATGCCTACATATTCATTTGCATCTAGGTGCCACTTATGGCTTATGTTGCCTAAAACACATGTGAACCATTCGTAGAACAATAAAACCTGAGATAAAATACATGGCCCTTTTTCCAATGTCATTTATGATTCCATCCTCTTTAGTTAGTGGATCCATATGAACATATGTGCCATATGATGGAATTAATCATGTCTTCGTGATGTGGTACATATTACAATCATTTTAATTTAATAGTACATTGCTCAGCTGTACGGCTAGGATTATATGTGGTGTACAATTTTAATCAGAAATATTATTTACCTACTAAAACATTTTCCTTATGTGCCAATCCACACAGCAGCTTGCGTGCCCATGGCGAACACCAGTCCAGTTGCTTGCGAGTGTTCAATATTCTTCATAACAACAGGGCACATCTGCATGAGGACAGGCGTAGAACCGTTATGACACCACGTCAGTTTTTTTGTTAGTTTTATGGATTTCTGTGAAACGTAAGTTTCAGCATAATTATGGTAGCACATTTCTAACTGATATCCCCTCACCTTCTTATGTGCTCTCTAGTGCTCCAGAGTAAATGTTGGTTGTATCTCCAGGATGCATAGACACCCCGATCATTTGCCATATTTTAAGTTGTTGATATGAGAACAACTGGGTCACCTAATACAATACCATTATAGCTTACCAATTCTTTTCTGCGTATGTCCTTTATTTTTATTACTTCCTGCAACTCTTTGTGATAGAGTTCAGATTGATTTCTTTTTGGCTCCCCGTGCTTGGGTTTGAGTTGCTGTATTCTTTTAAAAATGCCTATATATATCACAGATTGGCAAAGCACAAGCAACAACTCAAGAGGTTTTATTTTTCCTCTGAAACAGACACATTGTATTTTATAATGAAAACATTGCACATTGTCATGCTTCCTAGCCCGCGCAACTGCGCGGGGGTTCCGCTAGTATACATTTATTTACGTATATGTTGATGCAGTGATAGACCAAGTCATTTCTACATATCCGGAAATTATTACTGCAGGACCATCATCGCTGATTAAAAACAAACTGGCAGTGAAAGATTGTCACCGCCGGTTCTAGAATTCCGAGGCCGCTGAGCAATGATTGAGGGAGATGAAAAACAGCAGCGGACACAGGGAACATTGTTGATTGTAGCCGAAAACAGTTAGGGCAACTTTAGTGTGTGTTCTAAGAGGGTGCCAAGAAGAGAGAGAAGCAGCTAGCAGCAGTGCTAAACGTTGGAGCGCGGGGGTGCCAAGCTAACAACCTTAGCACAGGTGCAAAATTGAGTACCCGGTGCTCTACATAAAAAAAATATTTCTCTCGTAGTTTGCTTTTTCCCATCTTGCTAGTGTTGCACGTGGTGGTGTTGCTGCATGGGGCCCACTATTAGCAAAGGCAGGTGGTGTTGGCATAGTTGCCCAGCCCGGCACGGGGGCTAGCGGAACCGGGCTGGCCCGGCCCGGAGGAGCAGGCCGTGCCTGGGCCTTACCCTAGGCACGTGGGCTGGCACAGCATGGCCTGCTACAGAGCAGCCGGCCCGCTAGCGGACTGGCCTGCCGCCTCCCGGCCTGCCCGCGCCCCGCCCCCGCATATATAAGCGGAAGCGGCTCGCCCAGTCGCCGCGCCTCGCCCTTCTCCGTTCCGCTCCGCGCCCTCGCAACCTCCCTCTCCGCTCCGCTCGGCGCCTCGGCCACGCACCGCACCCCTCCTCGCGACCTCCCACTCCCTCCTCCATCTCTCCAGACAGTGGTGGCGGCGGCGCCGCCCTCCCCCACCCTCTTCCTCCCCTCTCCCTCAGATCCGGCGAGCAGCCAGCGACGGTGGCACCCTCTTCCTCAGATCCGGTGAGCCAACGACGGTGGCGCCCTCCCCCACCCTCTCCCTCAGATCCGGCGAGCCCAAGGTGGCCCAGGCGGTGGCATCTGCTGCGGGAGCGACCGGGAGGAACGGTGACGCCCTCCCCCACCCTCTCCCAGATCCAGCCCCCTCCTCCCGGATCCGGTCTTCTCCGCACGTGGCGGCGGCTTCGCGAGTGGCTGCGCGACCCCGAGCGGCGGCGTCTTCGCATGGATCCGGCGGGGGCCGGAGGGGCCTCTCCGGTGGAAGCGCCACGGCCTCGCTCCTTGGCGATGGATCCGGTCCAGAGGCGCGCGAGGACGGGGCCTCCTCCCTGGTCAGATCCGGCGGCGGCGTGGTACGGGGACGCCGGATCCACGCGGGGATGCAGCGGCGGCGGTGGAGCCGCGCGGAGCAGTCGAGCTCGCCGGTGGGCTTTGGCTTTGGGATTTTTTTTAATTCATTAACCGTGGGCTGGCACACCCGTGATTCTGTGTCGTGCCTTGGGCGCCCAAAGACGGAATCGCCCATAGGTCCATGCTCGGGCCAAAGGCCAGTGCCCATGGCCCTGTGAGGCACGGCCCGGGAGGCACGGCATGCCGTGCCGGCCCATTGGCTATCTATAGGTGTTGGACGTTGGAGAGAAGAAGAAACCTTAACACCCCCTATGACATGTCTTGACTTAGCACCCAGTGATACATTACTACACATCGGTTGAAGCCAACAATTAGCAAGCATTTATATACAACAGATATCACTATAGTTTCTATTCACGACTGCCAATGATGTATAACTGTGTACGACTATCGGTTCTTGGCTGCAACTGGTACTGATATTCCAATATCACTGCTGTTTTTTTTTTGGATCGGACATTGTTTTGTGCTCAACACATATGTTTCAAATATATAAACTTGTCATAAAAAACTAGATCCAATCTAGGAAGAACTATGTGGATTTTCATTAATCATTATCATTAAAAAGAGAAAATAGGCACCCAAAATCAAGCGAAGAGGAGTTTTGAACCTGTGTGGTTGGGTGCACGATCACACATTCCACCCAACCAGTTGAGCTAAATTCACTTCTTGATCTAAACTCACCATGATTCTTAAACCATGCAATGCCTCCCAATGAGCACTCTGTGCACCCACTCCATTCGTGTTGTTTGTTTGGTGCTGGTAGTAGTCAGTAGAGAGACAGACTTCCAACATTTTCATGCACATATGCGAATTAGGATGATGCTATACTTTAGAGCCTAGGATTTTTTTTTCAACAACCAATATCTGGACTGTAATATCTTGATTGGATGATCATGCTCTTTTCTTCTTTGTGCTTACAAACTATGTCTTCTTTGTCATGTGCCCGATTGTCTCATATATATGGCCTACTCTATCTAACTGCTACTTCTTCAATGGTATCATATTCGCACCTACTGCCATCTGTTCCACTAGCTTGGCTTCACTATGCCTCTCTCACCACACAACCATCATCCTTCACCACTTGTAGCCAGCGCCATTCCACGCGTTAAACCATCCTCTACCTATCTCTTCCACCTAACATGCTCGCTCCTCTTTCCTCTTCTACCACCTTAATGGTATCTTGTGGTTAAACTTGTCCTTGCCCCCGTATGTTCCTGTAGCTCGGTTTTACCATGGCTCCCCTCCACCCACAACCAATGGTATGTTTTCTCTCCAGACAACCTGCTACCTATTTCTTCTAACGAGCATGTTGCCTCCCCCAGTTCCCTCCCCTTTTGATCCTGGATTTCACCATGGACCCTAAAAAACCTAAAGCCTAACTTCACCCAAAACAACTCACCCTAGATTTGAATGTCACCTAAAATTCTTCTTCTTACAGGAACTAGTTCTAGAGTAGGAAATAAAAGCACTAGACCAAATAAAAAAACGAAAATGAAACAATGGGCCAGGCAATATCAGCCCAAAAAAGCTTGTGGCCCATGAAGAGGCTGCCTGCTATGTGGGCTTTAGCAGGCCAAAACTCATTTTGTGACGTTTTTTCCTGCCATGTCAGCTTTTGATCCAACGTGGCATTTGCCCATGTGGCAAGGCCTAAGATTTTGTGACAATAAACCAAAGTCATAAACCTATATGACACTAAAATCCATTGTCATAAGCTTGTGACAATGAATATACAAACGTCACAAGATCACTTTGTGACGCTGGTTTTTTGACGTTTGAATTTTCGTCAACTGAAAGCCATAAATCTTAAGTTGTGACAATAATTGCATATATTTTGACATAAATAGAATGTCAAAAAACCACACATGTCTTGTAGTGGTGGGAGCTGGCTAGGTAGTATAGTATTAAAAATTGAAACTTTATAAAATAGAGACTTGCAGATTTTCAAAAAGAATTATAAACAAAGGTTTAAAAACTCCAAAAAAGACTACGGGAAACCAAAGTAATGGAAAACTACAGTTTTAAAACTTATTGATGTGCAAAACCATGGTTTACAAAAAAAATGAGGCTAGAGTGGAGTTTTTAAAACTCCAAAAGACTACACGTTTAGCAATACCATTGGATTCAAAACCATACAATTTGTTGCATCCAAACACTTTGGCCCTGTTTGACATGGCTCCACTCCTAAACTCCAGTAACTCCATCAAAAAATCAAGCCAAACACCCCAACTCCAAAACTCCATAGAGCTGCTAACTTCATGGAGCTATAGTGCAAATAGAGGTGGAGTTTTGGAGCGCCTCTTTTGCTGCTCCAGAACCCTCTCTTTTGAACCTCCTCGTAGAATTGGTAGGTAATTACCCACCAATGCCACTGGTTACAGAGAAAAACGTTTCGCTTCTATTCTCCGAGTCCCCCTGCACTCCCCCAGCATCTCATTTTCCCCTGCATCGAGCCTCCCTTTGTCCTCTTCTCATGAGGCCGCCTGTTAGGGTTTCCACCGCCGCCACCACGGCCGACCGAGCCGAGCCGCCGTTCTCCTAGCCCCGTCAGCCAGCCAGAGCTCGCGGCCATGTCTGCACGAGGCCTGCCGCAGAAGCCCCGACGCCGACCGCAGAAGCCCCAACGCCGGAGATCCCCCGCCCGGCCGCAGAAGCTCCGCCTCCCGCCACGTCTGCGCGAGGACCGTCGCTTGCCACAGAAGCCCGACGCCGGCCGCAGAAGCCCCAATGACGTAGATCCCCTGCCCGGCCGCCTAGCTCCGCCTCCCTCCTCGTCTGCACGAGTCCCATCGCCTGCCGCAGAAGCCCCAACACCGGCCGCTGCCCCACGCCGCCGGAGATCCCCCACCGGCCGCAGAGGCCCCCCAAGGTATGGTGCCTGTTTGTTTTTGGGATGCATGCTCAGTTGTAGATCGATGCTCTGCAATTACATGAATTGGGTTGCATGCTCTGTTATAGTGTAGTGAATGTGTGGCGTGTTGATTTCAGTACCTTGCAGTCAGTGACTATCCATTCTCTGGATGAAATCAGAAGCATTGCTAGTTAAAAATTTTGCTACATGAATGAACTATTCTACGATGCGATTCATCCGCTTCCATCTCTATCCAACACGTGCTCAATGCTTAGATTCTTTTCTATATTTCTATATTACATTCATGGCTAGTTGGCTAATTGTATCTCGTATCCCCGCTTACGACCATGGTGGTTGTAGCTTCATTGCTCCAGCCCATAGATTTGAAGGTCATGGCTCATGTTGCTTTGTTTTCGAGCGGATGAAAAAAAGCAAAGGGGTTGATCTGCCGCTCTCCATTTGGGCAATCTCTTTGAATTTGAGCTGTATTTGCATTTGACATTAGTCTTAATCGATGAGTTCCAAGTGCATACCAATCTGAGTACCTTCCATCTGTTACCCAAAAACCGCACTTTATACTCATGGTGGGACATTTCCCCAATTCACCATCCCTAGTTAAACATGCTAAAACAGGTCTAAAACTAGTGAGACGAAAGGTTGAATGTTCAAAGGTGTGTAAATTGTAAGGCAAAGATATCTACGAAAATTTGAAATGCAGTGTGTAAATTGTCATCATTTATATACCATAAGTTGATTGTCCGTCATGAAATTACATGAAGTGAAAGTTCTGTTGCCCATCATGGCATCACCTGTTGGATAGGTTAGAGTCTTGGTAACAGAAATTAGGTAACTTGCCTTCTAATATGAAATTTGTGAGTTCAATAGATGCCTGAAATTGATTGGAACTCGGAGAACACTCGAGTACTGTGTATGTTGTTTGCCGAACAAGTTGGAAAAGGAAATCGGCCAAACACACACTTGAATGCACTTGGTTATGCTGAGGTTGAGAAAGGGTTCAAAGAAAGGACTGGAATTGTGGCTACCAAGGTTCAGATCAAGAACAAATGGGACAAGTTGAAGGAAGATTTCAAGGCATGGAAAAAACTAATGCTGAGGCAAACAGGGACTGGTTGGGATCCTATAAAGAAGACTATTGCTATGGATGATGAATGGTGGAAAAAGCTAGAGCTGTAAGTTGGTTCAAAATTTTTGCTATATTTGTTTTCCATATGACAAATCTGTTGGTAATACTTATAATAATATGTGTTGTTCTGCTTATTTCAGGGCATTCCAGGTTGTGGAAAGTTCAAAAAGAAGGGCCTTGAGAATGAAGATGACTTAGCCAAGTGTTTTGCTGACATCACTACTGTTGGTATTGATCATTGGTCTCCTCATGTTGTGAATGTTGAAGCAACTGAAAATGTTGATGACACACAATATGAGGCAACCAATTTTGAGCCACAAGATGATGATTCCATTCCTGGAACACAAGAGGAGGATATTGGTATTTTTCCTCCACTTGCAAGTGGCAAGAGATTGGCTAGGCCTGTTGAAAGAAGTGGCAAGAAGGTGAAGTCTAGAAATGGACTCCTAATTCAAGAAGCAGTAACAAGTATGGCAAGTTCAGCCAATGAATATATTTCGAAGAGACATGGAAAATACTCTATTCATGAAGTGATGGAGGTTGTCATTGCTTGTGGGCCGGCTATGATAGCAATGAACATTACATTGCATCTGAACTGTTTGTGAAGAAGGAGCAAAGGGAGATGTTCATGACCTTGCCTACTAATGAGATTAGGTTCAATTGGCTTAGGAGGAAGTACAATGATAAATATGAAAAGTAGAAATGGTAGTGAGAGTGATGTAATTTATGTATGCTACATTATATTTTTGTCGCATGTATGCTACATTTTATTTTCTTGCAGTTCATTTATGAATGACATTTGTATCTTACATTTCATTTATATCAATGTTCACAGATGTCTTCAAGTGAGTCTGATGATTCTAGTGATGGGGAATTTTTTTTAAATGGTTGAGAGCAGTGCAAAACTAGCACAAAGTTATCATGACTTGTATATGGACAAGGCACCGCCGAGGTTCATGTTTTCACAACAAAGTGGAATGGGATGGCTGATGGAGACAGTAAACACTCCAAGGGAGTGTCATCAAATGCTTCGGATGAATGAGGTTATTTTTCATGATCTTCATGATGTGTTGGTTGAGAGGTACGGATTAAAACCATCGAAACACATGAATACATATGAAATGTTGGCCATTTTCCTATTCACATGTGGTGGGTGTGAGTCAAATAGAAGAGGACAAAATAAGTTCAAACACTCAGGTGAAACCATTAGTAGAAAATTTCATGAAGTTCTAGATTGTGTGGTTGCCATGGCACAAGATTTCTTGAGACCAACAGATCCTAATTTTCGCAATGTGCACAAGAGGATTAGGAATGACAAGAGAGCATATCCACATTTTAAGGATAGTATTGGTGCACTTGATGGAACCCATATTCGTGTGTCTTTATCACTAGAAGAACAAGTGAGATATATTGGTAAGACTGGAATTGCAACTCAAAATGTGCTTGCCGTTTGTGATTTTGATATGCACTTCACGTATGTGGCTGCGGGTTAACCGGGTTCTTTGCATGACACTAGTGTATTGTACCATGCATTGGAAGCAGATGTAGATGTCTTCCCACATCCTCCTCAAGGTAAATATTTTTGCTTACGATCTTTTTCATATTTATATGCACAAACTTATCTTGTTTTACATATGAAGCAGATGTAGATGTCTTCCCACATCCTCCTCAAGGTAAATATTTTTGTTTACGATCTTTTTCATATTTATATGCACAAACTTATCTTGTTTTACATATGTGTAGGAAAGTACTATGTTGTAGATGCGGGCTATCCTAATCGTCCGGGGTACCTAGCACCATACAAGGGTGAAAGATACCATTTACCCGAGTGGCATCGAGGTATGGAACCAAATACTCCAAAAGAGAAGTTCAACCGTATACACTCATCTGTTCGTAATGTTATTGAGCGCTCATTTGGAGTATTAAAAATGAAATGGCAAATCCTTTACAAGATGCCCGGTTATTCAATGGTCACACAAAAGAAGATTGTTGCTGCTACCATGGTCCTACACAATTTCATATGTGAATATGCTAGTGTTGATGTGGACTTTGCTAATTTTGATAGAGATCCTACCTTCATGCCTACTATTTCGGAAAGGTACAACAAGTATGCCGTGTCTCAACATGCCTCCGATGGATCAACTTCGGAATCAAGCTTTGTGACTATGGACACATTTTGTGATAATATGGCTACATCCATCGCCCTAACATGGAATTAGTGCAATAATTATTGTAACGACCTTATTTTGGAACTATGAACTTATTTTGGATCTATGTGTACTCAGATCAATCATTGCAACCATTTGCAGTTGGTTAATGACCATTATCAAGGTCATTCTTCATTGTCTGAACTGCCCTGTTCTGTTCAATTTTGAATCAAAATCTGAAATTCCGAATGCAAATGCAATGCAATGCTGCTCTGCCACTCTGAACCGGCCGCCAGCTTCACCAATCAGCTAGTGCATGTACTTTCATGGTAGTTGCCACAGATCTTTTCACCAATCAGCTAGTGCAGCAGCTACCCTCTTCATCTTTTCACGGTAGTTGCCACAGATCGATGACAGTCAAACGAAAGTGTGCCTTCTAAAATCTTCTTGGCATAGTACAACAGTAGTACTTCACTACATGTACTTTCATTTCATATTTGTGAGAAGTAGTTCAAATCGAACCAGGGACAACAATGGCAATCTACCCTTAAACTCCTCTTTTCTGGAGCTGAGAACACTGTCCCAGTCAAACACCTTCATCAGACAACTCCAACTCCACCCAGAGCTGACTCCACCAGGAGTTCTGGAGTGGAGCAGCTCTACCCAGAGTTTGAGTCATGCCAAACAGGGCCTTTATATTACCCTAAAATCAAAGAATTTCACAAAACTATGGTATTTCTTAAACTCTAAAAGTACTTTGCATCCAATCAGGGTCAACACTTTTATCAATACTATGGTATCCAAAACTATAAAGTTTATTGCATCCAAAAGCTTGTGTTTTATAAAATCAAGGTTTTTTTTTTGAAAACTCAAAAAATAATTTGAACTCAAAGGGTGGTTGACTTTTTACTCCGTTTATTCCAAATTGTAAGTCATTTTAGCTTTATCTAAGTCAAACTTATCTAGCTTTTACAAAATTAATTTGTTACAGGGAATATACTAACATTCCGTTGCATGGTGAGGAGGAATATACTCCATTTATGCCGAGGAAGAAACAAAAGGAAATGCGCATGGTGAAAATGGATCCGCCGTGTGTGTAACGTTACCTACCTTCCGTTGCAGGGTGAGGAGGATGGCCCCTCCGGCGGCGTCGTGGAGCACCCGGTGGCTCCGGACGCAGAGAAAGGTGTCCTTGGCCTGCAGCACGACGGCGCCGTTAGCGTCGTCGTCGGTGACGGTGAAGTCGCCGCCGGAGAAGCTCATGTACTTGGTCACCGTCAGCGACACCACGTGCGGCGCGCAGAACTGCGGGGACACCACCGCCACCGCCACCGGTGCCGGTGGCGGCGTCAGCGCCAGCGCTGATGAATTACTGTCGTCCAATTCCATCGAGCTCGATCGCGCACCTTGCCACTGGTACACCAGCGCGCCAGCGCTCGCTAGCTTGCTGGATGGGGCGGGACGAGGATCGGAATTGGCCACGCGTTGTCGCTCGCTGCCCGTCCTCGCAGCTTAATTTCGCGTGCCTTACCTTGTCCCTTCCTGCTTGCTTCCTTGAGTATACACAAGTTGACCAAGCAAAGTGTGGATGTGGACTATGAAAAGATCTTCTCTATAGTCATCAGGTCAAGGCATAGTGACCTTTGCTTCGTTACGTACCCGATCAGCCAACAATCTAGCGAGAAACGAGAAATTGGTACGAAACCGCATGTGTTCTTAGGGCCTGTTTAGTCCCTAAAAAATTTTGCGCGGTACCTATCACATCGAATCTTGCGGCACATGCATGAAGTACTAAATATAGATGAAAAAAAACTAATTGCACAGTTGGGTGAGAAATCGCGAGACAAAACTTTCGAACCTAATTAGTCCATAATTAGACACTAATTGCCAAATACAAACGAAAGTGCTACAGTAACCAAAACCCAAAAATTTGCATCTAAACGCGCCCTTAGTAAACAAAACGTCTAAATTGGGTACCGTACGTTGACTATTAAGTGCATGCGTCGCGCCCACCTTAACTTTCTCGTGCTATACAGATCGTTGATTTTTTATATATATGGTATATGACAGACATAGGTCCTGAAACTTAATAATAATTGGAAAAAAAATTAAAACGAATTGTTAATTGTCTGCTGTCCAACTTTCTCTATCAACTTGAAATTAAATTTCTGTTGGTCAATGCATGCCATCCAAAACCACCAAGTACTACAAGTGCTAAAGTATCTGTAGTGACTTGTGAGAAGCCGAATTAAAAAATTAAAGCTTGTTTGGCGGCTGGCCACTCCAATGCCTCCCAGTCGGAATTCTGAAGATTAGCTGTAAGGGCCTGTTTAGATTGAAGCTGCTAATTTTAGTCAGCTAAATGCAGTTGCTAAACTTTAGTCACACCTATTTTAATAGGTGGACTAAATGGGACTAAACTTGACAGCATGACGTGTAGGATAACCAAAATGCCCCTAATTAAATGCTAACTCCTACCCCTGGGAGATTTGGCGCGCTGGACGCGCTGGTGGCCGCGCGCTGGGAAGTTTGGCGCCATGGGCGCCCCTGCTTGCTGCTGGGAGCGCTGCTCTGCTATCTGGCAGCAGCAGTAACAATTTTACACTCTCAAATAATGTACAAATCGTTATTACTACTCACAGGTACAAAAATCTTTATTATTACAAATTATTTCACTCTTGACAACTATGACCTACTAAACAGACCATTGGCAATCCAATCACGAAATTGATTCATGTGTTGATCTTCGTCCCCCTGACATCTATTGGCATTATTTGCTTGAGAAGAAGATGCTTCACCATTTGGATCATAGTTTTCATCTTGATCACACAAGTCAAAGAGATCATCCATCATACCACTCTGTCTAATGAAATTATGTAATGCCCAGCACTGATTGAATGTTCAACATAAAGAAAGGCCAACATCACAGCACTACTACCCAGCACTGATTCCTAGCTGCTCAGACCAAGCACAAAAGACCAACATGAACAGCACAGAAGACCTCTCTTCACTTCCTGGTGGCTCTCTGTAGCCAGTTAAGCCTCTCTTCATTTGTGTCAAACTTGAGGAATATGTGTCTATTGTAGCCACTTCTGAACAGCTCTGTAGCCACATAGTACTCCTCTGAGTTTTTTGCTGCCCCTGACTCCATAGACAACTGCAAACACCTGTCAATGTGAACCATCCTGGCTTCCATCTTGGCTAGCTTGGCTTGCTTTGCTTCTTCCTCTCTTTGCTTGAACTTTGCAACCATGGTCTCTGAAATAGATTGTATGGTCTGCTCATCCTTGTGAGAGTCAATCTCCAACTGTGTCACCAGCCCCTGCATAATGGTCATCACTGGAACTCTTTTTGCAGACTTGCTTGGGCTTGAAGCTGTGCTTGGCCTTTTGCGACTACTGACAGTACTAGGTGTACTCACCTCCATAACTTCATCATCTCCATCTTGAGTTTATTCCTCTTCCTCATCTTCAGGGGCATCAAAGTTGGATAGGCCAGGGATGCTTGAGGTGGAGCCATCAACAGCTGAGTTCTGGAACAGGTCTTCCATATGTGGGAAGTACCTTGGTAGCCCATACGTGAACTTCCTGCACTCTGGTTTCTTCTAAAATAGATAAATGAACAAAGGGTAATTAGAATCAAATACAAACAGTGAAGATGAGATGTTAGACTTACAAGACCAAACAAATCAAAGCATCATTACCTTTGTGTGCCTTTCCCACCAAGAGAGGGGTGCATCAATCCCTCCATTTTGAAGCTGGCCAACTCCTGTTTGGTTGTTAGCCCACTTGAACCAAGAATACATCCCCTTCAGTTGATTCCATCTGTTCTTCAATTGTTTCAAAGACCACGGGAAGCGCTGGCTACTGCCTTGCTGCGGCGCCTTGAAGCGCGCGGAACCAGAGTATTTCTAGATCCGCCCTCTCCTCCGGTCAGATGAGGAGGAACGAACGGGACGGCACCGGATCTGGCGCTAATGCGAAGAGGCGAAAGCCCGTGGCCGCCGGCACCGCCATCACCATGGAAAAGGCCCTGGTACGACTCCATGTGGGGGTAGCCATCGCCGAGGGTGTTCAAATCCAGCCCCTCCATGCCGCGCTGAGAAGAGGAGCCCAGACCATATGATGGCACCTGGGAGAAGAGGCTGAAGTCGCCGGCGTTGGGGGTGAAGGCCAGGGCAGAGGCCATGCGATCCACTGGAGAAGATGACTACGAGAAGTAGTCCGGATACTCGGACCTGTGACCCTCCATGGCGGATGGGTGAGCGGAGGAGCGGGGACGGCGGCAGAGGCGTGGGGAGGAGCGGGAGCCGGCAACGCCGCGTCGAGACCAGTGGGGGCGGCAGCGGGGAGAGCAGAAGAGAGCGAGAGTGAGCGACCTGGAGAGTGAGCGAGAGTGGGGAGCGGATAGGGTTTGGCGGGGGTGGTGTTCAGACACAATAATGAGGGGCACTGGGTGTCCAGGGTGGCCTTTTAGTCCCCTTTAGCAACCTATGCCTGACTAGTTGGCTAAATGGCATTTAGTCCCATTTAGTCATAGTGTTTAGGTAAAAAGTAGCTAAATGGGACTAAACTTTAGCCAACTAAACTTTAGCAGCCCAATCTAAACACCCCCTAAGTAGGATCGTAGTCATATTTTTCATGCAAATCATTAATGCACATGGTTTACATGCAAGTGATTAATGCATATGGGGTTCCCGTGGATGGCTTCAAATATGGGCTAGGCCTGCTGGGCTGGCACGGGCGCGACACTAAAAAGCACGGCCCGACCTGACTCTCATCGTCCCGTGCCTGGCACGATCCGGTTGTAGTGTTGTGCCTGCCGCAACTTCAGCCCGTAGTGCCGGCCTCGGCATGGCATAATTATTGGGTTAGCACGATGCGGCCCAATAGATTTCAGCCGTTGGATGGCCTTAGGATAGATTTCAGCCGTTGGATTCAATATTTAAGCTCATCCCTCACAAAAGCCATAGCTTCAACTCTGTCTCCTCTCACCCTCCTGCTTCCCTCACGCGCAACCGTGTAGGGCACGGTAGTGGCGGACCCATTCCAGCACGTGTCGGAGGCGGCGCATCCTTGCATGGGCGCGCGCGCACGATGGGGGTGTCCCAGCGGCGGTGGCGCTCGGCAGGGAGCGTCCCCGCGGCGGCGACAGCAGCGGCGGGGAGCATCCCAGCCGCAGTAGACACCTCCGGGGCGCCAGCGGTGCCAGCGACTCGAGGCACGGACTGCAGTAACGACAACGGCGCGGATGCGAGGCGACGAAGATGCCCGGGCTGGCATGGGCACGCTGGGCCGCCGTGCTCATAGTACCGGCAAGGCCACAGATGCGAGGCTATAGTGCCGCGGCACAGCACTGCAGCGCCGCCGTGCCAGTGCTGTGCCATGCCTAGGCGGCCGGTTCGGCCATGTATACTTGAAATTATGAAGGTGCATGGGTTGTCGGTGGGTCCCAGGAAGGGATAGCCAATTAATTGAAGACTTTAGTGCTTGACCTAGTACATGATAGCCGAAAGGTATTGTGAGTGCAGTACATGATAGTACATGATAGCCGAAAGGTGTCACTGACATAATCATTTGTCCAGTGCATAATCATTTATCGGTGCAGTGCATATTGTACATATATCAACGAAATAATACACAAATTTATTGATGAATGTTTGGTTTGAATGATATATTTGAACCATGTCCATAGATACCGCAAATGGTAACAAAGACTACATGTTTGACTCACACTTCAAAGTTTGCTAATGTGACATTATTTGGTCAATATATAACATCAGTAAAATCAACCAAACAAGATGCAGTAGAGTTTATCTACACAAGTCAATAAAGTTGTTTATTTTAGCATAATTTATATACATATGCATCCCTTAATCGAATAACAGTGTTGAAACCAGCAACTCGATCGATGGGGGAAGCTTGGGATTGGTCAATTGGTGTGTGCTGCTCAATCCTCATTTGGATCGATCCCTGTGTATCTCATCCAGAATCACAACAAGAGCCGCAATGAACACGTAGTCCACGTGAGGGAACACGCTAACACTGTACGTGTCCTTTCCGAGCAGCACATTTGACAAAGTAAACTTGCGATTCATCTGCAGCATATCAAATGGCAGACATGCATGTTTACTAGCTATCTTAATAAAAGTTTATAAACTCCGAAATATAATTAGCTAGAAGGGGCAATATATTATATATAGTACATGTTTTGTACTCACTTGAGCAATCAGTACGTTGGAGTTGCCGCGATAGAAGGCACAAGACCTCTCGAAGTAGCTACCCTTGATCTTGAAATCACATACCTGCTCTGCTGTGGTGTTCCCAGCCAGAAAGACATCCAACTTTGTCTTCATTTGGAAAATGGATGTTTTCTTCACTGTGAATAGCAAATCATTTGCAGCCGTGCTATCCCCTCTGAACACTTTCCATTTTTCACGCATACTAAATACCTGTTAGCACAATTAATATTTATTAAATTTACTTTTTAACATAAGGTACCCAAAGAAGACATGGTCTAAGTACCATGTTTATTATAGTAGGAATTCTAAACATAGCTACGTTATGTACTAAGGTTCTAATTGAGTGTTATATTATTAAAAAAAACTGCAGTTTTATAACTCACAGGCATGCAAAACCTAAGTTCTTTAAAAGAGTTCTAGAGTAGAGTTTTTAAAACTAAAAAAATCTTCACTTTTATCAAAATATATTTCATTGCGTATCTAATAAATTTAACCTCCTCTCTGACCTTTTTTTGGCCGTCAACAGTAAACATTCGCGAAATATGAAATAAATGCACTATATCAAAATATATTTCATTGCGTATCTAATAAATTTAGTTTGGTATTGTAGACGTTTAGCCATTTTTCTATAAACTTTGTCAAAGACGGAAACACGAGGGACCTAAGGAAACTTAGCTACGATCATATCAGTTTCTTGGATTTTTGCTTCTTCGTATTGTATACGTATACTGCTAGCAGCTAGGAGCAGTGCCGGCCCTAAGGGTGGGCCAGGAGGTGCGACGGCCGAGGGCCCTCGCGGGATGGGGGCCCAAGCTCAAGTATATAATACTCCATACCCTTTAGTTATAGTCCATTAGAATTAATGAGAAGATGCAGCGGCCCATCAGCAAAAGGAGTTGTCGGCCTTTTTCTTTCCAGGAGGCAAGGAGCCGAGCCGCCAACACCCACACACGCGCACATAGCGATCTTGAGTCGCGACTTCCGAACTTCTGGCGAGATGGCAAGACGCGAGACTGCGAGAGACGCAGCGCCGATCGCCAGTTCACCACGCGATCACCAGCGCAGATCACCGAGACACTGACGCCCGAGTTCCGGTCTTCCAGAAGCCAGACAACGGCGTTCCAGACGATGACGACGACCAGGCAGCTGAGGCAGGGCTCGACGAAGACGACAACATCTGATCTTGATTATTGCCTTCTGTCCTTTTTGTGATTTGTGAATCTTGGTTTTGAATAAGTTTATGTCCAAATTGTTTAGGCCCTATGTTTAATTTTTGTCTAGTACTTTGTACTCATATAGTCATGTTTTTCTTGTAATTTAGGTCAGGTGTTAGAATTTTAGAATATTACCTAAGAAAATTTATCGAGAGGGGCCGTCGTGATGAGTTCGTCAGAGGGCCCTCAAAATCTTAGGACTGGCACTGGCTAGGAGCCAGGACTGTAGGAGTACGATCGATTCTTCTGAACTCCCATGGAGGCACAGCCCGCAGAAGCAAGAAACAAGGGAATGGTGACAATATTAGATAGATAAGATACGCCCGACGCCCGACGAATCGATCCGCTGTGTAACGTAAAGTTACGTACCTTCCGCTGCATGGTGAGGATGGCCCGTCCGGCGGCGTCGTGCAGCACCCGGTGTCTCCGGACGCTGAGATAGGTGCCCCTGACTTGCAGCACGACGGCGCCGCTAGCGTCGTCGGTGACGGTGAAGTCGCCGCCGGAGAAGCTCATGGCCTTCTTGGTCACCGTCAGCGGCACCACGTGCGGCGCGCAGAACTGCGGGGACACCACCGCCACCGGCACCGGTGCCGGAGCCAGCGCTGAAGTGTCCCTTTCCATCGAAATCGATCGCCTTAATTTGCAGAACAGCAGCGCCAGCGCTCGCTTGCCGGGATCGGAGTTGGCCCCTTGAGTATGTATAACACACCCAAGTTGACGAAGCAAAGTGGATGTGAACTAATGAAAAGATCTTCGGTAGCTTGTGCGGCGGCCCGCGCGCCGCAATAGCTACAGAATGAAACGAAAACGACACAAATGATTTTATTAGAACAGGTCAAGGCATAGACGCGTAGTGACCTTCCTTGGTCACGTACCCAACGATAAGCCAATCTAGCTAGTAACGAGAAATTGGCACGAAGCCGCATGTTGGTAACAAGCATCCAAATTGGCTACCGTGCGTGGACTATTTATTAAGTGCATGCATCGCGACCCTTAACTTTTTGTGCTGTGCCGATCGTTGATTAATATGCATGGTATATGACAGGCACAGGTCCTCAACCTTAATTATTAATTGGCTAAAATTTTCAAAAGAATTGTTATCCGTTGTCCAGCTTTCTCTGCCGGGTTAAGGTTTCAGCTCATCAATGCCTGCCGTCCAAAACACCTCCAAATAGGTGTCAAGGAAAGTTTGTGAGAAGTGGAATTAAAGAATATGACTTGCTCAAATTCATGTGCCTCAATTTTAGTTTTCTTTTCAGGAGACTGTTATATATATATATATATATTATATACTAAAATTTAGTTTAGTTATTCATTCCAATTTCTATACTCACAATCTGCAATAATTTTTCACTTTTCCTATTTTCATGTACCTGAATTTTAAGATGATTTCAGGCAACCTTCTTGTACCTCTAACTAGTACAAGTAAATTGTTACTTCTGTGATTTGTTATTTGTCTTTGTGTCATAACATATTAAATTTTGTCCTTGTCTTCCTATAGAAAATAATTATAAATTGCTAATTGTCTTTGTGCCAACACAAATCAAATTTTGTTGGGTTTGTGGTTTTGTGTAAAAGGTTTTTTATTCTCGGTTCCGATAATTGCAGATTGCGTTTACAGAAATGGCAACAAATGAAATCTCCAATGTTAGTATAAAATATATGCAATAACCGTCGCATGAAAGGAAACTAAAATTCAGACACCTGAATTTTAACAAATCCAATAATTTTCTGAGAATAAAAAATCCATTAGACAAAACCACAAACCCGACAAAATCTAATTTGTGTTGGCACAAAGACAATTAACAATTTACAGTTGTTTCTATAGTCAGACAAGGATAAAATTTGATATGTAATGACACAAAGGCAAATAATAAATCACAAAAACTAAGAATTTACTTGTACTAGTTGGTGTTATAAGAGTATTGCCTAAAATTATCTTAAAATCCAGGGACCTGAAATACAGGAGATGTGAAGAACTATTAGCTGGAAATATAATCACACTTTTGGGCATATGAACATTGAGGAAGAGGGGAGTCGATATGCGGACCTCTAAAAGTGTATTTCTAGAGACGGCTTGGTTAGTGGGACTTGACGGAAACCTCTATAAAGACGGCTGGGAATTGAGCTCCCTCTGGGTGTTGCTAAAAGTTGTTTATGTAGTAGTATGTTACCCTGAGAACCTATGAGATAAACTAGGTTGATCCATGCCATTTGCGTGTATTTTACCCCCTTCTCTTCTGGCCATTTTTCTTCCTCCAGCCACAACATTGTCACCAGAGTATTGTGCCTTTCCCTTGTCCCAACACTCTTCATATTGGGATCTATTTTTCCTACCAAATTGATTGACATGATAGCTTATTAAAGAAGATATAAGTCCTGCCTTGAACCTCACCACTAGCCATCCGCCCACCGCTCAGGATAGTGGCATCCCCGCCGTCCTACCTACCAACACCAGAGTTTGGCCAATCTTATTCCCTTGGTCATCCCTCCAAAGTCCCAAACCCTTCACCTTAACATTGAAAATCATAGCCCTAACCTGCCGAAGATGGAGGAGACAGGGATTTTCATTTCTCGCCATCGTTAGAGAGGAGGGTGAACATGGAGAGAAAGAAAGTTTTAGTCGTGATTTTGTTTGGCAGATCTCCTAGAGAAACCTCTACGCTAAATTCAGAAGAAGCTTTGTCAAATAGTTCTTTTTTTGCTATGAAGTAATTCTATGCTAATTCCTGAAATCATGTTTTTGAATGAACTAGGAGACTGGGAGTTGGGAACAATAACTTTTCTTGATTTATTTCCTGCACAAAATCATTTTCAGAGAATCACTTCACAAAGAAAATCACAAGCAGGAGGAGCTATACCAAACATGTTGAGGATTCCAAAACATGCAAGAGTAAATGAAAGGCACTAGGCTTGTTGCAAATGTGGTGTTTCAGCTCGTGCTAATTATTTTGAGTTTGAGTGCATAAAATTCATTGTTGTCAAAACCATGTTCATTCATATGTTCTAAACAATGTAGTGAATTTTTGCAAATGTTTTAAATCCTATATAATTAATTCTTATGGATTTGCATTATTTACCACATGTACATGCGAGACAGTGGACCTAGTGGTCTGCTGGAGGCTGAAAATGGAGGAGCCCTTGTACATACACATATTGGGCTGTTCCGTCAAGACCGATGGCCCGTCCTCATTCATTAGAACGGCCTGATCAGCTGGTTTGGCCATTTTAAGGGCCCATGCGCGGGTCATCGCAGCCCAAACAAGTCAGTGCACTCCTTGCGAAATACAGAGAGTTCCGGTTCCATCATACTGTACATACACACCAGCCATCGGAATCACAGGACAGCTCTCAAAACTCATAAGAAAAAAGTAAATTAATACACAATACTGTAAACGTTGGCATAATATGAAACAACAAAGTTCAATAGTCGATCTTGCTTGTATAATTGGACATATGCAAAACCCTCAAATACATGTAAAAAAGCAGTTGACAACAACTTGTGACAATATATAACATGCTGCAACATGGTGAAATAAGCTTGTGCTTGGTGTGTTCCTCAGTCGGATCGTTCCCTATGAATCTCATCCAGTATCACAACGAGAGCTGCGATGAACACGAAGTCAACATGTGGGAACACGGTAACACCGAACGTGTCCTTTCCAAGCAGTACATTCGAGACAGTAAACTGACGGTTCATCTGCAGGCACCAAATGAATGGCAAACACATCAGCTAAATATTTAGTCCAATATATGATAACAAACAAATGCTCCCAGTTTCTGTACTCTGCACTCACCTGAGCAATCATGTTGTAGGAGTCGCCAAGATAGAAGGCGCACGACCTGTCGAAGTAGCTGCCCTTGATCTTGAAATCGCACACCTGCTGCGCGGTGTTGGAAGCCAGGAAGATATCCATCTCTGTCTTCAGTTGGATGATTGAAGATTTCTTCGCGGTGAAGAGCAAATCACTTGCGTTCGAGCTATCCCCTCTGAAGACCTCCCACCTGTTGTGCATGCTGAATACCTGGTAATAATGTGCCACTGTCAGTGTCAGCTGATGCTGAACTTCTTGCTATGTATGATCGATCTACTAGAGTATGTTGGCAGGGGGCTTGTTAATTTTGTTGCAATGGCAGGAGGATTTTTGGTCTGCAAGATGCATGGAAATTGGGTGTGTTGGTAACAGATTGAGGTCCAATAAATCCGTTAACAAGACCTGGTTTGATGTAGCACAGGTTAAGACAAACAGTTAAAATCGGCTGCTTTTATAATAATAAAGTTCAGAACGAAGATCTTTTGAACCTCCTCACAAGACCTTGTTCCATATTTTGAGTTGTTTGACTTTCATATTTGGGCCTTGCAAAGTTTCGATGTGATGTTAACATTTAAGATATTATATGCTCAGTCTGAGTTCTGAAGGATATAATAAGGTTGCGAAAGCATTCCAAAGGCTGAAGTCCAACTCATGAAATTTCTTTTAGCAACGTTGTGATTATGATAGAGATTGCGCAGGGAACTAATAAATCATTGCTATCATATGGTCAACCCCCCATCTAACTTGAGTCAGGTACCATCAATTTCCAACGACACAGACGCGCACCAAGCAATGAAGTTGACTGCCAGATTATAGTAAAGCTTATTCCACTTTGGACGGTTCCCCATCATCCCAAATTTCGACGCCTGCTGCGAAAATAAAACCTCACAATAGAAATTTGATACTTCCATACTGATCGTTATATTTCTTTATCAGGATTTCTAGCGCAAGTCTTTCTTGCTCAACTCTGCAATTGATGATCCGGTTCCTATGTTTGATGTTTCCTCTCCAAATCAACCCCCAAGAACAGTTAATAACTTTGACCAAATGAAAAAAAAAACCAGAGAGTAGATCAATAATACTGATGTTTCTGGTTTTTGTAACACGGTTTCTTGGATCTTTCATTCACTGTAGGAGTCAACGACGGTCCTTGTGATCGCAGATCAAGCCACAAATCGAAACTAAAAGAAAAAAATGAATGACCGATCGATCCGGTCGATCCGTGAAGCTTAATTACCTTCTCCTGCATGGAGAGGATGGGCTGGCCGGCGGCGTCGAGGAGGACGCGGCGGTGGCGGACGCTGAAGATGGCGCCCTTGACCCGCAGCACGACGGCGCCGTTGGCGTCGGTGACGGTGAAGTCGCCGTCGGAGAGGCTGATGGCCTTCTTGGTCACCGTCAGGGGCACCACGTACGGCGCGCAGAACTGCGGGGACACCACCGCCACAGGGGCCGGCGCCGGCACCGCCGCCGCCCCCGGCGCAGGGCCTCCGTAGTAGGGCGCCGCCATCATATACCGCAGAACGATCGCCGCCGCCTTGTTCTTGGTTCTTGCTCGGTGGATTCGATCGGCGTCCGGCACGTGTTCTTGGTTCTTGCTGCTCTTTGAGCTTCCGCGTGCCGTTAATTGTTTGTGCCACTCGTCGTTGGAGTTGGGAATGTTTATCTTGCCAATTTACGTCGCCGACAAAAGGTGGTGGAGCCACCAAAGGAAGCGCGCGGGCCCTGGCTAATAACGTGTGGGCCCTGCCCAGGGAATTCAGCAGCTGAACGGTGGGCTAGACGCGTACGCTGGCTAACTTGTGGGCTATAATTCCTAGGCCCGAGAGAATTTCATCTTTTTTTATAATGGTTGATTTAGAGCGTCTCTGTCAGATTACCTATTCTCATGAGTCATGTCCTAAAGTGACCATCTACTTAATAGTATTGTTTTTTTCTCAATCATGTCCTCAGAGTTGGATAGGGGAGTAGAGTGATCTCCTACATTTGAAAAATTATTTTTTATAAGCTAACTCAGTGCCTAAGGTGAAGATATTCATGTTGGAACATTTGGGGTTAGCAAATTTGAAAACCTTGTGACAAATGGGACATACTGCAATCTCACTAGATTTATCTGGTGCCCTACCGGGGAAGTCCCTGGAGAAAGAGGTGCGCTGAAAGGATTTTACTGTGCCTAGGGTATGCCACCAGAAATATTCGGTGCTAACTCACTGACATGCACCGGAAGAAGTGGTCCAGGAGTGTTGTGCTTGGGCTTTTTCAGTTTGGACATCAGAATTCTGGTGGGGCCACCAGACTTATCCGATGATTTTTTTTATTTTTAACACATTTTTAACTAATTTTAAAACTGACACTGTTTAATTTTTTTTTCAAATCTAACACTTTTGGCCACGCCTATTCGCACGGCGCGGCGAATTAAAGCTGTCGCGCCATGCATGGGGGCGCGGCGAGGCTGTCAACGTGGCAGCGACTAGGGCCGCTGACCGGTGACGTGGCCAGCTCTGCCATGCCACCGATCAGGGCGCGTCGGCCCTGCCGCGCCACGCATCACGGCGCGGCAAACCCTTGTACAGGCCGGGCCTCTCTCTCTCAAGCGACCCATTAGAAGCATAGCCACCGCCCTGCCCGCCGCCCACGCACGCCGGCGCGCCACGCCCGCAAGCGCCCGCCGCACCGGCCGCGCCACGAACGCTGGCGCGCCACGGCCGCCGGCCGCCCGCCGCGCCTCCCGCCCACGCACGTCGGCCCGCCACGCCCGTCGGCCACCCGCCGCGCCCTCTGGCCACGCAGGCGGCCGCCCGCCATGCCCGCCACCGCCCTCACTGCTGCGCCGCCGCCCTCACTGCCGCGCCCGCCACTGCCGCCGCCGCCCTCACTGCCGCACCACCGCTTTACACCGCTCCCAACTGTCGCACGCCCCTATCTCTATCCCGTGTCCACCCGCCGCCGCCACCTAGGCCAGCGCCTCCCGGCCCGGTCTAGTGTGCCGCCGCCACGAGGACGGGCGCACGCTACTACCGCGAGGACGAGCGCCGCCGCCACGAGGACGAGAGCACGCTGCTGCCACGGGGTACTCCCCTAGTGTATTTGTTGATTGAATCGACATTGTTAGTATAGTAAGTTAGTACAATAAGTAAAGTTAGTATAGTTAGTAAAGTATAGTTAGTAAAGTTAGTTAGTTTAGTTAGTATAGGCAGTATAGTAAGTTAGTATAGTTAGTAAAGTTAGTTAGCTTAGTTAGTACAGTTAGTGAGTCTAGTTAGTTATTGTATTTAGTATAATTAGTTGTAGTTAGTCTTGTATAGATGTTAATATTAGATTAGTTAGTATAGTTATAGTTAGAATATGTATTAATATTACTATGGACAGTATGTACGACGATTTCGACATCTTGATGAAGTTTCTTGAAATGCTTTTGTAGATGGATTGTTGTGTTAGAGTTTTTTTACGGAGGAAGTGTTAGGAGAGAAGATGGTATGTTTGAGGATATGAAAGAAGAATTAGAATGGTTTGATGAACCTCCTAGCTTCAACGACCTTTGTGTCCGTTTGAATACAAAGTTTAGCGGTGATTTCATACGGAAAGGGAGGTTTAATACTGGGAAGACTAGGCATACTGTGTCCTAATGCCCTTACGTGACCCTGCTCACTGGTCCCACTACACTAGGGTACTCCAAGGTTCTAATGTGCCCATGACTGAGGTGGTGGTGGAGAATGGGTACAGGATGTAGGATGTCCTGGACGGGCCGTCCATTGACGGTGTTGGAGGCAATGAGCAAGAAATGGGGGTCAAAGGGGAAACAACTCAGGGTAACATGGATTTGGACGGTCAGTTGACGCAGGAGCAGTTTCATTCAAGTCAAGTAGGCTATATAAGCAATGACTTCGATGTGAACGAGTTCGAACTGGAAGAGGAGGAGCAGGAGGAGGAGGACAGGATCGATGATGTAGTTAGCAGTGATTCGGATGATTCAGATGATGACTAGGAAGATAGACATGCTATGCCCACACCGGTTGATGCCATGCCAGTACCTGTTCATGGTATGCCATTACCAGTACCAACTAAGGTTTTGCATGCTATCCAGGCTCAGGGTAGATTAGTCACAGATTTGCCAGCAGATGATACCCCCTATGATTCATGGGGCAGAATTAGTGAAGCACAGTAGTATGTTCCACCACCACCTTACACAGCGACTGAGCTTGAGCAACTAAGGTCAATGAACGTACCTTTCAGGGGCGTTTCGAACTATAGGGATGTCAGCATGACGGATATAGCAGTTTGTGACACCGGTCTCTAGATGTGTAGGAAATCATTGTATGACCATGAGAAAGAAATCCTTAGGAAGGAGATGATATTCAATACAATGTCAGAGATGAAGCTCTTCCTTCAGGACTATGCTGTGTATCACCATATGCCATACAACGTCACTCATTCGGACCAGGAGTTAAGGTACCACGTGATATGCAAAAATGGTTGTATGTGGAGATTAAATGCACGAAAGAGACAGAGCGATGGCAAGTGGAGGATAAGTAAAGTTGTCGAACCCCACACTTGCCTAACAAATAGGGGGAAGGAAAATCATCAGTAGCTCACTGCACGTTACCTTGCCCGGCGTATATTGGGGCTCGTTGATGACAATAACGACATTTTGGTGTCTTCTTTACAACAGTCCATATTTGGATTCGTTAAGTATGATGTGAAGTACGGAAAGGCTTGGCGTGCTAAGCAAATTGCCCTGGCGATTCGTTGGGGTAGTTGGGAGGAAGCATACAATAGGGTGCCCCGCATCTTATGTGCAATGCATTACTACAACCCTGGCTTGAAATGGTTTGTGGACATCGAAGGGATGTATTTTCGGGACCCGTTGAGGCATGTCCTATATCGTGTGTTCTGGTCATTCGCGCAAACGAAACATGCATTCTAGTTTTGTCGGCCAGTCGTACTAGTTGATGGCACTTTCCTAACAGGAAAGTATAGGGGCACCTTGATGATAGTTGTTGCTGTTGATCCTGAGGACCAGATAGTACCCATAGCTTTTGCTTTGGCAGAGAGAGAGAACAATGAATCGTGGTCATGGTTCAAGCGGCTTCTACGTGTACAAGTGCTTGGCCCATCTCGCACTATATGTTTGATCTCGGACCGTCACCCAGGGCTTCTTAATGCAGCAGCTGATCATATAGATGGGTTCCTGCCTCTAGTGCATAGATGGTGCATGAGACACTTTGCCGCTAATTTTTGGCGGCGTCAGAGGAAGAAGGAGGTATGTGACAAGGTAAAGGCTCTATTGTGTACATACAGAGCACCAGTTCAAGGAGACAAAGAGAGAACTAGACAAGATGCTAAATGAAGCAGGAAAGGCCTGGTTAGAGGCGCAGATAGAACAGAAGGCTCAGTGGGCGTTAGCATATGACGAGGGGGGTTTCAGGTATGGAATCATGACCACTAACTCCTCGAAGTCTCTCAACCGTGTATTCACCGGAGTTCGATCGTTGCCTGTGTCTGGAATTGTTGAGTTCTCCTTTCATAAGTGCAACTAATATTTTGTCAAGAGGTGGGAACAGAGAGAGGAATATAGCTGAGCAGGGGCGTTTTGGAAAGGTCGGAGCAGAACATTTGAAGAAGGCTGAGGAATTGGCCAAGCAGCACACCGCTGAGCCGTATGGACCCCGCCGCCATATATTTAGTGTACGGGGCAAGGGTGGCACAAGCTTGGGCGGCGAACGTTATGGTGGACGAAACTACCGAGTTGATCTTGAAAAAGTAGAGTGCAGTTGCAACGTCCCTCAGATCATGCATGCCCTTAGCTCTCATATGATCACACCATATCTGTCACCCTTGTATCTCTGTTCGAACACCGTTAGTATTTGGGAGAGGAGCTTCGAGTCATACCTTGACCCGACATAGTGGCCACCTTATCATGGTTATTACTACGTGCCGCATCCGAATCTAATGAAGGTAGGCAAGGGTAGGAGGAAGAAGAAGTGACTCAAGGGGGACATGGACGCTATGAGAGGGTATGGCGAAGACATGTACGGAGGGGGAGACTTCAACGAGACCCATGGCAGGAATCTTTGCTTTGTTTGCAAAGAACCTGGTCACAAGGCTAGCAGGCATAGAAGGCAAGGGCAGCAGGTGCATATAGCATATATTTTATTATATTAATGTTAATTGTTTGCTATGCTATTTAAAACTACTATGTTAGTACATTGAAACTTTAGAGCTATGTTTATTATGATATATGTTTATTCTATAATTTTGCATAATAGTTTATTCCTTTTACATTTACTTTGTTTTTATGCACTAATGTTCCATCAAATTATAGTACTCTTAATGTTTGTTCTAACATATATATTTGAAATTTGAACCAAGATAGGGGATCATCATCCGCAGTACCCTATTCTTGAGGTGCACTACGATAAGGACCACCGAGCCAAGCGCTTGTCGGAGCTTCAGGAGGACTTGGTACCTCTTAGACTACGCACGCACCAGCCGCACCGCTGGGACGAGCGATACCGGTCGTACATACAGCGTGCTGGCTTCCTTGAGATCGTCTGCGTCTTCAACACTGGGCTACCAATCCTCGACCCTGCACTTCTCACTGCTGCTGTCGATAGGTATGATTTGATACACGTTTGCAATAGTACAAAGCATTGATTTGTCTCATTGTTTGAATTAAAAAACTTCTTGTATTGAATTAAAAACCCACATGTGGAGGCCAGAGACACACACCTTCCACCTTCCTTGCGGCGAGATGACTATCACAATGCAGGACATGAAGATGATTCTGTGTCTATGGTTGGGGGGTCTTCCAGTGACTGGTATCCTTGATAACGATCATTGGATGGACTTGGTAGAGCAGTTCTGTGGTAGAAGACCACCCGAGGACGAGGATGCTACGAGAGCAATGTAAGAATTTCTATGTTCCAAACATTTACCATTTTGACACTAGCACATGCAAGTCTTTGGTTTGTCTCTTATATCACAAATATATGTTATGGTCAAAGTCTGTCGTTGATCTACATATTCTGCAAATTATTTTGCTATTTAAATGGAGGGTTTAGTACATAACTTTTATGATGTGTATTGTCTTTGCCTAATTTAATGTTTATTTTTGTTCCCTCAGCTCTCATGTAATTGTCCTTCAAAAATTTCAGAAAACATCCGGTGTCAGTTCGGTCTGGATAACAGAAAACTTCGGGGCGCCGCTACACCCAGACGCTCCAGAGCAGGAGATCGAGAGGTATGCTAGGGTGTGGCTGTGGCACTTCTTAGGCGCCATCCTGTTCCCCGACGTGTCGGTTAACACCATCAGCTGGGCCTTCCTCAACATACTGAGCCAGCCATGGGAGAATATAGGAGCGTACAGCTGGGGCAGCGTGGTCCTAGCATGGATCTATCATCAGCTCTGCATTGCCTGCCAACGCAGTACAGGAGGTGCCAACCTAGGAGGTTGTTTCCACCTACTACAGGTTTGGTGTTGGGAGTGATGGCCAGTCGGGAGGCCCGTTGTTCACGGTTTACCTGTAAATGCATCGATTTTTTATTTTTCTCAAACTTGATGCCGCACTTGTGACTGACTATCCTATTCAATGCAGGCATAGAATCACGTGGACGTAGGACCGACTGCTCTGTATGTCTGGCAAGAAGCAGAGGTAGTTAGAGGGAAGCCGAAGCATTGGTACATGCAGTACTTGGACACGCTAGACGTCCTGACACAACACTAGGTAACGACCACTTTGATATTGCTAGTCGGTGTTGTTGCTTTTTTATTATTCCAAAACCCTAACGGTAGTTACCTAACTTTCAGGTGAATTGGTGTCCGTAGTCCAGATTCGAGCTAGAGGGGTACCTGAGTCCTCGCACTGAGGAAGAGTTGGACGAGTGGCTTTTTAACGGGCCACTAATTTCCATCCATGTGGTCGAGATGCACTACCCTATAAGGGTGTATAGGCAGTTCGAAAGATTGCAGCCATGCCCACCGCCGCTGTACACAACCAACAGAAAGTTGCACGGGTGCGACAACTAAAATATAATAATTTAGCAGTCATATTCATACATACAACCACTAACTTACATTAAACTTGTAGGTACGATCGAAGGAACAGGTACAAGGAGAAGAATTGGGCCATGCCGCAAGCCCTGTTCATCCACGAATGGGATAGTCAGCAAAGGGTCCTGATCACCAAGATACCACCACACGACCAACGCAACTTCGACCGCTACCTTCAATGGTTGCATAGGAGTACCCGCACACATAAGCAGGCCCCCTACACTAACAAGCCAATTGGTGAGGACAAAGACGAGGATGACATCACTGATGCGTACGACGAGGCGATAAGGATGGAGACACAGCTTCAGAGAGCCCCGCTACAGAGATACGTGGTAAGAAATTTGAATTTCAATATAACTGCATGTCGGCGTTCCTATGAATTGTAGTGATACGAACTTAGCTTGCTTGTGTATGCAGGCATCACAGTTGACAAGTCTGTCCAACCAAGCAGTCGTGCGACTTCACAAGACCAGAGGGGAGCCGCACGGCATTCTACACATCTTCATCGATGTATATTCTATTCTCAGAGACATGACAGTGGTAAAATGGTTCCCATGACTCATTCATTCGTGTTTTCTTTTTTTGCAGAAAGTGAGGAGGAGCTGCAAGAAGCTGGCACAAAAGCTCAGCTGCGTGGATACTCCATGGGAGATGCCCTATGACCTGGACCTATCTAGTTCCTTACGCTCGAGCACTATGTCGACACAAGCAGGTTCCTCCGACACAATGGCTGGTGGGACCTCTTATGTTCGTACTCCCGGCATTGAGGAGGACGAGGATGAGGAGTATGAGAATGAGGACGAGGAGGAGGACTATGATGAGATTCGGATGTCTCAGCTTGGTGATGCACCATTTCCTACATAGTTCGACGTACCGGTACTTGAAACAACCCTTCGCCATATACGTCACAATTACTTAAACATTGTAAGTAACAATGCCTATATTGTAATTGCAGGGTCCTAGTAGTTACACTCAGCAGTACCGCCAGGTGTACTGCCAACAAGACCGTACCGACATTGGATTCACCCCTAACATGCTGCCTTCACATCCGAAGAGGCAACGACGTCCGTGGTCACCATATACTCCTGGGTCGTAGGAGTTCTTTAGGATGCACTTGTACTCGGACACCCATATACTGATGGAACATGTAGTATGTCGAGTAATGTCAAACTTATGTATTGATGAACTTGTGTTGTACTTATGACTTGCTGAACTTATGTCGAACAGTGGTATTGTCGAACTTGCGATGAACTTGGGACGCGTACAAGTTAGTATTGCTGAACTTGTGTATTGATTATCTCGTGCACTTATCCTTCCTGTTGACCTATTCATTAAATCGACATGACGACATAATAGAAGTGCCTTGTTCCTTTTGCTGCCGCTTTGACCGTCGCGCCATGTTGGGCGCTGGCCCAACTCCCTTCTGAGCGCATCAGCACCAGCATTGTAATACCATTTTTCATGGCGAAAGTTTAATGAGATAACACAATGTCCGTTACAAAAATGAAACAGTGTTTGTTACATTGGTACAATACATAAATAGTTCAAATGAAACACAATACATCACCGAGAAAGTTTTACTACGATATAAATACCAAATCTAAAACATTGAACTAGCACACATGTACCAATCCTCAGTCTAAAATATACTGAGTAAGCAACTCGTTATCCGAGTATCAGTCCTCTAACACAACCTCGTTGTTGTGGCTAGGCTCACCGGTATTGTCCTGATCAGCCTGTTGCCTGTAGTAAGCTGCCTCCGCTTCACCTGCGGCCTCTGTGGCCTGAGTCAAGAACGCATCCTCCTCCGTCTGGCTTATGTGGCTACGCTCACCTGCATTGCCTTGATCTATCTATCGCCTATAGTAAGCGGCCTCCACTTCATCTGTGGCCTGAGTGAAGAACGCGTCGTCATCCTCCTCCGCCAACAAGCCCGCCTCTGCTAGAGCAATGAGCTCGCTCAGTCTGCTAGTGTCATCCTCAGCCTCCTCCACCTGCAAGCCCGCCTCTGCTAGAGCGATGAGCTCGCTCAGTCTACCAATGTCATCCTCAGCCTCCTCCACCTGCAAGCCCGCCTCAGCAAGAGCGATGAGATCGCTCAACCTTGCAATGTCGTCCTCATCCTCGTCCCCCTTATCAGACAACACAATCGGAGATTGAATGGTGCGACTATAACTTCATTTCCTCAAATCATGCATGGGCCACCTCTACAGCATGGTCCTCGCTACATCCAATCCCTTCATGTATGAAATGCAACAAGTTAGCAACGCGATTATATTATATTTAAAAGCAGGCAATAAAAATAACAAGGCTTCCAATGACTCAATGGCACACAATGCAACAACATGGTCGTTCAAGACCTGCATCTGTACTCTTTTCTCCTCCTTTGCCTCCTTCATTGCCCTCTCCTCCTCTAACGCCCTCTGTCTCTCCAATCCCCATTTGTCAAGCCCAACATCGATCGGGTTACGAATACCGCACTGTCTAGCAAACTCACGCATCTTGTTTTTGTGATATTTAACGAATAGGTTGACATAGTCAGATCCATATCCCCTCTTCTATGCAATTACTTGCCTCCCATTTAGTTCATCCAAGAACTTAGCTTGACCATCATAACATTCCCACCTGCATTTCCTAGTGCTCTGTTCAAACGAAAAATTATACCATATATGTCTTAGCAAAAGAAATAAAATACGATTTCATGTTTACCATAAAAATAACCAACCTCATCATAGTCAACCATATGACCGCAATAATGGCCTATTCCAACCTCCGAAGGGACTAGACCGTAGTTGGATTTAACACCACATTTGCACTTGACTGGAGGTGCTTTCTAAATTAACCTTTCTTTTTTCTTTTCCTTTGCCTTTGGTGGCTCTGGCCATGATTCTTAGGACCGTAGAGCCACTCATTGAAACGACACTTCACAAATCCATAACGCTATAAGATAATACATTAGTACATGCACATATATAGAGCTAAACATTTACACAGATACACTTTCCACTTACTTCATGTTTGTTCGGACACACAAACTCCAATATATTCTCAAGGTTTATCACAGCTTGATCTCCGCATTCACACAGAAGAGGTTCCTCGAGTCGTCTAACTATGGCTAGGTGCTTCTCCTTAGCCGTCATTGGCGGGGTTAGGGGGGTGGAACCCACCGCTGGAAGTGCTCACGTGGATGTCTCCCTCTACACCAATCGTCGAAAAAGAGGTACCTAGGGTCAAACTTGTCTGCACCGTCGATCCACTGAAAGAAAAAGCACTTCTCATGGTCCTACACAATAAGATTCCAACAAAATATTAGTAGCCTACTTACACAAATAAAGAAAAAAAGATAGTGGAAACAATTACTTACATTAAAATGATTGCATGTGTAGAAGAAACGCGCCGCTGTATCTGGATGTCTCGATTGAAACACGTCGCCCGGGAAACCACAGTCATAGTTAGGGACAGGGAGGTCAAGAGGGATGGGGGCATCTTTGCTAGACGCGTTGGGGTATCATTCTCGAGGACGACCCCATTTTCGCCAAAACTCTTCCCGATATATTTCTTGCATCTAACAAAACGGTTGTAATTTAACAAACAAAAATCAAAGCATTACAAATTAATGTCAATGAGAACCATTTTCATTACAACAAATAAAATATAACCTACACTTTGGTGCAAACTCTATCTTAGATGCAAATATGAAAACTATATAAAAACTATACTTTGGTCAGTAAAAAATAAAAATTGGTACATCAACAGTGTGTCCATATATTTATTCACATATAAAAGTTGAGATGCAAACTCAAACAAACAAAATACATGGTAATCATAATTCTAACTAACCAATTAACCTTAATCTTGGCAATCATAATCCTAATCCTTCAATCCAACGTTCTAACGAACTCATATTTTCCTCCATACCCTAACTACTCATTCAAATCATTCGATCCACCGTGGAGGCCGAGGAGGAGCATCATTACCTTGACAAGGTCAAGGAGGAGCTTCGGGGAAGGTAGGGAGAGGAACGACAAGGGAGGGAAGTTCGGCAGCCGGCCGTGGGGGAGCCGGGAGGCAATGGTGCAGCGGTGCGGACTAGGAGGCGCGGCGGCGGGGGCAGGGCGGCACGAAGGCGGCTGCTGTGCGGCGCGGAGTGAAACAAAGAGGGAGGAAAGGGAGTGAGCCGCGGGCCTATATTTGGCTCTGTCGTGCCCTGGCGGGTGGCGCGTCACTGCCGCGCCGTGATGCGTGGCGCGTCACAGCCACGCCCTAATCGGTGGCGCGGCAGAGCTGGCCATGTCACCGGTCAGCGGCCCTGGTCGCTGTCACGTTGGCAGCCTCACCGCGCCCCCATGCATGGCGCGACAGCTTTAATCCGCCGCGTCGTGCGAATAGACGCGGCCAAAAGTGTTAGATTTTAAAAAAATTAAACAGTGTCAGTTTTAAAATTAGTTTAAAAAATGTGTTAAAAATAAAAAAATTCTATCCGGTGAACCTCTGAATCTCTTATGTTGGGGAATAAAAAGTTCTAAACCCAACTAGATTTCTCGGGTGGTGGTCACCCGGAGTAGCACCGGAGCATGCAGCTTACTAGCAGTTGAAGCTTAAGGGCTAGTTTCTGTTGGACTAGTCTCAGGGTGGCCAATGGAAATCTCTGGTGGTTGCACCACCAGGAGCACAGGAGGAAGTGTCTGGGACTGTTTAGTCCAGATTTATTTCTGGCCGTTGGTTTTGATTAATCCTTTCTCCGGTGTGGCTTGTCCGATGCTCACTAGATTTATCCGGTGTGTACGCAGATAGCCCACCAACTTGGCCCAATGGTTAGTTTTGAGTAGGGGCTTATAAATAGGGGGTGTCTCGGCCCTTAAGGGGTCTCTTGGCATTCTAACTGATACACACCTCCCTTGAGAGCTCAAGAACACCTCCCACTCACTCTCTTGCTTAGAGATTGATCAAAAGTAAGGTTGGGTAGAGATTGATTGAAACTGAGATAGGTGGTGTCGTGGTGGCTGCGTGTAGATGTCAAGGCTCACTTCTCTAGATGCTTGGAATATGGGAGGATGCCCTACCTAGCCTTAGCTCTGGGCCAGCGGTATTGTCGCAACCAGTGTCATTCACCTTCTTTAGGCATTGTTGAAAATTTCATTCAGTCAGTCTGCTTGCTGGTGTTGGTCTTGGGCTGAAAGCCCTTTCCTTGGTTGTTGTTTCATCCAATGATGATGGCATCCATGGATGTCACTCCCCCTCTTGAAGGTGTCATTGTTGTGCACCTTCCCCCGTGCCTCCTCCACTCGATCTGTTGTTTCTCTTGCTGGTTTTGCTCCTTGTCAAGCCTATGTGTGCCCCGTGTTCTTCGCAACAGTCTGTCCTACTGGAGTGCTTGGCTTAGTTGCCATCATTTAGCTCTCGTGGCGGATGCTTTGTCACCTTCTTCCCTAGTGGATGCTTGGCTGCTGTTGGATTCTCTAGTGGGTGATTTGCTGTCGATGTTGACCTGCTCCCCTCTCTGGCACATACTTTGGTGCCGAGTGCGCACTGGCCTCTCACCTTGTGGTTGCTTTGCCTCCAAGGTCAATTTGGTCTTCTCGGGCGGATGCTTTTGCAGCCGTTATTGCTAGTTGTTCGTCTTGTCTTTCTAGGTTGATACTTTGCCACTACGACTATGTCCCCTCTGTAGGCAACATTTGTGTTGATTTGTACCTTCTTCTCACAGGTTTAGCTTGGTAGGGTTTTGGGGCGGTGGGTCCTTCCCCATCATTGCTCTTTTTTTTTCTTTTACTTTGGTTTGCTTCATGTCACTTACCACTGGCTTGATGGTTTATAATATGTGCTACGAGGGCTCTCTTGCAGCTACGTTGTGCAACTCTCTTACTCTTAACGAAACACATGCTATGACACATTCACGAAGAAACCTGACAAAATATAGTTACTTGGCAGAAGGTGCATTATATCGGTAGCTCAATTGCTAATGCAACTACAATCAATCACATAATAATAACGACATTGGTGATGAAAGAACGGATATTGTGATTGTCGAACTCCATTAGCTTGGGATTGGAGTGGTTGTCAGCCAATCGTTCCCTATGAATCTCATCCAGAATGACAACAAGAGCCGCGATGAACACGTAGTCAACATGCGGGAACACAGTAACAACAAAGGTGTCCTTTCCCAGCAGTATATGTTCGTGGCTGTGTACTTGTGGTTTATCTGCAGCATCAAATCAAATTAAATATTTATAGAGCTCTGAAGATGATTATTAATTATAAAACCTTCCAAACCAGATTTTGCACTCACTTGAGCAATCATGGTGTCCGAATTGCCAAGATAAAAGCCGCACGATCTCTCAAAGTAGCTACCCTTGATCTTGAAATCACATACTTGTTGTGCATTGTTCCTGGCCAGAAAAACGTCAACCTGTCTTCAGTTGGAAGACTGAGGCTTTCTTCACTGTAAAGAGCAAATCGCTTGCGTTCGTGCTGTCCCCTCTGAACACACTTCCCATCTATTGTGCATACTAAGTACTCCCTCAATCCCAAATTATAAGACGTTTGACTTTTTTGTCCTAAGTTTGATCACTCGTCTTATTTAAAAAATTTGTGCAAATATAGTCAAATTTAAGTCATTCTTGAAGAATTTTTATTAATAAACCAAACCACGACGAAAGAAGTGATATTTTACACAAATTTTTGAATAAGACGAATGGTCAAACTTGGTGTCAAAAAAGTCAAACGTCTTACAATTTGGAATGAATTGAGTACCTGATAACAACATTTAAATATTTTCAAGCTTTAAACAACAGCTTCAAATTTTTTTGTATTTCCCACTTCAAACTAACATTTGTAAGAGTAGTGCACCTTATTACGTGATGGCAACATTTTTATTTTAGGTCACTAAATTCAGACTGACATGGTAATTATCGTTGACTTGAATACTTATGTAGTCTCTGTTCTTCTGTGAAGCTTGTTTTGTTCTCAAAGCATAGGCCTTCTATTATTAAGCAGATCGATGTAATGATTACAGACTTTGAGACAGTAATGATTTACGATGTCCTACTGAACACGATCTGATCCTGATCGAGCCCACAAACGAAAGAAAGAAAAACAGAGGTCCGTACGTGTGTCTACTACGTACCTTCTCCCGCATGGAGAGGAGGGGCTGGCCGGCGGCGTCGAGCAGGACGCGACGGTCGTGGATGCTGAAGATGGCGCCGTTGACGCGGAGCATTTCAACGCCGTTGGCGTCGGTGACGACGAAGTCCCCACCGGAGAGGCTGATGGCCTTCTTGGTCACTGTCAGCGGCACCGCGTGCGGCGCACAGAACTGTGGGGTCACCACTGCCACGGGTGAGGGTGCCGGCGCCGGCTCCTGGGGCGGTCCTCCGTAGGGCGCCGCCATTGGGGATTGCCGCTACGACGCCGGTGCAGCAGCGCTCGCGCTTGATATATCGGTGAGTTCAACTTCCACCGCGGCGGCACGCGCCTGTCCTAGCCTAGCAGTAGCAGTGGGTGCAATTTTTGCATTTTGGTCCCTTTTGAAAATATTTTTTACAAAAAGACCTATGCCAAAACGTTTGCTGAAAATAGATCATTTTTAGCCGTCTTAGAACATGACGCCAAGGTATGAGGGTCGGCGTAGGTCTTGCCACGTCACGGATGACCCCGGTCGACGGCGACACGGTGGCGCATGGGGTCCGACACGTCGGCGTTGTGTCAGCCAACGCCACAGGCCCAACCTCAGCGCGGTGGGACTACACGCCGAGCTATTGGCACCATCTGGCGCGCGGCCCAGGCGGCCCAACAACGCTTCGTGGCCCAATAGCTCGGCGTGGGGTCACTTAACGCCGAGCCACCAGACTCGGCGCGGCCCGACTCAACGCCGAGGTCTGTACTCTTGAAGCCGCGCCACGGCCCCCTTCTTCTTCCTCCCTCCATTCAGAAGACTGCAATTGGGCCCCCTTCTATCCGAAGACTGCAATTTATGAAATAGCGAATGCACAACGATTACACTCACATCAAAACTAACAATGGCATGTCACAAACTAAACCTAGCATGTCTTAGGGGATTGAAAGAAACAAGTGATACAGACGTTGCAAAGGTACTACGATTACACACTCACATGAAAACTAACAATGGCATGTTGCAAACTAAACCTAGCATGCCTTAGGAGATTGAAAAGAACAACTCATACAAGCATTCCATATTCGGATTGACTAACAAAGGTTGGTTCTAATAATGCTCCTACATATTGAACTGAGTTGCGCCTTCCCCATAGTATCCTCCAGTTGACGGTGGCGGTGGCGGTGGCGGTGGAGAAGGAGGCCCGTGCTTCTTATGGTAACGGCAATCGGCAGATCTGGATTATTGCATAGTGCCTCCTCGCATTATTGTTGTTGTCGTCGTCCGACTTGTCCTCATTACCACTTCTGGGCCATACTCTAGGTCAAAGATGCGTCCACAGAGATATGTGATGTCTTTGTTGATGGGGATAGATAGGAGGAGGGTCAACCCATCTAGTGAAGCCACAGATTATCGGACAACTTGAATCTCGAAAACCCATCTACCAATAAGTACTACTACAAACCAAATGCAAATCTAAAAAAGGAGAGAGTTCAAAGGAAATACAAATCCTCGCGGGCATCTGAAGAAACGACGGCCTCCACCGTCATAGTCGTTGTACATCTGCACAATGCAATCCAAACCGTGGCGGCATTTTGGCCAATCTTCAATGCGCTTGTCGTATGATCTAAGAGGTCTCTCACGGGTGAAGTCACTCTTCCTCTCCAAAGGAAATTCCTCTATTGGTTCTTCAAAAGAATCAGGACCCAGAGAACCCTCCCACACAATCGGAGGTCCCTTCCTCACCCCCTTTCCTCTCCCTCCGCCGAAACCCTTTCCACTCGAGGAACCTCCGCTCGACATTTGCTAAAACTAAACCAGAAAACAAGTTGTGTGGATGTGGAGCAAGACATGGAGCACTATATATAGAGATGAAGGCAGGTTCACCATGAATGCTACTTGACAAAAAACTTGTGTGCATACTCATTTATTGAATCTGCAAAGGCTAGATGCTTCATCTGAAAAGCCTACAACCATGACTAGTCATTTCATCTGAAAAGGCTACACCTGTGTTTTGTCACTTCATCTAAATGCAGTACACCACTCTGATATTAATTCATTGCATATACGGATACAACAGTAAACGAATCTAGGCTTTTCAGTAAGTTTTCAAATAGACTTTTCATTGACTGCAACAGTACTTGTAGCCCTTTCAGTGACTGCAACAGCACAAGTAGCCTTTTCAATGATACAAACAGTAGCACTACAGTCCTAGGATAGTTAACGAAGTACAGGGCATAAGACCATCTGAAATAAAAGCATAATGCATTACAATATAATAAAAAAGTCCAGGGAATAAGTTCATCTGAAATAAAAGCATAGTGCATTACAACATAGTAAAAAAAGTCCAGGGCTACATGACATCGCTCATGAATAAACCAAATACCTACTGAGTGCAACGAGGCCACTTTCCCTTCCTCTGGGCATCGGGATTCTCCTCCATCACTGCCTTCGCTCGGCGCACACGCTCAAGCTTCTTCTCCCTCTCCACCCTGTACCTAGGGTTTTTTATTTGTTGCACAAATAATGAATAAACATTGGGATTACCTTGGAATACGAGCTTTACCACACTTTGGCATCCTAACGTTACGTAGAAAAAAATCAATCCAAAGTACCTTTCAACGAATGTAAAGCTACTAACACTAAATCACCATACCTCCCAAATAAGCTTTTCATTACAAACCCTAAGCAAATTTGAATCCCAACAAACACAAAATTTAACTCAATGATTATAAACCAGAACATATACAACAACAACAACCATACATTTGGGTCATTCAATCATTTGAACCACCATACATTGCACGAATGACATGAACATGAACCAAACCTATAATGCCAAGTTCAAAAAAAACACAAACAACCGAATCTAAATGGATGAAATGAAAGAGGGGAAAGAGGAGTACGTTGGCAAAACGTCAAAACCCTCGATCTGGCCTCCCAAGAGCTGGATTTAGGATTTAGGGTTCGTGGGAAGAGAGAGGGAGTGGGAAATGGCCACATGTTGGTTCTGAATGGAGGGAGGAGGAAGAAGGGGGCCGTGGCGCGGCCTCAACTGAGCGAACCTCGGCGTTGAGTCGGGCCGCGCCGAGGTTAGCGTCTCGGCGTCATCTGATCGTACACCGACCTCTTGGCCCATGAAGCGTTGTTGGGCCGCCTGGGCCGCGCGCCAGATGGTGCCAAGAGCTCGGCGTGACTCCCCATAGCGCCGAATTGAGGCCTGTGGCGTTGGCTGACACGACGCCAACGTACTGGGCCCCATGCGCCAGCCCCGGAGTCGTCGGTGACGTGGCAAGGACTCGGCGTCGTGTCAGTCGACGCCGACCTTCATACCTCGGCGTGATTTCCTAAGACGCTTAAAAATGGTCTATTTGTAGTAAAAGTTTTGGCTGGGGTCTTTTTGTAAAAAATATTTTAAAAAGGGATCAATATGCAAAAATTTCACTAGCAGTGGCAGCTTTGTGGCGGGTATACCGCAAGACACCTTTATCTCCCAAGTTCTAATCCAATGTTATCTTCACCAGGGCCGTTGGGGTCGGCCTCAGTTTAAAATATAAACAGAAGGGAGGCAGGCACGCGGTAGACTGAAATTTCGAGGGCCCTTCGATATAAAAGGAGACATACATATTCTGCTTGTGCTGCTGTGGCGGTTTGGCCACCAAACATCAGGGTACACTGTAAACAATTCCATGTTTTCTAATGGTGTTTTTTCCATGTAAGTTCCTAATCGACGTAGCCCTGCCGGATGATAATTTTGAATAATGTTTAGTGTCGGTTCGGTGGAGTTTGGAGACATAAGCCAATATTCAAGTTCTTATCTCACACGCACGTTCCTTTTCGTATGACCAAAATAGCTATATTGCTATCAATTAAACGAAGGTTAGCTTGGTTATAAGGCCCTCTTTGGAATGCTTCTAGGGGGTGGAAGGCGATCAAAACATCCGGTGAGTTATTCTAGTGGGATTTTTGCATAATCTTGTTCAGCACTTTACATATGCTTTCCACTGAGTACAAGATTATCTAGAATACACAATATTTTAGGGCGGAGAAATAGTATTTATGCAATAGACTGCTAGCTTTGTTAACCTAAATGGTGACATGTCTAGAATTAAGGAAGAGAAATGAAGAAATAGGTTCTTAGACAAGATACGGATCCAGGATCCAAGATACGAAGAGATGTGATAGGTACATATGGTAAAGAGAGAACCTTCTGAACATCCAAGCTAGTTAAATTTTTTAGGCGTGTAGTGTCTACGTGACTCGTCAATTTTAAAAAGGATGTCATAGTTTCTGAACTGGGACTACCATGATCGGAGTTGTTGCCTTGGGCTTTGGAAAACTATAGGTGGTGGAGCTAGAAGGTATGCATAGACCAGATGTTTTATAATCATAAACGCGTGGACTGGATTAACGATGGATATTGTGATGGTGATGAATGATAAAATCATGGATGCTAATCGAGGAGATGTTTGTTGTTGATTGGGTTCACACCGGCTGTTTTTTCTTAAAGATTGGGAAGAAATCCCGAAAACAGCTTTCCAGCACCATTGCTATAACAAATAACACTAGCACAAATCGACAAGAATATATGAACATGCAACTAGCATTGCAAACTACATCAGGTGCAAGGTCATATATGCTCACAACAATCACAGGAATTTTTCCCATAAAAGGGCAACCTGCCACATAACATTCACGAGCTCATGGAGTGATAAACAAGCTGTCTACTTTTGATCCAAGAGAAGGCCCAATTTATCAGTTTATCAATCGGGGATGAACATGATAATAAACAACTGCCCAAATTACAAATAAAAGTTTTACATGTCAGTGATGACATCGAATATTGTGGTTCCATCGAACCGTTCCCTATGAATCTCATCTAGAATCACAACAACAGCCGTGATGAACACATAGTCAACATGCGGGAACACGGTAACAACAAAGGTGTCCCTTCCCAGAAGTATGTTCGTCGCTGTGTATCTGCATCACCAAAGTAATAAATACAGATCATATCTATAGAGCTCCATCCAAAGATGCTTATTAATTGCAAAACCGTCGAAACGATATTTGGCACTCACTTGAGCAACCATGGTGTCCGAATTGCCAAGGTAGAAGCCGCATGATCTCTCGAAGTAGCTGCCCCTGATCTTGAAATCACATCCTTGTTGTTCGCTGTTCCCAGCCAGAAAGACATCCACCTCGGGCTTCAGTTGAGAGATCGAAGCTTTCTGTAAAGAGCAAATCGCTTGCGTTCGTGCTGTCCCCTCTGAACACTTCCCATCTATTGCGCATACTAAATACCTGATAATGCGCCATTGTTAGGTGGTAATGCTTCATTCCACACTCATTCCACACTCTACTTACTGATCATGAAAGTATTCAAGTCAACGATCGATCCAACTGGACACGATCTGATCGAAGCAACGAGAGCCCACAAATGCAAGAAAGAAACACATCAAAGCCTAGGAATGCAGTCATTCTGTTTTGTTTATTATTACTTTCTCTCGCATGGAGAGGAGGGGCTGGCCGGCGGCGTCGAGCAGGACGCGGCGGTCGTGGACGCTGAAGATGGCGCCGTTCACGCGCAGCATTTCAGCGCCGTTGGCGTCGGTGACGATGAAGTCTCGACCAGAGCGGCTGATGGCCTTCTTGGTCACCGTCAGCGGCACCGCGTACGGCGCACAGAACAGCGGGGACACCACCGCCAACGGCGCCGGCGCCTGGTGGAGAGGGGGAGCTCCGTAGGGCACCGTTGCCATTGAGGAATGAGGATTGCAGCAGCGCTCGCGGTGGCACGCGTCTGTCCTAGCTGTAGGCTGTCGCAGTCGCAGCTTTGGCGCGGGTCGTTGGGATCGCGGGGTCTGGACGACCTCATCATCAGTTTATAAACAGAAGATGGCAAGCTAGGCGCGGCCGCGCGGGCGCTGCGGTGTTCAGTCTTATCCGCACACCGTCAGATGCACCTCCCATTACGTTGGAATCTATTCATTTGGGATTGAACTGATCAACGGTTTGCCACAAAAACTAGCTAGTTCAACTGATCCGCTACAGAACCGGTTTGGTTCGACCGGTTCTCACTAGTTCAACTGCATGGCCCATCTTTTACCTGGGCACGAGCTACTAAGGCTATGGGTTATGGGTTTCTGAAATGCTTAGGCTCGGACGCCTACGTTGGTGGGCCGCGACGCCAACCTGAACGGCCCAACATTCCATTGCGCTCGCTTAACTAAGAATTGTTCAACCAGTTTACTCTACTCCAAAAATAAGACCAAACCATACTCTCCACTCGGCGAGTTCTCCTCGCCGCCGCAGCATGGTCCACGACGACCCCTCTGGCACGACGTTCTTCACTGCGCCCCGCCGCCCGCCTGCCTTCATCCTTCCTCCCTACAACACTTGAGCGCCACCGCGCGGCTTCTTCCCTCTCCACCATGCTCACTGACTAATGTGTGATTTCCATTCTGCATCGCACCCCCGCCCGCTTCCGTCTCTCTCTCTGGCGACAGCTCGCGCTAGGAGCAGCGACCAATCCGCCTTCCCCTCTCTCTCTCCATGGCACCCGGTCCGCTGCCTCCCTCGGCAACGGTCTCCAGCAGTAATGCGTGCGAGATCGGATAGGGGCCAATGTTTTCCTAAACGCTAAACGGTAAACAGTCGGTCTCCTACCATTTAGCCATTATTCGGGCTAAACAGTCCATTAAACGGGCTAAACGGCCAATTAAACAGGCTAAACAGATGATTAAACAGAAACGACGTACCACCGTATAGCGTTTACACGGTGTTTAAATGGGCTAAACGGCCATTTAGGCGAACGGTGGGTAGGGGCGACTCCTCCAGCAGGAGCGACTCGCGCTAGCAGCGGCTACGATGACAGTGACCAGGATGCAGATTTCCAGAATCGGCCGTTCCCCCGCTCTTTGTTGCGTCGTATGGAAGAAGAAGGGTGAAAACTGCATGTTTCAAGTGTATGTTTCAAGTGTTTTAGATGTTTCAGAGGTATGTTGAAAGTGTTGTATATCGATGTTGCAAAAGTAGATCGGGATGTTGCACATATTGTAATGGCTATATATGTATGTTTCAAGTGTATGTTCTAAATGTTTCATATATGTTCCAGACGTATGTTGCAAGTGTTTTATCTAGATGTTGCAAAAGTAGATCTGGATGTTACATATACATGCATGTTGCAAGCATATGTTTCAAGTATTTTCAAATGTTTCATATTTATATTTGCAAGTGTTTCATCTATGTTGCATATGTTTCTATTGGTTTTCAAATATTTTTCAGGCGTTTTCGCAAGTGTTTCAGATATTTGTTTCAAGTGTTTCATCTGTCTTCTTTTGTATGTTACAACTGTTGCATTTGAATGTTTCAAAAGTAGATCGGGTGTTGCACATGGGATTCGCGTGAGAAGCGGCTGGTAGCGTGGGCCCACTGCTAGCTGGTGCTCTCACTTGCTCCTTGTGTGGGCACCGTTCGGACGCTAACGTCCGGATCGGACGTCCGGGCTCTAGCGGGTCCGTATTGATTTTCTTGTCAACTCGTGAAGCAGTTCGGTAACTTTTACTATAGTCTATAGTGCGAGTTGTGGTGGCTGGTCAGCTGGTGTGAATGTGTGTGAACGTATGTGCTGTGTGTGCTTTTCTCCTAAAATAATGTGTGGAGTGTAGACACTGAATTATTATTAACAAAGCTATGGAAGATCACTTTGATACGTAACATATAAATGAATGCAAATACAAATGTTTAAAATTGAATTCAAATTCAATTTTTTTTTTGAATTTAATGATAGAGTCCATCACATCTCATCAAGTCAATTTTCATGACCCAATGGTCGTTCCAACTTAAACATTTCAAAAACACCCTTGGAAGCTCGAACTTTTCAAAAACACGCTTGGAAGCTTGGAACCCTAACCAACATCTCCCTTGGACTCCGACCTGAACCCCTACTACACACAGTAGCGCGTTGGATCCAAGTCTCCGTCAACTCTGGCATAAGGCCATAACCCTTTTAATCCGCCTATTGCGATGGACAATCTCGTCTAACTAATGAAAGCCTCGGGTCTCAACTCTCAATGGACAAGGACCCAAATCTAGCTAATAGACATCACAACACCTCCTAGTCAAACCAAGTCAGCTCTGATCAACCCGATCGCGTGTGAGGTACGCATATGATGAGCTGTCATGATCATCCACGGTCACCCGGACTTCATGACAGGCAGGCACCACTACTAATGATCCCTATTTTGGATACGCATGATACATGTTCATTATGTGTTGCATAACATTCAGTGATGTTTAATCAACAAATATGACTTCAATAATCTAGCTCAACTCGCCTAGGTAATGTTGGCCTCTTCAACTAATATATAAACGGGTTTGGGACGATTAGTATGCTTAGTTGGCCAGAACCGGTAGAAATCAAGTGTGAGCGGGAACACACTCTCGCACGTGTAGATGATTCATTGAGTATAGCCAACACTAAAACTTGCAATTGGGTTCAACTTGACTTAACCTTGAACTTGTTTAAGGTCAACTTTCAATTTGATTTGATTATGAACTTGATGTGAGTTTCAACTCAACGTGGGGTAAGGTCAATGCAAGTGTTGGATCTCGAGTGGTGTAGCTCATGGAGTAGCTAAGGATTTTCCTTTGGGATAGTAAGGAGTAACCCCCGTATAGACCACATGTTGCAATGGGAGTGGCAAGTTGAGTACTTAGTGGTGACTTGCTAATCGTGTGGATTCGGCTCGGGATGTAGCGTGAGGTAGCTCATGAAAAAGTACCTCGACTCATTATTGTACCATTCATGGGCTAGAAAGCCACATTAAGGAAATGTTGGAACCTTGAGGCAAGCCTTATTCGAGCATGGATATGGAGGTTCACCACTTGTCTGCATGTGGGTATAGTTGTACACCTCTGCAGAGTTTTATTTGAATGCTTGAAGTCTTCAGATGGAAATTTTGTTGTTCTCTCTTCTAGATTCAGAGTAGTGAGAGCATGATGCAACAACCTTTGAGATGTACATTGATCACTTGCTCCTTATATGAAAACTTAATGAGTACAAATTACTGGGGCGTATCCTTGCATATATTGTGCCTAGCCTTGGATCTATTTTCCTAGGGCAAAATTTCTTTGTGGGGTTATTGCATTAGTTTATGTTGTCACTTTTTTGGTGTTGTTCATGGTGTGATAGTGCTTCTTGCACATATTTGCCTCCATATTTGTCAAATGTAGTAATTTTCATCCTGAATAGCTTCCTCATTTAATTGTGTGATCATATTTGTTAACAAGTGGTGAAGACCGCAGCAAAATCTGAAGTGCCAATCTAAGTTTGCCTAAATAGCGATTTGATGATGACCCTTTCTTAAGATGATCTCCCAAGAGATTATTGTTCAGCTAGTTATATTTATTATACCGTAGGATGTTGTGGGGCTAAACTATATAAACTAAACATTTGTACAAGTTTGTTATCTTTTTGATCAGTTACCATTATTGTAGTATTTGTTTCTCAGGACGAGTGGTGATTGATCATTCATTTATTATTTTTGGCCTTCAGATGCTATTGAGCAGCGGCGGATCCAGGAAATATTTTAGGGGGGGGGCTGAACAACACTGCTGCTCGATCTTAAGTCTCAGCCCCCCCTACACTATAAAACTTTGCCTAAAAATTCATATGGACTCTACAGTAATTTGCACTGTTTCGGGATGGGTAGGGGGCTTGAGCCCCCCCCGCCCTACTCTTTGGATCCGCCCCTGCTATTGAGTATCCACATCCCTTAGAAGGGCAACGTGACTACAAACCTTTATTAATGTAAATTGGGTACTCATTTGTCCAATGGATATGGGGAATCAGGTACGAGCAAAAGCGGAGAGGGGAATATGCGCATAAGCAAGATATGGGTGTGCTTATGGGTAGGCGTGGGTGTGCCCATACCCTCCCCGAACGACAGGCCTACTACATGGACTTGGTTATATCCTTGCACATCCATACACTGTTCAATATCTTGTTACATACTCAAACTATAATTCATCACCACAATCGCTTGTTGCTAGCAGTAATCTAGTTTAAGCTACATCTTCAAATCGCAATGAAGGTGAGAAGGACAGCAAGGAAGTTTCTGCATCTTAAAAACCAAGGTGGTGTCCTCAGGCTTATCTCACACGCAAAAAGAGGAGATTGCAGCGAATGGGCAAAGAGAAATCAATGGAGCATCAAGTGGAGGCGATTCTAGCGAAGCCTAAGCAGAAGACAACGTCTACGAAGATTTACCAAGAATTATGGTCGATAACATGATTATCACCCTTAGACACGTGTGTATGCAAGCTGACGCAAAAAGAAAAAAAAGAAAACTTTTTCTTTCAAACTGCTATAACTTTTGATTGATGTATCTGTTTTTTAATTTCGTTTGAACCGGTATGTTATACGTAACGAGGCGAACAAAACTAGACCCTATTTGTATATGTTTCGAAATATTTTATTTTACTAGCAAATTATGTATAATACATGTTAGGAGATTTGTCAAATGAGTTACTACCATATAATACTAAAGTTGCTACTCCAAAAATATACTAGTTGTTACATAGTATGTACAAGCTCGGAGAAAAAAAATCAAAAGAAGTTACTAACATGTTAAAGTTGCTACCATGTAATACTATAGTTGTACAAGTTGAGGAGCAAATTATTAAAATAAACATAAAATAAGCTGTCAACCGAGGAGAAAGTTATTATACAACCCAATCTTCAACCCCTAATCCTAATATTTTCTGTAACCTCTAATCCTAATACTTGCGACCCCTAATCCCAACCCTATCTGCCTTGTATGTGTATGTGTTTTTTTCTTTTGTGGCAACTTACGTGTGTAATGACTACCTTTTTGTGGCAACTTATACATTGTAGATGAAGCAACTAATATGCAGGATTTAGGAACACATTCGAACCTAAAAGAGTGACTGAAAAATAAAATAAAATAAAAAACATAAAAAAAGATCTTGACTGAAAACTGAAACTAAAAAAATGAAAAAAAAATTGACTGAAAACTAAAAATTAAAAAGGAAAAACTAAAAAAATGAGAAAAAAACTAAAATAATAAACTGAAACTAAAATTATAACCAGAAAATAAAATTGATTGAAATAGCTACCAAAAAGCTGAAACTGAAATTGACAACCAAGAAATTGAACTGAAATTGACAAACAGAAACTAAAAACTAAAGTAGACACGATAAAAAACAAAAAAATGAAACATAATACTGAAATTGAAATTACCTAAAACTGAAATTTAAATTGACAACCAGAAAATAGAACTAAAACTGACAAATAGAAAATGAAAAGTAAGGTAGGCACAATCAAAAACAAAATAATGAAACATAAAATTGAAACTAAAATTGACAACAGGAAAATAAAACTGAAATTGACAAATAAAAAGTGCGTTTGTCGTCCTAAAGAAACACGTACTCTGGGTGTACTAAATACATCTCTTTTCTATTTTTTCGCAAAACGTATAAACATACACGCCCTAAAGTCTAAACCGGAGAGGAATTTGTTTTGTAATGTAACAAAAAAAAAGAAACGTGTGGGCTGACACACACCCTAGAGACATATGGGCTGTCGCACGTATGACAAACATGTGGGCTAACGCACATATGGCAGGCCAGGCCGCCGGGCCACTCACGCGCTGGTCACGCGCTAGCCACGTAGCGCGACCGGCAGCGCATCAGCTTTTGCGTATTGAGTTCATCCTATGGAGACGATAAAAAAAATTATATAGAACACCTAGTTTAGAGTTCGGATAAAGAAATTACGGCTCCGGAAAGGTTCATCCTGTAGAACCGACTAGGCCAGGTTTGACCCAATACGAGTCAAAACTCGGAAGTGTGTGCGCGCTCGCGCTTACGTGGACACATATATGAGAGGCTCACGGCCGGTTGAGGAATGCAATGGATCCAAAACACAATTAATCTACTTTTATGCCTTCTCTAAAGCATATCCCTTGCAACCCCATATCTGTTGTTTTACAAGCTTCTCGGTGGAGTCTGTGGGTGAGGTCATGTTCGGCTTACCTCATATTCGGCTTGTTCGACTTCTTTTTTTAACCAGAACAGTATTTTTCTCTCACAACAAATCAGCCGGAACAGTGTTTTCAGCCAGTTTCAGCTAAGTTTCAGACCAGCGAACGGGCCTACGTGGGCTGTTTTACAAGCCCTTGATCGAGTTTGTGGTGCATCTCCCTTGATGGGTCATGGGTCTCCGGGCGGTGTTTGTAGGTCTTCGTGGCAATTCTGCGGAACCCGGCTAGGCGGGGTTTGGCAGCCCTCGCTGCAACTCAGTCCTCGAGCCGTCCGGGCGACCCTCATATGATTCAGGTGTGTTAGGTCTTTGAATATGTGAACTGGACGAGTCTTTTCTGTAGCAATGCAGGGTCTTCTTCCCAGGCAGTATGGACGAGGCTCAGCCGTCGGTTTCAGTTGTGAATTGTGATGCCGCAACGGATAAGCAACATGCCTACCAGCCCTTATTACGCGTTTGGGGAATGAGTGGACTGGCACGCTCTGTTGTCCATGTGCACATAAAACGCATCGCTACAAGACTAAAACAAATCTTGCAAATACGCTTCGAAAAGAAACCAAGGTAGGGATACTCAAGAACTCACATATGAACATCTCTCGGCTTTTCTATGATACTTCAGTTACTAACAAGGAGGTAGGACCTCAAATAAATTTAAACCCTTAATTTTTAAGAAAATAGAAGTAATTTAATAAGTAAATAATCAGGAAAATCTTTCAAGTAGTCTCACAAGTGCCCGTGCACCGTTCATTTAATTAGCTAGATCTAAGAGATATCATCAGATATTTACCTTCTATAAACTAATCGGAAATGCTTCCTACAGGACGTCTGTCCGGACGCCGGCTTCAATTCCTGGGCTTGAGGACGCTCCCGTTGGTGGGCCGTGACACCCAACGGCCCAACACTCGTATCTGCTCGTCCACACGCCCTCAATTATATCCGCTCGTCCAGCCCGCCACGTCTCAGCGCTGCGACCGCGCCATGACTACCCTCCATGGCTCCACCGCGACTATGTCGCTTTGGCGTTCTCCACGGCGTCTGGGCGCCCGCCGGCCATCCCACCCGCCCTCTGGACAACAAGAAGATGTTGTGCTTAAAGCGTATGTTGCAAAATTATGTTTCAGATGTTTTCAGATGTATGTTGCAAGTGTTTCATATAGTGTTGTAAAAGTAGATCTAGATGGTGTATATGTTGCAATGGCTATAAACGTATGTTGCAAGTGTATATGTTCCAAATATTTCAGACGTATGTTGCAAGTGCTTCATCTGAGTGTTGCAAAAGTAGATCTGGATGTTGCATTTGTTGCAATGGCTATGTTGCAAGTGTATGTTCTAAATGTTTCATCTGTTTTTCAGACGTATGTTGCAATTGTTACATCTGGGTGTTGTAGAAGTAGATCTGGATGTTGCATATGTTGCAATGGCTATGTTGCAAGTGTATGTTCCCAATGTTTCATCTGTTTTAGACGTATGTTGCAATTGTTTTATCTGGTTGTTGCAAAAGTAGATTTGAATGTAGGCATGGAGGAAACCCAAGCCCTCGGTGGTCGTGTTGCTGCCCGAGAAGTGTGGCGGCTGCTGGTCTGCCGTGACGGACGACCATAGGAAGCGAGCGAAGGGGACCTCCGGTGACAACGGCGTGGTGGCCAGCAGGTGCAGGCTAGACTCCCGTGGGGGTGTGAGAGGCACGGTAGACGCCTCGGTGAGGCCACGGACACGGAGAAGGCCGGCTGCTGCTGCTCCCTGGTGTATGGGCCGATGGCGAAGATGGAGGCCGCGGACATGGGAACGGCGGGGACGTGATGCCACGGGTGACGCGGGCACGGTGGAGATTGGAACTTGCGGGCGCAGCCAAGGGCCAAACGGTAACGGGCACTGCGGATCAGGCAGGGATGGGGCGTGGAAGCCATGTCCAAACGCTGGCATCTGTTCGGGCGTCCGAGCGCTAAACTAATAATATGATAAATACGTGCATCCTTTATATGCTTTCAATATATGCAAAGTCAAGCCTATTTTTTATTTTTAGGAAATAGGCATAATATCGTGTAATTAGATCCAACAAACATACACATATACATCGATCCCTATCCCTACGTGATAAACGTGAATAGTTGGTGTTGTTTTTTTTAAAATTTAGAGGGTGTTTGGGACTCCGCCGCTCCACGTTTTTTAGCTCCGCTCCATGTTTTTTTTAGCCAAACAATTTCAGCTCTACGCACTCTATTCGAGGAAAAAGAGTGGAGTTATGAGAGCATCTAAAGAGGTGCTCCACAAACTCCAGTTTTTCGTGAAGCTGCTCCACGATGAAGTTTATAGAGCATAGTTTGTGAAGCAGTCCCAAACACCACCTTAACATACATCAATTATGATGGATGCCAACATGTATGCCTTATTCGCTCGGCTGATAAGCCATAACTGAAAGTACTGTTGGCTGATTTGTTGTGAGAGAAAAATAATGTTCGTTGTCTGAAAAAATACGGCTTATAAGCCAAGCGAACGGGGCGGTAGTCAGCGTAAACGCTTATTTGTTCTTTTTTTCCCTGAATGTGGCATAAGATGTGTAACATGCATACATGATGAAGATGACTCTTAAATTTCAATGTAACATATGTGGATTTGTATAACATGCATACACAGCGTTAACTTCATTTCTGAAAGATCACCATGGTTATAGCTTCCATAGTTGACTGCTGCTATATGGTTGGGGTTGAAGCGGATCTGTTCAGTCACGCACTAGTCCAAGCCGTGCTATCTGCTATGGTACTCCAGTCATCTCCATTTTGATTCCTGCCATCCCAAGATATCCTGATTCCAGATCTGCACTTTCTGACTGATTGGGCCATCGTTCAATGCGGGGAGAGAGCAATGACAAGACCATATCCGGCAAAAGCCAGACCAAAGAGAAGGATGGCGAAGTCCAGCACCCACCTCCACAAGGGTATTGACGAGCCTACGATGCTGAGATGGAAGAGAGCGGGCAGCACGAAGGAGAGAAGCGCACACATCGTGCTCCCGACAAATGAGATGAAGGACCCAAAGGCAGGGATGTAGGACGCCACCACTGTCAGGACCGTCACCACAAGAATGCGGCTTGAGTGCAAGCCTATCCACTCAGCGCCACCAACGTTGCGGCAAAGCTTCTGAAAGCATCCGTTGGATCTGAATCTTGTCTCGACGATCTCATGGATTGGGTGCATCATGACTGGGAAAGTGAATGCCAGCGCAATGCATAGGCCAACCTGTCAATTGACTTCAAATTGTTAAGAGAATATCATGATTCAACTATCGATCTATTGTTATCAAATTCCCATATGAAAAAAAATAATAATCCCATGGATGGGCTGCACTATGACTGCAAATATGATTGCTACTCCAACACATAAGCCAATAATGTGTCATGGGATTTCAGACAGTCCAAAGTAATATAGATCTGTGCATTGTTGTCTGTGTCCAGTGTGACATTACTCACTTCTTTTTTTTTAGAAAAAAAGGATATCTCAAATGCATAATTGGTAACTTATAAGGCTAGATCTTATATCTTCAAATATCGTATTACTATTAGGTTGCATTTTCCAATCACAAAAGGAAAAAAAGGTGCAAAGTGATTGATTCACAAAGGCTTTCTCAAATAATCCACATCATGTTTCAGTAAGCAATGGCAACAAGCAAATTAAGAGAACTGTACTCACCTTAACTGCAGCAGACGACCAATTGTTTCGAAGATTAAGTGTTATGATGTCTTTGGTGGCCTCGCCATAGGCCAAGTACCCACACACTCCAAAACAGACATACACGGTTATAATGGAGGCAACTGCTTGAGAAAGTACCCAGCGGAACTTTCTCCGCTCAGCCATTGACGCTTCTAGTGCAAGGGTCATGCTGAATCCTTCGAAACAGAAGACTGCAATACCAAAGGTGAATGGTACTGCCCAAAGTCCATTAAAAGCACTTCTATTTGAAAAGGGATGGTCAAAGAGCTGAAGATCCTCTTTGATAACAATCGCCATGGCAAGGACATTGCACACATCTGCAAATATACTAAATGGAGAAAGGGAAGACAGTGAACGGATGAAGGAGAGTGCTATCTGCAGAGGCAGGAGGATGGCAAAGATGAAGCCAGCTGGTGACATCAACTGGCTGAACGTGGAATGCAGATTTTGGCCAATGAATATTAGGTACGCTACAGAACCACCAGCCTGCGAAACAAGGACGAGGATTTCTGTCAAGCATCGACCTATAGTCCCGAAGCACCTGTCACCCAAATCCCCATATGTGTAGTGACCATGAGAGCACTCTTCACTTTCCTCCTCTTCGAGTTTATCCCTGCAGTCCACCTTCAAAATCAAAATGACACTGAGTAAACTAAACAGAAAGCAATTAACGTTATTCTAATTCATAGTTGACAAAGACATGGCATAGCAGTTCCAAATCTTATTTGATTTATGTAAGTTACAATCTAAATATAGCCCATCAAATGTGAAGCAGCATCAACAGATTTCTTACGCTAAATCCAATCAAAATCTTGCACAATCTCAACAGACAATATAAGAAGAACTATTATATTTGGGTATCTTGAAAAGAATTTTTCCTTTCAGTCAGAAAGAAACCAGTGAATTTTGAATTAAAATGGAACCAAGAGCTGGTAAATTGCAAAATCAAGTTTGGTTCATTGACTAATCTGTTGGCAGAATCTTAGTACATCTGAGCACTTTAGGAGAGCCGTGTTTCAATTGGCAGCACTGCGGATTCACAGTTTTAGTGGAAGATGAATGAAACGGTAATGAAAGCTAACACTTTGTCCTTTCGAGTTCTTCTCTTGAAAATTAGACATGGGAAACCACAAATGGCTAATCTGTACGGTACAACAGTTGGGAAATTTCTTATTCCCTCTCCCCCAAAAAAAAAATGTCATCCTAGGTTTGGAGTAAGCTCCAAATAGATTTATTATCGAAATATGTTTCATTATTCATTCATCTAATGATGCTTCTTACGCATAAAAAATTAACGCATTTTTTTTATATATTTGACCAAAGTTAAGATTGATTAACTAGAAAGCTATTTTTTTGGGGGTGTCGGAGGGTATGCATACACAAGTACTACTACGACAGCCTCGTCAGTGTTCGACTGCTGTCTCGGCCTTTACAAATCTCGAAGATTTTTATTTTTTTTATTTTTACGAGCCATTCGGATGATCGGATCTGGAAGACTGGAAGGGACCAGCACAGCAGCACCTACAGGCTGTAGCACAAAGTTGGCGAAGAGCAAGCCAGGCCCAGCAAAACAGCACACAGCAGAACAACGGTGGTCGGTGGGGGAGGGGACAGAGCGCACGACTGATGTGCACTGAGCTCGCCTACTCGGGAGCAGCAGGCAGTGTGAGGATTAGGAGGGAGGAATGGGGGCGGGCGAGCGTACTGACGAGTAGCAACATGCAGTAGAGCGTGGCGGAGCCGGCGGCGGCGACGCCGAGGGAGCCCGCGACCCACCCGGCGGCGCGGAAGGCGTAAGGGAGGCCGAGCACGCCGGTGCCCACGATGGAGACAACCACGTTCCCCAGCGTCTGCGCCGACGTGGCCCCTCCGCCCGCGGCTCCTGAGCTCCCTTCCCCCGCCTGCGACGGCAGCAGCGGCGCCGCCGAGCCGCCCGCAGCCGCCTTGGCCCCCGCCATCCCCAGCGCCGGCGGCGGTGGGACACGGGCACGGGTGGTGGTGGGCGAGGCGAGCTTCAAGTAGCGTAGCGAGATTGGATTTGGGTTCCAGCCTGCTGCCCGCCTGGCGGCTGGGCTGGCTGACTGACGAGGAGCGAGGGAGTAGTACTCTCTCGGAGTCTCGGGAGGTGCGCGGAAACACACATCCAGCAAGCAGTTGCGGTGAATGACCGCCGCCGGCGGGGACATCTATCATTTTACTAGCCTCCGTCCAGGAAAAAGAAAAAACACAATTCTAATTTTTACTTTACTACTGCCTCCATCCTAAAAAGATACAACTATGGATTACGTGCCACAAAAATTAATTCATGATCAAGTTTTTAGTGAATAATATTCACAGTTATGTCTTTAAACTAATTTATTATGAAAATACATTTCGTAATTAATCTTATGGTATTTATTTAGTATCATAAACATGAATACATTGTTATTTATAATTAGTCAAACTTAAGTAATAAAACGTGACCCTGTGCTAGGACGGAGGGAGTACGGCCCCGTTCGCTGGTCTGAAACTCGGCTGAAACTGGCTGAAAAATATTGTTCCGGCTGAATTGTTGTGAGAGAAAAATACTGTTCCGGCTGAAAAAAGAAGTCGAATAAGCCGAATATAGGGTAAGCCGAACATGGGCTACTTTAGGATCATATTTAATCCCTCGTATTCACCTCACAATACTCACTCCTCCCAGTGATAATGGAAATAGTGGAATACGTACATACTGACGGAGTTTGGATATCGTTGGTTGGATATGGAACTTTTCCCCAGATACAAATACAAATTCAAATGTTTTATATATTCTAGAATACAAATATAAGATAAAAAAGTTTGAATTCAAATTTGTATTTAGATACAGACTCGATTTGGTTAATATGAAAAGATCTATCATTTTAACAATAGTTTTGGAAGAATGATGTCATTATACAATAGAGATCAAAATAAAAGTATATAGTAATGTTGCACATTGAAGATAATGTATTCATCAAACAAATATTTTGATCGACAAAAATATAAAAATAAAAAAAAAATCTATAAATAAGTAATTATTTAAATCATGAATCATATATAAAATATTTATAAGAAAATAAATAACATATAAAATAAATATAATTTACAACAATAAATTGTACTAATATTCAAACTAAACTAAAACAATACTAAATTAAACTTAATATTTAATATATGTATATAAATTTTATATAAGTAGTTATTAATCATTTGTCATAGAGATAACTTTTAAATAATTTCAATAGATACATTATTAATATATCTAATATCATTAGTCATTAAAAAATAACTTACAAATTCCTCATGGTTATGGACAAGAGTCTTTTATGATTTTGTTTCAAATACTGATATGGATTCAGAAAAGAAAAGTTACGAAAGAATATTTGAATATGTCCATTTTATTATTCATGTATATATATATATATATATAGTTTTTGTAACTTTCTCAAAATCTATAATAGACTCCATCATTACATTTCTATCGTTGAAATGATCGAAAAACATAGAACGTTGAATTTGGAGTCCACAAGAAGAAATTATGGATTTGAGAAGTTTTAATCTGAATCCATGCATAAACCAACCTAGGTCAGTTTTTGCTGTCTGGATTGGACTGGAGTCATTTTTGCATAGATTTATAAGAAATCTCAACCCCATGAGATAAGACCATCCACCTCTATATACGATAGGATCACGATCAATTGGGCTATCCAACACAATCGAACTGCTACAAAGAAGCCCAATAGCGAATGACAGTCCAGCCCAATATCACCGTTAGAAAGAGAAGCATATCCCAGTTCCCACCGATCGCTCTGGTCGTTCATTTTCCCGATATCCACATTGACCCGTGCGGTGCCTCTTCCTCCTCCACTCCGACGGGCGCCGGAGCGTCGCGGCACCTCCTCCTCCTCCTCCGCCCTCTACATCGAGTGCTGGAGGCGCAAGCATCTCCCCGTTCCCAATTCCCATCCGCTTGGCCGGCAACCACCGCTCCTCCACGCACTCCAACGGCCGGCAGCAGCGCCTCCTCCACTCTACTCTGACGGCAGCAGCGCTGGTGCCTCCTCCTCAACAAGGACGGTCGTCAGCTCCGGTGCAGGCATCTCCACTCGAATGGCCGGCTGCGGGCTGCAACACGCCAACGCTGGCATCTCCACTCGGAGTCTCGGATGGGCAGCTGCGGCGGCGCCTCTGACACTCCACTCCCAAGGCACCGGTGCTTTGCTTACTGACTACTAATCCTTTTCTACTTCAAGATTTCTCGATTTCTCCTTGGTGCTCAAGTGCACCAGTGCACGTCATCTGCACCTGACTTGTCTCCTCAACTCAGATGCAGGCAGATGGGGGTCACTGCTGCTGCCTCTGCCCCGCCGCCGGCGCTCGCAGAAGAAGGCGGCGTCCTTGGGTGGCGCCGGTGCCGCGAGCTTTTGCACGGCCTCGTTGGTTCGTTGTGCAGCGCGGAGGAGGCGAGCGGACATCCAGTCGGACACGTACGTGCTGATGGAGCCCGGCATGGACGAGGAGTTCGTGTCCAGGGAGGAGCTGGAGGAAAGGCTCAAGGCCTGGCTGCAGAAGTGGCCTGCGGACGCCGCCCTGCCCCCGGACCTCGCCAAGTTCGACACGGTCGACGCCGCCGTCTCGTACCTCGTTAGGTCCGTGTGCGTGCTCGACATCGACGGAGAGATTGGATCCCTGCAGTGGTACCAGGTCCAGCTGGACTAGCTGTGCAAAGTACTGTGTTACATACGTGCACGTCTAAATTATTGTTATTTTCTTTGTTAAGTCATTCTTATTTTTCTAGGTACTTTACTTTTGCTATGTATCTATTATATCATCTAGATACATATTAAAAACTATATAGAAAAGTCGAAACGACTCGTAATTTACAATTTGAGACGGAGAAAATCAATCATGGATTGGAAGCCACGAGGAGTTTGTTGGCAGCCAAGAATTGAAAAAATTGCTTACCATATGATTTTCTGAGACCAATAATGGGCTACAACAAGCTAATGAATTGATAACACCAATGAGAGTGAGACTAAACCATTTTTTTTCTCGATCGAGACTAAACCATTTATTAACCAGGTTCCAAAAACATATTGTTCTAAATTTAAACTAAGTCAAATTTTCTAAAATTTGACTAGGTTTATATAAAATATAATCAACATTTGTATCTCTAATAGGGTTATAAAAAATATTATGTGACTCATCTAGTGATACTTATTATACATTCTAAATATTAGTATATTTTACATATATTTAGTTAAATCTAAGACTCATTGACTTATGAAAAAACAATAATATTATTATTTTTAGATTGAGTGAGTAATTTGCTTAGCATCTCCAATAGTTTAAAAAACAATCGGTAAATCAATAACTTTTCAACTGGCTAAGAAAGTTGTGAGCATTTTTGTTGGGTTCTTCTAGCGGTTTTTAAAATCTCGCTCCAATAACATAGAGGAATTTTTGCATCAAAAATCTTACACTATTTCGAAATCACCTTAACTACTTTGATATTTTCTTTCTCTCTTATACATTTACTTCGGGAACCATGTCCTACTCTTTATTCTTCTCAATGTCCTTACACCTCTAGATTGCCCAATCGATAAGTCTGTATATTTCAATGCGATAAACTTAAAGAATAATTGGTGGATGGATGCGTATCAATATTCTTAGAGTTGTATTATTGGTACCATCTGTATGCATGAAAGGTCCTAATATGGCTAGAGATGGGTGAATAGTCTATTTAAAAATCTACAATATCACTAGAGCAATTTGATTAGTATGACAAATAGCAAAATGCAAACTTGCTCTAGCTCTACAAGGGTTGCAAGCCACATATCCAACAATTCTAGTTGCTATGATTACTAGGCACACGAGACTATGTTGCTACTCACTAAGAGCTCTCAAACTTGCTATACTAAAGAGCTCCACTAGATGAACTTAAGCTACAAAGCAAGCTCTCAATTCTAGCTACACTAAAGAGCTTGCTACAACTAGTTTACGAGAATATAAATGAGTGAGTATGGTGATTATACTGCCGCGTAGAAGAGCGAACGAATCACAAGATGAATACCAATTCAATCACCGGGAGAATACCAAAGGGCAAGAGACAACCAATTTTTCTCCCGAGGTTCACGTGCTTGCCGGCACACTTGTCCCCGTTGTGTCGACCAACACTTGGTGGTTCGGTGGCTAAGAGGTGTTGCACGAACCTCGTCCACATAATTGAACACCGCAAGAACCTATCCACAAGTGAGGTAACTCAATGACATGAGCAATCCACTAGAATTACCTTTTGGCTCTTCGCCGGGGAAGGTACAAGACCGCTCACAATCACCGGAGCCGGCCACGAACAATCACCAACACGTGTCGAAGCTCCTCCTCTGCTCCAAGCCGTCTAGGTGGTAGCAACCACCAAGACTAACAAGAAGACCCGTAGCCAACACGATCCCAAGTGTCACTAGATGCTCAACCACAATGCAAATACACTTGGATCACTCCCAATCTCACTTTGGATGATCAAATCACAAGCTAGATGAGTGGGAGGCATGGGAGTATGACAAGTTAGAGAGCCAAGAGAGTGAGCAAGAGCCAGCCACCACGCTTTTATAGAGGCCCAACAACTCAACTAGCCAAATGTGAAGCACTTGATCATCTCTTTTGTGGCTATCACCTTCACCATGACCATCATCTAGCTTCACCACTTGGATTGGACTACCTCATCTAATTCACACGCTTAGATCAAAGGTTAGTCCTAGGTTTCATCAATTATCCAAAACCAAACTAGGGCTTTCAATGCATACATATGACTTTGTAAGAATGCTCAATGTTGGAATATTTTACCTTTTTACAACTCTCACAAATGGCGTGCTTTTCAAAAACCATCCTCGATTTTGACTTTTTGCCACCGGAGCAATGGTTCATTATTCATTTTATTAAGCATAGCTTAAAATGTAGAGAAAAAAGGAAAGAAAATAAGAAAGTAAGCAAAGTGGAGGTGAACAGCACGTATAGATGTCAAAACAGGCTGGGCTTAATGGGCAGCACGAGGCTCGGTCCTATTAGTATAGGTATGATCCTTTAAGGGCATGGAACTATATTGTAAATAGGTCAGCGTCGGCTCGGTCCATGCATAGGGCCCGGTTTGGGTAATTCCTTTGGCTCATAGTGCCAATACGAGCAATGAGCATGACCCATTTTACTTGTCGGGTTGTCAAGAGCCCATCATCTAAGAAAACCCTAGTTACTGAACTAGACTACTACTCCTCCTCTCCCCGATCATGTGTCGTTCGATTCCTTCCCTCTCAACCTCTTTCAGGCCGCATGTTGGTATTTATAAGTGCAAATAGAATATGAAAGATTCCGCAAGTGCACAAAATACCATTGTAGCATTTTACCGGGAGTATTCTAGGTATCGTTATTTATATTTTACCACATGGAAATAATGGAATAAAGATTTATTGGGTAACGAAGGAGTATATGTTAACATACCAACATAGCTAGAGCAGGGGATAAATGTAATGATAGGAGTAATGCTTAATGACACTCAGGGCATAAATCTATAAGATAATGTAAGCTAGTCAACTCGGGAGAACAACGGCTGAGGTAGATTCCTATGATATTCTTATTACAGGATCAAAGTATATATATACTAGACTATAGCTAAGACTAACTCTACTCTTGTGCACTTTGGGACACCACTTAGACGGTAGAGTACCCACAATAGATAACTCTACCGACGCAACTACGGTCCTATAATTTAAGAACCTGCTCAATTCGGAGTGGACTACAAAAAACAGATGGGGCTGTCACCTCCCGTTGCTACCACCCAACCAGAGAACAGGGTGTACTCACAGGCAGAGCATCGTATAAGCACCATGCTTACACAAGGCTCGGCTACTTAGCCCAATCGATAAACTAGCAGGCTAAGCGCTCTATGAACCCGCACACAAAAGTATGATAACCTTAACTAAGTAAGATACATATTAAAAGTAAGAATAGCATGTAGATAGGAATATGATGAATTTATAACAAGTCTTACCAGATGTGGAAGTGAAGATACAAGGCTTTGTTGAGCCTCCAAGACTAGATCCGGAACTTGAGCATGAGCCCAACTCGACCCTCACTTTTGAGCTACTAATATACTACATTAGAGAGTCTAGACCTAATCCTCCTGGTGTGTCTTGATCTCTAAATAAGAGGTATGAATTCGAGTTTCAGGGATGCTCTAGGGAGGGGGGTAGGGGCTGCTATATATAGGCCAAAGCATCAATTCTGGACCCTCAGATCAAACCGACTTGAAAGAACGGCATAGATGCAATCTAGGAGGCGGTGGAGAACCGACATTTGAAGGAAGGGCTGATAGGTGGGCCTAGGGGGTCGGGTGCCCTACAGGTGGGTCCAGCCGGCCCCACATGGCTGCCACCTACCCTCTGCTTCGGCGGTTTGCCTTTTGGAGTCTTCTAGAGTCTTCCCATGTCGGTTTCGCTGCGGATAAACATGATTTGTTTTGACGAATAGGCCCTCCTTGACGGTTTTCTGAGTAAATCCTCCTGCAAACACAAATTCACCAAAACTTGTGGAATTTATTAGTTTAAACCCCTAGACCTATGTTCATGATCCTTTTTATGTATTTATATAAGTTATATTGATGGTTTATGATGAACGTTAACTACCATCAACAAGCTCCCCCACACTTAACCTTTGCTAGTCCCTGAGCAAAGCCAAACTCAGCAATGGATCAGGGGTTGCTACAATGCTTTCACTCCTCAAAAGTACACAGGTGTTCAATCAAACATTTTCCTCTGGATTAGAATAAACTAATCTGAATTTCAAACTTACCCATATTACCTTCAACCATGGGGCTTCTTAGCCTTCACTTAGGTCTTGAGCAATTAAAAGACAGAACGATTAAGTCAAGCACTATATCTCAAGGTCTTTGTTCCACCATTGTTCTGGAGTTTTCATAAGTTTTCAAAATAAAACTCAGAGATTCCATTGTATGACACTCTCAAGTCTCTCAGTATATGTGGTATTTGTGGATCCTCACCAAGGCAATAAAGATGTTATGCCTTTTCTCTTCCTACCACTAAGGCTTATGTGGAGTTCATAGGAGTGGAGAAAGCTAGAGCATACTTGCAATACATATATCATAAAGTCAAACCTCGGATTCAAAGAGAGTTAAGTCATACAATCAAATCAAGATGTGCATGTGTGTGGATGTATATGGTGGATATATGTATGGTGGCTAACCTAATTCTACTATGCTCCTTGGAAACAAATCTCTCCTTTGACATGGAAATATTTTTGCAAGAGAACAAGGGCTATCTTATTCATCTCTTTTTTAGGCGGGCATCTGAGTACCCATTGTTTTACATATCTCGGACATTTGTCCATTTTTTCTCAACTTTTTTTTCTTTTCTTTCTCTTTTTTGAATAACTTTTGCATAGCCCCATGTCTCTTTTCTACAACAAAACTTTGAGAGAGCAACAAGAACTTGGAGCATTTTATTGGGTGGATGGAAAACCTATCAAGCATGTTTTTGGTGTTCACTCCCAGTGTAGGAGTAGAACATTTTTAGGTGGATCTAGATGGAAAGCATGTTTTTGTGCCTACCCCCAATGTAGGAATAGTGCATATTTGGGTGGTGTGTACGCGATCTTGATTTTAAGAGCATGACAAACCTCTCATAAGGGTCAACAAAGCTTGACAAAACTCAATGCAAAAGCAAGTAGCATATATGTGGAAGTTTTTCTAGCCTAAATAACATGTATGGCTCTGGTGGGAATTCAAGCTTTATCATACAAGAACTCATCATGTAGCATTTTTGTGTTTTTCAAAAGAGAAATCTCCAGAACTTTAGTGTCACTTGGATAAAAGATAAACAATAGCTCAGACCTTTTAATATCATATCCATCAATTATCTAGACTTAGATCAAGCATATGCTACCCACAAGTTTCAAGTTCGGAGTAAATCCTTATATCAAAACAATTTTAAAACTTAGGAGAATTCAAGGCTGAAAACTAGGTACTTGAAAGAAATTACAACAGAGCAACTATTCATCATTTTCATTTTAAGAGATTATCTTTAGGGTCCTTTTTATTTTATTCAGCTCTTAAAACAAATTAAAGCAAACTAAACACACCTTTTTATTTTGTTTTCATTTTTAGATCACACGTTATAACTATATTTCTATAAAGATAACTTTTTATTTCATTTTTAGCTATTCATCTTTTTTTCTATTATATATATATAAAGCAAACTAAGAATAATAAAAGAAAAAGAAATACTTATCTAGATACACGGGGGATGACTTCTCTCCCAAGCTGGTTGTTGTCATGGTTGCTCAACGAGGTGGCCGAATGTGAAGGTGTTGTAACAAAGCCTCCCCATGCTTACCTTTGGCCAGAGAAAGACATGCGTCCTCCCTCGGTTCGCTCTTGAAGATGAGAATTCTTGAGAGGGCGCCTCCAGTAGTGGTGCTTCCACTGGTGGTGCCACCTTCTTCTGCCAAACCCGTATTGGTTTTGAATTTGATTTTGATTTGACAGGTTCATCCTTTCTTGACTTGTTCCTCCTCCTTGTTCAGCGTTTCAAAGTCAACCATCAGTAGTAGAAACTAGCGACATCTTGTGTGCATCATAATTGCCGGTTTAGAACTTTCACTTATAGAATTTGGGGGATCAACTCCCCCACACTTGCTCGAAGTGTGTTCTGCTCATGAAGACAAGGTAGAGATCAAGTGCATGGGCTCTGTTGGTGGAAAAACACCAACAGAACCAAAACTTTATTTATTCTTCTCTAGCCTTAGACACATTGAATCATGTTACGATTGATGTTATGTGCATTCATTCTTACAAAAGGGGTGATAAGATCTGAAGGATGAGTTTAAATTTGTCATTTGAATACATTTGTCAAAAGAAGTGGAGTCGCTTAACCTATGGAAGGATTGTTCATCTATACATAATGTATCAAACTTTACACGATTATGACTATCATCTTCCAAAGATAAGATATACAACATTTTAGCTCAATTGGTTAAGACTATGAGATCAAGAAAGTGGTGCTATGAACAAGCTTAAGGAACAAGACATTGAGTTAATCAGGTTGAATCAAGCAAAGTTGTAACTCAAACATGTTTGTTTCTTTATTTATGTGAATACCTAGATCAAAAGAAAGCTTTAAATAATGACCACTTACCTTAAGATGTTACCTTCATCATTGGAGCATGATGACACCCTGTGATGAAAGGTAGATAACTTGTGGTGATCTTTTCTTCATGCTTGAAGCTTTCCTTGCTTGAGCTGTTCATGGGCATCTTGTCACCTATATTGCACTCCTTTCTCATCCTTTTATCATGTCATCCTTCTGTCCTTTCTTTTGTGGATCTTGACACGTTTTTTTGAACCTTTTGCTCCTCTCATTCCTGCAAAAGATTAGTGGACAACACACACCCGAAGGAGTATACAAAAATGATTCGAAACAAGGGTAGTGTTGTCATAGAGCTAAAGGTCATCTATATCCCATGTTTTAAATAATGTGCCTCAATTGTTGCCAAAACTTCTTCTCGCAAGGATTGATTTTACTTTACATCTTAAGTTTGATTTTCATGTATGAAATTTGTAAACATATTCAAACTTGTAGAAACAAAGCAATATTGAGCAGAGAGATTGCAAACCAGCGTGTCAGAGTGACGGGAGCCTTAGAGGAAGAAGAGCAGGGTTGTGTCTACTGTAGAAAAGTTAGCCTTCCTCCCCCACACTTGGACATTTATGTCTCTCGACACTGTCGGTGAGAACTCATGGTTTTAGGTCCATTGAGCAGGACCTCTCCCTTGCTTTTAACTTTTCTTTGCACCATCTGATCTTAGAGATGTGGATATAGACAATTGCATATTCTCCTTCCATCAACTTTTCTTGATTTTTGTTGATTCTTGGCTAACGAGTTGGGGTTCAATAGAGATGCAAACTCAAGTTCCTCCTTGATTGTCTTTATCTTCTAGCGGCATGGCGGAGAATTGTTCTTCTTTCTTTGTTAGCGATACGCCAGCCGTCTTAATGGTTAGGGAAGGAACTTCTTTGGAATTTGCATGAAAGCTTCATCTCCAATGACTTAGGGGGTGTCATGTGTGACTATGGCTGTTTTCGGTCCTTATGAGACACCGTCAGCAATTCACCATCGGTTGATCATTTTGGTTGATACGAGGATGCATGTCATGGCATCTCGTTGTCTTGGTCCTTGCTGTTGACATGCGAGTTGGTGTTTTGGAAGATAATGAAAGTAGGCATCAGTTTGGCTAATATGTGGTGAGTTGCATCCTTGCTTTTCATCAGCATCCTAACTTGAGTCTTGGGAAGGCTCAAAGCTAAGTTGTCTTCGATGTTACTTAAAGCCCATCGATTTTTCTGGTCCACTTACTATGCATGAGTGCTTTTTATGGCACTTGTCTTCTTTCTTTTTGTTCCATTACTGAAGTGGCAATTTGGTTTGGGTTTGCAGGTTCATACCAAACCATGAACAGGCATTGCTTCTATTGATTCCTCCTGCAAAATGTTATTGGACACATACCCGAGGGAATATAACAAATTTGAAACATGGGTTTTGTTGTCCATTTTTTCTCTATGCTAATGGAAGGATGGTTTTAGGATTGTTTAGCATAAATTTTGTTTATCATGTTTTATGTGTTTGCTGCATTCTAGCATGGTTCAAGGCAAAGATTACTTACAACAAAAGATAAATGAATAAACCTTAATACTCACAGTTCTTCCTTCCATGAATTATGAGCTGGGTCTTATTTGTGCAAAGTCATTGGAGTTCATCGCATGCCTTGATTCATCTCCGATGTGAATTTATCTCAGGATTAACCCAGATTGAATTTGAGAGTTCCCTGTAGGGGTCAGTCCAACAAAATATCCAGTATCTACTAAAGCATACTATTGGCTCAAAAAATCAACCTAGACATCACGTCTAATTTGATTTAGGAAGGCATTTTAACCTAACCACCATGCTTAATTTAAAAAGCCTTTGAAAGTAAGATCAACACACCTCTTAGTTCGAAAATCAAACTAAACACCTCATCTAATTTGATTTAAGAAAATAGTTTAAACTAAGCACCGTGCCTAATTTAAAAAGTGTATGAGGATACTTCAAAACCTTAAGCATACTATAGCAAACAAAGGTAGCATGAAGGCATTATAGAGATTTATTCGAATAGAGATAAAAAAAAAGCATGATCATGGTGAGAGATTTTTTTTACCAAGCATGAGCCTTCATGTGCTCATATTTTTATTTCTTTTTTTATACTTGGACCTTCATGTGTCCATATATATTTTTCTCTTTACTTAATAAATATGCAAGTGGGATGGATATATGAATGGAACTAAACATGTGGATTTGATATGAAAAAATTTAAACTAATCAGAGTGGATGCATGGATTATTCAAAGTAAACATGCAATGGAACACAAAAGTTTAAAAGATAACTACTCATTAAATTTTAAGTCCATGAGCAAGACTTTCTCACCTTTCTTGATCATATTTACCATGACTCACATGATAGAATTTGTGAGTAGTGCAGCATCTGTATTCGTCACTTGAGATGTGATTTGAATTCTTATGACATCGACCTTTTTCCTCCAATCTACATATGGTTAGAGAATATATACGTCTATACAAACCTGTGAGATGGCAGGGTTCCAATGTTGATAGATCTTGAATGTTCAGGCACCCTGGGTTCTTCAATGTTTCTTCTTTTCTTGTGGAAGCTTCCTGGAAGGTCTAAACGGCGTTTGCTATCCTGTCTTATTCCACAATTCAACAGAACAAGTGTAATCCTACTAAAGCTAGTGGTATGTTAATAATCTAAATCTTTACACCAATTGTTTCCTTGGCAACGGCGTCAAAAATTCTTGTTGGTATTTATAAGTGCAATAGAATATGAAAGATTCCGCAAGCGCACAGAATACCATTATAGCATTTTACCGAGAGTATTCTAGGTATCTTTATTTATATTTTACCACAGGGAAACAATAGAGTAAAGATTTATTAGGTAATGAAGGAGTATCTGTTAACATACCAACATAGCTAGAGCAGGAGATAAATGTAATGATAGGAGTAATGCTTAATGACACTCAGGGGATAAATCTATAAGATAATGTAAACTAGTCAACTCGGAAGAACAACGGCTGAGGTAGATTCCTATGATATTCTTATTACAGGATCAAAGTATATATATATCAGACTATAGCTAAGACTAAATCTACTCTTGTGCACTTTAGGACGCCGCTTAGATGGTAGAGTACCCACAATAGATAACTCTACCAACGTGACTACGGTCCTACAATTTAAGAACCTGCTCAATTCGGAGTGGACTACAAAGGATAGATCGGGTAGTCACCTCCCGCTGCTACCACCCAACCAGAGAATAGGGTGTACTCATAGGCAGAGCATCATATAAGCACCATGCTTACATGAGGCTCGGCTACTTAGCCCAATCGATAAACTAGCAGGCTAAGCGCTCTATGAACACGCAAACAAAAGTATGATAACCTCAACTAAGCAAAATACATATTAAAAGTAAGCATAGCATGTAGATAGGAATATGATGAATTTATAATAAGTCTTACAAGATGTGGAAGTGAAGATACAAGGCTTTGCCGAGCTTCCAAGACTACATCCAGAACTTGAGCATGAGCCCAACTCGACCCTCACTCCTGAGCTACTAATCTACTACATTGGAGAGTCTAGACCTAATCCTCCTGGTGTATCTTGATCTCTGAATAAGAGGTATGAATTAGGGTTTTAGGGATGCTCTAGAGAGGGGGGTAGGGGCAGCTATATATAGGTCGAAACATCAATTCTGGACCCTCGGATCAAACCGACTTGAAAGAACAGCATAGATGCAATCTATGAGGCGATGGAGAACCGACATTCGAAGGAGGGGTTGACAGGCGGGCCTAAGGGGCCTGGTGCCATACATGTGGGGCCAATCGGCCCCACATGGCTGCCACCTGCCCTCTACTTTGGTGGTTTGCCTTCTGGAGTCTTCTATAGTCTTCCCACATCGGTTTCGCTACGAATAAACGTGATTTGCTTTGACGAATAGGCCCTCCTTGAAGGTTTTCTAAGTAAATCCTCCTACAAACACAGATTTACCAAAACTTATAGAATTTATTAGTTTAAACCCCTAGACCTATGTTCGTGATCCTTTATATGTATTTATATAAGTTATATTGATAGTTTATGATGAACGTTAACTATCGTCAACACCGTAGCTCCCTTCCAGGCTCCTCGATTCCTCTTCACCTCGCCAACTACCACTCCCACCGCTTCCTCAACTCCCAGCAACTCCTCTCCTCCCGATACCCCTATCGGTCTCTGCTCCATGGCTCTATCAGATAGAGACACTCCTTCCCTTCTTCCTCCACTTCGCGTGGGGTGAGCAGGACGTGCGCCATCGCATCGACATGGCCAAGCGACGATGATGTTGTGCCATGGCAAGCAGCAACTAGGCGCCCATGGTGGGATTTGTGGCTTCCTCGTGGGGCACGCCTACCTGCTGACCGGTGGCAGGAAGGCATCCCGCCAACCCCCTCCTCCTAGGAAAATATTTTTCTCACTCACTTGCTTCACTAAAATGGGCCCAATTCAGTTTTCTTGTTGGGCCTTAAGGCTAGCACAGAATACAAGCATCTATGTGAAACAATTTTGCTGACATCATCCACGTGCATGGCGTTTGAAACTTAAAAAGTTGTATTTCCTAAACTGAGTTCCAAAATTAAATTTCGATTGCGCCACTGTGTTTCTTACAATAAATCCTTCAAATCAAGATCCCACTTGGGTATATTTAGAAAAAAAATTATTTACATATATAATACAGAATATCATAAATACATCGTAGAACATCACATTAACGCTACACGAACATCACAAAGTATAGAATAGAATATCAAATGTATACTACATGAACATCACAAATATCTTGAAATGTGAAATAACATAATAAAATTAGTGAGGTAATTAATTAGTGTAAGTGCATCTAGCCCTTTAGTGGGTTTTGGTGAATTGAATGACAACACCATTAAAGGTCTAACAAGTTTGCTAAATGTTAAACAGGAAATTGAGTTTATTGCATACACTTGTGGATTGTGGAATGAGAAGTATATATAGGTTCAACAAGAAGGCAAACTTGATGATATTCCACATAATGTTAAAATCAAGGCCAAAATTGTGTATTATTGTGTTGAAAGATCACAGAAATAATATAGTTCAAGAGAAAGACAACAATGCAAATGAAGTTGATAAAATGGCTTCTATGTTGAGAAATATCGTAGTATCATGAGAAAGCAAGCATATTTGGCAAATGTTAAAAGAGACATGAGTTGATGATTTTGGATTGGTCTCAATAATGGCTTGCTTTGCATGAATAAAAAGAGTTTGATAGTGGATTAGCTTTGATCAAGGATTGAAGAATGAGTAAAGAATGCATAAGTGAAGAAATACCAAGCAAAGATTTAAATGACAAAGGACACAACTCATATTGGATATAAGTCGGTCTCTATGTTGGTTTGCTTATATGGATAAAGATTTGGAAAATCACTTTGTATTGCTTTGATCAAGCTAGAAGTATGAAGATAGATATTGAAGTAAGTGTTAGGAGTGTTAAGCCAAGATGAAGAGGATATAAGGAATCATGAATTGACTTGACTATATTGATGTTTATTCATATATCTCAATCTATGTGAATCCAACTAAAGCTTGATTGATCTCAACATTTATATCTAGAAGATATTCAAGCAAGGATCACAATATTGAAGAAATGCTTTTTCAATGGATACTTAATATGATGTTACTTGAGTATGACTTGATAAGGTGAAGACAGCAAGGAAAGGGCTTCGAGGGACTAAGCGAAGGTGAAGGGCAAGCAATGGCTTGAGGACCGAGGTACCATGGCTAAGGTGAAGAAGAGAGTACTTGCATTAATTCGAGGAACTAATCGAGCTATGAGGAGTCATATTGTGTTGAGGATCAAATCATTAGTGGAAGTGACTTAAAGCCATGGATTGAACTCACATGTGTTGAAATCATTCAAGTCACATGCTCAAGGTATAATGGGAATGAGGATAATACATTCTATGGTGGAGCCCCCAATTATAAAAGAATGCGGTAACCAACTCAAAGGTGTTTAAATTCTTTTATATTTTGAATTTGAATTTAGGAAAAGCTGTACTATAAAGGGGGATACAATGCACAAGCTTTAATGTGCAACCAAGTGCTCATTTACCCACTAAATATCCTTAGAGCCTTAGCCAAGACAACAAGCTTTGCAATCCTATCTTTTATGCTGCCTGGCAGGTGAGGCACTGCCGCAGTTCAGCCGCAGCACAACCGCGACTTAACTGACCGTTGGGAGCAGAGGGTATTTATACCTTCTCTTCTCTCCCACAACGGTCACCAGTTCAAATCGACCATTTTCTTCCTAGGTGCAACCAGAACTGCTCTCTCTCTCCCTCACTCACCATTGGAGCCCCCTCAAGCTTCTCTCCTTGATTTCCTTCCAAATCTAAGAGAGTTTGAGCCTCCAAACTGCATTAGAGAGCAGCCCCAACTGTTCTTCGTCTCCTAGAGCACTTGGTTCGTGTTCAAGCCAGTGGATTGTGTTTGTTACTCTTAGAGCTTGCTCCTAGCTGGCTAGAGTGTTGCCCATGGAGCTTGCCAACTTGTGTGGCAGCCCGGGAGGTTTGTAATCACCCCAAACAGTTAGTGAAATCACCTCTCATCTCAAGAGTTCATTCTCTTGACTTGAGAACGAGGAAAGGGTTGAAAGAGACCCAAAGCCTTTGTGGCAACCTCAATAACATGGGCATAGGCAAGCCTTAGTGGCGAGCTGAACCACGGGATAAATCGGTGTCTCACTTGTGTTCTTGTGATTTGCATTGCTTTACTTGTATTTGTGGTGATTCTAGGGTTTGGTCTCGATCTACTTGTGCTTAAGCTTTCGTTGTGATTCAAGTGGTGGAATAGGTTCAACACTACCCTAGGAAGCTCAGTAATTTACCTCTTCTAATATTCCTTGGGCAGTTTTTGAATTATAGTTTGAGCTTGTCTGTAGGGGCAACAGTGCTGCATTTTCAGTGCGGCGGTGCTGCACCTTAGGAGCAGTAGTGACGCTCCTATACTAAAAACAAATTTGAGTTTTGTTTTAAACAGTCCTATTTACCCTCATCTAGGCGACATCAAGGTCCTTTCAATTAAAGTCACGTAAAAAGAAGAAAAAAGCTACCAAACATCACAAAAATATCTCCTAGAACATCAATGTATACTACCGAACATCACAAATACATCGTAGAACATCACATTAACACTACACGAACATCACAAAAATATAGCATAGAACATCATCTGTATACTACGTGAACATTACAAAATATCATAAAATATAAAATAAAATAATAAAAATAGTGAAGCAGTTAATTAAAGTCAAATAAAAAGAAGAAAAATACAACCAAACATCACAAAATATATCGTAGAACATCAATGTATGCTTGCTGAACATCATAAAATACATCATAGAACGTCACATTTTACTCGCGGACATAAAAAAATACATCATAAAATATTACATGTATACTACATGAACATCGCATGTATCAGTAAATAAAAAAAGTGAAACATAAAATTATAAATAGAAGAAAAGAAAGAAAATTAAAAAGAATAAAATAGAAAAATAGAAAATGAAATAAACAAAATTATTAATTCTATCAAAAAAAGAAATTAAAAATGTATAAATGTTAACAAATAAAAAGATAAGAAAACAAAAAATAAAGAAAAATAAAACTAAATAGAAGCAAGGAAAGAAATCAAAAAAGAAAAATAAAAATAAAAAGAAATAAAAATGAATAGAGTAAAATAATAATATTAAATGAATAAAGAAAATGAAAAGAATGACAAAAGTCCACAAAAAAGCAAATAAGAAAAGAAAAATGAATGAATGAAAGGAAAGAAAAAAGAAAAGGAAAGCATACAATAAAAAATTAAAATAGAAAACGGAAACAAAAGGAATAATAAAAGACCATCGAAAAAGAAAATGCAAAAAGAAAGGAAAGGAAAAAAGAAATAGAAAAAAGGAAAAGAAAAATAAAAATAAAAAAGGAATAATAGATGAAAAGAAAGAAAAATTTTAAACTAAAAGATGACAAGAATAATAGAACCCAACAAAAAATAAAAGAGAAAAGACAAAGGAAAAGAAATAGTAGAAAGGAAAGAAAAAGAAAATAGAAAAAAAGAAAAACTCACCTACGGATGGAACCTGGGCCATGTGCTCGAGTGGGCCGACTTTGCACGTCAATCATTGCGGGGGGGTGTGTCGGTGCAGGGATCGGATCCGACTGGTCGGCAGCGATGCTTTCCGTTCCCCGCGGCCAATTCTGTTTTTTATGGATTTCGGGTTATTTGAATTTGGACTTTGTGATTGATCTTTGAGATCAGTGAATTTTATGATTTTTTTTATTTTATTTAGCTAGAATGAGATGAATGGTCTTGGAACGGCCTATTGGGCTCACCAAGCCGGCACGACATAGCTAACCTTGCTAGTGCCACCGCTTGGACCTTACGCTGAGCACGTCGGGTGGCACGGCATGCTCGTTACTCTAATAGTGCCTAATGAGCCCGTGCTAGGGCCATGCCGCCCATTTGGCCATCGAAAATGCTCTCGTTAGGGTGTCCGACCGTCCGGACGTGTTCTTCCTGGGCCTGCGGAGCCCAATACGGAGCCTGCTCCTGGCTTCTCCCTAAAAAAATGTTGATTCCCCATTTCTCCCCGTCGTGGCCTTCTTTCAATGTGTGCAAGCGTCTTCCGTAGTCGACTCCACCATGCCGCTCGCCCGTCGCTCACCTTCCTAGCGCGGGGGAAGCTCGCCACGGGCATCGCAGTCGACCGACGCTATCGCCTGCACCGTATCGCGGGGGACCGCACTGGCCCATCGGCGGCCATGCAGGCGCTCGCCGGGGCCACGCAGCCGCCTGCCTGCTGGCATCCCCCCTCCCGCGCCACTCCACGGCATCGAGCTTCGCATCGATGAGCCTCCATTCGTCCACGCAGCAAGTAGATGCTATGCTAAAAGCCTATATTGTAAGAGTATGTTTCAAGTATTTTATAAGTATGTTGCAAGTGTTGTATATCGATGTTGCAAAAGTAGATCGGGTTGTTGCAATGGCTATACACGTATGTTTCAAATGTATGTTCCAAATATTTCATCTGTTCCAGCCGTATGTTGCAAGTGTTTAACTAGATGTTATAAAAGTAGATATGCATGTTGCATTTACGTGCATGTTGCAAGCATATGTTTCAAGTGTTTCATACATATGTTGCAAGTGTTTCAATTGAAAAGCATTAGAACCATATGCACTACTGATTATTGGCTCGATGACATCAGCGTGTCCATGTCAGATTGGCACGCCCTTATCCAGCCTGTTTAGATCCGGGAACGGAACCGGAGGTATCCGAACCTGAACGCGCCGTTTTGGCTTGGTGGAGGGAACGAGTCCATCCGTCACCGGGTCATGCCCTCGCTCCGCCAGCATAAAGGAGTCATCGACTGGTTCCCAGCGAAACGGTCGGACAACGCGGTCCGCGAGCGCTGATCCTGTCGCAATACTGAATTCAGAAGTGGCTCACAGACCCTCCAATCATGTCGCTTATCGGTGGCCGCCGTCGTTGTCGGCTGTCGCTGGCGTGCCGCGAGAATTTTTGCGTGCTCCCCGCACCAACTGCCATCTATCTATCCATATATATGTTCTTATGTTGACTTCCCTTTCACCTCTCGCGTTCCTGCTGTCCTTGATCGATTCTGGCCAGGAGCGCCGCCGCGGCGATGGGGCGTGGCGAGAGGCCGGCAAAGGCGAGTGAATCCGCCGAGGTCGAAGAGAGGCTGCTGCCTCCGCCGGCCGCGGCGAGGAGCGGAGATGCTGGCGCCGGCGGCGGGAGGAGGGGCAGGTGGGAGAAGACATACCTGGACGTGCTGGGCGTGTGCTGCTCCGCGGAGGTCGCGCTCGTGGAGCGGCTCCTGAAGCGGATCGACGGCGTGAGGGCGGTCAGCGTTGTCGTCCCCTCCCGCACCGTCGTCGTCGAGCACGACCCCGCCGCCGTCTCCCAGTCCCACATCGGTAATATAACCTAACCGGCGTCTCTTCCCGTTCCTCCTCGGATATCTCCGCGCAGATATACATTCTTGGTTGGCTCACCCTTGCCCTGCCTCGGATCATCAACCAGTGAAGGTTCTCAACAAGGCGGGGCTGGAGGCCTCCGTGCGCGCGTACGGCAGCAGCAGCGGCGGCGTCGCGCGCTGGCCCAGTCCGTACGTCGTCGCCAGCGGCGCGCTCCTCCTGGCGTCCCTGCTCGCGCCGCTGCTCCCTCCGCTGCGCTGGCTCGCCCTGGCGGCGGCCTGCGCTGGCGCGCCGCCGATGCTGCTCAGGGCGCTCGCCGCGGGGCTCGCCCTGGACATTAACGCGCTCATGCTCGTCGCCGTGGCCGGCGCCGCGGCGCTCGGGGACTACGCGGAGGCCGGCGCCATCGTGTTCCTCTTCACCGCCGCGGAGTGGCTGGAGACGCTGGCGTGCACCAAGGCCAGCGCCGGGATGTCGTCGCTCATGAGCATGGTCCCGCCCAGGGTCGTGCTCGCCGAGACCGGGGAGGTCGTCAGCGTGCGCGACGTCGGGGTGGGCACCGTCGTCGCGGTTAGGGCCGGGGAGGTCGTGCCCGTCGACGGCGTGGTGGTCGACGGGCAGAGCGAGGTCGACGAGAGCAGCCTCACCGGCGAGTCCTTCCCCGTGCCCAAGCTGCCGCCGTCCGAGGTCTGGGCCGGCACCATGAACCTGGACGGTAAAAGCCGCAGTTTTTTTTTCTGTTACATTTGGAAAATAAATGTCCATGCGGTTTGTGGTGATCAGAATCCTAACAAGAATGTGACGTTCATGCTGAAGGTTACATAGCCGTGAGGACAACAGCTCTGGCCGACAACTCGACAGTGGCCAGGATGCAGAGGCTTGTGGAGGCGGCGCAGAACAGCCGGTCCAAGACGCAGCGGCTGGTCGATTCATGCGCAAAGTACTACACCCCAGGTACGCGACGCATACGGCATACACCGTCAGCTTCATGATCTGATGGCAGTGTTTTTCAGCAGGATGAATTGTTGTTTCTTGTTTGCAGCTGTGGTTGTTCTTGCAGCAAGCGTGGCGCTTGTCCCGCCGCTGCTGTCCCGAGCACAAGACCTGAAACGGTGGTTTCAGCTAGCCTTGGTCGTGCTGGTGAGCGCGTGCCCCTGCGCGCTGGTGCTGTCGACGCCGATCGCCACGTTCTGCGCGCTCCTGCGGGCGGCGAGGATGGGGGTTCTCATCAAGGGCGGGGACGTTCTTGAATCGCTGGGCGAGATCAGGGTCGCGGCGTTCGACAAGACGGGGACCATCACCAAAGGGGAGTTCAGCATCGATGGGTTCCATGTGGTTGGGGACAAGGTTGATATGAGCCAGCTTCTTTACTGGTACGACTGATGGCTTATCCCTTCAGGCTTCAGCCTTCCATTTAGTAGAGAACTTCAACTGAAAGAACAGAATTTTTACAACTAGAGAGTTTCAACTGAAAGAACAGAGACAATCCTTCCAATACTACTGAGTAAATGTGACATTTTGTCAGATTCCAAGATTTGATCATGGGTCAGTTCTGTTAAACTGAACTTGATGATTAGCAGGTCATGGATGGGTGATCACTTCTTTCTTGCAGGGTGTCAAGCATTGAGAGCAAATCAAGCCACCCAATGGCGACGGCACTTGTTGAGTACTCCCAGTCCAAATCCATCCAACCCAAGCCGGAAAACGTGACTGAATTCCGTATCTACCCTGGGGAGGGCATCTCCGGAGCGATAAATGGAAGACAGATCTTCATTGGAAACAGAAGGATCATGGCAAGGTCCTCATGTTACACAGGTAGTAGTCGAAACCAAAAACAGGCTGACACTTGAACAAGTTTCAGACAACTCTGAACTTGCAAACATTCTTGGACAACAACTCTGACCTCAACTCTGTCATATGCACACAGGTCCGGAAATGGACGATCACAAAGGCGCGTCGATCGGGTATGTGATCGTCAACGGCGATCTCGTGGGGGCGTTTTCGCTCTCCGACGACTGTAGGACGGGCGCGGCAGAAGCGATCCGGGAGCTGAGATCAATGGGCATCAAGTCGGTGATGCTCACAGGGGACAGCAGGGCGGCGGCCACGCGGGCACAGCAGCAGCTCGGAGGCGTCCTGGAGGAGCTCCACTCCGAGCTCCTCCCGGCGGACAAGGTCGGGCTGGTCGGCGACCTCAAGGTGAGGGTCGGGCCAACGCTGATGGTCGGCGACGGCATGAATGACGCCCCGGCGCTGGCCATGGCGGACGTGGGCATCTCCATGGGCCTCTCGGGCTCGGCGGCCGCCATGGAGACCAGCCACGCCACGCTTATGTCCAGCAACATCCTCAGGGTGCCCGCGGCCGTCGCACTCGGGCGGCGCACCCGCGCCACCATCGCCGCCAACGTGGTCGTCTCTGTGGGCGCCAAGGCCGCCGTCCTCGCGATGGCCGTCGCGTGGCGGCCCGTGCTGTGGGCGGCCGTGCTCGCCGACGTCGGCACGTGCCTCCTCGTCGTGCTGCACAGCATGCTGCTGCTGCGGGAGCCGGGCACGGGCAGCTGGCGGAGGAGGGGTGGGGAGCCCGAGGCGTGCCGCGCGACGGCGAGGTCGCTGGCGATGAGGTCCCAGCTCGACGGAGCATTGAACGGCGGCTCCGCGGCCGAGAGCGCTCAGCAGGGATCAGGCGGTGGGAGTAAAGCAGGCTGCCGTTGCTGTCAGAAGCCAAGCGAGCCGTTTGAGCAGGAGCACTCAGCAGTGGTGATCGACATACCGTCTGCTGACGCTGAGCATCCTCGGGCGACGGCGAAAGGCGACGCCACCGGATGTTGCAGCGCCGCCCGCGAAGCTTGTGCTGCTCCCACCACGGTGACTAGCGTGGACTGCGCGCCACGAGGATGCTGTGGCGGCAAAGGCAAAGGAGACGGCCGCGTGAGCGCAAGGACAAGCTGCTGCAGCAATGGAGGTGGAGGAGCTGCCCGTGATTCTCCTAAGAAGGCAGGGAAAAGATGCAATGCAAGGTGTTGTTCTAGTGGTAAATGAGATATATCTAGTTATGTACACTCCCAAGCCTGAAGTGCAGGATACAATCTCAACTCTGAAGTAATAGTGAAATAATGACTGTTCATGCGACACCTGCAAAACTTAACCAGTGGATCAACCATGTGTTCAGATAGCGACTGGGCAGCTCGAATCTGTTGACATTTGTGTAGTTAATTTTGTACAGTAATTTATACTCGAATTTGTGGAGTGATCAAATCCTTAGCTTTTTGGAACTGCTTTTGTCTCTTTTTTTCCCCTAGGAAATTTTGTAGTGTTCATTCATGAAGAAAGTTTTAGGTACTAGAGTACTATTAAAACAAGGTATATATTTAGATAGTGCTTCATCTTCCGAAAAGTGATTCTGCTGCTAAAAAGTAAAACGCCAATCAAATAGATAGAACATAAAGTTATTTTTCTAGAAGCCACTACTTTTCGTAGCACCTTAGAGCACAACCAACGCAAGCTAATAAGATTGTTGGTCTCAACTCAGAACTACTATCCACATGGACAAGAGAACATACAACAGCCAACAGGGTTAATAATCCCACAACAAAGACTATTGGTGATGTAAGAAAAGTTTATTTGGCTTTCTGTCTCTTCCTTTGCGAGTCCTTCGTGCCTCCCTCTCAACTAACTCAACTTTGTTTGGTGAGATGCTGTTTTCCCCAATGCGCAAACTACTATGACAGGATATGGGACCACCAATCTATCTGACTTGGACAATGCATGCTTATGTGGAGGTTGAGACTCCCAGCCATGGATGAAGTGTTCGGGAGGCCCTTAGGCCATGCTCAACACAAGTATACAACAGTAGTGGTCTTAGGAGAGAGAAGATAACATGTATTCCCAAACCACTAAGGCCTTCTCCAACGTGCCACCGTGGCTTGTAGTCCCTGCGCAAATCATCCATGTCATCTCGAATAGTGGCTCCGCTGCATGTCAGAACATCTTGCAAAGGATGCAGATGCTTCAACTAACAAATGGTGCAAGCCACTGCTTATTTTGGAAGAAAAGCTAAGACTGATTGTGAGAAAGTAAAGGCAGGCGAGCCAGCAGATGCCTACGTAGAGAGAGAAATGGTGATATCGGCAACAGATAAAGTGACTAGCCTACGATGTAGAGAAGACAACTTCAACTATTTTTCCATTTACATGGCAGCTAACTTTTGATTGAGGCCACTAGCATTAGCTACCTGCATGGGGGCTGCCTCCTAATGAGGTAGCTACAATGCAAGCCACACCGGTGAGTAGAAAGAGTAAGCATGCAACGGGCTTTTACCTTTTTCCTCTCTTATTACTCTCTCTCTCTCTCTCCTGAGGCAATATGGGTATCTCAGTAGGTAGATTTGTGCAAATTGAGCCCGTCCTACCTGGACTCGTGTAGCACCCGGTTTTAAGGACAAAACCAGATACACATCATATATGAGCCTAAAAGTCAAATCTCACATCTAGCTACAAATATGAGTAATATCAAAAGATAATGCTAAAATACATAGTGTATTAGTATAAAGATTATAACCTCAGAGTATAAACAGCGAAAAGACAACTCCGATCTTCAGCGAAGACTCCAAATCCACAGGGATAACTAACTGGTTAATCACAAGCCTAATTCCTCCAAACTCTAGCAATCTGGTACCCATCGGGATTTTTATCCAAATATTAAAAAATAAAGCAAGCGTAAGTACATGTCGTACTCAACAAATATAACATGGGGTTCATGGGGCTCAAAAGGCTGACACTGGTTTAACTGCGATTAGTTTTTAATGGTCACAATTTTAGCAATTGAGTAGCAACAAGTTTATCACAAGCCCATATAAACACATGATCAGGTAAACATGAACAATGAATAGCATAACAAGTAATCATTAGTGAGCATCATTATCATCAGTATCATTAGTGTTCATCTTCTATTCCGTAAATGTTCCAAGGCCGCTCGTGACCGTGAGCACGGCTGATATACCAGTTTTACACTCTACAGAGGTTGTACACTTTCACTGTGAGCCGTGATTTACCCTTTCGCCCGAGGTGATCAGCCTCTTAACCCACTACCAAGGAAGGTCGGCAGGGTTCACTATGAAGCCTTTCAAAGGTTCATCTAACAAGTTATGGCCGTTAGATTTCTGTGGCCTGCAAATGTAGAGCTCCCCTTTCGACATGCACAATGACGCGCAGCCTATATACTGACGGACAGAGACCGCACTATATCCAACCCGGAACACACCCCTCTTGCGCCATAAAGGTAACCACTAACAAGCTAGAAAATGTCATCATACTGAGCTAAAGCCAGAGCCATATAGCCTCATAGCTATACTGTAAGTCCCGGATGATCACTTACAGATAAGTCCTTAGGGAAAGGAATCTAGAGCACCATAAAACATCTCAATGCTCTTACCCCTTGTTCCATGTTGGTAAAAAGCATCTTTTAATGTTTATTGCATATTACATTAGTCAAGTTACAAGATCATGGTTATAGTTGAGCACTAGCATCATACTATCTAATGCAATAACCCAAAGGTATTAAGGTACAGGGTAACAAAATACTAGTAAATCCTTAGTGACAGTCAAGGTAGACACATGCAATATGAATTAAGTGATTAAAGGTGTATAGGACAACAAGTAAGATCACATGTTATACTTGCCTTAAACACCGATCCTTCGGTAAGCTTTAATCTTCAATGTTCTTCTTCTTCTTCTTCATTTTGATCACCACGTATATCTCACCGACTGGACGTAATCATAAAGCACCACAGAAACATCCGTACAATCATACATGAAGCAAACAATAGATCTAAATTAGAACAGTACATCAATCATAAAAAATAAGTAAAAGAGTTTGAAACACGATTCTACGCATCACTACGAACACACAGACGCGAGAGGCACTCTAACCGGAGCTACGGTTAAAAGATACAACTACCGGGAGATCTACTCATAAAAGAAAATATAAAATTATTAGCTTCATGTTGTTTTAATTATATAAAAACATATATAAGATATTTTATAAATTAATTCAAATTTAAGTTTGAATTATAATACTAAAGTAAAACAAATCATATTTTATTTATAAAACCCAATTGCATAATTATTATTCAAATTAGAGTTTAAACCATGAAATTCTAGAATTAGTGACATGATAAACATCATTACTAATGTGTAGTTTATGTTGTTAAGAATCCAATGCAACTTGAATGGGCTAAAACGGAGTTAAAACGTAGAAGATATGATTTAAACAAGATTTCCTTTATTAAAGTAATAAATTAAATCTAACCTCGAATTTTAAAAGTTGAAAACTTATCTAACAATAGTATGAACATGTAGATTATGAAATTATGAACCTAACGCAAGTTGAACGGATCAAATCGGACTTAAAACGGAGAAGTTATGGCTAAAACAAAATCAGTGGTAAAACTGTAAATAAGTGAAAACGTATTTTGGATCTAAACAGATCAAACTACGCTTTCCTAAGAAGAAAACGTACTCTTGAAAAAGTGCTATGGACTGCGGCTTCTATAATTGAAAAATGGGGGAGGGTTCTTTTGAAAATCTACTCGCCGAAGGGGTATGGGCTAACTCGAGCCGTTGGATCTTCACTGGTCGGCTTGGATTAGATCAGAGGGGAAAGGAGCGAGGAGAGCCGCCGGAACAGTAGCTGGGCGCGGCGGACTCCATTGCCGACGGTGAGAGACCTCACCGGCGCACCTAAATCCGAACCTAGAGGCCACAGGAGAGAAAACCGAGGGCACAGGGGGCAAGCGGTGACCAAGGCAAACTCACCACGGCGGATCTCGGCGACGCGAAGCAAGTGGAGGTGGCACTTCGCTCGGCGGGCGACAATGACTCGGCGGCGCTGGGTTGTAGCGCGACTGTGGTGGCTCGGCGAAGGTAGCTGCGGCGCTGGAGGGCGGAGTAGGGAGGCGGCGCGGCTCGGCCGGCTATTTATGAGCCAGGCAGCCTTAGGGTCCAAGCTACCGAGGGGGAAGGCGTAATGGAGCCGGACATGGACAGCGTCGGCGGCAGACTCCGGCGGGGCTACGCGAGGGAGAAGGCGATGCCGACAGGGCGGCCCCACCTGTCGGCACAGGAGAGAGAGGGAGCGGATGCGCGACGGGCCTTGCTGGCCGTGAAGCTGGGCCGCGGAGGGAGGAAACGGCCGGCACGGGAAAAAGAAAAACGGCCACGCGGCAAAAAAAGCGGGTCGACGCTGCTGCTGGGCTGCAGGCGGGAGAAACTGGGCGGGACTGGGCCGAGAGAGTGAGGAGGAAGAGAGGACGGCTCGGCTGGGCTAGATGGTCGCTGGCCCAGATAGGGGAAGAGGAGTGTTTTTTCCATTTTCCTATTTCGTTTTCAAAACCAAATTCAAACACAAACCAAATCAAATTCGAACAGGATTTCAAATTCACTTTTCAATTCAGACATAGATGAGAAATTTTGGTAAGTTTACAAAAAATAAATTTTACAACTTTTCAAATCCTTTTATTTTCAATTTTTTTTTCTTTTACTTCAAAGCCAACTTTAAAAACATTTTGGCATATTTTCAATTTGAATCAAATTCACATAATACAAAGAAACAAATGCACCGGTATGTATGCAAAACCATGTTGCTAGCTTATGATGAATTTTAATTTAATGAAAATTTTTATTTTCCTAGGTTTTTATGAGCACAAAATTCATAAATGAATCATTTTAATCCTATTTTCAAAAGTGCAAAATTTAGGGTGTTACAGCTCGGCCCAAGCTCACTGGGTTTTGGACCGTCCACGAACCTGAGTGAACTGAGCCTAGGCACATATCTCGCTGCTCAAAAAAATTTATCGACTTGAGCTCAACCCGAAATATTTATTTTAGTTGTTTTACACCGTAAACAGCACGGCACGGCCCGTCCAGACCCGGACCAATCAATTCAACGCAAAAAGCTACACACTGACCGGACGTAAAGGATATTACTCGATCACGAGGGTCCAAACCAGTATAAATCGTTCGTCTCTTTGCGTTTACTATCGAGTTCTGCGTACGTCGAAGCCTTTCAATCATCGTCCTGGGTAATCCCGTGACGAGTTGTCGGTCATCAAACACCGACAAGCCCGTGCTGAACCTGGCCCGGCCCGCAAAATGCTCTGGTTTGCAGGTACTACTACCACCCTGTAAGCTATTACTTTTTCCTTCTCTTACCTTCAAGTCAGACTTGTTCCTTTGTGGTATGATGGAGCCATTATCCTAGTTGTCTCGTTGGACGTGTGTCTAAACCTTGCTTTTGACTTTTTTGTTTTTCGAGTGGATGGAAATAGGGAGATGTTTTACAATTGTTTCGAGGGAGGACAGAGAGAATGGGTATGTTTCAACCAAACAATTTACAACTTTTTTACAACACATAGCTCAAATTAGTTTTTTTTTCACGGCTCAAAAAAGCTAAGAGTGAATGCTGAACATAGATGATTCTTAGGTTAAATAGTTTCTACTACCTCTAAGTTTTCTTATACATAGGATTCACTTTTTAAATTAAAGAAAAGAGTTCTTACGTAAATTAAGCTAAGCATGGAAATTGTAGCAAAATTTTCGGAAACAATGTGTCAATGTTTGATTTGTGAACATCTAAGATGTTTAATTCGAAGATATTAAGATAACTTATAAAATTATGCATATTAATTGATTTTTTTATACATTATAGTAGAAAAATCATAGTCAAATTAGGACGGAGAGAGTAGCTTGCACGGGCCGCTTGATAATTTGATCAATGATAGTTGATCCAGAGCGGAGCTACAGTGTGGTCCCTGTGGTGGGCCGCGGACCATCCTGTAGATTTGGCCTAAAGTCTAGTATCCCCTCGGTAGTTTGGCACAAAGCCTGTATGCTTGTGCTGCCGATCGAACCTGACCAAGTCGAAGTGACGTCCGCAAGACCGCGACCTGCTCCTCGGTCTTCTCACTCCAACCGCTCGACTATGGCGGACTGCAGCGTTGCAGCAGCGGAGCCGTTGATCTGATTATTATGTGATAATGTCAACCTTTGGAGCTGGATTTCTTTGAATTGCTGTTGGTTAAATAAATCAGATTTCATATAATTTGATTGAAAAAAACTTGGACTGCAGTATGCGCCCCGAGCATTCGCATTACGGTAGAGGACTCGTCACCGGTCCGAGAAAAGCCCCGAATTGATTGATTACGAGCAAAGAGAGAGGCAGCATGGGAAGACAAGGAAATCAGTCGGGTCTCCAGAGAAGCGCAGCGCTCAAAATAGGAATTGAAGGGGGAGACCTGAAAACTCGGGACCCGGCCACGCCATGGATAAAGGAGCAGCCGGTGGCTAAATTTTTGGCTGGCCCCGCGGGCGCACGTCGTTTAGCGTTTCCGCTCGCCCGCCTTGGTCCTTGCCCCTGGGGCCCTCCGAGATGCCGGGACCGGCCGTGGAGGCAGCGGCCAAGGGCGGCGGTCACCACGACCACCACGACGGTGGTCACCACGACCACCACGACGGCGGTCACCACCACGAGGGCCACGGCTGCGGCGGGAAGGCGGCCGGCAAGTGGGAGAAGACGTACCTGGATGTCCTGGGCATCTGCTGCACCGCCGAGGTGGCGCTCGTCGAGCGTCTCCTGTCGCCCATCCACGGCGTGAGGGCGGTCACCGTCGTCGTCCCGTCCCGGACCGTCATCGTCGACCACGACACCGCCGCCGTCTCCCAGTTCCACATTGGTAACCAAAAAAAAAAAAAAATCCCTCGTCTCAATCGATCGCCTGCCTACATTGTCGTCTCTCGTCTCTCTCTTGCACATTCTACGCGAAATGCGAATTCTTGCACGATGGATCGGAGTTAGTCAATCTCTGTTTGCACATTTTCCGGATCAGTGAAGGTTCTGAACAAGGCGGGTCTCGAGGCCTCCGTTCGAGCCTACGGCAGCAGCGCCGGCGCAGCCAGCCGTTGGCCCAGCCCGTTCATCATCGCCTGCGGCGTCCTTCTCGCCGCGTCGCTGTTCGCGCCGCTGCTCCCTCCGCTGCGGTGGCTGGCGGTGGCTGCCGCCTGCGTGGGGTCCCAGCCCATGCTGCTGCGGGCGTTCGCCGCGGCGGGCAAGCTGACCCTGGATATCAACATCCTGATGCTCATCGCGGTGGCGGGCGCCGTGGCGCTCGGGAGCTACACGGAGGCAGGCGCCATCGTGTTCCTCTTCACCGTCGCCGAGTGGCTGGAGACGCTGGCGTGCACCAAGGCCAGCGCCGGGATGATGTCCCTCATGTCCACGGTGCCCAAGACCGTCGTGCTCGCCGAGACGGGGCAGGTCGTCGGCATGGGCGACGTCGCGGTCGGCACGGTCGTCGCGGTCCGGGCCGGCGACGTCGTCCCCGTGGACGGCGTGGTCGTCGACGGGCATAGCGAGGTCGACGAGAGCAGCCTCACCGGCGAGTCCTTCCCCGTGCCCAAGCAGCCGCAGTCCGAGGTCTGGGCCGGCACCATCAACCTAGATGGTAACGATAACAACAGCCTTCGATCTGTTTTTTCTTTTCGTGCTTCAACAACAATGTCGATGAGGTGATGTCGCAGGTTACATCTCCGTGAGGACGACGGCGCTGGCGGAGAACTCGACGGTGGCGAAGATGGAGAGGCTGGTGGAGGAGGCGCAGAACAGCCGGTCGAGGACGCAGCGGCTCATCGACTCGTGCGCCAAGCACTACACCCCTGGTACGCCCGCACGGTCACCACCTCCGGAAAACGACCGCCCGTCTCAAAAAGGCGTGCTAGCGTAGAATTGGCATAGCAGTTCAGCAGAAGCAGTGTTGCTGTTCTTTTTGCGTGTGCAGCCGTGGTGGTCCTCGCGGCAGCGGTGGTCGTCGTGCCGGCGCTGCTGGGAGCCCGCGACCTGGAGCACTGGTTCCGGCTGTCCCTGGTGCTGCTGGTGAGCGCGTGCCCGTGCGCGCTGGTGCTGTCCACGCCCGTCGCCACCTTCTGCGCGCTCCTGCGGGCGGCGCAGATGGGGCTCCTCATCAAGGGCGGCAACGTGCTTGAGTCGCTGGGCGAGATCAGGGTCGCCGCTTTCGACAAGACCGGGACCATCACCAGAGGAGAGTTCAGCATCAAGGAGTTCCAAGTGGTTGGGGACAAGGTTGAAATGAGCCAGCTGCTCTACTGGTATATACTAGCATACTGTTAGATTTACTCTCCCAGTAGATTAAACTGCTGTCAGTGTACTGTTTCAGTAAATTAAACTGTTACTAATGAAGCTCGCCTGGTTCTGGGGGATTTTACTCTTCTTGCAGGGTATCTAGCATTGAGAGCAAATCAAGCCATCCAATGGCTGCTGCACTTGTGGATTATGCTCAGTCCAAATCTATACAGCCGAAGCCGGAGGACGTCACTGAAACCTCTATCTATCATGGCGAGGGCATCTATGGGGAGATCAATGGGAGACAAATCTACATCGGAAACGAAAGGATCATGGCAAGATCCTCCTGCCATCAACATGGTAAGGACTTGACTAATGAAGTAAATTTCAGAAATATTGAGCTTTGTTCACACATTCTTGGCATGACGAAATAAACTTCATCACATATAAGCTGCCCACCACCACCAAGAAGGAGATGGTCTGACGAAAGGTGTGTCCATCGGTCTCGTGATCTGCGACGGCGACCTCGTGGGGAAGTTCTCGCTCTCCGACACCTGCAGAACCGGGGCGGCCGAGGCGATCCTGCAGCTGAGATCAATGGGGATCAAGTCAGTGATGCTCACTGGGGACAGCGCCGGAGCGGCGAAGCACGCGCAGGAGCAGCTCGGAGGCGTCCTGGAGGAGCTCCACGCGGGGCTCCTCCCGGAGGACAAGGTCCGGCTCATCCGAGAGCTGCAGACGAGGCACGGGGCGACGCTGATGGTGGGCGACGGCATGAACGACGCGCCGGCGCTGGCCGCGGCGGACGTGGGCATCTCCATGGGCCTGTCCGGGTCGGCCGCGGCCATCGAGACGAGCCACGCCACGCTCATGTCCGGCGACATCCTCAGGGTGCCGAAGGCTGTGAGGCTCGGGCGGCGCACAAGGCGGATCATTGCCGTGAACGTGGCCTCCTCCATCGGCGCCAAGGCCGCCGTCCTGGCGCTCGCCGTCGCGTGGCGGCCCGTGCTGTGGGTGGCCGTGCTCGCCGACGTCGGCACCTGCCTGCTCGTCGTGCTCCACAGCATGCTGTTGCTGAGGGACGCCGGCCGCGCGCGCCGGAGGTGCGGCGGCGGGGGCGCACAAGGCGCCCAAGGCGTGCTGCGGGACGGCGGCGCACAAGTCGCCCAAGGCGTGCTGCTCGACGCCAACCAAGTCTCCCAAGGCGTGCTGCGCGACGCCGACCAAGTCTCCCAAGGCGTGCTGCGGGACGATGAAGCCGGTGGCGACGAGGCCGCAGCAGGCCGCTGGAGGCGATCACAAGCACGGCAAAGACGGCCACGGTTGCTGCCACAATCAGAGCGCGCTGCCCGAGGACGCCGTGGTGATCGCCATACCGGGACCGGGGCGGGCCGTGGAGCACCGGAAGGACGCGGCCGGTCACGAGAAGGCAGACGGCCACGCCGCCGCCGGGGGATGCTGCGGCGGCCACGGTGCTTCCCCGCCGCCGCGCGGCGCCCCTGCTGGGCGGGTGCTGCGCGGCAGCGCACGGCGAAGACGAGGTGTGCATCGTCATCAGCGCGAGGTCACCCTGCTGCAGCACGGCGAGGAGTCGGTCTGGTTCTCCCAAGGACGCCATTTGCTGCCACGGCTCCGGTGGTAAAGACGGCGGCGGCGCCATCTCAGCCCTCGTGTGCTGACTGCTGACTGACCTACCATTAGTGGAATACGATCGATCGCCTGGTATATCGAAAATTACTCCTCTATCCTATGACCACCTGTACAGGAAGTTGTTACTATTACGAGTCCTACTGTACTTCGTAGAGTGCTCTTGGAACCTAACCTGAGATCGGTTGGGAAGAGCTTAATTTACGAGGCAGTGACGTGGCTAGCCCATTGTCAGGCTTATTGTTGTTTTTTTGCATCACCGTCGTCAGCTTGTGCATTGCGTGTCCTCTGAAATGAAATGCCAGGGTGAAACGAAGCACCCGTTGAATTTTCACCTCAGCTGGGCACTCTGTAATGGACCACCATAAGGCGCGACCGGTCACTTGTTTTAGGAACCCGCAACCCTGCCGCCTCATCCCCGCTTTCACTTCAGTCGTCGTCTTTGACCTTGACCTCGACCGCGCCTCCCCCTCCCCAGTGGTGGCCGGCGGCTCCCGCTACCTCACCGCGCTGTCCAATTCTTGTCCCCGCCTCTCGATCCCGCCGACGACCTTCGTCGCGACGCCCCCGCCGCCAGCCCCGCCCAACTGCCTTCTCCTTCCGCTCCGCCCTGCCGCCGTCTAGCCGCCTCCACCACCGTGTCGCGGCCGCCGTGTTCTTCGTCCTCTCCGGCGCGGGCGCGGCCGTTGTGCGCTCGGCTCCGAGCGCGACCTGCCGTGTAAAAGAAATTCTACTCTGTAATACGGTCTCGTTCCCTCCCTTTCAGTTTCAGCTGCGGTGGCAACAAGGCGACACACATGCACAACACGCACGAAATATTGGAGGCTATAATGAATTTGGTAGCTAATTGAATTGCACTGTGGTGATGGTGATGGATTCACCAGCTCAGCAAGAGGCATTTCGGCCGGCGTCGGCGGCATCTGTTCTGTGGACTGTGGTGATGGTGACGAATTCGGTTGCTGGTTAAAGTCACAAGTCCTCCGTCAAAGTCAAGGGAATATAGCAGTTCATACATACAGTCATACAGATAAAGGCACAATACAGCATATATATTTATGTATCTGAAAGTCGTTATTCCACTTCGATCTCTTCCTTTTCAAAAACTGCCATTTTTATTTCTTCGACGAAGTTGAGCCTTGCGTGCCAAAGTCGTCAAAGAAGTAGGGCGCCATGCGCGTGAGCCCACTGAGCCGTGAAGCACCACAGGCAACCACAGTGATCTAACAACAACAGGTTTCCTTCTCCTAGGGTGTCGACATTCTTTGACGAGATTCAGATTCCAAAGGTTTGAGGGAAAGACACCACGGCGACTTTCATACTTATAAAGTGATATTTACATCTTCCCATTAATTATTATCTAAAAAAGTTATATTTACATCGTGCGAGTAATAGAATCAGGGGAGGGTAACATATTATTACATTGGCATTGATCATGTAATGAAATATCAATTTAGACTCTTGGGTACACACCTCCTATGCAGTGTTTATTTTGCCTACAAGGACATGTGCTCCATGTCATCCAACAGTTGACTCCATCTGTCCCAAAATAAGCACACATTTTGCTTATTGAAAAGTCAAATTTTTGTAAGTTTTACCAAATATAAAAATATTAATATTTATGATGTTTAATAAATATCATTAAATTAGATGTCAAATATTTTTAAGTAACATATACAAAATATTAATATTATTATTTTATATATACTTTGATAAACTTAAAAGAAGTTTGGTTTCTCGATGTGCATATTCATTTTAGACATTACAGTACAAAGTTTTGGTGTACTCTTTGTCAAAGTTTGGTGTACTCCTTGTCAAAGAAGTTAGGCGCCATGTGCACCGTCGGTAACAAACAAAGGGTGGCGACATTGTGTCGACATTGCTGCTTCAAGAAAATCTTGGCAACCAACCGGCTGAGAAGAAGCGTATGCATCCAGACTGCGATCGGTTCAGGAAAAAGATAGAGCAGGCCACAGTTGCTGTCTTCGTTTCTCAATCGCATGTTCGCATGGCTTATAAGCCATACTTTTTTAGCCAACGAATATTATTTTTCTCTCATAATAAATCAGTCAACGGTACTTTCAGTCATGGCTTATCAGCCAAGCGAACCGGGCAATTTGCTGTGCCTCTCCAAACAGTTGCAGCAACTCAAAAAAATAAAATATTGGAAGAGAATGGCAGAAACACTATATATTCCTTGTCTTTTTTCCCCTGTTCTCCAACTAATTAATTACTCTAAACAACTCCTCTCTGACGATAGAACAAAATTCGATAGAGACTAATCAGGCCCATTTGGCTAGCATGGACATGAGTCCGGCGCCGACGAGCATGGAGACGTTGATGCCGAGCTGCAGCTTCCCCCTGCTCTGCACCTTGGGGTTCATGAAGTCCTCGGCGAGGAGGTCGACGAGCGCCATGTAGATGAGGATCCCCGCCGCCACCGAGTTGAGGATCCCCTCCACGATCAGCGCCTTGGGGCTGTCCTCGTTGTACACGGACGAGATCCCGATGCCGACCAGGATGCCCACCGGCGTCGTCAGGCAGAAGAAGAGGACCATGGTCACGATCGACCGCAGTTTGAACTTGGCCTGCGTAGAAACGAACAGTTTAATTAATTATACTTGGAACAAATACTCAAAGGGCATATGTCGTTGGTCGTTGCATGCACGTGGGGGGCATATTTTCTTAAGGGCGAATTTTCTATCTCCGTGTACCAATATAATATGTTCTTCTCCGAAATGCTTGAAGCAAAAGAAAAAAAAAAGGATAGAAACCATAGTTTTTTTAAGCTAAAGTGCAGAGTACCGCACTCACGGATGCTTGGCTACATTTGTAGATTCACGGATAAAAGATCCTAGTTTTCAGAACGGGAATCCAAGCAAGTGGAGCTTGTGCACCGCGTGTCTCGGAACCACCCGAAGTGCAGTGCTTTGGTACTTTGTTCTCACAAAAGGTAGCGGCGGCAGGGGCTCACGGTTAAGTATATCAAATCATGCTTAGCTTTAGTGCAATCCATATATTCATCTATCACCTCTCCTTTCTTACCCAACACAAATCATGGCAGCAGATCAGACAGATTTTCAAAGTGATAAAGTGCTATATTCTTTTCATCAACCATATAAAAAACTAACCCGTACGGACCGTTGCATACAGATGTACATTTTCTTTCTCCTTTTAGGTTTTAATAACACAAGTGTCATTTGGGAAAAAAAAATCAAATGTAGGGTATTATATGAAGATGGACGCTAAGGTGTGGGGAGAGGTAGGGGCTCTTTTGCTTCATGGACCGAAAAAATTATTTGGCCATGCAAGCCTTCTAGGCGTCCGATTTCGGATGCCTGTGGCCGGCGCCACATCACAAATAAACAAAACCCGAAACCTAAGCAGACGCAGTATGATATAATGATGATTAATACCTGAACGATGCAGCCGCCAAGACCCATGCCCTCGAACATTTGGTGGAAGCTCAAGGCGACCACCAGAGGCTTGATGGTGCTCGGGTCTTCGGACGCGCCAAGGGAGATGCCGATGATCACTGAGTGAACCACAATGCCAAGCTCAAGAACCTACAAATTGTTGGTCAAAAAAGTTTCAATTTCCATGTCGTTGCGTTTTCTTTGCAGTTAATATTTACCCACTTTTTATATCAAAACTAAATTCTAGCCGTATTATTAATCACTAATGTACCGTGGGCCATACTTTAGAGAAATTACATATATACTCCTACATGGTATGCGTTCCTTTTAAGTTTTGATCTATTTCAGTATTGATGAACTCCTCTAGTGTTTCATCAAAATGAACTCCTCTAGTGTTCATCACGCTAGTATGCTTTATTTTGCTGTTTTTTTTAACGTCAGTGATGATAAATAAATGCATGGTTAAATATAGCTGTTACGCAACTCACGATTAACCCGATGAAAAAGTAACTAATTACCTGCGCGATGACCCGGTGGCGCAGCGCGTGCTCCTTGTCGCCCTCGGCGCCGCCGACGGCGGCGACGATCGCCGAGGAGCCGTGCGCGTGGCCGTGCGTCGCGTGCGTGTGCATGTGCACATGCCCGTCGTGGTCGTGGTCGTGGTCGACGTGCGGCGCCGCCGACGCCACGGCCGCCTGCTGCTTCTCCTCGTCCCCAACGGCGGCGCCGCTCACGGCCTCGGCGCCGGCGCCGGCGCTGTTCTTGAAGTGGACGCGGGTGAAGTAGCCCGTGGCGACGGTGTCGACGACGAGCGTGCCGATGGCGCCGACCATGGCCCCGAACCCCGCGAACGGGAAGCTCTGCCACGGCCCGCCAGAGAGGCACTCAGAGGTGAGCTTCTCGAACGCGTCGGGAGGATGTGGATGAACCCGGTGGCGAGGATGACCCCGCCGCGAACGCCTTGACGAGGAAGAAGACGTCCCCGTCGGCACGCAGCGCCGGCACGCGGCGGCCCAGCACGGGCAGGCAGCAGCCCAGCGCGCCGCACACCAGGATGGAGAAGAACGCCGCGATCTTAAGCGCCTTGGCGCGCGCGCGGTTGCCGCCCTGCGACGCCGCGCCGTCGGCACCGCACCCGCCGTCGTCGTCGGCGCGCGCGGCGGACGCGAGGAGGAGCAGCGGCACGGCGGCCAAGGCGAAGACGTGCACGGCGCGTGACGACCTCATGGCCGGCAGTGGAGCGTACCTACCGGTGGTGCGTCGACGACGCGAGGCGGAGGAGGAGGTACAAGGGAGGAGAGCTCGCAGCGCAGTCGCAGCCAGCTACGTGGCTGGTCTGATATAGGGGGCGGAGGAGGAGGAGGTACAAGGGAGGAGAGCTCGCAGTCGTAGGCAGCTACGTGGCTGGTCTCATATAGGGGGCGAAGGCGGCGGCGGGGCGTCGTGGTTTCAGCTCGTAAATTCAATTAGGGCTTTAATCGCGTTATTTAAAGGGTGTTTGGTTCTTTACTCGCTCCTAAAATTTATGTCACGTCAAATATTTAGAGGCTAATAAGGAGCATTAAATATAAATTAATTACAAAACCAATTACATAGATGGATGCTAATTTCTGAGACGAATTTTTTAAGCCTAATTAATTTATCATTAGCATATATTTACTGTAGCACTACGTTGTCAAATCATGGACTAATTAGACTTAAAAGATTCGTCTCGCAAATTAGTCGCAAGTTGTGCAATTAGTTTCGTAATTAGTCTATATTTAATACTCCATACATGTGTCTAAACATTTGATGTGATAGAAATTTTAAGAGAAGGGAACGAACAAACAGGCCCTTAATTAAGAAACGACTGTGACACGATGACGACAGGCATGAGAAATAACAGTGCGAAGTACGAGGTTTCCTGGAGATGTTCTGGTTGTTGGGAGGAAATTACCGGCAAATGACGACACTTTTTTATACAGAGAGAGAAGGGCGGTGGCGACATGTATAGCCTCTGCCCTGCAGGCTGCAGCAGCTGCCTCCGCGTGTGGATCAATGAATGAATGCCGCTGTGTCAAACTGGCACGAGACCGTGACCATGCCGGATGAACACCTGACATCTAGGCACTGACACGTAGGGCCTGTTTGGTTCTGATCTTGGCAAAGGTGCTTGGGCAGGCAGCTCCCACACCGTCGATTTTCAGCGTCCGGTGGCCAGATCGACCCGCCTGGACGAGCACCCCCAGGCCGCGCCGCGAACCAAACTCACTTACCGTATCTTTATAAAAAAATTGTCATAGGGCAATGGGGCAGATGAAGCGTCATACACTTGAACACAAAAACTAAGATGACAATCTTACGTCCTGTTGGTTTGAACTTGTTTGACCATAGCTGAAAATACTGTTGGCTGATCTGGTGTGAGAGAAAAATACTATTCGTTGACTGATAAGCCATAACTTATAAGCCAAATACGATCAAACGAACAGGCTGCTAGACCGACCCCAATTGTTGCATTCATTGGTGGACCTACACTTGAATGGAGCCCGAGAAAATCTTTAGGCGCCGATGAGCTTGTGTTTTGAAGTTTTTGATAGAGCATACTGCAAAAAAGAAGACCCCAGGATGTGGTGGGCTACAACCTAGGCGGACAGTCATGGTCGCTAGGCCTTAGGTCCATCACTGGCCTAATTTGATAAACAAAATCCACTTGATTGCATTCCTTTGAAACCCAATGGTACGTTAGAACCGAAAGAGCAAATCGTTGGATGTAGGGGCCTAGAGTTAATTAATAGAAAAACGTGGGTAGAGGTACGACATTTGTGAGAAGCCAAAAAAAAGATCTTGGAGATAGACTGTTGAAGACTTTGAAGTTGTTAAGGGCGCGTTTAGTTCCAAAAAATTTTGGTTTTTGTCCATCACATCGAATTTTTGGACGCATGCATGAAGCATTAAATATAGATGAAAAAAACTAATTGCATAGTTGAGTGAGAAATCACGAGACGAAACTTTCGAATCTAATTAGTCTATAATTAGACACTAATTATCAAATACAAACGAAAATACTATAGTAGCAAACCCAAAATTTTTGGCGAACAAAATGTGCCCTAAGGCCAATATGGGCAGGACATGCCAGCGCAAGAATCGAAATTTTCGTCACGTCGTCTGTCATCCTGAGTGAGGTCTTGTTTAGATTCTAAGTTTTTTCGCTCTCTATTTATCACATCAAATCTTTGGACACATGCATGTAGTATTAAATATAGATAAAAAAAATAACTAATTACACAGTTTGATTGTAAATTACGAGACAAATTTTTTGAGCTTGGTTAGACCATGATTGAACAATAATTATCAAATACAAATAAAAATACTACAGTATCAAATACTAATTCCTAACCGCGAACTAAACAAGTCCTGAGACAGACGACTGTAGTGGCTGGCTTGCCCGCCGCCGACGGGCGTTGTTGGTACGGAAACGAACGAAACGACGGCGACGGTGGGGGCGGCACCGCATGACGACAAGGTGTCGACACTGGCCCCCGACGACCACCCCCTGGCCTCGTCGAATCGGAGACGTGAACTGACGCACGCGTGTACTGAAGCAAAACTAACCACCAAACACCGTGCTTATTTATTTAATAATTAATAATTATTTATTTTTGCCCAAAAATACACACTGCAGTACGTATATTCCTACGTCACAGGTACGTGTTATTTTGTACGCACTGTTTTGATTGACGACAGACAGCAATAGCAATATAGCATGGTGGGTGCTGGACATTGACGACTTGACCTAACCTCAGGCCGTGCCGTGTGTGAGTGTGTGAGCGTGCTTGCGGTGAAATTTGACCGACGACCATGCGTCCAAATAATATCTTAGCTAAGGTCCACGCAGGACCACACACGCGACCTTGCTAGTCTTCTTATCCACTGGAGTAGTACGGCCACACGTGTCCAATTTTCAGCACATATGTCCACTTCACTGGCGTGGTGAATGAGTTGCGGTTGCGGCACTTCTTTTTTCCGTCATAATGTACTCCCTCCATCCCACAAATCAGTTCGTTTTGGACATGATTTAGGATACCAAGGAGCAATTAAGTAGAGTGTATTTTTCCCTGTATGCACTTATTAAATAGGTCTGTGGGTATCATTTATACACTAACCGTGCGTAGCTGGGGTGGTATGCACGCTGCCTCCTGATCTAGGAGGCCTCAGTTCGATCCCTACCACGCTCGGCATTTTTGCAAAGGTCACGAATTTTGCATGGCAATTGTGCACTCGGCCGCGTTTTTCGCCTTTGCCCGCGCTTTTTTTTGTATGGCACTGTGCGCGCGCGTGAATTTTATTTTATTGGCTTGCCCGGAGTATTTGCGCGCGTATTGGCCTTGTATTCGCGCGCGTATTCACGGCGTACTGGCGCGTTTCCGAGCGACGCTTGGTTTCTGCACTCGTACTATTAATAAAACAGAGCCATCCTTATTAGCTTCTCTGCTACTCGTGTGAGCCACAGTACTTCGTGAGCATCCAAGATGGAGTTCGATCTCAATGTTGAGCCTCCATTGGAACATGCCAGAGGTATTCTTTTTGCTTTTCTTCTTTCAATCTACCGTCCTTTCTTCTAGCTACGAACTTCATGAACATGGTGCGCTTGTAGGCTTCTTTGATTTGAGCATTGCTTAATTTTCAATAGGCTTTGATCTGAACTTAGAACCGGAAGACGCTGCTCTTGATGATGTGATAGATTCGACTTTACAGTATGATGAGGAGGCTCCCATACAAGGTACTCGTGCTTGTTCTTTCATGCTTTGATTTGTTCTTTTCATGCGCTTTTGTTGGTAACTCACTGGATGTCGTTGCACTCATATGAAGGCACGGCGGGAAAAAAGACATGATGAAGAATTCACTAAGCTAGTATTTCAAACTTTGTTGGCTAGAAGCAACAACGAGAAACTAGGGAAGAAAGATACAGCAGAGGTGGCTGAACAATTTGGAATTAGCCTTCGCTCTACTCAAAAGTTATGGAAAAGAGGTAAAACTCATCTTGACCAAGGTATCCCGGTTGATGTTGCTAGTCGTAAAAGAGGTAGGAATGGCCGTAAGAAAATTCTAGTTGATTTAGAGCGTTTGCGCAATGTTCCACTCAAAGATAGGATGACTCTTGAAGATGTCAGTAAAGTACTTGGCATTAGCAAGTCCACGTTGCATAGGTACTTGCAGCAAGGCCTCCTTAGGCGTCACTCTAATAGCATCAAGCCTTACCCGACCGATGCTAACAAAATGGCTCTCGTTACGATGGGCGGTTGACATGGTTGATCAAGGTTCTAGTTCTTGTGGTGATCCAAGGTTTAAGGGGTTATTTGACCATGTCTTTATAGATGAAAAGTGGTTTTTCCTCACACGAAATCGAGAATTATTATTTGCTACCGATGAAGATGAACCCCACCGTACATGCAAAAGCAAAAATTACATTCCTAGACTCATGTTTTTGTGTGTGACTGCTAGACCAAGGTTTAGAAATGGACAATGCATTTTTGATGGAAAAATAGGCTGTTTTCCTCTTGTGACTTATGAACATGCTCAAAGGAGAAGTGCCAATCGTCCTGCTTTGGTGCTTTGGTTGTCAAGCCGATCACATCGATTACAAGAGATGTGATCGGGGATTTCATGATCAACCAAGTATTGCCTCGCAATTAGAGAGAAATGGCCTCATGAGGAAATAAACCAACCGATCTACATACTGAGCAAGATAACGCACCATCTCATTTAGAAGTGAATGATCCTTTGTTTTGTGAGGCTGCAAAAAAGATGGTTTCGACATTCGTCTTAAAGGTCAACCACCTAACTCACCGGACATGAACATTCTTGACTTGGGCTTCTTTAGAGCTATTCAATCAATTCAATACAAGAAGCATGCTAAAACAGTTGAGGACCTAATTCCAGTCGTACAAGAGGTAAATTTACTAATATTATTATTCAAAACAATGTGTTTTCTTCAATTACTCATTGTATGGTTTCTTCAACACATGTAGGCATTCCATGAGTACTGTCCCAAGAAAGCAAACATGATTTATTTGACACTGCAAGGTGTTTTCAAGGAAACCATGAAGGCTAAAGGATGTAACCGGTTCAAGATTCCACACATGGCAAAAGGGCACCTTGAGAACTGGGAAGGCTTCCATTGCAACTCACCATGAGACTTCCTTGCTAGCTGATTCCATTGCCACTCTTCTTTGCATCAAGCAATTAGACTTGTAAGGTTAGGCATGAGAATTGATTCAGCTGCTACTCTAGATTTAACGCATGAAACATGTAGTACTCCAATGCAACGTGAGCTTTTGGACCTTACAGTATGGTTTACGTAATCTTTCTTTGCATCTTGTTCTTTCTTTAAATATTGCTTGAACGTCTGCACCGTCTTCTCCGACGCGACCTCCGCCGTCATCTTTTCGGTAGCGATGGACTCGGCGCCGCCGACGCGATCGGCGCGAAGCTGCATCTGTTCAATGCCCGTCCTCGTCTTGCATGCAGTCATGCGCTAGCGCCGCTGCGCGTTAATGACCCGTGCGGGAACCGAAGAGGCCGGGGCAAACTCGTCTACTTTAGCCGTGGTCCACTCAAAACGAACAGATATGTGAAAACTGATCTACAGCCCAGAACGAATTGATTTGTGAAACGGAGGGTCCGTCATAATGTACTCCCTCTGTATAGCTTTAGACGTCGTTGAGTACATGACTGTGCATACTAAGGAGTGATTAATTAGGATAAAGTTTTTCCTGTTTGTCCTTATTAAATAGGGCTACGGGTGTATCGTGGATACGAAAAGAATTTGCCTCGATTGATTGTTGCAGCGTCTCCCGAGACAGCCGAGACTGGAGGTCTCAGGTTTGAGTCCTCGCGAGCGCTTTTTTTTGCTGCGTTCCCAATTTTGCATGGCGCGTTGATGGCTTGCATGGCCCTGTAGCGGACGTGCGCGCGAGGTTGGCGCGTTGGCGCTCAAGTTTTCCCAGTCGCGGTAGTGAGGCGCTCTTTTTTTGCTCGCGCACAAGTTGGCCCCAACGCGAGCGAGCTTCGTGGCTTCGGACTCCATGGCCGCGTCGGCGGCATCGGCGAGGAAGCAGCGTGCGCGGCAGCGGCGACGAAGCGGCGCGGTTGAGGAAGAAAGTGAGGCGAGTGTCGGAGGCTGCGCTATTAGTACTCACGCATGCAAGCGAACGAGTACCTGGTGGGAAAGCGAGCATGCAGGGCGCTGCTAGTACTTGAACGGTGATTAAATGCGCGCGGTGATTAAATGAGCACTTGAACGGGCGGTGTGGCGTGCGAAGCAGCAGGGGCATTGCAGTCCAAAACAACGCATGCAAGCCAGCGACGACTTCCTTTGCCCAACTAACGGATTTGCGCAGGACGACATCTAAAAGCTATATGGAGGGAGTACTTGTTTTTTTAGCATGACCATAATGTACTACTCCCTCCGTCTCAAAAAGAACGTAACTATAGAAATCGTGTCGGTCAAATTTGCTAAAGTTTGACCAAGTTTACAGTAATTAGTATTAACATTTATGTCTCAACCAAGATTTATTATGAAAATATATTCCGCCATTAATCTATTGCTACTTATTTTGTACTGTAAATGTTAGTATTTTTGTGTACAACTTTGGTGAAAGTTGAAATCGGTTGACTCCTCTGAAAGCGAGAATTACATTCTTTTTGGACGGAGGGAGCAGTGAAATTTGACTATCGACCATGCGCCAAGAAAGTGCATGCAGGGCCACAAATCCATTGATTGTATCCATTTGTCTCAATACATATACAATTTGCTTCTTCTTTTTTTTTGGAAGCACACGTCCATTCTACAAGTAAATTTGTGAAGACCACCACTCAATATTCTTCATGGGATGAGAATGGACTACCTTATTCCACAGACAGAACACTCTTCTGGTTGTTGGAGTTGGTTTTTTTATTTTTAACACATTTTTAAAACTATTTCCAAATTTGACTATTTTTTTTTAATTTTCAAATCTAACACTTTTGGCCGTGTCTATCGCCACGGCGCGGCCAAACAACGCTGCTGCGCCATGCATGGCGGCGCGGCAACGGCGATGATGTGGCAGGGGCACGGGGCCTAACCAGCTGACGTGGCAGGCGCTGCCGCGCCGCACATCTTGGCGCGGTAGTGCCGCGCCATCGCCCACGGCGCGACAGCGTCGACTTAATGTCGCGCCACGTGCCTCCCTCCCTCTCTCTGCCTTTCGTTGAACAGAGGTGAGGGCGCCCGCGCCGCCCCTCCTGCCTCACAGAAGCCTGCCGCCGCCCAGCCCTCCCTGCCCGTCTCCCTCCCTCCCTTCCCTAAGCTTCTCCTCGGCCTCGGTCACGGTAATTCTCGTCGTCATCCTCCTCCTCCTCCACCACCTTAGCCCAAAACAAGATCAAAGGCATCCTCGCAGTCACAGAAAAGGTCCTTGGATTCGGTCGCTAATGCTCCCAAAGTGGACCAACAAAAAAGAAAAAGGCCGTTCAGTGGCAGCGTTACAAACTTGATGGAAAGAAAATTTACAGCACACATCTCGAATGAAGATTGTGTTAGTTTCTTCAATCTCTGTGCCTCACTACCTCCGTGTTTGTTGAAGTCCGAATTCGAAAGGCAAACACAGAATTAGTACGCTAGAATAAGAGCCGATGAAATACACAATGAAGATTTAAGGAAGATACAGAAGTACATCAAAGACAACCCCGAATTAACCATGGAAGAGGCCCCGAACATCTATTATGATATACAAGGGACGGGAACACCGGCAATGAAGTATGAAAGGGGCAATCTTTTGGTTCCCGATGATGAGTATAAAAATTTGACAACATATATGCATTAGTTGCATGAATATTATATGGCTTAAGCAACAGAGACGGAGAACTTTGGTTTTGAGGTTATTATCCGTTCGCCACATGTTTTTCATTATCCTGAAGAAGAGAAGTTCGAGGTCGAGTGGGAGTGCTTGTTCCAGCTATACCAGAAATGCTCTCTCGATTCACAAATATTGACGCTGTGGACTATCTAAGTACCCTACACGCACGATATTATAATTAACTACTCTCTCAAGACACAAATTGTTAACTTTTGACCAATTCTCATGATTTTATGTAGGTGTATAGCAAAATTTTGCATACTAAAAAGCAAATAGGACAACATAGGTTTCTTGACCCCTTGTGAGTCAATGATGAAAGGATTAAGATGCCCAAAAGGGGGGTGAATTCGGCTAATTCTAAATTTCTTTGCAATAATTAAATCCTACGGTTAGCCCAATTAACCCCTTGTGTCTAAAAAGTGTTTCTAATTGTTCTACCGCACAAAAGACTTGCAACCTATGTTCCAATCCTACTCTAGCATGACAATTCTAAGAATGTAAATGACAAGAATTGAATTGCTCAAAGTAAATGCTCAAAGTAAAGTGAGAAGGAGGAACGCGGCGATGTTTTGCCGAGGTATCGGAGAGTCGCCACTCCCCACTAGTCCTCGTTGGAGCACCCACGCAAGGGTGTAGCTCCCCCTTGATCCGCGCAAGGATCAAGTGCTCTCTACGGATTGATTCTTCGATACTCCGTCGCGGTGAATCACCCACAACCGCTCACAACTTGAGTTGGGTCATCCATAAGCTCTCCGAATGATCACCAAGCTCTCCAATCACCACCAAGCCGTCTAGGTGATGACGATCACCAAGAGTAACAAGCATGAACTCTCACTTGACCATGACAAGCCTAGGGAGAAAGATGGATGCACACTTTGCTACTCTTGATCTTACTAATGAGGGCTCTCTTTGGGATTCTCAAATCTCAATCACCTCACTAGGACCTTGCTCTTCTTGGCACTCTCTAAGATGTGTTTCAGCTGTTGGAATGAGCAAAAGTAACCACACACGAGTGGAGCATCTATTTATAACATGGGCTAAAAAACAAACCGTTATGTGCCTCTGCGGGGTGACCGAACGCTTCGGTCATGTTGACCGGACGCTCCGGTCAGTTCTCCCCGAACTCCAGTGTTTACAATGTGATCGGACGCGTCCGATCGTGATTTTCCCCCTCTGGAACCTTACTGGAAACGACCGGATGCTGGCTCTCAGTGTCCGGTCACATGACCTTCTAGCGTCCGGTCGCACCGAACGATTTCACCTCGGTCAAATGAACTGACCGGACTCTTCGCCAGCGTCCGATCACACCGAAGCCAGCGTCCGGTCAGTATTTGACCCTCCATTCACTTCCAACTCTCAATCATACGTGAATGAAGTTTGCTCCATTGGATCTTAGGCATATGTAGGAGCTACCTAGCGCTAGTTTTAACAAGTGTGCACCACACCTAACTCACTAGACTCACCTAGGTCAAGCTACCCGTCCATACCCCCCTTAATAGTATGGCCAAAGGAAAAACAAAGTCCTAAACTACTCTAAGTGTCTCCTTAACTCCGATCGACACTTAGAACTAGTCCATCCTTAACCTTGTCGTCCATCCTTTGAAAACCAAAACGATTTCCATCGTAGGGGCATGACCACCTTGATTGCCCAATCGATCTCCATTACCATGACCTAACTTAATTGCCTCTGCAAAACACACGTTAGTCATAGTAATCTACTATTGTCATTAATCACTGAAACCCAACAAGGGGCCTAGATGCTTTCAATCTCCCCCTTTTTGGTGATTGGTGACAATACCACCTCGAGTATGTGAAAGAGATGAGGTTTTTAACATGCTTGGATCATATAAGCTTTTGTCAATAAGAACAAAAGAGTTAGTTAAGCTTATATGACCCAAGCCATCATAATGTACTCCAAAGATATGAAATAAGCATGAGTACAAGTAATAAAGCTCATTTGCATCGGAGTAAAACGCGGAAGCAAAAGCAAATGAGCATAACACAAGTGATATGACATATAAGTAATTCAAAGTAGAGAGCACACATGTCATATATCACGATCACGTAGATATCAATATCACATATATATAGTTCAATGCATGAAAATAAACACACGATGAATGCATAGTAGTGTATCACACATAAAAACTCCAAATGTAGTATATAAGCTAATAATATAACTAAGCTCCCCCTAGATATGTTGCTCCCCCTAAGGCTAACATACTCAATCCCTCTCCCCCTTTGGCGTCAAACACCAAAACCTAAGGGTCGGTCGGCGAGGCTGCAGCGGACGAGCCGGGCGCTGAGGTACGAGGAGCGAGCTGGAACTAGGTACCATCATCATCTGATCCGGAGCTCTAAGCTGTATGACCCTCTGAAGCTAGAACTGATGCTGAAGCAGTCTGGGTCGGATCAGGGACTGGAGCTACTGTAGGCTGTGCAGGTGTGACTGAAGCAGCTGGCTCTGATGATGCCACTGAGGAAGGGAGCGTCTCTGTCGTGCCTATCACTGGAGCAATGGTGGTAGGTATAGGGACATATAGGTCTGGTGGTGTGGGATGCTGAAAGGGTCGAGATGGCGACTAGAGGGGGGTGAATAGTCCTTTTTAAAACTTAATCGTGTCGGCTAACCGAAACAAGTGCAGAATTAAAACTATCGGTCTAGCCAAGGCTACACTCCTCTATCTATGTTCTTTAGCACCTTTCAAATATACTAATTAAGCAATTAAGGTGCCGGGCTAGCTAGAGCTCACCTAAGCAATTCTAGGAGCAAGGTCACAAAAACCTATGCCACTAGTACTTTAAGCGATAAGGGAGCTCCTACACATGCTAGTAAGCAAAAGCACAAAGCCACCTAAGCTCACTAGCAATGCTCAATAACAAGGCAACCAATGCCAAATTAGAGAGCGCAAATACTTAGCTACACAAACTAAGCAATGTGACTAACAAGGTTACTCAAACCAAATTAGCCACGCAAGGGAGCTACTTCTATGCTACACAAGCAAGAAGGTAACTAATATGCTACACAAGCAAACTAATTACAAGAGCAACTACACAAGCTTAATATATATAAAAGTAAATGCAAGCTTGTGTAATGGGGAAGCAAACCAACAGGAAGAACAAGGTTGACATGATGATTTTTCTCCCGAGGTTCACGTGTTTGCCAACACGCTAGTATCCGTTGTGTCGACCGCTCACTTGGTGGTTCGGCGGCTAATTAGCATCACCCGCTAAGCCCGCACGTCGGGCGCCGCAAGAACCTACCCCTTGAGTGAGGGTAGCTCAATGACACGCTTTACTAAAGTTGCTCTTGGCGGCTCCCGCGGGGCGAGCACAATGCCCCTCACAAAGCTCTTCTCCGGAGCCCCGCACAAGCTTCTGTACCCTTCAAAGAAATATGCATATTTCCCAAAGTACAAATCCGAATACCTCGAAATTTGGTGGAGGTGTGCATTACTAAGCTATCTAGTAGATATAAAAATTTGAGCTTCATTTGACTTCTAGATTGCTACCAGATTTCAATTCTTCCACCACTGCTACATGCTGAAAACTGCTGCACTATAGCTGACAAGAACCACTCCAAAACCGAAGCATTTCTTATCCAATTTTCATGAAATTTCTACAACATCTTATACCATAAGTGTAGAGCATGTACACCAATTTTTATGCCAATCCAATAAGTTTTGATCACTTAAACATGGCTAAGATCACAGCTAGCTCAGATTTTGTAATAAAGGACAGATTTCAATCACTTGAGCTATACTTCATAAAATGTGAATCAAACTTGAAACTAACTTGTTTGAATACTTCCACAAGACATATATCCATTCAAATCACTTACTAAATGTCATCTTATGAACTTTTCCAACACAAATCAATCCAAACTTGATTACTAATCAATTTATCCATTCAAACATCTCATAGCAAGCAACATTGCATATTTATCCAATTCAATCAACTCATATGCACCCGAATGAAATGATCAACAACAGATATACCTTAGTGAGCTCATGATCATCTAATTAACAAGCTTTAACTCAATTATTTGCAAGCCATCAAATAATCCAATAAATCACCACAACTTGAATATGATACTTGTATGTTGTAGCACATTTGGACTTAACTAATTCTTGGCTTGGCATTGGGATAGTGATTATCTCTTAGCAATACTTGGCTCCACTATATGATCAACAAGATGAATATCATTTAAACCAAGGCTCCAATGCCGATGGTACCTATTAACAATCATCCACTTTTTGATAGTGCCCAAACAAGTTTGGGTCCTCTCAAGTTAGGTGCAACATACTTAGGCATAGCCTTAGTATGAATAGCGGGATGTTTTGCAATTACAACCAATGAGGTACCATTGCCATCCTTTCTAAGCACATTATCATCAACAATTGAAATAGGCTTAGAAATGTTACCTAGGGGACACGAATGAGCCATGTGTCCCCTTTTCCGGCATGAGTAGCACTTTCTCTTTGATTGAGCCTTTTCTTCCTTGCTCATATGGTGCTTCTCATTGCCTTGCCTCTCATGAATTGCTTGAGCCTTCTTCTCAAGCTTGGTAGGACACTTAGAGGCAAAGTGTCCCATACTTCCACACTTGAAGCACTTGATGTGAGCATAATCTTTCTTCTCATCTTCATTCTTGCTCATCATCTTGGCATCTTGAGTTTGCATTGGATGCCTTGCCTTTCCACCCCTTCTTGTTTTCTTCTTCTTTATCATCAAATCACCATCATCTTCATGGTTGATCTTGATTTGCTCTTGGGGTGTCTTCTCTTGCTCAACTTGTGGCTTTGGTTGAGGCTCTTCTAGTTGCTTCACCAATTGCTTGGTTGGGCATATTGAGGTGAGATGACCTCATGTGCGGCACTTGAAGCACTTAACATGCCTTAGCCTCTCTTCTTCTTTCTTCAACTTGAGCTTTTCTTCATTGGGGCAACCATTTGCAAGATTTCCCACTTCATGGCACTTGAAGCACATGAAATGAGAGAGCTTCTCTTGTTCTTGCTTCTTCATCTCTCTTTCATATCTTCTCTTGCCCCATCTTTTGCCCTTGCTCTTGCTCTTGTTGAAGCCAATGCCACTTATGTCATTGCGGCTTTCTTGATGATTGACTTTGCTAGTCTTGAAGCCGACTCCACTCTTGTCACCAAAGTTTCTTTGAGTCTTCAACATATGCTCAAAGGTGACTTGAGAGTTATAGCACCTCTCTAACTTGTTGCTCAATTTCTTCACTTGTTTATTGAGCTCATTGTTCTCCTTCAAAAGGTTAGTCTCACAAGACATAAAAGTAGAACAAGCATCTATATGTGAAGAGCATGGCATATCTAATAAATCATCACAAGAGGTGGATACATGCTTCTTGCCTACATCCCAAGGGTTAGCAATAATATGTGATTGATCATTTGACCCATGTGATGAGCTCTCATTATTTTTAAGTTTCTTTGTAAACATTTTAATGAGAGAAGCATGTTGTTCTAATAATTCATCATGAGATGCAGTAGTGTCTCATGATTCAATTTAAGCTCATCATTTGAAGATTTATAAACATCAAGTAAGTTCTTATGTTCTTCACATGAGTTCTTTAGAAATGAGTTTTTATTTTCTAATTTCAATGTTTTTGCTTTCTCATTTTCTAAAGACATGGTCATGCTAGCAAGTCTACTAACAAGCTCATCATATGAATCAACATGATCAACCATATTATCATTTGATACCTTGGTGTCACCTTGTGACATGAAGCAATGTGGCGATGTAGAAGAGCTTGTAGTAGCATCATCATCATGGCTTGAGCATGAACCATCATCATCAAGATCACCATCAAGTGTGCTTGAGATAGAATCTTCATGTGCAACACTTGTGGCGTCGTCATCAACCTTGTCAAGTGAACTTGTGGTGGATCTATCATCATCATCCTCACTTGACCATGAGGTGGCGCAATCTTCCACAATCACCAAATTATGGTTATGCTCAACACACTCATGTGCCTCCTTCTTAGGTTCATCCTCCTTCGTGAATTTACCATCATCCCATGTGGAGGAGTCACCGTAGAAGGCTTGGAGTGCTAGCCACATATCATGAGCACTCTCCAAGTCCCACACACGTCTAAAGATATCATCATGTATAGCACATGTTAGATAATAAAGAGCACGATGATCAAGTTGTAAGCAATCCTCTTGTGCTTGGGTGAGGTTGTCCTTATCCAAAGCATCATGAGAAAAACCAACAACAATGATCCACCATGCCTTGGGACCCAATTCACGGAAATGATCAAGCATATGACGTTTCCACCGTGCATAGTGTGTGCCATCAAAAATGTGTGTGTCACAAACAACTTCTAGCCCAAAGTTCGCCATCCTCTCGGGTCGGTGAAGACCACAAATGAGAGACCGGGCTCTGATACCACTTGAAAGGGTCGAGATGGCGACTAGAGGGGGGGTGAATAGTCCTTTTTAAAACTTAATCGCGTTGGCTAACCGAAACAAGTGCGGAATTAAAACTATCGGTCTAGCCAAGACTACACCCCTCTATCTATGTTCTTTAGCACCTTTCAAATATACTAATTAAGCAATTAAGGTGCCGGGCTAGCTAGAGCTCACCTAAGCAATTCTAGAAGCAAGGTCATAAAAACCTATGCCACTAGTACTTTAAGCGACAAGGGAGCTCCTACACATGCTAGTAAGCAAAAGTACAAAGCCACCTAAGCTCACTAGCAATGCTCAATTACAAGGCAACCAATGCCAAATTAAAGAGCGCAAATACTTAGCTACATAAACTAAGCAATGTGACTAACAAGGTTACTCAAACCAAATTAGCCACGTAAGGGAGCTACTTCTATGCTACACAAGCAAGAAGGTAACTAATATGCTACACAAGCAAACTAATTACAAGAGCAACTACACAAGCTTAATATATATGAAAGTAAATGCAAGCTTGTGTAATGGGGAAGCAAACCAACGGGAAGAACAAGGTTGACACGATGATTTTTCTCCTGAGGTTCACGTGTTTGCCAACACGCTAGTCCCCATTGTGTCGACCGCTCACTTGGTGGTTCGGCGGCTAATTAGCATCACCCGCTAAGCCCGCACATCGGGCGCCGCAAGAACCTACCCCTTGAGTGAGGGTAGCTCAATGACACGCTTTACTAAAGTTGCTCTTCGTGGCTCCCGCGGGGCGAGCACAATGCCCCTCACAAAGCTCTTCTCCGGAGCCCCGCACAAGCTTCTTGCTGGCTTCGACAGAGACCACCACGAAGCCGTCTAGGAGGTGGCAACCTCCAAGAGTAACAAGCACCACCGGCTTGCAACTCGATCACCTAGTGCCACTCGATGCAACCTCATGATGCAATCGCACTAGAATCGCTCACTCACACAATCGAGGGATCACTATCAAGTATATGTATGATGGAGGGCTCCTAAGCACTCACAAGCATGGACACTAAGTCCTCTCAGGTGCTCAACACTCGCCATGGCCGAGAGCCACTTCTATTTATAGCCCCATGGGCTAAACTAGCCATTACCCATTCACTGGGCAAAAGTCGTGCCGACCGTACGCTCCGGTCATGTTGACCGGACGCCGGACCTTAGCGTCCGGTCACCTGCAGATGGTCACGTGTCCCGATTCCAACGGTCACTTCACTTGATCGGACGCAGCAGCTTCAACTGACCGAACACAGCAGCCCCAGCGTTCGGTCATTTCCAGTAAGGTACCAGACATGACCGGACGTGCCCGGTTGATCGCGATCGGACACAGCACCAGCGTCTGGTCACTTCCAGCTTCTCCTCTGCCTGTGTCACCATACGTCAGCTCTGACCGGATGCAGGACCCCAGCGTCCACTCTGTGAGACCCTATCTTTTCTATATAGGGCGCCGGTGGCACCGTCGCTTCACCTACACTCCGCCGGTGGAGTTTCTCCTTTGGCCTCCATTTCTTCACCGAGTTGATCCACATCAACTCCAACTTCATCTCCTTTGTAAATGTGCCAACCCCACCAAGTGTACACCACCATGTGTATGTGTGTTAGCAATTTCACAATCATTTTCCAAAGGATTAGCCACTCAACTTGCCACGCCACTCGATCCTAGCGATGATGTAAAGTTAGATCACTCGAGTGGCACTAGATGACCGATATGCAAACAAGTTTGCCCCTCTTGATAGTACAGCCATCTATCATAAATTCGGTCATAAACTTCTCTACATACCTATGACCGGTGAAATGAAATGCCCTAGGTTATACATTTGCCTTGCGCATTTCATTCCATCTCCTCCAACGTCGATGCAACACATGCACCAACGCGATCAACAATGATATGATCCACTTCATATCATCACGTGATCATATTGGTTCATTGATCTTGACTTCACTTGCTCTTCACTGTTGCCATCGTCCATCGGCGCCAAGTCTTGCCAAGCTTCACCGCCACGCGGTCCATCACTCCAAAGCCTCTGACTTGCCCTTCACGCTTGCAACCGGTCCATCAAGCCAAGTCTTGTCTTGATCTTCTCCACCTTGATCACATGACTCAATGTCATGTCTCATTTGCAATAAGCTCCTTCATCATCACATGTGTGAGCTTTGCAACATCTCCGCGCCATCTTTACATTCATGGCATATGTTGCTCACACACATGTACCTGTGGACTAATCACCTGTGTATCTCACATAAACACAATTAGTCCACCTAGGTTGTCACTCAATTACCAAAACCACGCAAGGACCTTTCAGATGCCCTGTCAACTCATTGAAGGAAGCACCAAGGCTCCTGGACACTGTGGTCTCTGGCACTAGCAGCGAAGACGTCTCAGCCGGTGTGAAGCCCATCTGAAGAGGTGTGAACTGCGGGGCTACCACTGGGACACCTGCTCTGTAGGTGAAGCATACTGTGCTGGTGGCTGTCCCTGACTCTAAAGACCACTAGGCTGTAACGCTGGAGTCACTGTAGTGGTGGTCTGACCAAGCTAGGGCGTAGTCTGTGGTGGTGGAGCCCCAATAGCAGTCACAACATGCTGCATAAATCCAAGAAGCTGCTGCTACATGAGGATCTGCTGCTGATGCATGGCCTACTGCTGCTGCTGTAGAGCCTATGTCTGCTGCTGAATAGCAAGCTGCTGCTGCTGCTGGATTGCCTGCTACTGGCTCTAGAACTCATCCTGCCGAGCCTGGAACTAAGCAAATGTAGTGGTGGTCTCCTGTGCCTGACATGCCTGGTCCTGCCTCATACGCTCAAGTATGGCAAGTAAAGCTAGGTCGGTCTATGGGGCAGGTGGAGCTAAACTAGAGCTGCCGGCCTCATGGTCATATCGCTGAGGAGGCATCCGAGGGATGGGCTGATAGTCATCATCAGAACTATCACTGGGGTCGCTCACAACCATCCCCTCCTACTGAGCAAGCTCCTCCTCCTCTGTAGCTGCAATGCCCCTGATAATATCATCCTGCTGGGCTGCAGACTCTGGCACATCGGGACGACAGCGCGGCTAACTAGGTGCCTGTGGAGTGCTATGACGGATCATCTGTGTCATGTTATAGGCAGGGAACTCAGTCGTAGCACCACTATACTCTGCAAGCATCTCTGGTGGCCTCACTGTGACTGCTTTGTGGATAAGGAATGTGATCTAGTGAGCATAGGGCAGCTGCCTGCGTCCTCTGAAGCCCTCAGCTATAGTGTCCTCCATCTCTGATAGAAGAAGATCCCAAATGTCAAAAATTGTCTACTGCATCAGAGACTTGATAAGCCACAGCTATATCCGAGTCAAGCCCTCTCTATATCCCATCCCGGGAAGCAGTGTCCTCCTCATAATAGCCTCAAGCACGCGAGCAGTGGGGTTATGATCACTAGGGTTCCTGCGTGACCCCTCGCCAAAGGGCTCTATGAAGCAGTGGCAAACCAAGTCCGTAGGGGGCACATTACCACCATGAGGGCGTCTAGGAGGCATTGTCTGTCCATAGCAAATCTCATGTAATCTGACAGGCTGCTCCTGAAGCCTAAGTATCTCCCTGACCCTAGTACTCGTCAACCAGTAGTCTCTACCTCTGAATCCAAAGTGAATGAAGTTATGGTGCAGGTCAATCCAGAGAGAAGCATAAAACTGATGAACCCAAGATGGAACATATAATCATGTCCGTCCAATCAGATCTGTCAGCCCCGGTAGATATGCAAGGTAGGGGCGAATGTGCTCTCCAGCTGCTGCTACAATAGAGTCAATGTGGCACGCCTTCTAAGATCTAAAGACTGCCCCACTGTTGAGATAGACATTGTAGAAATCCTCCTGCAGTGGAGTGTAGAAGCCCTCTGAAGCTCTCTCATCCCTCCTCGGTGGGAACCACACCTCAAAGTCCACGAACCTCAACTGCTGCACCTGCTTGGCCGTGGCGGCCCTCAAGTCAAGATGGGTCACTGGAGGTGGACCCTGTGGTCTAGGCGGTGGATGAGAACCCCTCCATTGTGTATCTACCCTCGGTGTGACTGGGGCATGGGTACGACCAGAGCGGCGTAACTGTGGCTGTGGTGCCTGCTCTGTCGGCTCTGCTGGCTAGGGCTGCTGCTATGGCTGCTGCTGTGACTCCCCCTGAGGCTGAGGCTCCTTAATAACAAGATGTTGTCCTGCCATCATCATTGTCCTAGGTGGACTACCATGAAGACGCTCAATACGCTCAAGTCGACCCCTCGCTCCTGGTGAGAGATGATCTTCAATAACAACTCCACTGTGAGTACCTCCTCTATCAGCACGCTCTGCGGCCTCAGCAACTACAGCTGCTCTGGTTGTCTCTGCATCAGGGTACTTGCGCTTCTTTGATGCAACCTTCTTCGTTGCCTTGCCTTTAGGATCTACAGGCAAGCGAGGTGGACGCCTCGGATCCTCATCTCCTAGACCACCTCCGACATTCTTCGTGCAAGCCATCTGACGAATCTGAAGAGCACAACTGAAACTGTCAAAGATCAATTGTCGTTGACAAGAATAACTGTCACTGACACTTCCGAGGCTTGGCCTCGATCCGTACTCGCGAGCTTGGCCCTGAGTTAACTGACAACTGCCACACGATCTCAACGGCACCGACTCGCTGCATGATGGAATAGATAGGATATACAAATAAATACAATATATCTAATAGATGCGAAACCCTAGGAAGCAAGCAATTTAGATACGAAGTTGAAATGACTGGCTTGCTACCTGACGAACTGGCGATCCGAAGAAAAGAGAAGCGACGGCCCTGAATGCAATTGAAATCAGTGTTGTGACGGCAATGGGGGTTAGAGCACGACGGCGTTAGGGTAGGGCCTTACCGGTGCTGGGCGTGGATGGCTCTACTACTGTGGAGGCACTGGTGGTGGTGCTGTTGATGCGGCCGGCGCTAGGGCAGCTGAGGAGCGGCTCTAGAGAATGGCGGCGCAGGCCATGGCAAGAGAGAACTTCAGCGTGGGCACGGGCAAAGCTGCTTGGTGGCACGTGGGTGGAGCTTGCACGGGGCAGCGGCGGCAGTGGAGGCACAGCGGCGCGGGATCGTGGGGAGACGCTGCGGCGGCATGGAGACGGTGGCATGGGCAGAGGCGAGCGCGGGCAGCTCTTCGGCGGCTAGGGCTTGCGGCGGCTCGGGCCTAGGGAGGCTCGGCGATGTCGGCAGTTAGGGCAAAAACGAGCATGGTATTAGGATTATATGAGGGTCCCTCGACGTGACAGAGAAGGAAACAGGGAAGAAATTGAATCACGCACGTTTCCTATTGACCGGACGCTCCGGTGGTAGCGACCGAATGCTACCACCCAGCGTTCGGTCGATTCCAGAGAGGTCCAAATCCTCTGGAATCATGACCGGACGCGTCCGGTGGACACCGACCGAACGCAACTAGAGTCTGATCACCTAGCCTTGATGTCTTCATGATCGATCGGACGCGGAAGCTCCTTCCGACTGGACGCTGGGAAAACACTGTTTCAGCGTCCGGTCACTCCTTCGCAGCAAGTTCACCTCCTGTGAACTGACCGGACGCTGGACATCAGAGTCCGGTGCAGCGTCCGGTCACTCCTTTTCTAGCAAATCTTCAATGTCCTTCGTGCTGCCTGTTCACAATCAAGTCCCAACTCAAATAAGATCCAAATAAACACCAATTGGAACTGATGTGAGTGACCTCTCTCAAACCCTCAAGTTTTTCAAAATATTTTGCCTTAGGCTATAATTCTTTTTAAGAAAATAGTCAATAAGAGGGAAATTGAAGACAAATGACAAAATAACATTCATGCATATGCAATACTTGAAAGTAAATCTAGTTGCTTGTCAAGTTTGATCCAAGGTTAAGCTTCTTCACACGCTTTTCGGCTGTTATCTTAACTATATTAGACAAGCCCTATGTGCATTGCCACAAAATAAACATGTAGTATATTACAATGCAATGCAAGGGACAACACAAGCTTATCTTTTAGTGAAGTTACTAAAATCAAGAACATTGAGCTCATTCCGCAAACGACAAAACATTGCCTCATCTAGCGGTTTAGTAAAGATATCCGCCAATTGATCCTCGGTTCTTACACCTTCTAGTGATATATCACTTTTAGCAACATGATCTCTAAGAAAGTGATGATGGATATCTATGTGCTTGGTGTGAGAGTGTTGAACCAGATTATTTACAAGTTTAACTGCACTTTCATTGTCGCACAAAAGAGGTACTTTCTCAAGAACTACATCATATTCTAGCAAAGTTTGTTTCATGTAGAGTATTTGTGCACAACAAGCACCCGCGGCAATGTATTCCGCTTCGGCGGTAGACAAAGCCACACTATTTTGTTTCTTGGAGGACTAAGACACAAGTGATCTGCCAAGCAAGTGGCACCCTCCGGATGTGCTTTTTTCTATCAACTTTGCATCCGGCATAATCCGAATCGGAATGGCCAATTAATTCAAATCTAGCTTCTTTGGGATACCAAAGGCCAATGCTTGGTATGTGCTTAAGTTACCTAAGGATTCTTTTAACGACAATTAAATGAGTTTCCTTAGGATTAGCTTGAAATCTTGCACACATACACACACTAAACATGATATCGGACCTAGATGCAGTTAAATACAACAAGCTACCAATCATAGAACGGTAGAGAGTTTGATCAACCTTGTTACCTCCCTCATCTAGGTCGAGATGTCCATTAGTAGGCATTGGTGTCTTGATTGGCTTACATTCATCCATCTTGAATCTCTTGAGAAGATCATTTGTATATTTCTCTTGAGAGATGAAAATCCCTTCTCTCATTTGCTTGACTTGAAAACCAAGAAAGAATATAAGCTCTCCAATCATTGATATCTCGAACTCCTTCAACATCAATTCACCAAATTCTTTGCAAAAATCTTTATTTGATGATCCAAAGATGATATCATCAACATACACTTGACAAATGAAGATATGCCCATCAAGCTTCTTGGTGAGTAGTGTGGTGTCGACCTTTCCAATGGTGAATCCCTTCTCAATGAGGAAGTCCCGAAGGCGCTCATACCAAGCTCTTGGGGCTTGCTTAAGCCCATATAACGCCTTGGACAACCTATAGACATGATTATGATATCTAGGGTCTTCAAACCCGGGAGGTTGATCAACATAGACTAGTTCATTAATAAAGCCATTTAAAAATGCACTTTTCACATCCATTTGATATAATTTCATTTCATGATGTGATGCATATGCAAGGAGGATACGAATGGCTTCTAGCCTTGCAACCGGTGCAAAGGTCTCTCCAAAATCCCAACCTTCAACTTGAGAGAACCCCTTTGCAACTAGTCTTGCCTTGTTCCTCACAACAACACCTTGATCATCTTGCTTATTTTGGAACACCCACTTTGTTCCAATGACTCTTGCACCTTTTGGTCACTCTTTAAGAGTCCAAACTTCATTGCGGGTGAAGTTGTTCAACTCTTCATGCATGGCATTGATCTAATCCGGATCTTGAAGAGCTTCTTCTACCTTGGTAGGCTCAAAGCAAGAGACAAAAGAGTTATGAGCAATAAATGAAGCAAGTTTTTGTGAGCGTGTCATCACTCCCTTTGATGGACTCCGTATGATGAGATCTTGTGGATGATCTTGTAGTAGAGGTGTGTTTCTTCTATTAACCACTTGAGGAGGAGGTTGTGGAGCATCAACATCTTGTGCTTGTACCACCATTTGCTCATGGGAGACATGAGTATCTTCATTTTCTACTCTCCCATCTTTTTCACCATCTTGTGGCACATTTGATGAAGAGGGTGGATCAATCACTTGTACATCATCTTCATCATATTTAGGCTTGATGTCTCCCACCGGAATGTTCTTCATAGCCTCCCTCAATGATTCATCACCTACATCATCAAGATTCTCATGTGCTCCTTGGGAGCCGTTAGATTCATCAAATTTCACATCATATGTTTCTTCAACCAAGCCGGTGGCATGATTAAATACTCTATATGTAACAACCCAAAAATCCACACACCAAAAACCCCAACTACAAAATTTTTTCTTTAAAACCCCATGTGATGATGAGTGACATTTGTAGGAGCTAACCCTAAGTGTTGCATTAGTCGTAATCCAACTAAACAAACTCATAGGCATAGCATGTCATTTGTTGTATATGTGTGTGTTTAAAATCCCTAACACATACATTCTTGCATGCATTTTAATTCTAAACAAGTGAGTTGCCTTTATTGATCTTTTGTTGTGCAAATAAAAGTGACCACTTATAATTAAATTATTATGCAATGAATTAATCACCTAAGTACCACCTAAGTATGTGGGCCCCACCAACTAGCCCTAAGCTCCACCCTTAATCAAGGTGCACACTTGTACATGAAACTAAATAAATCAAACCCTAACCAAATTGGCAACAAATAAAAGAGAAAGGAAAACAAAATAGAAAAAGAATAAGAAAAAGAGAAAGGAAAGATGAGGGAGTAGCAGCAGCCCAGGCCTGCTTGGCCATGCGAGCCAGCCCGCCTGCCCTCCCACTCGCGCACGTGGCCCACAAAGCCGGCCCAGCTTCGCCTCGCCACCCACGCGCGCGTAGACGCCGACCGCCGAGTCCCACCTGCCAGCCCGTACTGCTTCACCGCGTCACGACGTGCCTGAGCCGCACCCGCTGCCAACCGGACCCCACGCGTCAGCCACCCTAGCAACAGGGTCTTCTTCCTCCCCACGCTAGCCTCTCCTCCCGATCGAGCCCCGACCGAAGCAGTAGGCGTGGGCCCAGGGTCACGCAAATCGCATGACCTTGTTCCCTTGGAGCCGCGCCCATGCAACCCCTATGCCACAACCCCGCACGCTAGGACCGTCTGATGCGCTCAGCGCATCGCCTGCCATCCGCCCCCGTCCGCCATTGGTGAGCAGTGGAGCTTCGCCTATAAAAGGAGGAGCCCAGAACCCTAGCGCCTCACCACGCCTCACCGCCTTCGTGCGGTTCGCACCAACACACTAAGCCGAGGGACGAGAGGAGAAGGAGAGGCGTGGAGAAGGACGCCGCTGCTTCTGTCGGGGCCCTGCCACTGCCGGAGCCAGAGAAGGAGGGAGCACCACAGTCGTCGTCCCAGGAGCTGCACGACCACCACTACACGGCACCGCCACCGCCTTCAAACTCCCCACGGTGAGCACACTTCGCTGAGACCACTCCTAGCCTCTCGGACGCCATGAACGGACCACATCGGAGCACGAGCTCTTCCTCCGGCTTAGCCAACCGGTAGCATAGAATGACCACCATGACCCTCTTGTTGAGCCAAACGGAAACACGAAGCAAAGGGAAGAAAGGGGGCGACGCCGAGCCCTCTGCTCGGGAACGCCAGCACCGAGCGCTCTGCTCATGCCATGCATACGCATCGCACGCACGCACGCGCTCACCATGGCTAGAGCACGACCATGGCGAGGCTGCCTTGCTCGCACCACCGCGAGAACCACGCCGTTTGCACCCTGCCTGGCTCCGCGACGACTCGGGACACACCACGCGCACCAACAGAAAGAGAAGAAGGCCGCTGGTGCTCCGTCTAGCACGTGCCGCACCCCACCGGAGCACCACCGCGTCCTTCATGGCCGCCACCGTGGCTCTTCAACCTCCCCGCCACACCCACCGGAGCCACAGGGAGCTCACGCACCCCACCAAGCCTGCTCCCAGTCACCGCACAGACTGGCCGCCATCGACGCGCCGCAGCCGAGCCGCCGTTGCCGTGGCCAGTCCTTTGGGAAGCCCTAACCATCACTCTGACCTCACCATCGTGTTCATCGAGGCGAGGGGATGATTTCGCCCAAGCTAATTGCACCCTAGCGCCACTAGAGCCGCCAATTAGGTGAGCTCGCCGTCGATGGGCACCACGCCGCCGTCCGATCGAAACAGAGGAGAAGAAAGGGGGGGTGCGGTGCACCCGGCGCACAGTGCGCCAGGAGAGAGAAAAGGAGGATGGACCGAGTCCACCATGGACTCATGAACCGCAGCATGCCACATGGACCAACAGGAGCGTGACACGTGTGAGCACGATATTAATTCAGTCTTTTCCCATTTTCAGAAATGATTTAAACTTCGGAAGTTCATAACTAATTCATACGAACCCGGAAAAATATAAAACTAGAACCAAAATTCATCTAAAATCGAGCTCTACGCAATGGACCCCTATTTGTGCGCATTTGGCTCCTTTGAATTTTCATTGCTTCTTTGTGCTATTCTATAGACATCGCTAACACGACTATAATGCGATCGTTTGCAGACTTGGAGGAGAACCAGACGGATGAGGACCGAGAGTATCGTGAGGAGTATGGAGACGACTACACTGAAGGTGCCACATCCCACCCAACCTCGTAGCACCTATTACGCATAGCTAATATAGAACTGCTATTGCTTTACTTTATTGTTATATTCACACTATGATAGGACTTGCATGGTAGTATGCTTACTTGATGGCCTTTACCTTGACGCAACCATACCCCTGCTTACCCTGCTATTAGGCTAGACACACGCTTGCTGCTATATTTCATTGCTTATTACTTCTACTACGCTTGTACTACATTGATGCGTGGTGGAAACTGGTGTTATCTGGACTATGGGGAGAGTGCTGCGTGTGACTTGGGTGCGTGGAGGGTGAGGGTTGTGTCGACCAAGTTGGAACATACGACGAGCCTGGGGCAAGTCTTGCCGTGAGGTGCTACCTAGGCACCCCTGGAAATGGATACTTGCGGTGGGTAAATGGTATATGAGGTGGCCCTGGGTGTGAACCTGTGATGGGAGGAGCCCGGGGTGGAGGTGCTGTGGTGGCACGGTAAATGGAAACCCTGATGAAGACATTCTGGCTTGGTCATCCCTAAGGACTTACTAGTACTCAGATTCACCGGGAAGCCTTACGTACCACTCGCCCTATATGGTGCGGGATGGCCAGACTACTTGGTAGGATATTGCCACTACTGCTAGGTTGATAGCGGACAGTGCGAGGAGGTACGGGGCGCAGAGGATTTCCCCACACCCTTCCGAGACTTCATGGAGACCTTGTGGACCCAGCTCATGACTCACAGTTTTAGCCACCCCAGACTAGACTTGGGGTGTACCAGGGCTGAATGGTAGGGTGGCATTATCCTAGGCTAGCAAGCGGCCGGAACTAGCCCAGTTGACGACGGTCAGCAAGAAAGGCGGATCTTGTGGTTATGTAAAACCTCTGCAGAGTGTAAGGTTGATCGATCGATACATATGCCGACTTGTCGGCTATGGACCTTTCCTGGATTTCGCTTAAACTAGATAGTGAGATGAGCCCTTCTCTTCTTCCCCCGTGAGAGAGTGTCGGTCGTAGCCAGGGGCTATGGGCCATGAGACAGTGCCGAGAGGGAGTTGGCCTGTCGACTGAGAGATGGTATGGTGATGGTGAGGAGATGGTGGTATATCGATCCCTGGATCAAAACCTGGTTCGGGACAGAAATGGGGTGGAATGGGTGTGGGAATGGTGTTAAAACTTGACCAACTGTTATTATATACTTGATATGCTAATACATAGGAAACCCCAGCCTTATAGGTTCCTTTTGATTATATCCAACTTGCATCCAATTTCCACAAAGCAATGCTCATAGGGTGGGAGTGGCCAGTACAAATCGCACTGATAAATTTTGGCACATAGGTTCTGCTGAGGAGTATAGCTCTGAGGAGTTTGACGGTTGAGGGGTTCGTTCCTACGCTCGAGTTTGGCGATCTTATCTTCAAGATGTTCCGAATGAACGTTACTTTTGATTCCGCCAATGCGGCAATGTAATAATTTATGTAATTCCGCACTATTTGTACTCTGATATTACGTTGTATGGATGTGATATTTGACTGGAATTCGGGTAATATGATCTACAACAGTCTTATTACACTTTGACTCTGTGGATTTCCCTTCGCGGAAATCAGGTCGTTTCAGTTGGTATCAGAGCCATACTTGACCCTAGGATGAAACCCTCAGAAATGGACGATAGAATAGGATGTGAACAACCCTTCTTTCGGTTATATACCGACCTTGCATTTACTTTCATGCAAGGCTTATCTATTTATTGACCTGCTAACACCTATTTCCTTAAAACATGCAGATGGCACCGAACGTCGAATGGCCGCCTCTAGGACCGCTACCTCTAGACCACGCCAAGCTTACCTTTGACCTACGTGAGCTCGGGGGTTTTGCACAGACCCTCTGCCGAGTTCTCGTCACGTTAAGAGTCCCTGAAGAGCTTGTCCAGGTCACTTGCACCGGGAAGTCAGCTTAGGAAGGAGGAATCGAAGGACCAGTTGTCACCTCAGTTGAGTTCCTAGCTAGCACTACCTTACCTTCTATCCCAGCTTTCACCGAGTTGACTATAGAGGACACAGTTGAGGAGGGACTGCGAGCTGTCTCACACAAGGCACTTCGCAGAGTGATGAGGGACCACTACGAGCACCTGAAGACGATAGAGTTCCGTCTACTTCCCCAGGCCCTTGACCTTAGCCTTACCCCTAGTGAGCAGAGTTTCACAGCCGGTAGAGTTGTCCTTGCCGAGGAGGACAGATGCCTTCGCGTCTTGGCTATCCACCTACTAGAGCAGGACAGGTACGTGACCCAGCTTGAGCAAAGGAGATGTCAGGACCAAGCCCTTCTGTGGGAGTACCAGGAGCGAGACTCGCAGGAGCACAGGAGCGAGCTAGTCTGCTTGAGATAGTTGCCAAGCTACAGGACGAGCTCAACCGTCGTGAAGAAGTCCACAGAGCCGAGGTCGCTGACTTACAGGACAAAGCCGCCGACCTAGGCAATAGGAATTGCTACCTCGATAGCAAGGTCTTGGAGTTGCAGAGAGAATTGGACGACAAGAAGGCCGAGTTCAACCATAGAGGAGACAGAGAGAGGTCCAAGGGGATTGATATGCTAAAAATCCAATCTCGGAACAAGACCATGACTCAGAAGCTAGAGGAGTTTAGGAAGAAGGCCATTCGCAACCAGGGTCACCTGATCGAGGCACTCAGGCAGAACGAGTACCTATAGGACGAGTGTAAGAGGACTTGGCAGGCTTGGCAGAAGTCTGACAAGAAGCGCCTCAGGGAGATGAAGGGTATGTGGGATCAGCTACCCAAGGAGATTCGTAGCAAGACGAGGCCTAGGATAGAGGAGTTTGAGTTAGCCCCGACTCGCCTCAACCTAGACGCTTGCCCTACTCTACCTGGAGCCAAGCCTACTGAGGAGCTCGCCGAGGCCTTGAAGTACGTGTCCCGACTTCACAAGTCTAACGAGGAAATCGAGATCGAGAACAGTCGTATCCCAGCTGCGGTGTACGAGTTAGAGTAGATGACCCTGTGTGGTCATGAGTCATGTCAGTGGCTTCCATAAGTTGTACACCATGATGTACCCCTTATGAGATGTAATATGAGACTCTATGCGTAGTACGATTCTCGCGAGTCTTCAAGTGTAGCTACTGGAGATGATGCTATGTAATAAAACCCATGTAATGAATGTTTTAGATCTTATTGCATCTTATGGATCTTATTGCTTCTTTGTAATGAGTGTTGGATAGTATAAATGTTTTTCTTTAAATTGTCAAAATTATGTAATCATACTAAATTATAAGCACTTATGGCACAAACACTAAAATTCCTATGATCCGTGTTGCAGATGCTGAACTGCCGATCTGCTCGCCTAATGAACCGTAGATGTGCGCCCACTCCCGAACCAGTCAAACCAAACGGGGGGCGTGGTGGCAACAACCGTGGCCGTGGCCGCGGCTGTGGACGTGGAGGGATACCCTTCAACCTGGAGAATACCCCGCCGCCTGTTGAGGAAAACATTCCGCCACCACCACCACCGAACCTAGTAGAAGTGATAGCGCAACAGACCTAGCTTCTTGCAGCTCTTGTAAACGGAGCAAACCGTCGCCAGGGAGGTCAGCAGAATGACTTCCAAAGGAAGCTGGAGGGATTTCTGAAGCTGATGCCACCTACCTATGATGGCACCGACCCTAACCCGCTTGTAGCCGATGACTGGCTCAAGGAGGTGGAAAAGAAGCTCGACCTCACCACCTTCACCCTAATGAAGGAGACGTCCGGCTTCTTTCCATTGAGTAACTCATACGGTGTTTTGTCAAGGAACTTTTGAAGAAATAGGTAGTTGAATGCATAGCATGCGGTCTTGATAGTTTTCGCCCATAGAGCTTCGGGGGTGTTGTACTCATCAAGCATTGTTCTTGCAAGAGTGATCAATGTTCGGTTCTTCCTCAACTACACCATTTTGTTGAGGAGTATATGTTACGGAGACCTCATGTTTGATTCCAACTTCATCACAATAGGCTTCTATGTTTGTGTTGTCAAATTATTTCCCATTGTCACTTCTAATCTTTTTGAGCTTCACTTCAAATTCATTTTGTGCTTTCTTGGCAAACTTCTTGAAGCAAGATGCAACTTTGGATTTGTCATGAAGGAAGAATACTCATGTATATCTTGAATAGTCATCAACAATCATAAGACAATAAAGATTTCCTCCCAAACTCTTGTATGTTGTTGGTCCAAATAAATCCATGTGAAGGAGTTCTAGCACTCTTGTGGTTGACATGAAATCTTTGGTTGGATGAGTATTTGCAACTTTCTTGCCGGCTTGACATGCACTACAAAGCTTGTCCTTCTCAAACTTCACGTCCTTCAACCCTCTCACCAAATCATTCTTCATTAGCTTCTTGAGTGAGCTCATCCCAACATGAGCAAGTCTTCTATGCCATAGCCACCCAAGTGTTGTTTTGGTGAATAGGCAAGTCTTCAAGTTTGCATCTTCAGAGTTGAAGTCCACTAGATATAGGTTGTTGTATCTAAATCCTTTAAATATCACTTGTTCATCATCCTTCTTAGATACAACAACTTCCTTCTCGGTAAACAAGCATTGGAAGCCAAGATCACACAATTGTCCAACGGATAGCAAGTTGAAGCTCAATGAAGCAACATATAGCACATTTGAGATTGAATGATCATTTGATATTGCCACTTTGCCCAATCCTTTAACCTTGCCCTTTGAATTATCCCCAAATATGATTCTTTCTTGTCCATCTACTTCTTCATCTAGTGAGGTGAACATACGAGGATCACAGGTCATATGTTGTGTGCAACCACTATCAATAACCCAATGACTTCCACCGGTCTTGTAGTTCACCTACACATAAGAGATCAAGCTTTAGGAACCCAAATTTATTGAGGACCCTTCACCTTCTCAACAAGTGACTTAGCAACCCAAATTTTCTTAGGCCTATTCTTGTTGAGAGGTCTTAAGAACATCACTTTTATTTTTCCACTAGAATCCTTTCTAAGCATGTAGTGAGCATTGAAGGTAAAAGGTCTAGCATGCTTGGACAAGGGTTGTGGTGGTGGAGTTTGGCACTCATGAGCAAAATGGCCTTCTTGTCCACACTCGAAGCACCTCTTTGGCTTTGGCTTTGGCTTTGATTGTTGTTGTTGAGCTTGAGCCTTCTTTTTCTCTACATTTACCACATATCCAATGCCACTTCTATCCATCTTCATGACGGTGTTCATAAGTAGCTCACTTTGAAGATGCTTGCCTCTTGTGAACTTGCTCAATCCAATTTTAAGATGCTCTTTTTTCAACTTGAGCTTCTTGTTTTCTTCCTTGAGTGCATTATCATTTTTCTCTTCCTTGAGTCTCTTGTTTTCTTCTTTTAGCTTTTCATTTTCAAGAAACAAATCACCATCATGATCAAGTGTTTCTAGCACAATGGTGTTGTGGGTTTTGAACACTTCAAGCTCTTTTTTAAGCTTTTCATTATCTAGCTTGAGCTTAACATATTCATCATAACCATTGCACTCAACCACTTGTTTGCCTTTGCCACTAGATCCTTGCTCAATGCTCTCATCAATTAAGTCATCACATGATGTAGCTATATCAATCTTAACAATATGGTTAATAGCATCATGTGGCTTATTTGGTAAAAATTCTTGAGCAATGACAAGACTATCATGATTAATCTCAAGAGTAGTATATTCTTCTTTTAGCTTGTTGTGGCTAGTGATGAGCTCTTTGTGTACCCACTCAAGTTTATCATGTTTATCTTTAAGCTCTTTCTTAGAAGATTTGAGCTCCTTGAGTTTGGATGACATAGCTTTATTTGCTTCTCTAAGCTCAACACTAGATTTTTTGGCTATGTCACATTTAGCTAAGAGAGAATCATTCTTAATCTCAAGCTTTTCATTTTTAGCTCTAGTCTTTATAATGATTTTAGTGTATTTCTTTAGCAACTTAGCAAGATCATCATAAGAAGGTGATTTATATTCATCATCATCGCTATCGCTATCACTATCATCATTATGAGCATGATCATCACCACTACTATCATCATCATGAGATACCTTTCGTTCACCTTTAGCCATAACGCATAGGTGTGTAGAGGATGATGGCGGTGGTGGCGGCGAAGATGATGAAGAGTCAATAACAATAGCGGCCACCTTCTCGTCGTCACTATCATCATCGGATGATCCACTAGATGAATCAATGTCCGTGAGCCAATCACTGAAGCCTTTCCACTCTTCTTCTTGTGGAAGTCCTTCTTCTTGCCATCTCTTTTCTTGTATGGCTTGTTCTTTTTCTTCTCATCTTCATCTTCATTGCTTGAGTCATCTTTCTTGCCCTTGTTCTTGTTCTTGAACTTATCTTTCTTGGGCTTTGTGCATTGGCGAGCTAGATGACTAAATTCGCAACAATTGTAGCAATCCATCTCGGAGATTGGATTTCTTCTTGAGCTAGTGAAGAACTTCTTCTTGCCATCAAACTTGATGCCACTCTTGTTGAGCTTCTTTAGCATCTTAGCGGTCTTCTTCACCATGAGTGCAAGGCTTTCATCATCATCTTCATCATCACTTGAGCTCTCATACTCAAGCCTTGCTTTGACCTTCTCTTGGCTAGCTTTGAATGCTAAGTCTTTTTCTTTCTTCTTTGTAGAGGATGAGCCATCTTGAGGTGTGATGTGCATGTACATCTCATGAACATTGATCTTTCCCAAGATTTGTGTCGGTGTAGCGGTGGAAAGATCACCTTGATATAGCACGGTCACAATATGCCCATATTTGTCAATGGGAAGGACACTCAAAATTTTCTTACAACATCGGATGGTTGCATTTGAGTGAGTCCAAGCCCATTGACTTCCTCTACAAGAACATTCAAACGTGAATACATTTCATTAGCATATTCTTTAGGAAGCATTTCAAAAGAGTTAAGCTTTTTCATGACAAGATGATAGCGTTTCTCACGCTCACTCTTTGTTCCCTCATGGAGCGCACAAACATCAGACCATAGTGCATGGGCGTCTTTGTGGTTCCTCACCTGGTTGAACACATATTTACAAATGCCTCTAAATATGGTGTTTCTAGCCTTTGCATTCCATTTTTCATAGTTCAACTCATCGCCTTGTGGGTGTGCGGCATCCCGAGGTTTTGGAAAACCTTGTGAGGCGGCTCTAAGTATTCCAACATCTAGAGCTTCTAGGTACGCCTCCATACGAATTTTTCAATAAGGAAAATCATCCTCCTCAAAGATAGGAGGTGGTCCATCCCCGTGAGATATCTTTCACTAGGCGGTTAAGCCTAAATATGTGAGCACGAGGCTCTGATACCAATTGAAAGGATCAAGATGCCTAAGAGGGAGGGGTGAATTGGGCTAATTCTAAATTTCTTTGCAATAATTAAATCCTATGGTTAGCCCAATTAACCCCTTGTGCCTAAAAAGTGTTTCTAATTGTTCTACCGCACAAAAGACTTGCAACCTATGTTCCAATCTTACTCTAGCATGGAAATTCTAAGAATGTAAATGACAAGAATTGAATTGCTCAAAGTAATACTCAAAGTAAAGTGAGAAGGAGGAATGCGGCGATGTTTTGCCGAGATATCGGAGAGTCGTCACTCCCCACTAGTTCTCGTTGGAGTACCCGCGCAAGGGTGTAGCTCCCTCTTGATCTGCGCAAGGATCAAGTGCTCTCTACGGGTTGATTCTTCGACACTCCGTCGCGGAGAATCACCTACAACCGCTCACAACTTGAGTTGGGTCATCCACAAGCTCTCCGGATGATCACCAAGCTCTCCAATCACCACCAAGCCATCTAGGTGATGGCGATCACCAAGAGTAACAAGCACGAACTCTCACTTGACCACGACAAGCCTAGGGAGAAAGATGGATGCACACTTTGTAACTCTTGATCTCACTAATGAGGGCTCTCTTTGGGATTCTCAAATCTCAATCACCTCACTAGGACCTTGCTCTTCTTGGTACTCTCTAAGATGTGTTTCAGCTGTTGGAATGAGCAAAAGTACCCCCACACATGAGTGGAGCATCTATTTATAACATGGGCTGAAAAACGAACCGTTATGTGCCTCTACGGAGTGACCGGACGCTCCGGTCATGTTGACCGGACGCTCCGGTCAGTTCTCCCCGAACTCCAGTGTTTACAATGTGACCAGACGCTGCCAGCGTTCGGTCACCACTGACCGGACGCGTCCGGTCGTGATTTTCCCTCTCTGGAACCTTACTGGAAACGACCGGACACTGGCTCTCAGCGTCCGGTCACATGACCTTCTAGAGTCCGGTCGCACCGAATGATTTCACCTCAGTCAAATGAACTGACCGGACTCTGCGCCAGCGTCCGGTCACACTGAAGCCAGCGTCCGATCAGTATTTGACCCTCCATTCACTTCCAACTCTCGATTATACGTGAATGAAGTTTGCTCCATTGGATCTTAGGCATATGTAGGAGCTACCTAGCGCTAGTTTTAACAAGTGTGCACCACACCTAACTCACTAGACTCACCTAGGTCAAGCTACCCGTCCATACCCCCCTTAATAGTACGGCCAAAGGAAAAACAAAGTCCTAAACTACTCTAAGTGTCTCCTCAACTCCAATCGACACTTAGAACTAGTCCATCCTTAACCTTGTCGTCCATCTTTGAAAACCGAAACGATTTCTATCGTAGGGGCATGACCACCTTGATTGCCCAATCGATCTCCATTACTATGACCTAACTTAATTGTCTCTGCAAAACACACGTTAGTCATAGTAATCTTGTATTGTCATTAATCACCGAAACCCAACAAGGGGCCTAGATGCTTTCAAATGAGAAGACATATTTAGGCCTCCATGGATGTGACATGGAAGACTTGAAAGATAGATTGATTGTTGTTTTCGATGAATTCAACATGAAGAACAAAACACACATACTTCTAGCCTACAACTGTGAGTATGTGTTCTCGGTTTTTAATTTTATGTTTTTTTTCGTTAAGATTATTCAATAATTAGGATTATGTGATTGCAGCAACCATTTCGTCTTTATTTGTGTCAATCTTGCTAAAAATTTGATTGAGGTGTAGGACTCGAAGAAAAAACCATTTCATCATCTGGATGCGCTGGTGGCAGTGCTGAATTAGTAAGCGACCCTAATAACATATTATTTTCTAGTCACACATACCGCTTTCTAATGTTTCTCCTTTTAATATTGCACAGTGTCCGAAGAAGACATATCGGTGGGACGCAGGTCCCATTCAAGGTTGTCGAAATAGAGAGGAAGTACCTAAAACAGTCGGCGGAAAACAATGAATGCGAGTTTTATGTAATGTGGTTAATGCTTCGCTACATCGGCGGGAAATCAGAAGAAGCAGATAAGTTGGTGTGTATAATCCCCATTTCATTTATGTCTATTAATAATTCAACAAAATGATTTACTAATTCCTCTTTGGATATCATCTTATTTGAACGACAGTGCAAGAAATATAATCACGAAAGGTTGTTAGGCATGGAGATCGCCGCACTGTAATCGGAGCTGGCAAAATTCATCTTAGCCGAGGTATTGGAAAAAGATGGAGTATTTTCCATTGCACAATCCGTGAAGTTCAAGGACCAGTATGGCCTAAAGCAGCTCACTAGATTACTGTAAGAAGTCTGAGAAGCATGCTTCATCTTATCGAATAATTTCGTTTTTATTTTGAGAGATCGAGATCTTGATAAGAACATTTGAATTGTAACCGTAACATTTGTAATGTTTAATATTGATGGAGCTGTCGTCTACGTAGCGTATATAAAGCGAAACCCGATTCCACGAAAATATATAAATTAAAATAAATTATAAAACAATAAAATACGAACGGACCATCACTGCTGGTTAGCAACAAACCAGCAGTGTTGTTGTAACTATCACTGTCGGTTAGCAATAAACCGGTAGTGTTGTCGTAACCATCACTGCCGGTTAGAAACAAACCGACCGTGTTGTCTTGCTCAACACTGTCGGCTTGAACTATGAACCGACGGTGATGGTTACGACAACACTTTCGGTTTGAGCCATGAACCGACAGGGTAGGCTTGCTCAACACTACTGGCTTGAGTCAAGAATCGACACTCTTGAAGTAACCATCACTGTCGGTTGGGACTACAAACCGGCAATGTTGTTCAACTGGACACTGCTAGGTGGAGTCAGGAACCGATACTGTTGTTTGTAGATCAGTGTCGGTTTTTAAGAACCGACGGTGATGTCAATCCCCTATCACTACCGATATAGCACTGTCGATTTAAAATCCGATAGTAAAGAGGATTTTTAAACCGACGGTGAAATCCACATTGGGATAGTGAGTTAGTTCGGCCAATGCGGTGGCCAACTAGTAAGCTCCGCGTGCTTGCATGGCCTCAATCGTAAGCAATTTGCATGTACTCAGTACGCAGCCATGTGTTTTTCTCGTTTTTCCTTTTTTTTATTAACCCTAGATTCAACATGCAACTCTCGTATGTACTGCATATACCAATTTTACATACTACGTGTACGATGGAAAAATTGTCCAGTTCGATAGCATAGACAAACATAATCTACCAGTGCGGTTCTTTCGTACCTAGTAGAGGATGACAATTGATCTTTATACCTCACGTACCGCGTAGGACAGTGGTTAATAGATACATACCGCGTAGGTCGTACGCGTTTGATATTGTCGTAGATCTATCTGCTTGACGGCGACACTATATGTCTATGTAGGTAACAGATTCGTTCCACTAACAACATCGGAGATGTCGATGTCGTCGAAGTAGTCGCTGCATGATGTCGATGGTACAAGCGCCGGCATCGAAGATTGGCGATGTCGACAAAGAGCTTGTCGTGCTGATAACGTGTTATAAAATATGTTGCCAGAGGCTAGAACCTTCCTCTCTTCGTCTCTCATGATCAACACGGTAGATGAAAATAGAGAACAAATAGACATAGGAAGATTATTTTTTATTTCTCTAAGTATTAGTGATTACAACGTAGAGCTCCCACATATATATATATAGCCCTACCAAGGTCTAAAAGTTTGATAAGAGCCCATATACAAACGGACTAGGATTATGATTCATCTATCTCCTTTCCTTGTAGACAGAGTGGGTATGTTTTACAACAATATTCTCTGTACCAATTGCTTTGCTTAATTTTCTTGGTTTCCCACCTCAACGGGCGTGGATACTGGCTACTAGTTTATTTACCATCAAATCAAGAAGACTCGGCTAGTGAGTCAACGGTTGATGGGCCCCGATGGTTTTGTCGCCTGCTTTGCTTGTGAGCGACAGCTTGGACCTGCAGGCCCGGATGGCATGTTTCTGCTGTATTTGTATGTTTTTCATAGTTTTTATAAATTCTTATATAAGTCCTTATTTAGTTCCATGAATTTGGAATTTAGGGTTACTGGAGCACCTTTGTTTTTATTTGACAATTATTGTTCAAACATGGACTAAGTAGACTTAAAACGTTCGTCTCGCAATTTCTCACTAAACTGTGCAATTTTTTTTTTCGTCTACATTTAATGCTCCATGCATGAGCCACAAACATTCGATGTGACAAGGACTCCAACTAAACAAGGGTTAAAAGTCCCGGTACGCAGGAGCGGAGCGGGCGGGCATGCCAGCGCAAGAAGCGAAATTTTCGTCACGTCGTCTGTCATCCTGAGCGAGACGGACGACTGCAGTGGCTGCCTGGCTTTGCATCGTCGCCCCCGACGACGGGCGTTGTTGTTGTTGGTACGGAAAGTGACACATTCCCCCGACGACCGACGTTGTTGACCCCTGACCCTGCCCGCGTCGTCGGATGGATCGGAGACGGCAACGCAGCAGCAGCCAGCACAAGTGACGCAAGCGTGTACTGAAGCAAAACTGACCGCTGCGAGAGGGCTGCTGTCGCCTGTCCGGATCGCCAAACACAGGTTGGTTCGATCGTATCAGGCATGCTTATCAGTTATGATATAGTATTTTTTTTTATAATAAAACAGCATCAGCCGACTTATAAGCTGCAGAAACAATTAAGTCAACAGAGTGCAAGCCGTGCTATTTTTTTTTGGTACTGTACTCCTATTTTATTGACGACAGCACGGCTGTGGGTGGTGGACCTTGACTTAACCTCAGGCCGGGCCGTGTGCGTGAGCGTGCTTGCGGTGAAATTTGACCCACGACCATGCGCCGAAACCCAGTTAATATCTTACTCGTAGCTATATGTCCACTTCACTGGTGTGGTGAATGAGTTGCGGTTGCGGCACTTCTTTTTTCCGCCACATAGGGGCCTCGCTGAACATCACAAATTTTTTTGGGGGGGAATAAATTAATTCATTCATTCAAACGCCTTTCCATCCGATGGTACTAGTCAGTCCACCCATCAAGCCAAATATAAGTTAATTATGCCGGGAGTAGTACTACTATGATGTAGTGAAATTTGACTGCCGACCATGCGCCAAGAAGTCCATGCATGACCATTCAACCATTATCCGTTTGTTTGAACACATATAGTACAATTTACTTCTTCTTTTTTGGAAGCGCGCGTTCATTTTACAGGTAAAATTTGCGAAGACGACTAGATATTTTTAGTGGGATCAGAATGGACTACCTTATTCCACAAACGAAACACTCTATTGATCTAGTAATGTTGGATTTTTTTTTTTGGGAAAGGAGGGCAAAGAAGATTTATTAGACGATAGAAAAAAGAAGAAAAAAAAGAGCTGTACAGAAAATTACAAAACGTAATGTTGGATTAGAATTCAATTTTTTGGTCAAATATCGTGTTTACACTAGTGAACAACAGAAAGTATTGGTAAAATAATTTCAGTAAGTATAAATTATACTTTCATAAGATTGGCTAACTAAACTCAACAAGCAAGGGCACCTGGCAAGAAGAAGAAGAAGCAGCTAATAGTAGCAGTTTTATTTTATTATACTATTAATTTATCCAATGCTGATTGCTGAAAAAGGCAATTAGTTGGGAGAAAGCGCATGGGCTTTTCTCCTTGGCTGCCGTGGAATGGAAAAGCAGGTGCCGAAGAACTCAGCGACCGTCCATGTCCAAGGTTTGAAGATGCCACCAAGCATTGGCCTCTCTTTCCAGCATTTTGCCTTTCTGCAGCACAATCCCCGAGCTTTCTCTTTCTGAATTCTAAAGGACACAAGAGCATCTGTCTTACGTACCATCCATCGGCTCTGTGTTGACCACAAAAACAGAAAGGCGACCCAACAATTAAGATACGTTGATACGGCGGTGGGGGGGAATGACATTTTGGGTGGATTAGGCTGCTCGAGTTGAGTGGAGAGTGGACCAAACCAGCGAACGGACGCGGCAACGGAGGGAAAGGCATGAAAGAACGGCGGGCAGCGTTGAGGCCTGTCCTGCTTTCAGTTTCAGCTAGCACATCCGGTTCCACTTCGGAGAACTCATGTGTTTAGATAAAAGGAGTGCGCAAACGTGCGTGACAGATCGATCGATGCGCTAATCCGCACATGGAAAAAATCGATCTACGCCCTGTTCGCTTGGCTTGCTTTTTCAGCCAACGAACAATATTTTTTTCTATAATAAATCAACCAACAGTACTTTCAGTCATGGCTTATCAACCTAACGAATAGGCTGCAAATCCCAAGAAAATACACGCGCGTAGGATATTGTTCCAATATCTTGGGAGTTGTTTAAGCGTATAGGAGTATATGGTGTTCACCGAAGCAAGTACATAGCTCGCACGTATTGGATGCCATAAACATTTCTAGTAAATACAGGGTGTAGGTGCCTACCAACGCTCCTTAGAAACCATCCGCACATACTATGCGATACAAGACACACATACGTTGTTTCATCAAAATATAAAATACGGACGTCAAAACAAATGAATTTTATTTAGCAAGTTAAAAACAAAGACTTCCACCTCTCAAACAAATTTATATCAAGGCTGTTTCGTTAATGGCCGTTTTGCCTCGAGTTAACTGCAGTTGTTGGGTTATGTTATCTAGGAATCTTTCTAGCTATATTGGTTAGCATAAAGGGAGCTTCTATTTTGCCTCTACTTTTGTGCCAAACAATTTTAAATTTATATTTAGATTTTAAACAAGTTAAGAAAAGTTTCAAGAAACTACATCAATCAAAAAGAATCACAAAACTTCAAAACAAATCATCAGCAGTTCTCGACAAAATTGAACTTGGTTATCCTTTTGCATGTTGAACATGATAGTTATTCGTGATGTTAAATGAAAGTTCCCAGTTGTGGGAAAAAATTACAAATCCATATATATGCATATTACAGCGCTCGGAAAGGATTATAACAGTCATATATAAACAACAACTCGTTTTCTATACAGACATGCGTTCTTTCTGAACCATTGGACTACTCATTTGATTATTCCCTGGAGCATTTTCACTGGTCACAAGTGCAGCCTTAGGATCATTCTTTCTGTACCATTCAAGCATCTCCATAAAGTTCCCTTTATTTCTTGATGTTTTTAGACTCATCATGTCCATGAAAGGCTAGAGCTTGCAAAAGGAGAAATCTAGCAATGCCTAACATGATAGTTAAACGAGTTTTATATGCCTCCTCTTCTGTTGTACTTGTAACAGTCCACACATGTTCAACACTTTACCTCTGATTTTTTAAATCAAGTGCACGCTTTCTTGCATTACTATGAAAGCCATCAATTGATTGAGCATGCTCCTTGAAAGAATCCTTTGCATTCTTCCAATTTCTAAACCCAACTTTGGTGAATGTATCATTACTATGAAACCCAGCTTGTTGTGGCTTAAAGAGATGGCAATAAAAGCAATAAGCTGCATCCTTGGCTACACTGAACTCTAACCAATCAAATTGATCAAACCATGATCCAACAAATCCTTTTGATTGGCCTTTACCATCTTTTTTCGTTTTTGGAAAATTATGACCAGCTAGTCTATATGTACCTATTTGTAGATATGCTCTCCTTGCCTCATCCCTAATGTCATGATGAAAATCATCAATTGGCTTCCTATCTCCTGGATCAGTAACTATCTCTCATATCAAGTTCAATCCGTGGTCTTTTTTGCTCAACCCGGTTCTCTATAGTTTCGGCACTACTCTTTTTAGTATAGTATTTCTCCATTCTAAGGTATGAAATGTTGCAATTGCAATCTAAGACTCAAATACTCAATGACAGTCCTGCTCAATGAAATGAAATATTCATTACTTTGCAATGTAAAGGTAGCAATCATGGAGCAATTTCAAAAAGAAATGGCATCTGTCATCTGACGTGTTGCAATGGTAGAGCAATTTCAATAGGGGGGGGCGTGGGGCGTGGGGGCAGGCATGGCGTGGCAGGTGGGGGGGGGTGAGCCGGTGAGGGGCTGACCGGCGAGGCGGTCAGGGGCGACCTAGCTGCAGGGGTCAGGGTGGGGCAGGCAAGACGGTCATGGGAGCCAAGGACCTGGGGGGCTTGGGGCGGTTGGGAGTCGAGACAGGAGGGCGAGGCTAAAAGCGGACGGGAAGGGAGGCAGCCAGGGTGGAGGCAGACGGGAACCGGCCGAGTGCGATTGTGCGAACGGGAGCCGGGCTAGGGCGACGGCCAGTTGCTGGGCTGACTTCTCCTCGGGGTGGGCTAATGGGCCAGGCAACCTTTTTATGCCATTTTTATGAAGAAACTTCCCACTGCTCTTGGGCCTCGGCCCAGGCTGCAGCCCGGGCAGCCCAGGGCCCAAATCCGCCCCTGCCATCAGGTGTTGCAATTCACCTCGCACTGTAATGACATACCAGTATTGGACTGGATTTTCTCATCTCCATAACAATTCCGCTTTTCTTTTTGAAACAGAATTTAATCATTCTATTCCCGCTGTGATACAATAGAACATTTAGATTCTTTAATTCATCACCTGAGGTGCCTACAAACAGTCCAGGTGTGCATCAAATGATCAAATGCCATGCGGCCTGAGCCCCCATATCTACTCGTTGGGATCAAGGAATCCAACAAGGCACTTCTCCAAGAGGAACTCTGCATTTACCCAAGCATGGTATTTATCTATAGTCAAGTCAAGGAGCAATCAAGAATTATAAGCAGATGCACAATCAACAACCACAAAATGGGACAGTTAACAAATGTAATCATAAGCTGCAAAGGCATCATAGTGATTGCTGTTTGTATGCCATGCCTTTAGGTACCACACCAACTTGCATAATAAGAATGGTGATGAGTCCACAAGCAGCAAGACAATGAGTCACAGTGCAGAAATAATAATAATAATAATAATAGAAGGATACTGAACAAAGCAGTGCAGTCTTTCCCAGCGGCTTTCATAAGCATATCAACACCTGTAAATCGACCCAGAACATGATACAGGTTAGGAAAATATATCATAATACAGAAAAGGTTGTGACTTGTGAGGTGAGAACAGTGGTTCTGAAACTCAAACAGAATAACTCTAGATGAACTGGAACTATGACTACCTCCAGGATGAAATTTCATGTATGGAGCAATGTTGTACACGCGGCCTTTGAGAACTGTCCAAATACAATCTCCTGCTTTGTGCTGCTTAACCTCTTCCAAAGAAATTAACCTTCGGTTTGACTGCCCCTTAAGCCCTATAAGAGGAAGGAAAGCAAACATCATTTCATCAATTATCAGATAATCAATTGGTAAGACTCTAGGCAGTAAGACTCTACCGCTTGCACCAGGCCCGCCCTTCCATCAGATAATCAATTGAGGGCAAAAAAACTTGCAAGTAGGTAAACAAAAATGGCAAACATGATTATAACTGTAGCGCCAATTGTGTAAGCATATAGTTCTGGTTACTCCCAGATTGACATAACAAGGTTTACAAGATCCCAAAATGTGTCAATCTAACCTTTAAAAGAATTTGAAATGTGGGGGTAAGCATTGCGAACCCAAGGCGCTATTTCTGACACAAACATCATCCTATTTATAATTGGAGGAAAATAGATCAATGATAACAGCTTGCATTGTAGGGGTGGGTCATAAACATTGCAATGCTCAACCATGTCACAAAAGCTGTTTTATGGGTGCATTTAATAACTTGGATAAGCACGGTCATATCACACAGTGCCACAACAGCTCCCAGCTAGGCATCATTGACATGTTGACGGCAGCGCTGACAGTTCAACCTTCTTTTTTATCTTTTTTAGATCATCTGATGACTCGAGCTTGTAGAAGGGGAATGGAAGATATTTACAAAGGGGATTGTACCTGATCTAGTAATAGCTTTAAACAATCTAACAGTAGTAGCACCTGCTATTAACGTACTTATTTTTAAAAAGGGTCCCTGTCATGGCCTTCTTTGGAGGCCATTATGGGAGCCAGGTCTCGAGTTCTGGCCAGTCAGCTCACACTTTGGAGCTTCACCGCCTGCTCTACGAGCAATTCCTTATTAGCATACTTATTAGTTCTTTGCCACCAGCTGTTGGTATTGGTGTACTGTTAACTAGGGCAAGAGAATATAGAGTGATGAATGCATGTGCGCTAATACATGGAAATTCACCACCATTACTGCCCTAATTCTCACCGGAAAAAGATCACTTAAATCAGCACATACTGTAACATTAACATGACTGAAATACAGAGATTTATTGCACTTATAGTATACTGAGCAGCAGCATCTGTCGGGGACATAAACAGCTGCCAATCCCTGCTCGGTGCTAACTAGTTATGATCAACCCCGACTTCGCTCAACTGAACTGATGGGACAGATTCATTGATTAAATTCATAATGAGATGCAATGAACAGCTCATTTTGACAAATAACACAGCTAGGGCACTTAAACCTCACAACAGTGTGGAACCATCACATAGTCCATCCTAAGAAATTATTACAAAACAGTGAAAACGACTTTGTTAAAAAATGGTCCAACAAGGTTTCCTTCGCCGACATGGCATCACACAGAACGTGACAAGTGGCAATCCAAGTAGCAAATGCACTCATGAAAAAAAAAACAATGGTGACCCCATTGAACATTTGCAAGATCTATAACCTACTTAAGTTGTTGTACCTCTGGTGTATTTTACTCTATAATTTTATCCTGATATAATCATGTTGTTGTTTGCACAAGGAAAATATTAAACAACCAACTTGTCTCAGAAAATCACTGTAAGTTAATGTTGGCCGTTGATCTTCCCCACAAGTACACGCAGATCGCGCTCTACATTGAGACGCTGATCGACATGTCCACCCTCACAATCAAGGATGTGACTGGGCGGTTGAGGGCGGTGTACGAGCGTGTGGAGACGGCGAAGACAACGGACGGCAGCAAGCTGCTGCTGACCGAGGGGTGGGCTGCCCGGATGCAGGAGAAGCGGTCCGGGGAAGGCTCCTCCAACCGCGGCGGTGATGGCAAGCGCCGCGGCAAGGCCCCGCAGAAGAAGAAGAAGGACGGCAAGCCTCTCAACAGGGATACCTGTCGGCGCTGCGGGAAGACGGGCCATTGCAGCCAAGTCTTCTGCTGCTATTCAGCCTAGATGTTGCTATGCACTTGCAAGGAAATTACACTGCAATTGCTTGCAGGCTTCTATGCAAGGCCAGCAGTGGAGAGCAAGGAATTGACCTATTGTCAACCTTCTGTCCCAGTAAAACAAACGGAGCAAGCAGCAGATTATCTTACAATCCTTCCTCTAATCCTGCTGCTACTCCTTGAGCGATCCACCATTCCAATTTTGCTCCTCAGCTCTGACATCACTTGTTGGCCCTTTATCTTCCCCACAGGTGAGCAGCTAGCTCACCAGTACCCACACAACACCTTTGGCTGGAGGTAGAAGAGAGTGAGCACAGAGCACACGCACAAGTCTTCTGGAAGTGCAGAATTAACTATGCAGCTGTTAGGCTGCTGCTGCACTACACGTCTACAGAGATGGAGGAGGCTGTTTGTGGCTGCTGTAAGCTGCAGCTTGCTGGTGCCTTTGCATCTTATTTATAGCTGAAACAATGTTTTCAAGTCGTCCGATTAATCGCGATTAATCATGATTAATCATCCTAATCGGTCCCTGCTGACTGATTAGGGGTACCGTCGACTTGTACAAGTCGTCCGATTAATCGTGATTAATCGTCCTAGTCGGTCCCATGGCGACTAGGTTCGACTGGACGACTTGAAAACATTGAGCTGAAAAGATAGTACAGAAAACAGCCCTAGTGCCTTTCCTAGAAATTACCTAAGAGAAGACCTTGACTTGCAGTCAATTCTTTTGCTGCTATTCAGCCTAGATGTTGCTATGCACTTGTAATACACAGCAATTGCTTGCAGGCTCAGCAGTGGACAGCAAGGAATTGACCTATTGTCAACCTTCTGTCCCAGCAAAACAAATGGAGCAAGCAGCAGATTATCTTACAGTTAATATGCCTAAGCCTTATTATGCCCATTAGAAAAATTACAAAATATGAAAGTGAAATGCATGCCATTCGCTTTTTAATTGAAGGAATTAACATTAGGAAACAAAATATAACTATGCTCTCAAGCGAAACAACAGCCTCAGCCTCAGTCCCTTTATGGCCCCAGTGTCACTTGGCATGCTACAAAGCTGAAATGTATGGTGAAAGCTTATATATGGAGCTCGTATAAGTACAGCCAATCAGCCATCCAAATATCCAATTAAAATTTCAGAACAGTTTAGCTAATGCAACATGTAACCCACAGCAAAAAAAATGATAAATTAGAAAAGGCAGAGAAAAATAGCTAATACAGATTTTATGAAGCGAAAGGTTCTCAACTTAGTTGATTGAACTATTCATAAAGGTAAACATTGAATCTCAAGCTGGCTATGTTATTTATTCTACACTGATGGAACCTCTAAGGACCTTTCTTCAGACAAAAGTGCCCGGCAGAATAATAGAGCACAGTAACTTAAATTCTAAGAAATGGCATGAGTTTAAGCATTTTAGTTAATTATAAAACATCAATTAATATAATTATGACCCACTGTCATTCCCAGACCCCACAACAGGTCCTCTGAGAGGCATTAATTATGCAGATAGATCAAACTACCAAAGATCAGCAAACAGCTTACCAGTAAAGTCTGTAACAAGTAACAACTTACCAGCTAGATCAGGATGTGTTTGTGTCAGCTTTAGCCAATCCATTTGACTATAGCCTTTCTCAAAAGGAACCTTTGCCCGTGCTGCGGGTTTCTTCGATGAACGCTTTGCCTGTAATGGCACATTTGATTCTGCTCCACCACTTGTCTGTGTAACTGGTGCTTTCATGTTATTGTCTTTTGTTGAAACACTGACATTGTTACCAGACCTATCTTTTTCTGAGTCAACAGTTTCCACGCCATTGTTCTTTGAAGTATTTGCACTATCAACACGAACATCCTCGAGTGTCATACTTTCTACAGGAATGGCTTTAGGAGATTCTGGTTGACCGTCATTTTCTGCAGAACTAACCTACAAAACAGATATATCAAAATAAGTTCTTAGAAGTCATATCAGAAAGTAAACCTGAAAGCAAGAAAAATCAAAATGGCACATGTAAGTTTGTAAGTCATACCATTTGGGATCTTAACAACTCAAGGGTCTTAGGGAGAAATAGCAGATAAATCATTAGAAAAGGCTTAGACCGCTACAGTAACAATTGATAAGCTATCATGCAACTGAGTGTATCGAGTGGAAGTGATACATATAATACTACAACCTATATCCAAATAAGAACCTAAATAAAAAGGTAATGAAGTGACTACCCACAAAGATGCACTAGCTTTGTACTATCCACAACTAAGTGACCCAATCCAACGGCATGAGCAGCAAGAGCATCTCCAAAAACTCCTTAAATCAACTCCCTAATTCTGTTTTGGCAAAAAAAGGGGGAAAAAAGGGCCCTCCAACAGTTTTGTAAAACAACTCCCTAAAGATAAGCACTAGGTAAATCGCCCCCTCAACTCCCAGATACGAGTGTTTCGTGATTGCTATCTGCCCGGGTGCCCCCTCCCCTGCGCTTCGTGCATTTTTTTCCCCCACACTGCCTGGTTTTCGATTTTTAGGAAGCTAACTATTGGAAACTATTGGAGAAAGGAAAAAATAGAGCTCTTATCCATTTTATTCACTTGGCATAGTCATTGGTTCCAAGTGGTTTTTAAGGAGCTTTTGGAGATGAAGATAAATAGAAAAATAAATGAAAGCAACTGTTTAAATGCCTGTAGTGAGAGACAGCATCCAAGACAGATTTTAAGCAAGCAAAAAGCAATCAGAACCCATCTCCCTAAGCAATCAGGTGTTTTCTCACTTCCTTAATTCCAACCCTTGACTTGTTCGCATAGTGTTTGAACACAACTTATGTCCTATGCACTTATACTGGTTTCAGAAATGAACATATATCAGTGAAATAATATCCCATGCTTATTGTGGGTTCTTGAGACAATCCACAAGATTTAAAACTTTTGGTGACATTTTTTTATGTGGAAACATATAAGTACAGAACAAATTATTCACTGCTTGATGCACGGTAAAGCATAAGGCCTGTAAAACTGGCAGTCACAATCCATATGTTAAATGGTTGGTAACCAAGTGCTTCTCTTATGTTGACAATTTCTCTGATCACCCGATAAAACATGAATTCTTAATCAAGCATGATGATTCTATGATCAGAAAAGCACCGATAAGGAGCGACCACGAAGCACTAGAACAACAAGCAAAGCAGCGTGGCGTAACGAACACCATGCTGTAAGTGACACAAGCAGAAGCATACGTACCTTGCAGAAGGTGAAGTCGGATGAGTCCTCATCAGCCATCTCAGAGCCAAAGTAAACCTGTCCGAGCACACTTCGGAATGATGGATTGCCTCGCCAAGGCCGTGTTTGCGAACAGCAGCCCAAGTATGTCCTGGTTCATGTTGGCAAGATTGAATATGTAAACTGCCAGCTGATTTCATCAGAAATATCAAGTATATCCTGGTTCATGTTGACAAGACTGAATGAATATGTAAAGTTGTAAATTGCCATCTGATTTCAGAAATCTCAAGCAAACCAGGGATTGATTCACGATTGCATAGAAATGGCTGAGAAACAGCAACATGCGGTCACTGTTCAGGTAAACGCTAACTTTTTTCCCCCATTGCGCTGAGAAACAGTAACATGCCCACCCCCAAAAAGTTGGATTTGGTCCATTGCGCGCATCGGAGAAGATGTGCAGGCAAAATAAAACATCAAAAGCAAGTTAGGTTAGGGCGGCGTACCAAGAAAAAGGAGAAGCCGATCCAATCAATTCCTGGTGGATCACTCGCTTCCCTCCAGGCCAGTAGAGGGGTGCGGAGGGGAACACAAGGGCCCGAATTCCTCCGAGCTGGGCGGCGTGCCTGCCGCGCTCTGTGGGAGGCGGCCTGAGGCGCTGGGAGAGCGCGTAGAGGGCTCGACGTAGGCGCGGGAGCTTGGGACAGGCAGGAGGAGTAGGTTAGGAGAGCGTCACCGGTGACCTCGTCTCCCCTCGGCCCTCGCCGCCGCTCTCCAGCCCGCAGCCCGCAGGGGAAGGGAGAAAACGGGAGGAAACAGCAGAGAGGACTCGTTTGACAATTGACACGGCGTGCGTAATTGACTTTGCGACTTCTTGTTGGTTTTTTTCTTTTTAATCACCACACTCTCTATCATTGATGCCTGTATCAAAAGAAATCAAACTCCTGGTTAGAGTTTGAGCATCAAGATTTGATTTCTTATCCTCGTGAATAAAATCAACCAAAAGAAAATCACGAGCCCTGGTCTGCATCTCCTTCACACCATACGGACCCATATTTCTTTATTCCAAGCTTCTGTTAGCATTGGCACAATCCGATGCCAAGAAGTTAACATTAGATCAGCCGCCAAAGCAAGTCCTTCCCTGCACGCCATCACCTCGGCAATTTCTGGTTCAGTAATTCCATCAAGAGCCACTCTCCAAGCTCAAAAAAAAATACCGGCCTGATCCCGGGCTATTGCCGCCACCGATGCCCTTCTTAGATTCTTAGAAATAGCCGCATCCACATTTACCTTCATGCAACCTGCTGGTGGCGGCAACCACCATGGCCTTTGACTCTGAAGTTCAGCAATATATTTGTTGACGAAACTATGTGTTGAAAGCGGGCTCTAGAAAATATTTTCATAGATCGCCTTCCTTCTTGCGTACCAGGTTGCTCACATAGTCACCAACACCCGTATGAGATCAGTATGTGGCATTGTTTCTATTAAATTCACCAACCAAACTCTAGAGGTCTCCTTCTGTATCTCATTGAGGTGTTGAACGATTTCCTCGCTCTCCAATGCCATACACACCTCGCCATATTACACTCGAGCAAGGAGTGTTTCCAGGAATCAAGAGCCCCACACAAAAGCACAACGGTCATGATCTACCATATTCTGTTGGTGGAAAACATCAGCCGATGGTAGAGTGTCTTGCAAGCCTCCATAGAAACACCCACACCTTTGAAGGCACCATAACCTTCCACAAAGATGTCCACTCCTTTTGCTCATCTTTTCTACTTGATCTTGCTGCATTTTCTGATAAAGCACGCCTCATTATAAGCATTCTATATGCAGAACGAACTGTGAAAACTCCCTTCTTGTCATGGTGCCAAGCCTAGAAGTCCATTGGGTCCGATTGCATAGAGGGATATTGAGTATCACATCTATATCAGCTTGCATTAAAAAATCCTGAAGTTTTGCCCGATCCCAAGCTACGGATGTATGATCAATCAGCTCACTCACAAGTTGTGGCGGATGTGGAGCTCTGCTAGGTACCGGCCTTCGCATGCCAGTCCATACTCCAAATAGAAGTGGTTGAACCCGTGCCGATTCTCCTGATCAGACCGAGCTGCAGCACTTCCCTGACGTCTAGCACTGATTGCCATATCTTTGAGGGAGCAGAGCCAAGATTTGCCCCAAGAAGTCACCCTGTAGAAAATATACCACCTTTAAAATTCTGGCACTTAAAGATACCGGTTCCTAGAGGATACGTCAGGCCTATTACACTAACAAAGCAAGGTTGAACAGCTCTATATCACGGGAACCCATTCCACCAAGGAACTTTGGCATGATCATATCGTCCCATGCAACCTAGCATGTCTTCCTCTTTCCTTCCTTACTTTCCCACCATAAATTCCTCAACAGGCCGTTAATATGTTTGCATAGGCCTCGAGGCAGTTTAAAGTATGACATTGAATAGGTGGGTATTGCTTGGGCAACAGATTTAATGAGCACTTCCTTGCCGCCAAATGACAAGCATTGCTCTATCCATCCCTGTATCTTATTTCAAATCATGTCCTTTAAGAATTTAAAAGCGCCATTAGTTGCGGAGCCCACATCAGATGGCATTCCTAAATACTTTTCACTTAGACATTCATTCTGAACATTGAGCACCAACTTAATTTCCTCTTGAATATTTTGTTGACACTTCTTGGCAAAGTGAATTGATGATTTTTGCACATTGATCTGTTGGCCTGAAGCATCACAATAAATCTGCAAGATATCCTTCACCACTGCCGCACTCCCTATTAGCTTTGAAAAACAGCAGGTTGTCATCTGCAAAGAGAATGTGGCTAACCATCAGTGCTGTTGATCGTGATTTTAAGAGGCACGAAAGGCCCTCTGCTGCTATAAAAAATAAATAGAGAGAGATGGGTCTCCTTGGTGAATTCCTCTTGTCAGCTTGAAACTACTCAAACAATCTCCATTTAAGAGTACAGAAAAAGAAACCGAAGAGACTAACCGCATAATCAGTTGTACCAATAGTTGACGAAATCCGAGCTTGAGTGATGAGGACATCGCCATGCTGGACACACCGACGCCATGGTCTTCCCCAAGTTGCAATTCGTTCCCAACTCAGCTGCCACGTCGTCCTCGGATTCAGCAGACACGTCGTCACTGTTTCGGTCATAATTTTCTCATACGACATCGAAACGGGCCGTTCTTGGATGCGTTGGAAAGGGGACGACGACGCCGTCGTTTTGGATCTGGTCCCAGCTCTAGAAGGTCCATGGATCATTCTGTGTGACCACGGCAAGGTGCTGCGTCACCTATTTGGGCCAACTTGGCCATGTATCGTGTCGGGCCTTAAGCCCAAGTTGTGGGCGCCCAACCCCTGGCCGTCCCCAACCCTAGGTCGAGTCTTAGACTATAAACACAGCCGTCGCCGCTGCTACACAATTGGGTTTTGTTTAGAGTTTAGTTTTCCATCGAGAAACTGAATCGTTCATTGTAACTGTGGTGACAAATCCTTTTACAGTGATCCAGGGCCCCCGTTCTTGATATCCTCCACTGTGTCGATTAGTCCATTGGAACCGAGTTCTAGAACCCTCTATTGATATTCGCGTCATTCATATTTGCAATATCAGATTGCGTGTTTTACCTTCTTGCTTGTGCTCTTCGATTCGCTTGCAGGAAAAGCCTTCTTGGCGAGGTCAATCAAGTTGTGCTTGGTTGATAACCAACGGAGCAGTGGTGTAACGGTTGCAGGGTTCGAATCGCGTCTGATTTGAAGCCGAATCTCCAACGTCGAGATCTCCACAAATCGAACTTACCAGCTACCTCTCGGAAGATCGGGCATGTACTCATCATTGAGCATAATTGCTTGGAGACAATTTCACTCAACCTAGTCATAAGCTTTCTTCATATCTAACTTCAAAGCACAACACCTGAGGTCCCGAGCTTTTTTTTTTGCTTCATGAAGTGTAGACACTCATAAGCAGTAATAATATTATCAGTGATCAGCCTGCCCGGCACAAACGCTAACTGTTCTTCAGATATAATCTCCGGCAGCACCACTTTGAGTCTATTGGTCACCACCTTTGATACAATCTTGAAGATGACATTGCAGAGACTTATTGGTCTAAATTGACCCAGCTCCTCCGGACTAGCAACCTTCAGAATTAGCACAATGAACGTGCCATTAATTGTAGCTGGATCATCTTCACCACTAAGCACCCTCAAGACCACAGATGTGATTTCCTTGCCACAAAAGTCCCAATGTCGCTGTAAAAAATGAGCAGGAAACCTATCCTAGCCTAGAGCCTTAGTTGGAAACATCTGGAAGAGTGCTTCATTTACCTCCTTTTCTGTAAACGGCACCATCAAACCTTCATTCATCTCCGTCAAAACTTTAACAGGCACCGAATCTAGAATAGCTTCCATGTTACGTGTATCTTCTGAAGTATACAAATTTCTGAAAAATTCAGGAGTCATCTAGCCCATCTCCTTCTCATCGGATGTAAATTCACCATTCGACTTTATGAGGTTTTTTTATCATATTCTTCCTCCTCCTCTGGCTCGCTCGGAGATGAAAAAACTTTGTGTTCCGATCCCCTTCTGCTAGCCATTGAATTCTCGAACGCTGACGCCACATAATTTTCTCCCTATAATGCAATTCATTTATCCTTTCAATGGTCTTCAACTCAGCCTGGGAAAGCCCCAATCGACTGGGGTCCACCTGCATCCTCTCTGATTCCTTCTTCAAGGACTTTAATTCCCGTCTCACGTGACCAAAAGTTTGTCGCTCCCAGCTGCCCAAGTGGTTCGCCACCCCCTTCAGCTTGAGCTGTAGCTCCTTTACTGTCACTGCTACACAATCTTGCTGCCATGATTCGGCCAAGGAGGAAGTGAAAGCCTCATGTGCTTCCCACGTCACCTCATATCTGAAACGGTGGCACTTCTTCTGCACATTGTCCGCCCTCCGCCAGGTCAACAAAATGGGTCCGTGGTCGGACGCCGCTGCAACAAGGTGTTGTACTGCGGCTAGAGGGAACCGCAGATACCAGTCACCTGACACAAGTGCACGATCTAATCAAACTCGGCGATATGATCCACCACTAATCTTCTTTTCAAAAGTCTAGCTTCGGCCACTAAAACCAATATAAGTTAGGCCGCACACATCGGCCATCTCTCGGAACGCCGTAATCTGGGCTGCACTTCTCTCTTGGACCCCACCATGTTCCGAGCGATGTAGAACTTAGTTGAAATCACCAATACAAACCCAAGGCAAAGGAGATGATGACCTGATAAACTTGAGCATGCCCCAAGTCTTATGTCGTTCACTTAGTTGCGCCTCCCCGTAAACACATGTAAGTCTCCAAGGGTCAGTGTCCCCCTCTGTAACAATAGCATCGATGTGATACTGTGAATACGGTAACAAAGACACACTGATATTATTATTCCAAAAAATTCCCTAACCACCACTACGGACGTTACTACTAACAGCAAATGCATTATCATAGCCTAGTGTCTTCTTCAACCCCTCCACCCGTGATCTATGGACCTGTGTTTCGAGGATCGTGAACTCGCGAAGCTCTTTAATAGTCACGGCGTTGCCAAGACCGCGACATTTCCAACTTAAGCAACTCATTGCGCAAGAGCTATTGTTTTCTCCTTCAGCAGATCCTTCATCTCTGAACTCGAAGATTCAGCGGCCATTGCAACCCAATCTGAAACTCCCGCACGCACGACACCAAAGGCGCCTTCACCAGCCAAGGCCGGGTAGCTGAACTAATCAAATTTGGTTGCTTAGAGCGAGCTGGACGAGCACAAGGGTAGCACGGGGATCACCGGGGCCTAAAATCCTTCTGAGCAGATCGCCGCCGAAGTCGTCGAAACCTAGGGCGACTTCTTGTTGGTTGGATGGCGAGCGGGTTGCCGCAAGACGCAGACAAAGACGCTCGCCGCCCACAGGCTCGGTGGCGGCCCAGTCAAAGAGCATCGAGGCTGCAGCAGCACCGTCACTGTCAAGCCGGGCCGGTCGGCGATGGCGGCGCCGCTTAGCATAGCGCCGTGCCGCCACCCGCAGCCCTCCACGCGCGGTGCGTGGTGCCCCTCCCGTGCCCTGCGCACTTGCCTGCCCCCCTTAGTGATTTTTTTTTAATTTTAACCCTTTTTTGAATATAATTTTAAATCTAACACCGTCGCATTTTTTTTAAACTAACACTTTTGGCCACGCCTATTGCCCTGGCGTGGCCAAATGCCTGTGCCGCGCCATGCATGGTGGCGCGGCAATGAAACGACGTGGCGACGACCGAAATCGGCCGATCACGACGTGGCGGGGGCTCGCAGACCACCGATCTTGGCGCCGCAGAGCCGCGCCATCCATCCGCTGGCGTGGGGGATCGACTTGAATGGATTGTGAAAGAGACCGAAAGAGACCGCTCGGTTGTTCTCGTGCGGCCTCGCCGACCCGCCCGAAAAGCACGCTTGATGATGATGATGTTGCCTTGGCCACCACGTCACCCTCCCAAATCTTAGGCCTTGTTTAAATTCCAAAAGGTATCGACGGTAAATTAGTACAACACATTTTTCTCAAAATATCCATGATCGTTTTTGTATATTTGATTTATGAAAAACTTCACAACTTTTTAGGAGAGTGAGTCTCCATGGCCACTCATCATTTCATCAACGCCACATGGCTCTCATCTATGAGGTCTACAATACATATCCACTGGCTCGTGCCTAGTCTTGCAAGTGTCCACCCGACGCCTGTGTTTGCTGCCTAATTTTTACTATTTAACCCTTTTTTTTAAAAATATTTACATTTGGACAGGCTTTGACAAGACATGCATGTGGCTAGCTTCCCACGTCGGCTTCCTACTATTTAACCCCGCACACAGCCATGTCACTTCCTCCCGGTCGGACTTGTTAGCTGAGGCCTCAGAGAGCAATTGGATGAGCTTTGACCATGAGGTAGCTTTTTTAAAATGGAGGGCTCACACCAAGAGAGAGGATGTGGCCGGAGCCGGCAACAGCATGTTTGTCTTTGCCATGCCTACTGACATAGGAGCCACTATTGAGTCTCATGCAGATCACGACGTCTGGAAGAGCGGGTGTGGCGTGGTTCTACAATTACCATGGTCTACAATCAATGCACATTAGGAAAGTCTTTGCACAGGATGTGCAAAGGCTTGCGACCATTTTTACAAAGAATCGGAGGGAGTAGAGTAGAGAGGGGGTCCATGCGCCCAAGCCATGTAACATTCATTAGAAACTTAGTAAAATGTGAACTAATTTAAGCGGCATGTAAGGCATAGTTACATTTTTTTTAACAGAGGTAGTATCTCGTCACCATCGGAGTAATATAACCAAAGATTACCTATTTCGTGATGTAAACGCTTGAGAGGGAGTATAATAATACATATATTATCATCATCACTTCATCGGGTCACCCATCGAAAGCAGAATGACAATGCAAGCGGCAGACTAGTAGGCGGCAGGTACTACTGCGCTCGAGACGACGTATATGCGGTGGGAGCCGTGCGCGATGGTGCAGAGACATACGTGATGAGGGACACGACATGACGAGGGGTTGAGAGGTGCCTGCCTGCTGCTCCGTTTCCTTCCGGTGAGAGAGCGCCTGAATAGCTGCTGGGGCCCGCTTGCATCTCTTGCTCTTTGACTTTGTGAGAAAGAGTGGCTTGCACTCATGAGAGAGGGAGAGCAGCCAGAGGATGAGAGCGTGCGTGAGAGCGTGCATGTCTTTGGGACCGCAGGGTGTGTCTTGTCGATCGATATTGGCTGCTTTTGCTTTTCGCCGCCACGCTCGACCGACAGCAGAGAGAAAATGGGAGGCGCGAGCTCAACTGGAATTGAGTGTGTGCGAGGTCGGCGGCCAAGATATGTGTTACTGTAATACCACATTGTCGAATAATTGACTAATTAGACTTAAAAGATTCGTCTCGTAAATTAGTCACAAACCGTGTAATTAATTATTTTTTAATCTACATTTAACATTTCACGTGTCCAAACATTTGATAGGATAGAGAATAACTTTAGGGGAGAAACTAATTTATAGTTAATTTGGCATAGCTTCTTGTCAGGAACGAAGCCAGGATCCATATATAGAGGGGCCAATCCGCCGAGCCATAGGTTGACAAAAATATATAAAAGTTTATAAAGGTCTTCGTTATCGGCATAAAAAGACTAGCAATTGTTTTTACCTCTTCGTCTGGGGCAAATGCTAAATGTCTAAATGGATGAGATAATATTACATTTATTTAATCTAGCTAGCAACTTAGTGACATTTGGCTTTAAGAGATGATTCACTGATTTGAGAATGGACAAAAAAAAACAAATAAACTAGTACTACTGTGACGCGTGCTGCAGTACCTTGCTGCTTTAGCGTCCTCACCACGACCTCACCGTACTTACGGTAAAAAAGCGGATGGATAAAAAACCAAAAGGTACGGTGGCGTCAAGGTCGATACGATGGTCTTTGTCTCCGATAGCGACAGGCCATCGTCGTTCGCAGCTTGCGTGCAGGCTGCTTCTACTGTTGTTTCAGTAGTGTTGTGCATTCAAGTCGATCCCTGCCACGCCGTGATGGATGGCGCGGCCTTTGCCAGCGTCAAGATCGGTGGTGGTGCAGCAGCCCCGCCGCCGTCGGCGGCCAACGATTTCGATTCGTCGCCGTCGTCATTTGTCGCCGCGCCACCATGCATGGCGCGGTACAGGCATTTGGCCACGTCAAGGCAATAGGCGCGGCCAAAAGTGTTAGTTTTTTAAAAAAAAAACCGACCGTGTTAGATTTAAAATTATATTAAAAAAGGGTTAAAATAAAAAAAATCCCCTTAGTGGCCGCTCCTCTTTGCCATGGGCCAGGGAAATGGCCTGATCTGGCCCATACAAACGAGAACTACTCAGGCAACAGTGCGGAAGAGCTTGATGTCATCCGCGCAGGAAGCCGTACGGTGCGCCGGTGCCAGCCGCCACGAGCCACGCGCACCGGCGCCCACCTTGCCGGGAGGAGCCCCATCCCGACGAGGAAGGCGGCGGACCGTGCGCCTTCGCAGCCGACCGCCCTACTCCCTCGCTCGGAGGAACTCCGATCCGCGGCCACGAGAGGCACCCACATCCGCATTTGTGAATCGTCGTTGATTTGTTTTCCGACTTCTACAAACTGTATACAAGACAAGCGGAAACAAATCAACCTGACGACCTTCACATGCGCACTAAGGGGCAAATCTCAAATTCCCACAATGGTCATCACTCATCACGTTGCTAGAGCCCACAACGCAAAGATTACTACAATCCACCAAGACTGCATCAACAAATGATTTTTGAAGACATGGCCAGTAAACAGGTGTCAATGAAACAAACACAAAAGAAATCGGCCAGTCTGTAAGATCAACGCATGTCTTTTTTCCAGCATCTACCACAACAAAGAAATGCCTAGGGTAATTAACATCTACGGCCAACTTGGAGAGTATTGTTTGGTTGATCAGCTGAGTCAGCAATAGGAGGCCAGCAGCTCCAAGGTTTTATTGCCTGCTGCTTTTCTTGTAGCTGCAATCAGGGCACTTGTAGTGCTTTATCTGTTCTGCTTTCGCTGGAGTTATCCTCACGCATTTGCCGTGGAACCACCGCTCGCAAATGTCGCATCCAATCCAGAACTCGCTTGAGTTGTAGAGACCACTGCAAGAACCACAAAGGGTTTCGCTGTGTTCTTCATCATCCCCATACCCATCTTCAACAACTGCCACTCTTGAGTTCTTTGTCTTGCCATCATTTGATCGCTGCATATATATAAACAAAGTAAAATGCCAGTCTGTTAAAGCTCAAAGACATCGGATAACAAAGTGCAAACAGACTAACAGAGTAATGGGTATCAAAATGGAACCTTTGTCGAGTGCCTGGATTTGCTGCTGTTATCAACACCAGGCTTATTCTCCCTTCCCTTCCGGTCAGTCATTGTTTCATGCACAGATGGATGCTCATTAATCATGTTGAATAAGCGCTTCCTGATGAATAAAAAAGGTAGCATACTGAGTGCACGAGAAGAATTCAGTTAAAACATTCAATCACACTTTCCATCAACCATGCCCACTGCATTCCCCAGAAAAAAGAGGGATGATGTGCAGTAATTACAAATCAGTATGAGAATCAAGGAGACTAGGGAGTACTTGACATATCAAGTGAGCCATATTTCTAATTGTCACATTTAACAAGGATTCATTAAGAATATCCTAAATGGGCCCTGAAAATTTGAAGAAAAATATAGTGCAATACAACAATTAACATGTCACTTAATAGTACTATTATTTTTATCCTCTATATTTGTGAATCCTGTGGGATTTCATCTCTAGCCTACCACAACTTAGCTTGTGGGACTAAAATGCTTTGTTATTGAATGATAAATAACTAAAATGTACTGTGAAAACAGAGTGTAATCTGTTGATGTATAGTATATACAGGTAAAAGAGGTAACAACCTTGTGAACTTATGAAGTAACTACCACAGAATATTCCTGAACACTCTACCAAGAATAAATATTTAGCAAGATTATATTCTCATGCCAGAAGACAGTCTGGGAACTATCCTGGATATTCCATAAAGAGATGGGCAACAACAACAAAATGTAATACTCCCTCCGTCCCCAAAAGAATACAATTCTACAACAGTATCATGTTTTAGTATATCACCTTTGACCAATTATAGATAAAAAAGTATAAATATTTATAATATAAAATAAATATCATTAGATTAATTACGAAATATATTTTCATAATAAATTAATTTGGAGCCATAAATGTGAATATTATTTACTAGAAACTTGGTCAAACGTGAAGCACTCAAAGTGGCACGCAACCCATAGTTGCATTCTTTTAGGGATAGAGGTAGTAATATACAATGAAAGAGTATTAATAGCACACGTGCTGACAGCGTCCCTATTGGAAAAGGAGAAACACCTCTGGAAATGGTTGAGTAAAGTCCTGGTACATCACAGGTTACATTAACTATGCTCACGCACAGAAGTAATAGAAAATTATTCATAAAGCACCTAAGCAATATCACAAAGATAGCAAAGAGGTTTTGTGAAAGGGCAAGATGGTCCACCATTCAAGTAGGCCAATGACCAAAAAATATAGTTATAGTGTGTTTGTTCATCATACTTCTTGCACAAAACATAAAATTGCAATATATATTAGCAGGGATGTCTATGTTAAGCTGAACTAAGGAAATGAAAGAAAGGATAATCAAAACTACATGACTAAATCGTTATACAACAAAACAATAAAATGATGAGAAGATGAAAATGTGCATTTTAAATAGCTTTGAAAAGCTTCAATTAGCTTAAGGAATTCAAATTTAGTTTATGTATATAAGAAAACTGGGTTTGAGTTTTATGGTTAGACGTGTGGAAATTTCATTATTTGCTTATGTTGGAGTTTTGTGTGATTTCTTTAGGAATTAGGATGAAAGGATGAAATTCAGCACTGCAACTCCAAACATCTCTATTTCCTGAGGACTTGAGCCAATTCACTATTTTAGAACTGAAATGCACATCGTATAGATATGCTAGCCACTAGATCTATGGCCCATGTGTGCTCTATCAAGCCACTGAGCCAGTGATGGACCGACCTTAGGTGACCGCACCAAGCTGTAGTCCAGCTCCACCAGTTCGGTTCCAGAAAGGTCAGTCTTTTGAGGGTGTAATCCAGTTTAAACAAGGAAAGAAATGAGAGTATATCAGAGCAAAATATAACAAGTATAAACTCGTTTGTAGCGGAACAGCCCAAAATCCAGACGTTTGGAGTGGCAAAACCATAAATAAGCGCTACAAATGTAAGGTAGCATGGCCTCTGGATACATCATTCTTTCATACTACATATTGTAGAGTGTAAATATGAAAGACAAAAAAAGATGTTGTCTGGTCCAAAGAGACCTATACTTGTCAACGATCCCACAAGAAGCTTCCGAATTTCTTTTCACTTGAAGATACGGGGTGGGGCTGGGAGACTATTTGCACATTATGTGCCATTGTAGCAAATTAAGGACCAAATCATAAAGCGAAAGCAAAAACATGGCCCATTGACAGCAAGATAAGAAGATAAGTGGAAACCATGAAAGCACAATAACCATGTGCACGGAAACATGCTGCAGGTGCTGTGAAATAAAATAAGCAAACCCATAAACCCCACAAGCACAGGAGCAGCGACACCACCATAAACCATAACGCAGACAAGACAAAAATCAAGCGGTTACGAGAATCGAATTCTCCAAGATTGACGGTAACGAGAATTAAACAGACCAAGCAAACCGAGCGCTCCCAGTCAATCTAATGGAGGGGCGTAGCCCGGAGCACAGTACCTCTCGTTGGCGTTGAGTTTGGCGGCGAAGAAGAATGCGACGGAGACGACCCAGGCGTCGGAATGCACGGCGACGAGCGAGAGCCAGTCGCGGCGCTTCATGCCGTCCCTGGCGAAGTTGATCCCGAGCGCCGGTTCGGGCATCTCCGGCGGCACCTCCTCCACCGGCAGCGACACCTCCCAGCCGCCGTTGGGGAGACCGTACAGGCACAGGTTCTCCTTCTCTACACGTACCCCGAGAAACCAGTCAAACCCCAAACAAACAGCGGCAGGAGCGAACGCAACCAAAGCGCCGCCGCCGCGGCTCAGATCGGATCCGGTGTTTACCTGGGTCGCACATGCTGTAGAACTCGTTCACATCTGCAAGCAGCAGCAGCAGCCAAGCAAAGGAAACCGGCATGGTGTGAGACGCGAGATCCGGCGAAGAGGCGCGCGCGAGAACGGCAGAGAGGGAGAGTAAGGGAGGGACGGAGGGGGGCGTGTCCTCGACGTTACCGGAGGTGAGAGCGCGGACGAGGCCAGCGCGGCGGCCGGCGTAGTCCTTGTAGATGTCCTCCACGGTCCGGGGCGCCGAGGAGACGGGGCCGGCCATCTCCATCAGCGGCGCGGGGCTGTGTCGGCGGCGCCTCCGGTCGGGCAGCGAGGGGTTCTGGGTCAGGTCGGAGGTCTGACACCGCCCGGGATTTAAGGCGAGGGCCGGGCGGCCAGGCGGTGGACGCGATCCACGGAGGAAGACCCCTTTAGGGCCCACAGGTCAGTGGGTAGGTTTACGTGGGGGCGTGGAGGGAGCTGCTCGGTGGGGTACGACGGTTAGGCTTACCTGGCGCTGGCGAGGTCGCCGGGATCTTCTGTTCCCGATTGGGGACGTGTGGACTGGTTTCGAGACAATGATGACTAGTAGGCCCACACAAGGTATTAGTGGCAAAATTCTTTTTTCTAAAAAATGACCCCTTCGAAACCAATTCAAACCAGCATAAAGAGGTAATTTGAACGATTTTTAGAGTTCAAAGGATAAGATGTCTGATTTTAGAATTTGAGCAAAACATCAAACTACAACGATAGTTTAAAGTGGTAAAATGAAATTTCCCCTATTATTCTGGCAATTGTGCCCCCTCGTGGCCGTAAGAATTATGTTTTAATATTTTTTAATCCTCTATATAAGGACTTAACGAAATAGTATAATGACAGTTAACAGCATGGGAGACTTCCTTGCCATCTCGCTCCAGTTTTTTTTCATTCCATTCAAACAATAATTCCGGTTCGCTTCGACTTATCAGCCGTCGGTGACATGGTCTTGAACGTAATTAGTACGTATGCCTCCTAAGTAGGCCTCGACGAGAGTGCTAAGAGACAGTTTTGGAAAAACTTAGATGACCTGATTAGAGTTGTACCTAGTAGTGAGAAGCTTTTTATAGGAGGAGATCTTAATGGGCATGTAGGTACTACAAGCGCAGGTTTCAAGGCAGTTCATAGAGGTTTTGGGTATGGTAGTAGGAATAAAGAGGGGGAGGAAGTTCTGGACTTCGTGGTAACTTTTGACCTGATGATAGCCAACGCTTTTTTTAGAAAGAGAGAATCTCATCTAGTGACCTTCAGTAGTGGACAACATTCTAGCCAAATTGACTTTGTCCTCGTAAGAAGAAAGGACAAACGAGCATGCTTGGGTTGTAAGGTGATACTAGGGGAGTGTGTTGTTTCTCAACGTAAGCTTTTAGTGGCAGACTTTCGTTTTCAAGTGCGTGCCCGTAGGGATAAACAAGCTAAGATTGAAAAAACAAAGTGGTGAAAATTGAAAGGGGAGACGTCGGAGGTATTCAGGGAAAGGGTTATAAAAAATGGCTCTGGGAAGGAAGAAGATGACATAAACAACATGTGGGAGAAGATGTCAACCAACATTCGAAAGGTGGCCTCAGAGGTGTGTGGAGTAACCAAAGAAAATGGAGGCGAGGCTAAAGATACTTGGTGGTGGAACGAGGAAGTCCAAAGGGCTATTAAGAAGAAGAAAGAATGCTATAGACGCTTGTACCATGATAGGAGTGTGGACAACATAGAGAAGTACAAAGTGACAAAGAAGACTACAAAACGAGCTGTAAGTGTGGCAAAGGGTAGAGCGTACGAGGACCTTTACCAACATTTGAGTACGAAGGAAGGAGAGAAGGACATTTATAGAATGACTAGGGTTCGTGAGAGAAAGACAAATGACTTCAACCAAGTTAAGTGCATTAAGGATGAAAGGGAGCATCTCTTGGTGAAGGATGATGAGATCCAACATCGATGGTAAGAGTATTTTGACAAATTGTTCAATGGTGAGAATACGGACACAACCTTTCAGTTGGATGACTCTTTTGATGATACCAATAGACGCTTTGTGCGGAGAATCCAAGAATCTGAGGTCAGAGAGGCGTTGAAAAGAATAAAAGAAGGTAAGGCGATGGGATCAGATGGTATTCCAATCGATGTGTGGAGATACCTCGGGGACATAGCTATAGTATGGCTATCCAAGCTGTTCAATCATATTTTTCGATCGAACAAGATGCCTGATGAGTGGAGGAGAAGTATATTGGTACCGATCTACAAGAATAAAGGGGATATTCAAAGTTGTACTAATTACCGAGGAATTAAGTTGATGAGCCATACTATGAAGCTCTGGGAGAGAGTTATCAAGTATCGCTTGAGAGCAATAACGTGGGTATCTATGAACCAATTTGGTTTCATGCCCGGAAGGTCAACCATGGAAGTCATTTTCTTAATAAGACAAGTTATGGAGCGGTATAGGGAGAAGAAAAAGGACCTACACATGATTTTTATTGACTTAGAGATGGCTTATGATAAAATACCAAGGAATATTATGTGGTGGGCTTTCGACAAACATAAAGTCCCAACGAAGTACGTCGGCTCATTAAGGACATGTATAACAATGTTGTGACTAGTGTTCGAACAAGTGATGGAGACACGGATGACTTCTCGATTATGATAGGACTACATCAAGGGTCAGCTTTGAGCCCTTATCTGTTTGCCTTAGTAATGGATGAGGTCACAAGGGACATACAAGGGGATATCCCTTGGTGTATGCTTTTCGCGGACGATGTAGTGCTAGTTGATGAAAGCCGGACATGAGTGAATTAGAAACTGGAGTTATGGCGGAAGACTTTGGAGTCTAAAGATTTTAGACTCAGTAGAACTAAAACTGAGTATATGAGATGTGAATTCGGCACTACTACTCGGGAGGAGGAAGATATTAGTTTAGAAGGTCAAGTAGTGCCTAGAAATGATACATTTCAATATTTAGGATCAATGCTACAGAGAAACAGGAATATTGATGAATATGTTAGCCATAGAATCAAAGCAGGGTGGATGAAGTGGCGTCAAACATCTGGTGTCCTATGTGACAAAAGGGTACCACAGAAGCTAAAAGGTAAGTTTTATAGGACGACGATTAAACCTGCTATGTTGTGTGGTGCATAATGTTAGCCTACAAAAAGACGACATGTTCAACAGATAAGTGTCGCGAAAATACGTATGTTGCGTTGGATTTACGGTCATACAAGAAGGGATCGAGTTCGGAACGATGATATACATGATAGATTAGGGATAGCATCAATTGAAGAAAAGCTTGTCCAACACCGATTGAGATGATTTGGACATGTCCAACGAAGACCTCCAGAGACACCGGTGTGTAGTAGAGTCCTAAGCCAGGATAGTAACATGAAGAGAGGCAGAGGAAGACCGAAGTTGACTTGGATAGAGGCAATAAAAGGAGACTTGAAAGAATAGAATATACCCAAAGACTTAGCCTCAGATAGGAGTGCTTGGAAAACAGTTATTCACGTGCCTGAACCTTGATTGCTTCTGCTGGGTTTCAACTCTAGCCTACCCCAACTTGTTTGGGACTTAAAGGCTTTGTCATTATTGTTGTTGTTGAACTTATCAGCCATACCGTTTTAGCGAAATAACAGTGTACCGTTTCAACGAAATAACAGTGTTTTTTCTCTCACAACAAATCAGCATCAGCCATTTTTCCAGCCAGCCGAACAGAGCCGTAATCTGTGTGTTTTCAGTGCTCGTATTTTACAAATGCATTCCTATTGTCTATTGAACTCTCGTGTTTCCTGATTCCATTTTACCTCCATTGCTACTGTACCAAACAGATGTCTTTACGTCCTTGTGATTTTGAGTTCCTATAGGTTGTGGCAGCTGACCTATTAAGATTATACAATGAACAAAAAAAACACAAAAATTGACTTTACGGGGGTTCAAATTCTACAAAAGCACCACACAGGTGTAACCATGTCCAACCGCAACCAAATAAAATTTCGAAAACTTACATTACATATATAATGTAGTGCATGGGATCAAATTACCTATGTTCCCCAAATGATATAAAATTGACCCAAACCATGACTGCAAACGTAAATTCATCCTGACGAATCAACTTACGCATCATCACAATAGTAACACAGAAATGAAGACCATACGCCCTATGCACGCCCAGACGTGTTCACATACACATCCACTCAATATGCTTGAGGTAGAGGTTTCACAGACTTGAAAGCCTCATGGAACACTGCAAAGAGAAATGGACTACGGAGGAAACCTATCAATTTTGTTAAGTTTGATATTGGCATCTGGTAAGCTCCTTCCAAGACTCCACACTAGTTCAATTAGTTGGTGATCATGGTCATGATCATAGCCGACTTCTATCAACTTCAGCTTTTGACAACGGAGAATCTTTCCATCATGACGGGGTAGGGTGATGTTTCTACTTTCTATTTCCCACCCCGAATCAGAAAAATGAGTAGAACTTTTGGCCGAAATAAAAGACTCATGTAAGATATCCAAGTGAATGATCATAGAAATGACAATATGCCTAAGACATAAGAACTTACCATGCAGTACTGCAAACTAAGCTTCTCCAAACAAGGTGCATTCTTAAGAAAGCTCCCTAAAGCCTCCAATTTGTCAGTCAGTTCATATCCATTAAGAAAACAGCTATGAAGGCTCAAGGTTCGCAGATTATGAAATATTGGAAATTCATCAGGATTCTCATTCAGCATCACCTGAAATGAAGATAGAAATCGAACCAGGATTAAGTAAATGCATCAGCCATACGCAGAAAGTGACGAGATAATAATCTGTTATTTTTGAGCCACGCATGTGAGTAACTATCCACTAGATGAAAAACATGCTACCCTAGATGAAACAAAGACTGTATAAAATTTTTCCATCAGAAGCAAATGGCAAATCTCATATAAGAGCAGCAAGCATCAGTGATCACATATGTGTAATATTCTTGTTCAAATGGCCATCTTTTAGGGATAAGGAATGCAAAGGAGAACAAAGGGAAGCTCGTCGAGAAGAGATACCTCTGCTTCAAAACCAATCAACTCTAAACTTGTCACATTGCACAGGCTACCAAGAAGCTCGCGCTGGTTCTCCTCAGATATTTCATCTTCTGGGACAGAAATCTTTGCTTTGACAAGGGAATCCATTTTGCATAACAAAATACCAGCTAGAAAGTTTCCAAATGAGAGACAGAGATAGGTAAGGCTAGGAGCCGTGATCACCAAAGGATAACGTGTATTATTCGAACAAAACTCCATTACTAACTTATTCAGCTTGGGTGATATAATGCATTGAGGACAAATGTCACAAAACTCACATTAACTGAGATTCATATCTTCCAAGACAGGGCATGCAGAACACAGAGAGCCAGTGAAATGGCTATTCAAAATAATATGCGTAAGGCGCAGCCTTTTAAGACAACGGAAATTTGATTCCAACATGGGAGGAAGCTTGAACCCAGGAACATGGCCTACTAGTTCAATCTGGAGCACAGAAGGACAGTACTCAATGCCACGGCGAATCCATCGATCCACATGACGCCAATTATAGACTTGACAATGCAAGCGGAATCCACCCAAGGCTGAGGTATTATCATGGAACAGCAGCAGGTTGGTGGCGAAATACTCAAACTTTGCCCACCTGCCCTCCAGGGTGCTGGCCCTGTCCATTATAGAGATTCCAAAGTCTTGTTCGTCGATTTTGATGAGAGGGGTGGACCGCCAGAGGCGCCTCCACCGCTGTGACAGCAAGCTCGTCTGCACAACCAGCGGTGCCGGGAGGAAGGACAGGATGACATGGAGGAGCTCATCCGGCAGGGCACTGAGCCGGTCCACGGCACTGGTTGGGCCACCTGCATGCTTCATTGTTGGTTCTGGGTGCATCATCTGCGCTCTCACCACCACAAGCACATGATTGTTCTCAGCTTCTCACCGCACGGATAGGACCTTGAGCTTTCGATCTCAATGCAGGGGCGAAGCTAGAGCCGGAATGATCCAGGTTGCACCACTTTACCCTTGTACACTGCAAAGTTTGTAAAGATACTACGATACGAAAATCTAGGTTAAATACAAATGGAAGAAACCTACCGTGGTTTAAAACTACAAAGGTTGTAAAGATAATATGAAGCGGCTGCTGAAGCACGGCTTTGTATCCCTCTGATTTATAAGAACAATATGATCCATGCTTACTTTACAGTCAGTTCTGAGGTTGTTTAACTTCACATTTGTAACACTAGGTTTATTAAAAACAACTGACCCAGTGTAACTAACTACAGGGTATCCCAATTTATCCCCAGATCTTGACCCTAGAATATCACAGATGAGATGAACCCACATTCGTCAAATGAAAAACCTAGAACCAGTTAATATTCACCATTCATCCATTAATCCGCCACTAATGCACATGCAACAGCTCTTAACTTCAACGAAGTGGGACGAAATTTAATAAAACTAGCACAAAAAAAATGAAAGAAGTACCCGTGGATTGCCGGGATGAGCAATCGATGTGAAGTCAGGCGCTCAGTACTCGACCCGCCGCCGCCAAGCCTCCCTTCCGTGCCCCTTCAACCGCTGGCGATTGTGGCTGCAAGGCTCCAGGATCCGGCGGCCATCAGTCCCGCGACGGGCGGAGGCGGCGGTCGCGCCGCGACGCGAGCGGAGCTGCAAGCCTGCAGGTGATTGCTTCGCGAGTGCAGAAGAGAGAACACTTCGCAACGGGAAGGGCAGGGAATGGATGGAGGCGAGGCGGCGAGCGAACGTTTTTCTTAGATGGTTGTGGGCTTTGGGGCTTTTTGGAATTGAGCTGCCGAGCTGGGTGCAGGTGGTAATTTTGTTTCGGACAATTGCGCCAGGAGTTATTTTAAATCATATACTTTTTTTTTTGCGACGTATTTTAAATCATATACTTCCAACATTGTCTTGAGAAGAGTGTCATTTTCACTTATCAAAAATTCAAATATTTTTAATTTTAACTAAACATATATTAATATTTATGGTACATAATAGGTATCATTAGACTAATCATTAAATATTTTTATAATAAATTTGTTTGGAGGTACAAATGTAAGCTAATATTTTCAATAAACCTACTCAAATTTAAAAAGTTTGAACTGCATAAGAATATATGTGGCGCTCTTTTAGGACGGGAGAGTATGTATTAAGATAATTTAATAATATACATTTTTTTTATTGACATATAATTTAGGAAAATACAAAAGCCATGCCTTTGGTTCCCAAACTTTGAAGCACACCTCGAAACTCAGAATAACCATGAAAAGATCTAAAAACAGTTTTTTAGATTTGTTTACAGCTCTGTTCATAGCATTTTCAGGATTGGTAATATAGTGACATAAGGTATATAACCCACTGGTTTTATTGTATTGTTAAGAAAAATAAATACATTTTAAAAATTCATGCCCAACGTGTAGATGAAAAGCATCGCTCTAGTTGGGGTCAATTGAAACAGTAGAGGTGGAAACTTTTTTTCCCCTTCAGTACTCATACTCAAATAGTACCTCTAAATGTTGCACCGAAGTCAGGCACTAAGGGTGTGTTTGATTTTTTAAAAAAATGGGATGGTCCATTACCATTTCACTTCTCGTATTTTGGGGTTTATGGAATAAAATAGCTTGATTCTCTATCATCTCATCTCCGGGGGCTAAGAAGAAGGAGAAGGACGGAGTCAGAACTGTAGGCGGCGAGTGGTTATTTTGGTTTAGCAATGTGTGTGATCTTTAGGCCTTTGGACTATGGAGATGAGTTGATTAACGTGGTAGTGGTACACACCTTTGGTCTTTCTTTGGGCCTTTGGACTATGAAAATGGGCTGACCAAGAGGTATAGATGGCCATCGGGCCGTCGGCTTGCCGGCCCGGTGGGTCTGGCGTGCGGCGTGCCGTCTTAAGACGCGACGCACGGCATCGCGGCCTCGACGGACGTCGTCTGTGCGGCCGTGTGCGTGCCTGAAAAGCGTGTTTCGTGGCTCGCCAACGGCCCCCATGGCACGGCCCGTGGGCGCGTTTTGCGTTGCGTTGCCGTGCCGCCTTGGGCACGGCCATTTTCACCGGGCCGTGCCGCCCATGGCCCATGATGCACTTCATAGAATCAAAGTTTCACAGATTCACACAATCACACTTCACGTAATCAAAGTTCACACTTCTTTCATAGTTCATAGTTTCACAGAAAAGAGAGAAGACAGACAGACACAAAGACACGGATGATGATCATATGATGATGAACTTATATTCGAATGAGTTGTTTTGTGCAATCTTGCCTCATTAAAAACCTTTCTAGGTAAAACTCACCTTGTGAGAAACCCTAGAAAGGGAAAAAGAGTGCAAACCGACTCTAAATGTCAAGGTCTTATAGTTCTATACTTCTATCCTATTAGGATAGCCAACATCGATGGCAAAGTCATTGTGACTTAGTGAGTTCACAGATCACGCAATAGGAAGCCGGAAGGCAGGAGCGAAAAAAAGTTCTATCCTATTACAACATCAGGTCATCGGTGGCAAAGTTCTTCCTTCATTGATCATAGTGACTCACTCTAGCACACCAAAAGTTCCCGCAAGCAAAGCAATGTTAGTACCAAAGAAGACTTGAATGTAAAGAAATGATGTAAAATGGAACTTGAATGTTGAGTGACTACCTCTCATCTTCTCTTCTTCTTCTTCTTCTTCTATCCACCAGCAGACACAGAGTACTACCGCCATTGCCACGACGACATCACGGAGCAGCGCCCGCCTTGTTCATCGAGGAAGAGGTTCTTGAATGCCTCCTCAAGGTCCCAGTCCTCGTGTGTATGTTTGTTCTCTTCTTGCACCTTGCTCCAGTCCTTGATGCGGTGAGCATCTCAACATGCTCAGCAACAAAAGCGCCGCCACCGATCTTCGAGTATCCTGGATGTACAAACAAACAGGACTCGGAAGAGACAGAGACACGAGGGGACGGACATAATATCTCGAGCCATAATAGACAGGATTGGATAAGTTAGCTTGTGGTCACGCCACCAGAGGAGTATGTCAAAGGATTCCTCATAACATGTGACAGGTCACTTTGTCCAAGTATGCTTTGAGCTCACTAACAACAGATGGAGTATGAGTGAGGGGAAGAAGAGACAGGGAATCACCGGGACCTCCAAAGATCCTTCCCCATGCCTCATTTTGTCTTACCAAGTATGAGTTGAAGGATTGAAACCCTCCGAGACCTCCTTTGCACCAAATTTCATTCATACTTGCCAAACAATTTATACAATTCATCTTTTACATCAGCATAGTATGAACTATAAATGCATCCGATTGCCTTACCAAGCAATTCAAGCACATTAAAGAACCCTTTCATCTTAGCTCTAGGATCAAGAATGAATGCATATGAATAAATGAGTGGAATTTTCTCCCAATATTTAAGGAATTTAAGCTTCATAGGAGTAGCAATCATTCTAAAATTAGCATCTTTTTCAAAGCATTTTGCAAATGTTCACCATGTCAAGCATATGGTGCAAAACAAGTGGAGTTGTGGGATAATAAACCCCAGACAGCACAACAGTAGAGTTATAGAAGAGTTCTAGGAATATCATTATTTGTTCAGCAACATGCCAATGCTGTGTAGTCAACAAAGTAGAACCATAATTAGAGGTAATAAACACATCAAAGACTTCTTTGTATGGCAGCAAATGTTTGAGCATCAAAAAGTAGAATTCCATCTAACATCCATGTCCAAGCCAAACTTCCTAGGTCTAAGACCACGAGCCTTGCAAGTAGTTTTTAAACAATGCAATTCTTTGATTAGAGGAATTTAAAAACTTATTGCAGTTCTGAAATCTTCAAGATAAGGTTTCAACCTCTTCATGCCGATTTAACAATAAGATTGATGATATGGCATGCACAACGTGATGATGCACAAGCAAATCTTGCACCTTGTTAGGATCGGTGGGGGTAGGTGCAGGATAAGAACCCAAATAACCAAAGAACATAGGTTTGCAAAATCTCATATGCCCTAGAATTAGCGTGAAGCATTGTCTAGAGACACGAGAAAATACCTTGTCTATCAAGCCAAACTCCTCAACCACACTAGCAATCCTATCAAAGCAATGTTATCACCAAAATGTGAAACATCAATCGACCTTAAACCAATTACTTTTTCTCGTAACTCCCAATCGGCACTAACGTAATGAGCAACCACAGATATATAATCCTCTTTAGCATTACGGACCAAATATCGGATGTCAAAGAAATAGAAGATGCAACAGGCAACACAGATTTCATAAGCATATCACGTTGTTCATCAAACAGTTTAGACATATCTCTAGTGGTGGTCTGCCTAGAAACCTTTTGGAACAGAGGATTATGAGCACGCTTAATGTAATCCTCCCAAGCATCAGTCTCACCTATCCCTAAAGGAAGGTCTAGCCTAGCAATCAAACGGCACAACTCAGTGCGAGCAATCAAAGGATCATACACCCAATTGTTCAAACCATCAGGATTCAGAGCAAGCTTAGACTGGACAAGACTAGCCTGATCACGTTTTTTCATACAAGAATTCATGTGCCGTCTCAAATGGCCAGTGCCAGCGGCCGATCTAGCAGTGTATCGCATGACAATATTTACAGATGGCACGTACTCGAATTCCCTTCTCCTTAATCTCATGGAAGTAATCCCAAACAGCAGAAACTTTCTTACCAGAGGAGGTACCATGAGTGTCAGTGGATACCTCAACTCCACCATCGTTGTCGTCGCCATCGACATCGATGGGCTGGTTGCCATCACCGAGGTCGACGCCGAAACAGCCCATTTGCATCATCACGTATGTCGTCGTCGCCCCTCGACTTCCAAAGAGTCATCCGCGTCAGACAAAATACCTGGTCCTCGCCGTCGCCGAGGGGATGCTGATTCTCCCCAGCGTTGAGAGGTCGGAAATCCCCGATGACGACGAGCCGATGACAACGACCGTGCCGACCTCGACCTCCAAAGAAGACCAAAGATCGCCCCTCAAGCAGGCGCATGGCGACCTGGCCATGTCTACTCCAGAGGAGGAAGACGCGCGTCAGCGCCAACCTGCACGCACGCAAGAAGAAGTTAGAAGAAGTGAAGAACCGAAGAAGAAGAAGTGAGAAGAAGACGAAGAAGAAGTGAGAAGAAGAAGAACGGATGATGATGATCTAGGGTTAGGGTTAGGGAAGAAATCCAACCTGTGTACCCGAGTCGGTGCCGGTGATGAAGAGGCCACCAAGCGTGGATGAGATAGACAGACACGGATTAGAATCGACTGGGCGAGGTGGTGGAGGAGGAGGGATCGCCATGAACACTCACATGGTTCACCGAGAGGGGAGTGAGAGTGAGAGTAGAGGAAAAGGAGGAGGAGACGGCGGGAAGCAGGGACTGGGAGGAGCGCTTTGTGTGGTCACCGCCATCGATGACGGGACTCGGGGAGGACGGATTTAACGTCAAGGCCGCGGCAAGTGGATCTGGATCGAGAATGGGAGAAGCGATACAATGAGCGAGAGCGAGAGCCCGAGAGAGCATGGCGGGGAGAGGATTAGGTTAGGGTTTGGGAGGGGATGCGCCACGGCCGGACGGCTTATATACGACGAGGGGAGAGGGGAAGGGTGCGTGGGGTGGGCCGGCGCCCGGCGGCCTGCCTTCGTAGGCCGTTTCTCCGACCGGGCCGCCACCGGGCCGCATCATCCACCGTGCGTTGCGTCTGCGTGCGTGCACAGGCCGGGTTAAAGTGGCCTGTGCACGGCCCGGTGTCTCGGCCGGGCCAAGACGGGCACGTGTGGTACCGGGCCAGGCCGGACTCGGGCCGGGCCAAAACAACGGGCCACGGGCCGGGCCGGCGGGCCGCGGGCTGCATGGCCAAATATACCAAGAGGTGATGTATGCACACACCTTTGGTCTTTTTTAACTTTTCATTCATGGCAGGCTATTTCCTTATAACTCGAGTCGAATTGATAATCATATATTCTAAGCTATTGGAACATTGCTCATCCACCAGACAGACACCTAAGGCCCCGTTCGCTTGGAGGAATCTGGAGGAATTGGTGAGAGGAAAACACTGTTCCAGATGAAAAAAGAAGCGGATCAAGCCGGGTTTAAAGGCACGCGAACGGGGCCTAAGCATCTTGACTCGATCTCTTTCTAATTGCATAATTGACTATGTGTTATGTATATGCGTCTCTATGTGTACAATATGACTATATTCCATGAGCACCTAGTTGAGCCTCCACCCTTGTTATTCGTTCCATTTACCTTGAAGCTTTGGTTGTTTTACAATTTTAGAACGTAACACATGCTTAGCTTGCTTAGATACGATAGAAGATGAATTGGTGATGGGTTTCTCACCATTCCCGCGATATAGGAATTGCTTGTCTACTAATTAACATCAAAATGAGTAATGAGCTAAAACTTGATCTATGTTATATTATGAATTTGACTCGAGGATCAGCGAGGGGTTGGGTCATGGCAAGACGGGAGAGGTCTTCGATGACATAGCTCACTGGTCCGTTTAAGGACTGTATCTCTGTCGTAGTGAGTTAGAGTGCCCCCTGTGGGGGTATAACCCCCGGTACCCACAGGGCCTCACATGGGCCGAGCCGCTAGGGGAGACCTAGCCCACAAGACTACATCATGCGGAGCACGGCACAGGTCAGCGCGCCTCGCAAGACTGCGTGAAGCATCCTTGATGACGAAGGAAGATCTAATCGGATATACTAGATATTGTATTCCTTGTAAACACATATCATGTAACAGATCAGGATAGATTCAACCGACCTTTAATCCTACCCCCGCGCTATATAAGGAGGGTAGGGACCCCCTTGTTTTCATCTTATCTCATAATATAATCCACCAAAGACACAGGACGTAGGGTATTACATCAAGCTGACGGCCCGAACCTGCCTAATCTTTGTCTCTTGCATTCTGTGTCACCATCTAGTTCCTGTCATGCGCACCTCCACCGATTCATCTACTACCGTGGGCATACCCCTCGGTAGACTGTCGACTAGGTTTCGTCGACACCCCCATACATACCACATGTCGCAGATGGGCGCGGCATGCCAAGTAGTTGTTATATTATGAATTTGACTCGAGGACCAGCGAGGGGTTGGTTCATGGCAAGATGGGAAAGGTCTTCGATGACATAGCTCACTGGTCCGTTTAAGGACTGTATCTCTGTCGTAGTGAGTTAGAGTGACCCCCGTACATACCACATGTCGCGGATGGGCGTGGCATGCCAAGTAGCTAGTGGTGACTAAATAACCAGGTGGATTCAGCTCGGGGAGAGGCGCGGGGTAGATGGAATAAGCTAGTACCTCAGCCCATCGTCGTACCGTTCATGAACAATTTGTCCACACTTGTGAAAGGTTGAGGACTTGAGGCAACCCTTACCTTGACGTATAGGTATGGAGGTTCTATGGGGGGTATGACCCTAGGTACCCACGGCAGGGGACATGAGCCACACCATCAGGAATGGTCCTGCCCACAAGATGAAGACTTGCGGCGCACGACACTGCTCGGCATGCACCGCAAGACATCAAGACGACATCCAGAAGATAGCGATCGATCTGTTAGGATATGCCGAATATTTGATTCTAGGAAAAATTGGCTAACGAACACTGAAAGTGAAGGTCGTTTGCTGGCAGACATTTAGAGTGGAGCCATTTGCTGAAAGACACTCTAGTTGTTGACAATTATGCTGCTAGACATCGCACCCCTTATTTTATTCATTTCCACTGGTTGAGGAGAGAGAAATGTGGAGAAACGTCATTCTTGCCCCCCTACCTCTTTCTTCATCCTTTCTCTCCCATTCTTTTTTTTTTTTTCCTGTGGCGGGCGGGGCGAAAGGCAGTGTGGCGCGCGCCGCAGTTCTTCTTGTGTGGGGGGGCGCCGGTGGCGGGGCTTCTTTGGAGGTCGCTGGCTACGCGGCCTGGGAGCTGGAGCCGATGCTCTCCTCGCGTTGCCTTCGCGCGCGCTTCCACGCCATGCCGTGTCCGTCTAGATCTTGGCCAGCCCGTGGGGATCTTCCGTGCCATGGCCTATAGCCGAGCGGTGGGATGCTGATCGGCTGTGGCAGGTGCGATAAAACGGTATCGAGGGGGCTAGTGACAGTGGAGGAGAGCAGTAGTGATAGGGCCGCCATCGCCCGTCGGTAGGGTCGCAGGGACAGGGCAGCCTCTTGGCCATGGGCGTCTGGCTGCTAACACCTGGGATGTCGTGGAAGGAGAAAAGAAAGAAGCAGCTGCAGGGACCAGCACCGTCGTCGATGTCAACTCCGTCAAGCTCACCAATACGTTGCACAGGAAGGTCGGACCTACAGAGATCGTGCAGGTCACCAAAGTCAAGAAGGAGGAGAGCGGCAACAAGCCTCTGGCACCGGCCGCCGCCGTTGTAGCACTGCCCCACTTAGTCACGTCGAGCCTGTGGTACTACCAACAGTACCCGCAGTTGTCAGCCCTGGTCTCCGAGCATCCCGCGGCCGGGTACGCGTAGGGATACCAGACGCAGACTGACAGGAAAAAAAGGAAAGGGGGAGAGGAAGAAGAAAGAGGCAGGGGGCAAGAATGTCATTTCCCCACCTTTCTCTCTCCTCAACCAGTGGAAATGAATAAAATAAGGGGCGTGGTGTCTAATAGCATATTTGTCAACAACGAGAGTGTCTTTCAGCAAATGGCTCCACTTTGGGTGTCCGCCAGCAAAAGATCTCCACTTTCAGTGTTCGCTGGTCAATTTTGCCTTGATTCTATGTAAAGATTGTTGCTTACCCGATTAGACTTAGATCTAACCGACCTATAACCCTATCCCCGGCTATATAAGGCGGGTAGGGGACCCCCTCGAAACATATTCAATCTCATATTCCAGCAATATAAACTAACAGAACACATGACGTAGGTTTTACGTCGAACTGACGGCCTGAACCTATCTAAATCTTGTGTCTCTGTTACCATCTAGTTCCTGTTCACGCGCACCTCTCCGAACAATCTACCATCGTGGGTATACTCCTCGGTGGACTACCGACCATATATCGTCGACAGGTTCATCCTAGTCTTTCGTGTGGGTACAGTTGTACACCTCTGCATGATTTTCTTGAATGCCTGAAGTCTTCGAACAGATTAGTTGTTCTTACTCCTGAATTCAGAGCAGTTGTGGCGATGGACTCGTGAAAGATCGAGCTCCATTTTATAGTTTTATGCTCGTACATGTTATACCATGCTATGCTTATATGTGGTTGGTATATAATATTTACTTTATGCAAAAATGCTATTTATGCAACTTCAACTTTTATTCCTTGCTAATGCCAAATCATACTCATTGTTTATATATATTGGGTAAGTCCTATTGACTAGTTTTGCAAGTACCCAAAGGACTTGCTAGCCATGTCATCCCGCCGATGCCGGCAAAGTGGGTGAATGGCAAGAGCTACGGTGATGACGCCCATGGACAAGGCGGCCACTAGTTATCAGTTAGAAATAATCCGTAGCGTAGGGCTTTCAACCTAGGTGTAATACGGTAAGATAGTCACCTGGTTCCTACTACACTTAGATTAGTTGTACCTTCATTAATGTTGTATAATTAATTTGTTAACTTTGACAAAACTTGTAATACATGTTTATGTTGATTTATGTAATCTTTTGTTGAGATGTAATGTTGATTTATGACGGCTATACTGGTATGATACGCAACCGGGATCATGTCTCTTGATGTAGTGGAGATGTGGATAGTATCTCTCGGGGATCAGCGAGGTTGATTTGTTTAAATCGGATCGGTCAATGGGATGACACTCGATTTAGATAAATTAACGCGGATCCTACGCTACCACCGGCAGCAATGGAAACCAACAAGCCTTAAGCTACGATGGGGATGACCCAGGTGCGCCACTCCACCCTACTTGTGTGACATGCATATGCATTCAAGCAACAATTCAACAAGAAATGTTTATAAAACATTTAGCGTCAACAATTCGTTATAACTGGAGATAATAACCAAGCAACGATAAGAAAATAAGATGGACCTTGGATAACTGATAGTTAGCATAGGCAACATGCATTATCTGATTTGAAAATTCTAGGTTAATTAATACAAACTTAAGAAAACTGCTGCAGCGGTTCAAAACTACAAAGGTTGTAAAGATACAAATTGAAGTGTCTACTGCCTACCGAAGCACTGCTTCTGTACCTCCGAATCATAAGAACAATATGATGCAGGCTTATTATATAAACAAGATGCATACCTCTCGTTTACCCTCAAAAAGATGCATACCTCTCAAACTACACAGTGTAGAACCATGCTTACTCTACAGTGAGTTCTGAGGTTGTTTAACTCCGCATCTTCACATTTGGAACAGAACTGTTAATTGAATAACAATGCTCCCGGTGTAATTAGCTACATGACATCCCAATTTATCCCCAAATTTCAACCTAGAAGAATATCACAAATCAGCCCGCAATCGGACAAACTCTATATGGAAACCCTAAAATAGTTAAATATTTACAATTCATCCATTAACCTGTCCTGGTAGATTGGAACGACACTTAGAGCATGTGCCTGTTCGGCTCTTAGTTCCGGCGCCTGCTCAGCAGCCATACAACAGTATTTTACGCTCACAACGGTTGCAGCGACAGCCGCGGCAGCACTGCCTTGAGTTACAGCTGACCGGGCCATTAATTTGAACGAAGTAGTACGAAATTTAAGGAAACTAGAACAAAATGAAAGAAAAAAAATACTTGTGCGCTGCCGGGAGGCGGTTACTGGTTTGAACTTGTTTTGAAGATGATTATACCTTTTTTTAAGTTAAAAATCAGTAAATACTTAATAAGCTTTTAAACCATAAAAAATATCTCTAAGCTTCTGAAAATTCTGAGAAAAGGTATAGATAGATTGGTATACGATGAATCCAAATAAAATATCTAGATCTCATGAAAATATATGTAGAAACTTTTGAAAAATAGATTTAGCAGTAGAAAATGGGAACTATTTGAAAATGCAAAAAAAATCCAAAAGATTCTAATCGATGTCTGAACATGTATTGAAAAAGTTTTGAGGGCAAAAATATGAAATGCAACCAACATGGATACAAGATACATTAATGTTGACTTCATTCATGCTGTCTGTGCTAGTTGCATCTCATGCTTTTGTTATGGGAAGTTTTCAAAACACGTTCACACATCAACTAGATTGTTTTGAGAATTTTCTAGATACTTTTCCCATTTTACTAGAGCTATCTCTAATTTTTTTGGAAGCTACTAGTAGAGATCTTTTCACAGGTTATTAATATTTTATTTGGATTCGTTGTATCCCACTCTATCTCTAGATTTTTCTCAAAACTCTTAGAAGCTTTAGACACATTTTGTACGGTTTAAAACACTCATCAAGTATTTACTGGATTTTTTACGTAAAGGGACAACAACCCCTTCGAAACCAATTCAAACCAGAGTAATCTGAACGATTTTACGAGCAAGATTTCCTTGCCATCTCCCTCCAGTTTTTTTCCCCATTCCATCCAAACAATACTTCCTGCAAGGGAATCTGTGAGTTTTCAGTGCTCGTATTTTACAAATGCATTCCAATTGTCTATTGACCTCTCGTGTTTCCTGATTCCATTTTACCTCCATTGCTACTGTACCAAACAGACGTCTTTACGTCCTTCTGATTTTGAGTTCCTATAGGTTGTGGAAGCTGACCTATTAAGATTATACAATGAACAAAAAAAAACACAAAAATCCACTTTATGGGGGTTCAAATTCTACAAAAGCACCACACAGGTTGAACCATGTCCAACCGCAACAAAATAAAATTTCGAAAACTTACATTACATATATAATGTAGTGCATGGGGTCAAATGACTTATGTTCCCATAATGATATAAAATTGACCCAAACCATGACTGCAAACGTAAATTATTCCTGACGAATCAACTTATGCATCATCACAACAGTAACACAGAAATGAAGACCATACCACCTATGCACGCCCAGACGTGGTCACATACACATCCACCCAATATGCTAGAGGTAGAGGTTTCACAGACTTGAAGGCCTCATGGTATGATTTTGTTAAGTTTGATATTGGCATCTGGTAAGCTCCTTCCAAGACTCCACACTAGTTCAATTAGTTGGTGAACATGGTCATAATCATAGATGACTTCTATCAACTTCAGCTTTTGACAACGGAGAATCTTTCCATCATGATGGGTAGGGTGATGTTTTTCCTTTCTATCTCCCACTCCGAATCAGGAAATGAGTAGAACTTTTGGCAGAAATAGAAAGACTCATGTAAGACATCCAAGTGAATGATCAGAGACATGACAATATGCATAAGACATAAGAACTTACCATGCAGTAGTGCAAACTAAGCTTCTCCAAACAAGGTGCATTCTGAAGAAAGCTCGCTAAAGCCTCCAATTTGCCGGTCAGTTCATATTCATTAAGAAAACAGGAATGAAGGTCCAAGGTTCGCAGATTATGAAATATTGGAAATTCAGAGTTATCATTCAGCATCACCTGAAATGAAGACAAAAACCAAACCAGGATTAAGTAAATGCATCAGCCATACGCAGAAAGTGACGAGATAATAATCTGTTCTTTTTGAGCCACGCATGTGAGTAACTATCCACTAGATGAAAAACATGCTACCCTAGATGAAACGAAGACTGTATAAAATTTATCCGCCAGAAACAAATGGCAAATCTCATATAAGAGCAGCCAGCAGCAGTGATCACATATGTGCAATATTCTTGTTCAAATGGCCATCTTTCAGGGATAAGGAATGCAAAGGAGAACGAAGGGAAGCTCGTCAAGAAGACATACCTCTGCTTCAAAACGAATCAACTCTAAACTTGTCACATTGCACAGGCTACCAAGAAGCTCGCGCTGGGTCTCCTCAGATATTCTATTTTCTGAGACAGAAATCTTTGCTTTGACAAGGGAATCCATTTTGCATAACAAAATACCGGCTAGAAAGTGTCCAAATGAGAGATAGAGATGGGTAAGGCTAGGAGCCATGATCACCAAAGGATAACGTGTATTATTCGAACAAAACTCCATTACTAACTTATTCAGCTTGGGTGATATAATGCCTTGAGGACAGTTGTCACAAAACTCACAGAAATCGGGATCCATATCTTCCAAGACAGAGCATGCAGAACAGAGAGAGCCAGTGAAATGGCTATTCAAAATAATATGCGTAAGGCGCAGCCTTTTAAGACAACGGAAACTTGATTCCACCATGGGAGGAAGCTTGAACCCAGGACCATATCCTAGTAGTTCAATCTGGAGCACAGAAGGACAGTACTCAATGCCACAGCGAATCCATCGATCCACATGACGCCAATTATAGACTTGGCAACGCAAGCGGATTCCACCCAAGGCTGAGGTATTATCATGGAACAGCAGCAGGTTGGTGGCGAAGTCCTCAAACTATGCCCACCTGTCCTCCAGGGTGCTGGCCCTGATCATTAAAGAGATTCCAAAGTCTTGTTCGTCGATTTTGATGAGAGGGGTGGACCGCCAGAGGCGCCTCCACCGCCGTGACAGCAAGCTCGTCTGCACAACCAGTGGTGCTGGGAGGAAGGACAGGATGGCATGGAGGAGCTCATCCGGCAGGGCACTAAGCCGGTCCACGGCACTGGTTGGGCCACCTGCACGCTTCATTAATGGTCGTGGGTGTATCATCTGCGCTCTCACCACAGCCGCAAGCACATGATTGTTCTGAGTTTCTCACCACACCAACAGGATCTTGAGCTTTTGATCCCAATGAAGGGGCAAAGCTAGAGCAGGAATGACCCAGGTGCACCCCTTCACCCTACTTGTACACTGCAAAGTTTGTAAAGATACTACGATATGAAAATCTAGGTTAAATACAAATGGAAGAAACCTACCGTGGTTTAAACTACAAAAGGTTGTAAAGATACTATGAAGTGGCTGCTTGCATGGCTTTGGATACCTCTGATTTATAAGAACAATATGATCCATGCTCAATTTACAGTCAGTTCTGAGGTTGTTTAACTTCACATTTGTAAGTTGTAACACTCAGTTTACTAAAACAACTGTCCCAGTGTAACTAGCTGCAGGGTATCCCAATTTATCCCCAGATCTTAACCCTAGACTATCACAGATGAGATGAAACTATATTGGTCAAATGGAAACCCTAAAATCATTTAATATTCACCATTCATCCATTAATCCGCCTACGTGGCACTTAACTTCAACGAAGTGGGACGAAATTTGATAAAACTAGCACAAAAAATGGAAGAAATACCCGTGGGTTGCCGGGATGAGCAATCGATGGAAAGCCAGGCGCTCAGTACTCGACCGGCCGCCGCCAAGCCTCCCTTCGGCGCCCCTCCAACCGGTGGAGATTGTGGCTGCAAGGCTCCAGGATCCGGCGGCCGTTGGTCCGGCGACGGGCGGAGGTGGCCGTCGCGTCGCGCCGCGACCGCGAGTGGAGAAGAGAGAACACGGCAGCGGGAAGGTTTTTTTCTTGGATGGTTGTGTGGGCTTTTTGGCTATTTGGGCCTTTGGGATTGGGCTGGTGCACGGACAATTGCGACAGGAATCATTTAAATCAGGAAAAATTCCACGATATCTCCCTCAACTTTTGCTAAAGTCTGTTTTTTCTCAAACTCTAAAATCGGATAAATCACCTCCCTGAACTTTTAAAACCATTTGTTTTACCTCTGACAGGTTATAAGCTGTTTTCAAAGGCGGTTTTGTTTTTTTCCTTTTTATTTATTCCGGCTCAATCTTTAAAAAAATCATAGTAAACCATAGAAAAATCATAAAATAGAAAGTTCAATTTTGTTGGACTCCGCATGAGTAGATCTACACAATGAACATATAATATGGTATGCTTTATTATAAATTTTTTGTTGTATCTTTAGATCTATACTTTTCTATAATTAACTCATAACTGCAGTTTCTAAGGTCCAACTGTGGTGAAATTTTTATGGTGGGCTAATTATTGTATGCTTAAACTGTAGTAAAAATGTCATGCTCATTGGAATATGTATAACTTAGTTATAGATTATTTGCAGTACTCCAACACTTGTCCTAGCTGGTTTAGTACCCCAAGCAAAACCTGTTTCAGACCCTGGCTAACCGAACAGCAAGCGGGGATTAGTGGCAGGTAGGGAATAGTTACACGCAGGGAAAGAGTGACATGCACGGATCCACTCATTCCTAGGGTGGAAGTGTGGAACAAATCAGCTCCGGCATTGGATCCTCAGCAAACGAACGAGGCCTTAGGGAGCTGACATCAACAGCACGTCCTGTAGTCTAGTGAGCAGTGAGGTCCGAGTCATGCAAGTGACACCCAAAATATGCGCAGCCAATTAACAAAAGCTTAGGTACGTGATGCCCCTACAGATGAGATTCCTGGCCCTTGCATTCTCCAACAGCCATTGGCTCCAACGGAGATAAAAAAAAAAACCCTGCTAGTGGCACCAAAGCTAGCTGCTAGATCCCCCATTTTATAGGAAAGGATTGGAAAGTTTGTGTGTATGTCAATTACTTTACAGGTCATTTTCTTGCTTGCTATCGATGTGATGGTTGGAGGATAGACTACAACAAGGTCGTTTTGTCGCCATTTGGGTCATAGATGTATGCTTTGGTCTTTTCTTGTTTTTTCTTTTTCTTTTGTTTTTTCCATACGTGTAAGAAGGGAATATATACTAGTATAATGGGTGGATGAATTGCATTGAGAGACTCTCATACTAGGATGTACTTAGTCATCGTTAAGAGCCATTGACTGCCTAGCCTATCTATAGCACTGACACCATATTATACTCTAACCTCCCAAGCAGTCACAGCGGGAGCACCGTAGACGGTGAGACTGAAGAAGAAGTTAACAAACATCCCCTCGCAGTCACAACTTGGCACAGACGCTAAGACTAGAGAGAAAACTAGCAAGGACTCATGCAGATGATACTTGATCAATGTTTTGGTTTTCTTTTCTTGTGCGTGTTTCTATTTTTTTATACTTCAAGTTTCTTTTATAACAGTTTTATACTTCAAGTTGATTGATGCTTGTTGCTTGAGTTCAGACAGGAATTTTCTTTACATACACGCAGAGAGAGAGAGATGTAAAACTCTGGGTCATCAAGGTATAAATTTTTTTATCGTGAATTTATAAATGGAATCCATCACAAAAAAGTTCCTCAAATGTGGAGGAAGCATAATACAACCCCGTTTCCAAAAATATGCACGCGCTAATGAGCTTGGACGGGTATAGCGTGTCACTTTTGCATGTTTTTCATGAGCGACTTGTGTAACAGGATTATTTTCGAGGTGCTACATTTCAGACGACAAGATTTATAAGCTGGTACTTCAGAAACCCAAGTAGGATAATTTCATAATAGTAGAATATATGAGTCAAACTGGGTCAAACCAGAACACTATATATAATGGTCCTAGATATTACACATCAAGTGTGCAATTAATCTACCACCCCAGGTAATCTTAATTTACTTTTAAAGATAGTGGCATTAACAATCTTGCAACAAAACTTCAAGAATTCAACTTTTTTGCCACTATCTACGAGCAATGTTCACCTAAACCGTCGTTTATTAGCCCGTTTACATGCCATTTAAATGCTACACGGTGGTACACCTTTCCGTTTAATCGATTGTTTTAACCGTTTGAATGGCCGCTTTACTCGTTTAAACACCCGTTTTGCCTGAATAATGAGCTAAACGGCAGGTGACCGACTGTTTACCGTTTAACGTTTAGGATAACACGTCTACGAGAGAAGGTGGCAATTGCTGTTGTATACAATATATAACCTTTTCCTTACGAGAGAAGGAACAATATAATATATATCTTGTATACATGGTGTGACGATTGATAGAGAATATTTCATCCCCTCGTCTTTTTGTGCTCTTTTGTGCTCTTCTATTATTTATACACGTGTGTGCATGTAGTTCATGGGGCGCTAAGTGATGTTTGGCCAATTCTAAATGCCAAAACAAGCTCTAGATTCTATTGTTGATCTAGTTAGCAGGAAATCGCTATGAACTACCGAAAGAAAAACACCACTAGTCTTTAAGCACACAATAGAATACAATTCTCATGTTTGTTAGGTGTCCAATATTTGGGTTAGACCGCTAGTGTCATAGCCATGTCTGTGTAGAAAGATATTGGTACTTTCTAGCATTGGTCCTTTACTATAGAAGTGGGTATTGTCTGTGTACACCATGGACTACCAATGACAAATTAGACCGGTGGATATTTTTTTACATTAAAATGATACACAATCAATCGTTGAACAATGCACACATGTGTCTACGGTAGATTGGTGGTAAAAAAATGATGAGATGTGCCACACCATCATCTTGCACAATGGCCTATATACTAGTACTACTTAATAACCAACATCTTGTTCAAAACATTATAATTTTAGAAACAGATACTCCACTAAAAATTAGACATCTTAATGAAGAAGTAAATAACAGAAGAGAGATAATGTTAACAAATAGCATAACCATTGTCCATGGCAGGATGGTCATCTTGCATATCATTCCACACCAGCTTAGCCATGTGCTAGTTGAAAATGAGCAAAAAGTGGCACATGAATAACATGTTTTATAATTGCCACAAAAAATAGTTAAGAATAATCATCTTAGGTAACATGCTTTGTATCTCCCATAAAAAACTCAAGAAAATTTTGGTGTGCTTTACCATTGAAGATTGAAGCTCTCGTGTCCAGTATGTTTCAATCATCAGTATGCTTCCAAGCGAGGGAACATGTCATGGTTCGTTTGTGACTGATTAATGGGTGCACAACTCCTCCTTTGAACACTTGACGATGTGTGTTGTTCAGTGCTATCCTCGTCGCCTCCAATCAAAGTCCATTGTTGAAGCCCTCGATGATCGATCTTGGGTTCTTGACATTAGGGTCACATTGGTGGTTTAGGTTCTTGTCAAGTACAACATCATTTGTGAACCTTGGAAAATGTGCATTCATATGCTAGAGTTTCAAATAAAATCGGTCGGTATGCATTTGTCAAGTGATGGCAGCTACTCAACTACTACTAACAGGGCCTTCTTTGTTGGTGATGTTGATCTTGTAGGCAGGGGACTTCAGAAAAGCAAGGACACTACCAAAAGTGAAGTTCTTCTTTTGGCTTGTTCCTTATGGTTGGCTCAGCATCGACATCACAAGGCTATTTAGATTGCGACCTAGCAGGGAAATGCCGACAAGGCAGTGATCGTCACTAGGTGCTCAAAAAATCGATGACATGCATGGGTTGCTACCTGGCCAAGAAACGCTGCCTCGACACCTAATAAAATAGGCCCCACTTGCAGGGTTCAGCAAAATGTGGTCTCTGTAATCAAAATTATGATACTTCAGATCATCTTTTTGTGAAATGTGTTTATAGTGAGGAAGTCTAGGCGTCTACTTTGTCAGTTGATGTTGGATGCTACTGTGCCAACTTCAAATGTGTCTACGATAGATTGGTGGCCACTGGGTTCTAGAAAGCGTATACCCAAAATGTGTAGTCCTAGTTTTGACTCAGTGTTGCTTTTTATGCACATGGATGCCTTGATGAAGAGAAACAATCATGTGCTCAATAGACACGTGGCCATGGCCATGTTGCTGTTAGAGCGTATTAGGGAAGACGGGCTTAGGTGCGGAACTCATGTTTACGGTCATCCTATATTTTATTTCACAAGTATAGCACCATACTTAATTGTAAATTGGGTTGTCTCTCTGTAATTGGGTGGCTACTCGCTAGTCAGTATTGTATTTTTCCCTCATCTTAATAAAAAAAATACATGCCAAGTAATGCTTGTGGAGAAAAACCAATAAGGATGTCATGAAACTATAGGAGTCCATCCAAGAATAACATAGAGCTTAACAACAAGATGAAAGTCAAATAATTATTTTTCTCAATATTGTAAGGATGGAAAATGGTAACATCTCAAACATAGAGAATTGCACAATTGAAAAACTAAACTAACATATGTACTCCTTTTGTCCTAAAATATAAAGTATTGAAACATTCAAATTTTATCCCAAATTATAAGGTATTCTATGTGAATTAACTCTTCCAAAACACCAATCACATTTGTACCTACCATAAGTATCGATCACCCAACTCAAAATATGGTAAACACAATATCTCTCTATAGTTAAGTGAGGCCTACATGTGTCATTTGGTTTACCCAATAATTTGTCCTAGAATCCTAGTGTAACAGAACCGACCAAATCATAAGAACGTAAGTACAAAAACAATCACCGAAGCGATCAAATTCCTGTACTTAGGCTCCTATAATCCCGGTAGTCCGGAAATCACGAAGGATTTCAACCAACTCTCGACATACAAACCAAGATCGTAATGATTCAACACAACACATCATTCGTTACAACATTTCACAAGTAGCATTCGGATTAGAACCATCAGAGTTCAAATAAAATATTACAAACCACGTTTGAGTGTGCGGAAGCAACATAGTTTAGTACATAACTTCATAGTTTTAAATACATTGCCAGATCAGAGTCATGTCCCACAAAAGCATTAGCAGTCATTTAGAAGTAGTAGAGACCGCGGCAACGGTCTAGTCTTCATCCCCCCAGGAGAAGGAGAAGCGATTTGCAAAGAACCAAAGAAGAACCGGTCATCGCAATGTGTGTGGAAATAAACCCCGAGTACGAGAAGGTACTCACTAGACTTACCCGACAAAAATCGAAATAAAAGACACCAAGGATCATGCAAGGCTTTTCGTGTGGGCTAGCTTGACATAGTTGCATAAAAGAGCTTATGATTATAGTAACCAATTTAAACTTATTATCAAGCTTATCATTATTTACCGTCCACTAAATTGCTTTTTGTACTAGAGCACTCACTTATTAGGAGCAAACAATATTAACCATAGGTATAATAAGGTCTGTCATCATCATATCATCATTTCCGAACCATTAAGTTATTAAGTGTATCTACATTGGAGATAAGCCCGTCAAGTTCTCACTAACCAGGGAGAGACGGCGACTCGAATCGACTTACAACTCAAATTTGAGGGGTATTCCTAACTCTCACCCCGGCATACTTTGCAAGGGTAGCCGTGGGTCACCTTTGGAACATCTCAGAACCAAATTCATGGGTTCGATCAACAACAAGACACTCTCGAGGATTACCCTTCCGCCAGACGATCGGGACTTTTAAATCACCGCCTTGGACTCACGCCACGGCTCCCTTCCGAGGCGCACTTTATACTTATCGACTCCCTACCGAGGTGAGCTACTCGGCTTCGTGGTCGGTCATCGAACACTGACCAACTAAGAGAGAGGCATGCGTTCAACATGAACAGAAAGGCTCCAAGAATCGGTCCTTAAGCGACACGACGGAGTCATCGCAAAACCGGCAAGCCTCCGTCCGGTCTTCATTTCAAATTAAGATCGGTTCTTTTCCACGATAGCAAATATAGCCAACCGTGCCACATGTATCTTCCTATATCTCGCAGTGACAGAAATCACCCGACTTCTACAGCGTTTAAGCGTGGCTAAGCACTACTCGAGCCTCGAGCTACATAGGATTCAGTGGTAACAATATCCGGACAAGGAATGGGTAACCAATGCAAAGCAAGTGTTTGCATCCAACACCTAAACTTAATGCAACAATATATGTAATAATAATCATCAGAATCGCAGTTCGGAAAATAGGAGGCTTAATATCTCGGGCTTGCGTTTTCACAAAGTTGCAAGGACGGTGGTCGTGGCACTCAACGGCGACCTCGTCGGCACTTCTCCAAGGCTGCCCTCCACGAATCTCCGGCGTCGCGTTGCCGCCGCTCGGTTCCTCAATTCCAAAGAGGTTACTCCTTCCGGTACACCTATTGCATGCCGATGCACAATATAAATATCATGGATGCATAAGGAATGACATGATGCTCATGATGAATGAATCACAATGGGTGTTTATAAAAACATCACTGGACACTCGTTTACCGAGTAATTAGCTCTATTCAAATCACTTTAAGTATGTATCCAACTTAACTTAAATAACAAGAGCAACTTACCTAACTTGCATAACCTAAGATAAAGATGCTCATCTTCAGTTAAAGGACTAACACCTAGGAACAGTACCATGAACTTAGAATAGTAAAGACATACTTAATATAACAGTTAAAGCTTCATATGTAACAAGTAGTAACTTAATTCTATCATAACCAGAGTTTTATAAATCCAAATGACTTGCAAGAGGACAATCTGGAAAGCTTATGAAATTCTCTACAATTCGTTTGCAAACATCAAGGCATGATTAAAGTTACCCAAATCAGATTCCATGAGACCTAGAATCTGTCCCATAATAATGACAGGTTGCTAACTTAATTATTTAATGATGGTGCAAAAGCCTAATTTGACCAAATCAAGTTTACCAACTTGTTTTTCATACCTAAGAAACATCAGAAAGTATAGTGCTAACTTCTAAATAAACTATTTAATATCCTTTTCCAATTTATTTAGTTAATTAGGTGATTTAAGCAATATATAGTAAAACTATTCATAAAAATCTACGAAAATTACAGTAGCTATCTCATGCTGCACATAGACTACCATAAAAATTTCAAAGCCATTGGACCAACATAACTTGCTGTATCCAAAATAACAGATGCCATGTCTATTTCTAGCATAATTAGGAAACCTTATTAAAAAGTGTCAAGCAACAGATTTCCCATTTTTCCTAGCATCCTTCTAGCATAAGAATAGCACCCATAAAATTTCACCTTCACTGGATCTATAGAAAAATTATGAAAATTCACACTAAATCCACCTATTAATAAAAGAAAATTCTATACCTTAAAAACTACACATGCACTAGCTCTAAAATTTTTACCAGAGCTTCTAATAAGCAATAACAGACTGCCCACAAAATTTCATAATTTTTGGACCACAGAAACTCAAGATAAAATTCAAACAAGTTTACATGTATCCAAAAACACATTTCCAAGTCCTAATTAATTCATCAAAAATTTCTAAAACATGTGCTCATATAATATTTTTGTTAAATACTAGACATGACCAGGAACCTAACAAAATTAGAACCACATCATTTGGATCTATATACTAGGAGCTACATATTTTTGAATAACAACACAATTCGGTGAAATAATAAAGCAAACAAAATAAGAAAATAAATCACGGTCATCATTGTTGTTGGGCCCGCCGAACGGCGGCCCACGAATACATATGGCGCTGCCAAGATGCCAATGCTTGCTCAGCCCAAGGCGGCTCATTGCTGTGCGTCGGTCACCGACCGACAAGCAGGGCCCGCATGTCAGCGAGACCGAAACAGGGGGCGTGGCTCGCATGACGGAAATCCGGCGGAGCTCGCCGACGGCGGCTTCTCCGGCGACGATGACGGCACCTACGTGACCTCCTCAACCTTACGCGTCGATTGATATCCTAACCCTAAACCCTACCGGTCTCTAGGTGCGCCGGCCATGGAGCTCGGCGGCTCGGCCATGGCGCGGCGGCGGTGCTGCGGCCGTGCTCGGCTCAACGGCGGTGAATCCAAATGACCACGTCTCACGAGGTAGACACTCACGGATCCTAAGGGTCCCCATGCATGCACTAGAAGAGGGGGAAGGAAGCGGAGGCGGCCGGCCACGACGAGCGCTAGCTAGCTCGGCCGAGAGGTACGGCCATGGCGACAACTTTGATTTAAAAACGGCCAATGGCTCTCACCTAGGGCTCGGATGTCGCGGATAGAAGGCCAACGAGTGAGAGGAGGGCACGGCGGAGCTCTAGATGGAAGCTAGCTGGCGGTGGTGACCCGGCGAGCAGACGCGAGCACGACGGAGCAATGGCGGAGCTGCCGGTCGGTTGCTGTTCGCAGTGGAAGGCGAAGGAGGAGAAAAGAGAGTGAATGGGAGGACAGAGGGCGTGCGGGCATGCTCCACTTCAAGGCTGCGGCCAGGCAGCGGTGTGCGGTCAGGACGAGCCGAGCGCGTGGCGGACACGCGGCGGCGACGGTCACGACGCCGGTCGGTCATCAGAGCGAAGTCTCGAACGTTCATTTCGGTTTCGACAGACGGTAATCGACAAGCTTAATTTCAAAGATGATGATCTCCCAAACCATGACGAGTTAGAGGAAACAATTAACATGAAAGTTGTAGAGCTATAGTAGGGCTACAACTTTTATTTAGAAATCAACAGCTAACTCTCAACGGATCACGGGTTATATCACGCCAAAGTTGACCCAATCCAACTGAAATTGCATTTTAGGACTTAGAAATAATTTCAAGTGTTGAGTCCACCTTCAAAGCTGACTTGTGGGACCCTTTTGAGCATGCTCTAGCCATTTTCATGAGTTGGTCATAAAACAACTTTTGTTCCTTGATAAATTAGCTACAACTTTTGTAAAGAGTGCACAGCCATGCAAAGCTTATAAGTTGGACTTTTGAATCAGTCAAACGAGGGCACTCCATGGGTCAAATTAAGTCAAACTTGCACTTGAGGGCATTGGTTTGGTCATTTTGGTCTACATGAACAATGTTCCAACAAGTAAACTAAGTATAGTTAAGGTGTATTAGACCATGATCACCCATTTTACAAAGTTGTTATACCACTTCTACTGATCACATGTGATAAAGAAAGTAAAACAAGCAATTCATACATATGTTTCAATACAATGTTTCACATGTTGCATGACCTTGTTGTTACCCTATACTTGTCACATTACTACCATGTTGCCATGCTTCAAGACATGGGAATTTCATGTTTCATTGATATGTTGCACTACTACCATTCACAAGCAATCTAGTACTGAAACAAATGAGAATATGCGAATGTTTCATATGTATGTTTCAGTGGAAAATGACATGATGAGATAAATGATGCACATGTTTATGAGACGAAATGCAATTAGTAGAAGCCAAACACCGAGGGTGTTACAGCCCTCCCCTTAGAAAAATCTCGTCCCGAGATTTGGAAAGCGTATCAATCAAGATAGAAAAGTGGATAGTTTTCCTTTAAATAATCTTCCCGTTCCCAGGTTGCATCCCGTTCACTATGATTACTCCAAACTACCTTGTATAACTTAACCACTCGTGTACGAGTCACTCTTTCTTGTGTATCCAGAACTTGCACGGGTTTTTCCTCATAAGAAAGATCAGATTTCAAGTTGACTTTTCTTGCTGCTATTCTTTTCTCGGGAAAACGAAGACACTTCTTCAGCTGGGACACATGGAATACCGGAAATATAGCTCCCATCTCACGGGGTAGATCGAGCTTATATGCTACTCTTCCACTTTTTTCGATAATGCGGTAGGGTCCAACATATCGAGGCTCAAGCTTCCTTTTAATTCCAAAACGCTTGACTCCTTTCATAGGGGATACCTTCAGATAAACATGATCACCTACTTCAAACTCAATAGGTTTCCTTCTCTTGTCAAGATAGCTCTTTTGTCTAGCCTTGTATGGTAGTCATATTCTTCTCAGATAGTTCGGATTTGCTCTTGACTTCTTTTTTACAAAGTCAATACCATAGAATCTTCTTTCCCGGGTTCCACCCAGTTCAAAGGAGTTCTACACTTGCGGCCATAAAGAGCTTCAAAAGGAGCCATTTTGATACTCTCTTGATAACTGTTGTTATAAGAGAATTCAGCAAGAGGTAACCAGTCTTCCCAAGAGCCTTTGCAGGAAATAAGACAAGCTCTAAGCATGTCCTCAAGAATTTGATTAACATGCTCAGTCTGTCCTGATGTTTGCGGATGATAGGCAGAACTGCGGATTAGATGAGTACCAAGATTTTGATGTAAGCACTCCCAAAAGCGAGCCGTGAACTGAGGTCCTCTATCAGAAACAATGGATTTGGGTACACCATAGAGGCGTACCACTTGTTGAAAATAAATCTCAGCATAATTGTGAGGATGATAGGTAGACTTGACCGGAATAAAGTGAACGGATTTAGTTAAACGATCTACGATAACCCAGATGGAATCACAACCCTTGTTGGTAGTGGGTAATCCAACAATAAAATCCATACTAATTTCTTCCCACTTCCAGCCAGGAATGGAGAGTGGCTGCAACAGTCCGGGCCTTATGTGAATAGCCTTGACTCTGTAACAGTTATCACACCTTGCCACGTAAGCTGCGATTTCTTTCTTCATCTTGGTCCACCAATAATACAGCTTGAGATCTTGATATATTTTACTACTACCAGGATGGATGGACAACTTAGAAGAATGGGCTTCAGCCATAATTTGATTTCTAAGTTCTTTATCTTTGGGTACCACAAGTCTATCATTAAACCAGAGAATTCCTTTGTCATCGATCCTAAAGTGCTTGGTTTCTTTCTCTTTCATTTTCCGTTTGATATGAAACACACCCACATTAGTCTTCTGGAGTTCGATAATTTGACTTCTAAGAGAGCAATCCACAGTGATATTGTGAAGTACTACAGGATGAAGAAGGTGTGACAAATGAAAGTCTTCACTAACTAAGGAATTGCAATGGGCCTTTCTGCTTAAGGCATCAGCAACCACATTCGCCTTACCAGGATGGTAGTGCACTTGAAGGTTGTAGTCCTTGATCAATTCTAACCAGCGCCGTTGACGCATGTTCAACTCGGGTTGAGTAAAGATGTACTTGAGGCTTTTATGGTCAGTATAGATATTGCACACATTACCCAACAAGTAATGTCTCCAAATCTTCAGGGCATGAACAACTGCGGCTAGCTCTAAGTCATGGGTAGGATAGTTGACTTCATGCTTTCGAAGCTGGCGCGAAGCATAAGCAATTACTCGGCCTTCCTGCATAAGAACACACCCCAAACCGGTGCCACATGCATCACAATAGACATCAAAAGGCTTTTCGATGTCAGGTTGTGCCAATACAGGAGCAGAGGTTAGCAAGGTCCGCAAAGTGTGGAAAGCCTCTTCACACTTCGGAGTCCACACAAACTTCTCATCTTTTTGCAGTAGTCGAGTCATGGGCTTGGCGATTTTTGAGAAATCCGGGATAAAGCGACGATAATAGCCAGCCAATCCCAAGAAACTTCGAACTTCTGTGACCGTAGTAGGTGCCTTCCACTCAAGGACTTCTTGCACCTTCGTAGGGTCAACCGAAATTCCATCACCAGATAACACATGACCTAGAAAAGGTATCTTGTTCAACCAGAATTCACACTTGCTGAACTTAGCATAAAGCTGGTTGTCACGCAACCGAGTTAAGACAATTCTCAGATGTTCAGCATGCTCTTCTTCATTCTGAGAATATACTAGGATGTCATCAATGAACACGACGACAAACTTGTCCAATTCTGGCATGAATACAGAATTCATCAGGTACATAAAATGTGCCGGAGCATTTGTCAACCCAAAAGACATGACAAGGTACTCGAACAAACCATAACGGGTAGAGAAAGCTGTCTTGGGTATATCTTCAGGACGAATTTTGATCTGATGGTAACCAGACCTCAAATCGATCTTGGAGAATACCTTAGCCTTAGAGAGCTGATCAAACAGAATATCGATGCGAGGAAGAGGGTATTTGTTCTTGATGGTCACAGCATTTAGGGGACGATAATCTACGCACATGCGCAAAGATTCGTCCTTCTTCTTCACAAAGATAGCCGGACAACCCCAAGGAGAAGAACTAGGCCGAATCAAACCTTTCTTCAATAGCTCATTCAACTGACTCTTTAGTTCAGCCAACTCATTGGGCGGCATTCTATAGGGCCTTCGAGATATAGGAGTCGTACCCGGAATAAGTTATATCTTGAATTCTACATCGCGGTCCGGAGGTAATCCAGCAAGTCATCGGGGAAGACATCCGGAAACTCATGAGACAAACTGGTAGATCCTCAATGGCTTTGGCTAGGGTAGCATTGGTGTATTGTATTGTGAAGAGATATCATGAGGTAATGCTGCACTAGAAAACCCTTCTTATCCACAGGATCCCTCAACATTACCACACGGGTTGACGATCGATCAAGACTCCATTCCCACTCATCCACTTCATTCCTAGGATTATATCAATTCCTACCCCGGTAGCACTACAAGATCTCGTAAGAAACTCTCTATCCCCAATTTCAAGCTTTACATCTTTTACTACTTGGTTAGTCATGATATTATTCCCTCAAAGTGACACTAATACAATAACCACCCTTGACAATTGTAATCACATTCATCTTATGCTTAGATGCAAAAGTAGAACTCACAAAGGAATGTGAAGCACTGAATCAAAGAGCACAAGCTGCAGTAGGTGATCATTAACAAGAAACTTACCAATGGTGACCACTTCACCAAAGAGGAATTTCCTCCACATGAGTGTAATGAACACATACGACGGACGCTTCCTTGAGCATTCTTGGGAGGATGGGGACACCTATTTGCCCAATGACCAGTGGTTTACAGTTCCAACACTACTGTTAGTCGGTGGGACATTGAGCTGCCACGCTTGAGGTATTCTTTGGCAAGGAAATCGTGTACCCCTTGCGAAAACCAGTTTTAGCTTGATTCTTCTTTCCGAGGTGGGCGGATCCGGACATTAGCATTGGGTGGACGGTACTGGGCCTTGGATACCATTGGTGCCTTAGACTGAGAAGCACCTACCTCAAAGCTTCTTTTGCGGTTCTTAGAAGCGGCATATATCTTATCATTGTTCTCTTGAGTCAGAGTGTCACTAATAAACTCATTGAAGGTGACACACTTGCGATTTGCCCATTGACTTCATCAATTTAGGGAAAGTCCCTCTTGAAGCTAGCTATTCTCTTAGCGTCGATGTCGACAAACTCGAGGAGCATACCTCGCCAAAGTTGTTGAATGCCCGGAGGTATTCATTGAGACTCTTGTTGCCTTGGGTGAGCTTCATAAACTCAGTATGCTTAATGGCCATGAGACGGGGAGGGATAAAGTGTCCTCTGAAAAGTCTGCTGGCCCGACCCCAAACTATCTCGGACGTTTGCGGGGAAGGTGGTCTTGTGATGTGTCCACCAGATACTGCAGGGCCTTGGAGCTGGTGTCCTGCACACGTGGCCTTCATACTTTCAAATCAAGCGGAGCAATCCAAACCTTTGCTCTATCGTGCTCAACCATTCATCGCCTTGTAATGGTTCTTACGCCTCCACGAAAGATAGGAGGCTTTGTATCCATGAAGTCCTTAAAAGTCTTTGTCTTGGTTTGGCTCGGGTCCTTGGCGGACATGACGATCCTCTCGATTAGCCATCCGATGCATAGCCTCGCCTAACATGCTACCGACTTTCCACAACTATGCGCATTATTAGTCATTGTGTGGGCGGTGGCGGAGGTGGTTGTTCCTCATTTCCCATGCCACGACCGCGACGAAGGTTATGATGAGCCATCTGCAAAATGTATAGCCAATGAGCACTGACGATGTGGAAATTTTTGTAGATGAATCGTATAATTATGCCCAAACTGAGTCCATTGGAGGGAATGCATTTAGATAATCAACAGAGGCACAATCATTCATCACAACCACACAACTCATCAAAAGCGCGTCAATGGACACATAAATGCGATGAACTTAACCAACCACGCGATCCATAGACCGTAAAGACGAAATTTATCAAAGGCTCACATACGTGGATCATAATACGTTCGATAGGTTACATCCAAGCCATAGTGGTTCCAAACTTACATCCAAAGATAACTTATGGTTCGATATTACATCCCAACAATCACTTATTCCAAAGCTACCGTTCATGCATGAGGATTAACAAAGACTAGCTCTTGCGCATTAGCTAAGTAGTAAGCTAAACTACACGATCGTCCTCGGAGTCGATTGTCAAGATCTCTCCTCCATCTTCATCACTAGCGAGTGCTCCAACTCCTCATCTTCCTCCTCATTAGGTGGAATGTCCTCAGTCCATTGACCTCCATGTCATCATCACCTTCACCATGATGACACCAGAACCCATCTCATCCTCATCCTCGTGGTGGGAGAGGGTGAAGTTGATTGTGTAACAGGTGAACCTCCTCATGGAGATTGTCATTGTACTCCTCAAAGCCAATTGCCACTTGTCGCTCTAGTTCTACCTGTAGTGCTCTCAACACATCCTCCTCGTGCAGCTTCATTCCGTTGGTTCATCACGTGAATCAACATGCGTTCCTGATTGCGGTGAGCAAGCTGTCAACCCTCGAACCTCAAGGGTCTCTTGGTCCCTTTTCTGTGTTACTTGCTCCAAGCGGTCTTTGAGCCGCATTCCTCTCAAGATCACCCGAGCAAGCTCTGTCCTCAGCCTTTCCTCCTCAAGAGGGCTCGGGACGGGGCTCACGAGGAGCTAAGCGGTGACGAGGCGCCCGCCTCCAGCGGACTTATGAGCAAGCGCTTCAGGCGCGCGCCATCATCTGTAGCAAAAGTTACAACGTAAGGGGAGAATCATTTAAGGGATACGAAATTTAATTAGTCGGGACAATCATATTTTAAAGGAGGGAGTAATGCAAGAAATGCCATGTATGCTTGAACATGATGCATGCACGATCCGTACGTCCTCACCATCCTAGAAAAATTTAAAGGCTAGCGAAATATACGGTGGCATACATACGTTCTCTCGTATACGGTAGCTAGTCGATCTACAACGATACGTTGTTAGTGTACCTGCAGAAAATTTCATTTCAGCCCAGTAATTTCCCAAAATGCATAAAAGCAGGCAATAACTAAATACTTTCATACATACATCCCCTGATGCACATACTCTAGTATCACAGCTACCCGTCAGAGATACCCACATTTAAGTACTCTCATAGATACATGATTGAACATGTAAATATGCGAGCAACCACAACTACTCTCCCCTAGACCGACGATTGGACGGTCATGCTCTCACAACTCCCACTTACCAGAGCGTAGAGGTATTTGATCCAAACATTACCACCCAAGCGGATGGCATCCATACAATAGCACGCCGTATGGACGACGAAACAGAAACAAGCAGGAACCCCCAAGTTAGTACTTTAATAAGCCACCTAAGAGTCCTTATTTGGGCATAAGGGATATGACCACTAGCAATACTTAGTATTTAATTTAGGATTTTCACAAATACTTTTCTTTTAAATACACAAATGACGTGTTTAGTGTCAAATCTTGCTCTGATGCTAGCTGTAATAGAACCGACCAAATCATAAGAACGTAAGTACAAAAACAATCACCGAAGCGATCAAATTCCTGTACTTAGGCTCCCATAATCCCGGTAGTCCGGAAATCACGAAGGATTTCAACCAACTCTCGACATACAAACCAAGATCGTAATGATTCAACACAACACATCATTCGTTACAACATTTCACAAGTAGCATTCGGATTAGAACCATCAGAGTTCAAATAAAATATTACAAACCACGTTTGAGTGTGCGGAAGCAACATAGTTTAGTACATAACTTCATAGTTTTAAATACATTGCCAGATCAGAGTCATGTCCCACAAAAGCATTAGCAGGTACGAGAAGTAGTAGAGACCGCGCCCAACGGTCTAGTCTTCATCCCCAATGAGGGAGAAGCGATGCTTAAAACAACCAAAGAAGCGGTCGGTCATCGCAGCGGTGGGAAATAAACCCCGAGTACGAGAAGGTACTCACTAGACTTACCCGACAAAAATCGAAATAAAAGACACCAAGGATCATGCAAGGCTTTTCGTGTGGGCTAGCTTGACATAGTTGCATAAAAGAGCTTATGATTATAGTAACCAATTTAAACTTATTATCAAGCTTATCATTATTTACCCGTCCACTAAATTAGCACCTGTACTAGAGCACTCACTTATTAGGAGCAAACAATATTAACCATAGCAGGTATAATAAGGTTGTCATCATCATATCATCATTTCGAACCATTAAGTTATTAAGTGTATCTACATTGGAGATAAGCCCGTCAAGTTCTCACTTACGGGAGAGACGGCGACTCGAATCGAATTACAACTCAGGTGAGGGGTATTCCTAACTCTCACCCCGCATACTTTGCAAGGGTAGCCGTGGGTCACCTTTGGAACATCTCAGAACCAAATTGCGGGTTCGATCAAACAAAGACTCTCGTGGATTACCCTTCCGCCAGATGATCGAACTTTTAAATCACCGCCCTTGGACTCACGCCTATGGCTCCCTTCCGAGGCGCACTTTATACTTATCGACTCCTACCGAGGTGAGCTACTACGGCCCGTGGTCGGTCATCGAACACGGCCAACTAAGAGAGAGGCATGCGTTCAACATGAACAGGAAAGGCTCCAAGAATGGGTCCTTAAGCGACTGCACGGAGTCACCGCAAACCCGGTAAGCCTCCGTCCGGTCTTCATTTCAAATTAAGACTGGTTCTTTTCCACGATAGCAAATATAGCCAACCGTACACATGTATCTTCCTATATCTCGAGGTGACAGAAATCACCCGACTTTCTACGCGTTTAAGCGTGGCTAAGCACTACTCGAGCCTCGAGCTACATAGGATTGTGGTAACAATATCTCGGACAAGGAATGGGTAACCAATGCAAGCAAGTGTTTGCATCCAACACCTAAACTTAATGCAACAATATATGTAATAATAATATCAGAATCGCAGTTCGGAAAATAGGAGGCTTAATATGCTCCGGGCTTGCCTTTTCACAAAGTTGCAAGGACGGTGGTCGTGGCACTCAACGGCGACCTCGTCTCGGCACTTCTCCAAGGTCGCTCCTCCCGAATCTCGGCGTCAAATTGTCTTGCTTTCGCTCGGTTCCTCAATTCCAAGCAAGGTTACTCCTTCCGTACACCTATTGCATGCCGATGCACAATATAAATATCATGGATGCATAAGGAATGACATGATGCTCATGATGAATGAATCACAATGGGTGTTTATAAAAACATCTTTGGACACTTTCGTTCACCACCGAGTAATTAGCTCTATTCAAATCACTTTAAGTATGTATCCAACTTAACTTAAATAACAAGAGCAACTTACCTAACTTGCATAACCTAAGATAAAGATGCTCATCTTCAGTTAAAGGACTAACACCTAGGAACAGTACCATGAACTTAGAATAGTAAAGACATACTTAATATAACAGTTAAAGCTTCATATGTAACAAGTAGTAACTTAATTCTATCATAACCAGAGTTTTATAAATCCAAATGACTTGCAAGAGGACATTCTGGAAAGCTTATGAAATTCTCTACAATTCATTTGCAAACATCAAGGCATGATTCTGAAGTTACCCAAATCAGATTCCAGTAGACCTAGAATCTGTCCCGCAATGACAGGGTTGCTAACTTAATTATTTAATGATGGTGCAAAAGCCTAATTTGACCAAACCAAGTTTACCAACTTGTTTTTCATACCTAAGAAACATCAGAAAGTATAGTGCTAACTTCTAAATAAACTATTTAATATCCTTTTCCAATTTATTTAGTTAATTAGGTGATTTAAGCAATATATAGTAAAACTATTCATAAAAATCTACGAAAATTACAGTAGCTATCTCATGCTGCACATAGACTACCATAAAAATTTCAAAGCCATTGGACCAACATAACTTGCTGTATCCAAAATAACAGATGCCATGTCTATTTCTAGCATAATTAGGAAACCTTATTAAAAAGTGTCAAGCAACAGATTTCCCATTTTTCCTAGCATCCTTCTAGCATAAGAATAGCACCCATAAAATTTCACCTTCACTGGATCTATAGAAAAATTATGAAAATTCACACTAGATCCACCTATTAATAAAAGGAAATTCTATACCTTAAAAACTACACATGCACTAGCTCTAAAATTTTTACCAGAGCTTCTAATAAGCAATAACAGACTGCCCACAAAATTTCATAATTTTTGGACCACAGCAACTCAAGATAAAATTCAAACAAGTTTACATGTATCCAAAAACACATTTCCAAGTCCTAATTAATTCATCAAAAATTTCTAAAACATGTGCTCATATAATATTTTTGTTAAATACTAGACATGACCAGGAACCTAACAAAATTAGAACCACATCATTTGGATCTATATACTAGGAGCTACATATTTTGAATAACAAACACAATTCGGTGAAATAATAAAGCAAACAAAATAAGAAAATAAATCACGGTCATTGTTCAAGTTGGGCCCAAGGAAACGGCGGCCCATTTAATACTGTACAATGCGCTGCCCAAGATGCGGCTCATTAAGTTAGCTCTCACTGCTGCTGCGTCGTGACCGACAAGCAGGGCCCGCATGTCACGAGACCAAACAGGGGCGTGGCTCGCGATGACGGAAATCCGGCGGAGCTTCGCCGATTTGGCGGCTTCTCCGGCGACGATGACGGCACCTACGTGACCTCCTCAACCTCACGCACGCGTCGATTGATATCCTAACCCTAAACCCCACCGGTCTCTAGAGTGCGCGGCCATGGAGCTCGGCGGCTCGGCCATGGCGCATTGCGCGCGCTGTGGCGCCGTGTTCGGCTCAACGGCGGTGAATCCAATGACCACGCTCACGAGGTAGACACCACGGATCCTAAGGGTCCCCATGCATGCACTAGAAGAGGCAGGAAGGGAAGCGGAGGCGGCCGCCACGACGAAGCTAGTCCGGCGAGGTACGGCCATGGCGACGCAAGATCTAAAAACGGCCAATGGCTCTCACCTAGGGCTCGGATGTCGCGGATAGAAGGCCAACGAGTGAGAGGAGGGCACGGCGGAGCTCTAGATGGAAGCTAGTCTGGCGGTGGTGACCCATGAGCAGCGACGCGAGCACGACGGAGCAATGGCGGAGCTGCCGGTCGATTCTTTCTTTTCATGATGGAAGGCGAAGGAGGAGAAAAGAGAGTGAATGGGAGGATGAGGGCGTGCGGGCATGCTCCACTTCAAAGGCGGCCAGCTGCAGTGCGGTCAGATCACGAGCCGAAAGCTGGCGTGACACTGTGGCGGCGACGGTCCGACGCCGGTCGGTCATCAGAAGCGTAGTCTGAACGTTCATTTCGGTTTTCGACAGGCCCGGCCCGACAAGCTTAATTTCAAAGATGATGATCTCCCAAACCATGACGAGTTAGAGAAACAATTAACATGAAAGTTGTAGAGCTATAGTAGGGCTACAACTTTTATTTAGAAATCAACAGCTAACTCTCAACGGATCACGGGTTATATCACGCCAAAGTTGACCCAATCCAACTGAAATTGCATTTTAGGACTTAGAAATAATTTCAAGTGTTGAGTCCACCTTCAAAGCTGACTTGTGGGACCCTTTTGAGCATGCTCTAGCCATTTTCATGAGTTGGTCATAAAACAACTTTTGTTCCTTGATAAATTAGCTACAACTTTTGTAAAGAGTGCACAGCCATGCAAAGCTTATAAGTTGGACTTTTGAATCAGTCAAACGAGGGCACTCCATGGGTCAAATTAAGTCAAACTTGCACTTGAGGGCATTTTGGTCATTTTGGTCTACATGAACAATGTTCCAACAAGTAAACTAAGTATAGTTAAGGTGTATTAGACCATGATCACCCATTTTACAAAGTTGTTATACCACTTCTACTGATCACATGTGATAAAGAAAGTAAAACAAGCAATTCATACATATGTTTCAATACAATGTTTCACATGTTGCATGACCTTGTTGTTACCCTATACTTGTCACATTACTACCATGTTGCCATGCTTCAAGACATGGGAATTTCATGTTTCATTGATATGTTGCACTACTACCATTCACAAGCAATCTAGTACGAAACAAACAGAATATGCGAATGTTTCATATGTATGTTTCAGGGAAAATGACATGATGAGATAAATGATGCACATGTTTATGAGACGAAATGCAATTAGTAGAAGCCAAACACCGAGGGTGTTACACCTAGGATACCTTATATTCTAGGGCGAAGGACGGAGTACCTATGATGAGTTTAAATGCGCGATGCGTGTTGGAGGAAGGATTGCTGCCTAATCAACACCACTCTAACATCTGTAGCTATGTCTTCTTTCCTTCTGGGTTACATGAAAAGTGAGGCATGAATGTATCAACACCACTCTAACATCCTGTGTAACTTTGTCTTCTTTCCTTCTGGGTCACATGAAAAGAGAGACATGAATGTGAGAATGGAATGTGAAAGAACCAAGATGGAATTGCAATACTTACCAGGATAGATTATATAGGTGTACCGAGCTCTCTAAAGGTCTAACTTCAAATTTATTGACAACCGATTCCGGCTATCATAAATCAAAATAGTTGCTACGCAAAAGTCGGAACATGTTTTCCTTTACTTAAAAATAAACCGAAGCACTTGTAATATCTAGGTGTAATCAGATAATGATGAAGAAGAAAGACCCTCCACCAAACGCTAACGGTAGCTCTACGTTACAAACGGGCTCTTCGTTCCTCACCTTTCAATTTGAATGTTGAAAAGACTCACAATAAAACACTAACGGTAGCTCTATCTTACAAATGAGCTCTCCGTTCCTCACTTTTGAATCTCTAATTGCATAAGGTGTCCCTAAAATAACGGGGCATGTTTCATAACGTAACCAAACGCCTCATGGATAATCTTTTTTTGTTGAAGTGGTAGAGCGTGGGGGTATCACTTTAACTCGCGAATGTGTTTTTTCTCATTTTATTCATATATAGGTAAGTATAAAATGATCACTCATAAGTCTACTAAAATTACCGTATAATGTGTGAGGGTCTGCTTCATGTTATATTGTTAAGTAGGTACAGTGAAAAAAAAAACAGCGTGTGCGTAGCATTTCTTCCCCGGCTGAAGGCGTGGGTCTCGAGAGCTGCTTAAAAAGCTTTGCACAAAAATGGCTTCGCCTGCGATACCATTCGCCCCCCTCACGTCCCATCGCGCCGTTCCCTTTGTCTTGGGGTGTCCTCCCCCATGGCCACCGCCCCCGCCGCCTGCCGCTCCCGCACGGCCGCCGCGCCCCGACGCTGCTGCTGCAGCAGCTGCTAGACTGCTAGAGGAGGAGGCCGGGGCAGGCAACTCGCGAGCTCGACCGCCTGCTGCCGGGCCCGAGCTGGAGTCGATGGTGCTGGATCTCAATGCCGAGTCGCCGACGGCCGGGTCGGCCTCGGCCACCTCGAGCTCCAGCCTCGTCGTGGGCGGGGGCTTCTTCCGGTTCGACCTGCTCGGAGGGACACCCGACGAGGAGGGTTGCTCGCCCTCGCCGCCCATCGTGACGCGCCAGCTCTTCCCCTTGCCGTCGTACCCGGACGCTGCTGCAGCTCCCGCCGCCGTCTCGACGGCGTCGAACGGGTCGCCGCCGTCGGAGGCGGCCGGGGCATGGGCGCGCCACGCAGCGGATCTCGGGCCGCCGGCGCCGGCGCTGGCACAGGGGGCGGTGGTGCCTGCTGCGCCTTCGTCGCCCGCGGCTGTGTCTCCTGCCGCCGGGAAGAAGAGCCGGCGGGGGCCCAGGTCACGGAGCTCGCAGTACAGGGGCGTCACCTTCTACAGGAGGACCGGCCGCTGGGAGTCACACATCTGGTGAGCACTCTCGACTCTCGACGACCGCTCTCAGCCAATCATCATCTCTCAGCCGCTTAATCCGTTTTGTTCTCATTGGCGCTTGCTGCTTGCACTTAGTAACCACTCGTTTGTATCATCCAATTGTGCAGGGACTGTGGGAAGCAGGTCTACCTGGGTGAGCCCAAATTCTAGTTTCCCTGCTCAAGCTACTGCTAACTTTTAGTGTGCTTGCCTTGATTCTTTTGCGCTGGCGTTGTTTCTTTTTTTTTTCCCCTTCCAGGTGGATTTGATACTGCACAAGCCGCAGCAAGGTTTGAACTTAGCACTGGTGCATTCAAATTTGACTGCCAGTGGAAGTTAATTTTGCTTGTTGATGTGCTGCGATTGTTGAATTGGATTGTGCAGGGCCTATGATCGCTCCGCGATCAAGTTCAGAGGCCTTGACGCCGACATCAACTTCCAGTTGAAGGACTATGAGGATGATTTGAAGCAGGTATGACATAGAAGATGTGTGATGCTGGGTTTTTCAGTTTTGAGTGCTTAGCTGTTGTGATTGATCCATCCTGATTGGTTAGTTTGTGCACTCTTAGATGAGGAATTGGACCAAGGAGGAATTTGTTCACATACTCCGACGTCAAAGCACTGGGTTTGCCAGGGGGAGCTCAAAGTACCGCGGTGTGACACTACACAAGTGTGGTCGGTGGGAAGCTCGGGTGGGTCAGCTTCTGGGAAAGAAGTAAGTAATCTTGATACCTAGGCACCTAGCTCTGGTGTAGTTATGGGGCACCTAACTCTGTTCGGATGAACTGCTTGAAGTGAACAGAACTTGGCAGTTACTATTGAGATGGAACGTAGGCACTCCATGGTTGTAGCTGCTGTAGGGTAAAAAAATGGCAAATATGAGTGGTACAGTAATGTATTGTAAGGAGCATGTTTATGCTTTCTTTAGCATTTCATCCTAACTGTTGACACTAAAAATGGGTTTCTTTAGCACAGCATCCTCGTGGCAATGCTAACTCTAAGTTATGTTAAAGGCCGCATTTCTCTAATCATGATTATTCTGGTAATAATACAGTGATTGAAAACTGCAATCCAAGTGCAGTATAAGTATGGCTAATAGCACCAAGTATCACTTTATAAATTTACTAAGAGATGATATTAATGTGCAGGTACATCTACCTTGGGCTGTTTGACAGTGAAATCGAAGCAGCAAGGTTCAGTTAATAGTATTGTGCACTTCTTTTTTATTTTTTTTGTATATTTATGGATGCCAAAAACTAAAACCCTCACACACTTCGATCTCTTTGTTGACTCTGTAGAGCGTATGACAGGGCAGCCATTCGCTTCAACGGATCGGATGCTGTTACTAATTTTGATTCTAGTTCCTATGATGGAGATGTCCCACTTCCACCTGCAATCGAGAAAGATGGTACAATTGGAATACTGTATTTAGTTTTATCTGGTGTCCACTAGACGATCCTCTACAAATCTTACTGGGGATAATTTTTCTCAGCAGTGGTTGATGGGGACATCCTTGATCTGAATTTGAGGATTTCACAACCTAATGTGCATGATCTCAAAGGTGATGGTACCCTGACTGGTTTTGGATTAAGTTGTAATTCTCCTGAAGCTTCAAGCTCCATTGCTTCTCAGGTAAATACATTACAATTTTATGCTACACCTATACTATTCTTTTCAATGTCTCAATTGTTAATACCAGTTAAATGAGTATCTTCTAGCTAAAATTTTTTAGTAGCTTCTATAACATAAGTTTTCAGTATTTACATGTGAACTGTTGTACACATTTGGCCATTTTGGCAACCCTGCTTAACACTTGCAAAACATAAGCTTGCCGTGGACCTATTATATTCTTGACCTAAACTCCAAATCAAAGAATATGTGTTCTCTGTTTTGCCCTGTTCATAAAAGACACAAAAAGTTGTTAAGAAAACCTACAACTTGAAGAGTTCTGCTAGCAATTTGGTACGTTTATTACGTGCATAACGCCTAAGACAGATACTTCCAAGTCATAAAGCTCAGTTTTCCAAGTCGTAAAGCTCAGTTTCTTTGGTTCCAATTGTGCTAGCTGAGGTATGAATTCATAAATCTGGTATTGAACTTACTGGATCTTTTTTATTTGCTGTTGTAGCCAATAAGCCCTCAGTGGCCTGTGCATCCTCACAGCACACCGATGCAACCCCAGCATCCACATTTGTATGCGTCTCCTTGTCCAGGCTTCTTTGTGAACCTCAGGGTAACTCTTACACCATTCTTCTTGTGTTCTGTCAATTGTCATCACAAGTCTAGTTATAATTACCACTGACTTTCGAATGGACAATTTTCAAGCACGCACATGAATATTGCTAAAGTTATGTAGAACTTTGCTTATATTTTCCTTGTGCAACCTTTGATATCCGTAACATAACTCAATATATATGTTTATGTTGTTTCCTTGATGTTTAGTTTTTTCTCCTACTACATACATATTTGTTCCTCCAAATAGTATGCATTCTTGAGGGATGTATTTGTGCCTGTAAATAGTGTACAGTATACGAGTAGTTGTGGATACTTTTTGGCTCATTGTCGATAGTAGTTCAGTTCAATCAAATGAATCTCTGTTTTCCTGCAACTTTGCATGAGCCATAGTAGCTGTCAAACATTTTACATGTCGTGGTGGTACTTTGTTGTTGCGCCTGCAGCTTTTTAGTGCTGAAGATGCTATAGGTTTACTCCTACATGAATGCTCACCTATATACTACTCCCTCCGTCCCGTTAAGATTGTCGCTCGGGAAGCGGGATTGTGAGGGGGGCACGGTTTTCCAACGACAAACTCAATGGGACGGAGGGAGTACTACAGTAGTACTAGTATATCTGCTCGAGCCTGCTCTGCTTACATAGCTGCTGCCCAGCCCAGCCCAGCTTTGCAGGAAGAACAATTGAAAACCATAAAACTAATGGTAGCTGATGAAAACCGTAAACCATAAAGCTTAGCTGGCTGTGACTGAGCCAAGCAAAGATTCACGACTGACTGACGCATCTCGTCCTATGTATGGCAACTACTGCAGGAGGCGCCTATGCCTATGGAGGAGAAACGGGCAGAGCCGGCGGGTCCCCATCCCCAGCCGGCGTTCCCCGCTTGGGCATGGCAAATGCAGGGCTCCCCTGCCCCATTTCTCCATGCCACTGCAGCATCATCAGGATTCTCTACCGCCACCGGCGTGGACGCGGCCACAGGGCCCCGCAGCGTGCAGCTGCCGCCGTCCGGTGGCCCCCGGCTGCTGTTCTCCGGCTACCAGCAGCCCCGCTTCCCCCCAACCGCCTGACAGACCCCAACCGTCCTGTTGAGTTGGAGGAGAGTGGAGACGGCGTCTGAGCTGACCGGTGAATGGGTGGCTGCCCCTGCCCATGCGCCGCCGCCGGTGGGTGTGGGTCGGTAACAGTCGCCACTTGGTTGGGGGGTAGTATGGTTTGGTGAGACACAGGATGCAGCTATCTTGCTGCTGTGTGCTGTCTCACTCACACTACTCACTCCCCCCACCCACCTGGTAATATGAATAATCTATCGTCGAAACTCTGGCGCTCATGATTCGTTCGTTTTGATGGCCAAGTAGCCAACTGATGGAGTATTTATTTATGACGATGATTTTTGATACAATACTCTGGATGAGTGACCACTGAGCAGCCAGCCTTGGTACTGGTACAGAGTTGCTGTGAACAGAAGTGGTGGGTGGTGGGGCCAACCCAAGGCCAATTGGCTAGCCTGGGCCGGGCCTATCAGCCAATGCCTTTTCCTCGCTAATCCAGCAACTATTCCTTTGCCTGCCCGCGATGGCGCCATTGCTCTCTCTCAGCTCGCAGTGGCTGCTCAGTGCTCAGTGGCCTGGCCACTGTGCCACTGTTACTTCTGGGTTCTGGCACAGCTTCTGATTACTGATCGATCCCCCGGTCCCATACACGGTGTGTGCCATGTCGCTGTCACCTTCCCCTGCCCGTGGTGGGGCTTTGGCCTGCCAGTGCGGCAGTGCCGTGCCCATGCACCAGCACAGCACCGGTGCAATGCCACTTCGGCCTTGTTTTCTTAAAAAGTGTTACAGCAGTCATCACATCGAATCTTACGATACGTGTATAGAGCATTAAATGTAGATGAAAAAAAAATTAATTGCACAGTTTAGTTAGAAATTACGAGACGAATGTTTTGAGCCTAATTAATATATGATTAAACATTAATTGATAAATAAAAACAAAAGTGTTACAGTAGCCTAATTTTTAAAATTTAGCCACCTAAACCGGGCCTTCCAGAGCAGGGGGGTGGGTTGGTTGGCTGCTCTTTCTGGCGATCTCTCTGTCTCTGTGCTTCTGATGCCGTTTCGGGAGCGGTGCCCGGTGGACGCCGATACGATACGAATACGATAGGACATACCACTACTACCACTGCACGTTGTGTATGGATGGCCATTGGCCGCCTGCGCTGCCTTTCTCTGGATAGGGTAGTTATTAAAGTTTTTTTTTTTTACAACAAGCATCTTTATATCAGCAGCAACGCGCTGCAATGATAGATACAGAGTTTAAGTTTACAGACAGCAGAGCATTCATCACTGGACAGTGATGATGATGATCACCATTGGAGCATACAGTGTCACCGTCAGGCCGCTGGTTCCTTGTTTATTGGTCCGCTGGACTGCTTGCTCCTCCGGTCCTCCTGCTTTTGGCGATGGTTGGATTCTTGGGTGTTTGTTTCTTCGTATGGTTTGGGATGGGTCATGGCTGGCAAGTGGCAGTGGCAGCGTAAAGGGCTGCTGCCTGCTCAGGTTGGACTGGCTGGATGCCAATTTCTGTGGATGCTGATCGGGCACTCATCCTCCAGCAAAATAAATGCACGTCTCATATTTTTAATAAATTAAAATATCATTAAATTAGTAATGAAACAGATTTTTACAATATAGATATATAAGGAGATATAAATATTAATATATAAATATGGTACAATTTTAAAACATTTAACTTCTTGGAAAACAAAATGTGTACTCTCTCCGTCCTATCCCAAAATAAGCGTACTTCTAAGACTTTGGTGAAGATAGTAATGCTAGTGAGAAATTACAAATATACCTATAGAAAGATGCAATAATTATACTTTGGGAAGCGAGAAAGTAGAAAAAGACAAATAAAGTTACGTTGTCTTATATGGAGATGTATACTTATTTTAAGAAAAAAAAACTCTAGAAGTACATTTATTATGGGACGGAGGCAGTAATTGTTTTGAGACGGAGTGAGTACTAATGTACTGAGTTGTGTAGCCAAGTGGTGGTTGCCTTTCCTCAATTCATCTCTTGTGCTGTGAATGATCCAGTCCTTTGGCATTTTACTCGGCTACTCCTGCAATCTTTACAATGGTGTTGATGCTTCTCGTCTAGGAAAGTAGGTGAGCTTTTACCCTTCTACCAAATCATTCCATACACTTCCTTCGATATAAAATGTGTGCACTCTAACATTAACGTGTAGTAATATCCGTACAAATATATTATATTAAAAACAATTACATGTTGTAACGTTTTTCAATAAAGGACATAGTAATACTATTTTTCTGTTGTCAGTTTATATGAAATTTTAGATATTAATAGTCAACGTTAAGAAAAGGTTTGACTAAGAAGTTATGATGGTATGATGTGGTTATGTCCACATCACTAAATTTTCGGAACACTTGGAGATGCTCAGGCCTTTCAGGCAGCTCCCAATCCTAGGCCTCTAAAACTAAATGCCCGGAATTCATGTCTGGATGAGACAACTTTGTCTAGACTCAAACCAAAGAGGCCTTAAATGTACTACAACAAAATCCCACGCCTCTCCGACCAAAAGCTATTTTTTATTTGAAGAAAACAGGAGGGGCTTAGGCCCCTACTGTGAATTAATTAAAATTAAAAGGGTAAAAAGAGCACAGGGATCACAAAAAGATTCAGGAACAGCAGCATAGGAGGGAACGGAAAAAACTCGGACTAAGTCTGGGATTGCTAGACTAAATTTTGTATCCGTTGATGAATCTCAGGGAAGTATTTCTTCTTTGCTCTCTAGAGGATTAGAACAAATTCATGCTTAAAAACTGCCTTGCACTGCTGGGGGATTCTTCCACACCATTGAATATTTTGTTGTTTCTGCACTTCCAAATGGCCCAACAACTGCTCGATGATCTGAAAAGGGTCAGAGCTTGACATTGGCTATAGCTGGAGGGTTTCCCAGCAACTTATTGCAAATTGACAGCCAACGAAAAGATGAAAGACAGATTCTTCAACTTCTTCATTGCATAAGACACAGTTGTAGCTTGGGAGCTCCATATTTCTTCATTTCAGCAGTTCTCTAGTACTCAGTTGATCCTTCAACAACAGCCAAAAAAATACCTTGTGGTTGTTTTGGCAGGTCTTACACAGTTTTTTTGAAGATCACATTACAAGACATGTGCCCACTAAGATGTTTGTATGCCTGTTTTGGGGAGAATATGTTAGATCCCCAGATGTAGGTCCAGACATCATTGCCATTATGAAGGGCGGTTTCATTGAATTCTCTGTATTGGGAATATGCTTCTTTCTTAAAAAGGTAGATGAAAGGCAGTATGGAAAGGAGTTATGGTTTTTACCGACAGCTATTGTTGGCGTATATCTTCCATCTATTCGAGAGGGGGATGCAAACTCAGACTAGGGGGCTTCATCTTCAACTCTAGCCCCTTCGCCTCTCTTCTATGTATCCAAAAATGAATCGTGGACTAGAGTAGGGGCTTTAGGGCTTGCGGTGGGTAGGAGGTGTTTCAGCCCACCTCGCCTCATCGTTGGTCCACCCGTGGTTCCTCTCCCGGTTACACCTACGACATGAAGGCCGCCTATGCACATCGAACTATCGAAGAGACTTGTGGTACATGATGATGGTATAGTCGTGTGGTTTTCACAGATGAACGTGTTCCTCTATAGAGAACACAACATAATTAGTTGAGCTATGTCTAGGTTAGGCTCTCCTGTGCACCCAAACATGTCGGTGCTGCATTCAAGTGGACAACGAATTATGTCTAGGTCCTGTTTGGATCTCATGAATTGAAACAAATATTTAGGAAGCGCTTCCTATTTCGTTATTAGATTACTTTCTAATTCCTTGGAAATCAAACATGATCTTAGAAAACAATCGCAACTATAACGATTTCAGATACGGTACCATGGATTTCTTTTCCATCCTTGGGCGCGATGCGGTAGGCACACCAAAAGCCTGCTGGCCCAGTCCTTCAGAGGTGCTCATAGGGGTAGGGTTTGCGTACGTGTGTTTATAGGGGTGAGCGTGCGTGCGTGTGGACGTCTGCGTTTAATTCTCAAAAATAAAAAAGCTTGACAACTCAGTGCTGACTAGGCATGAGACGTGGCACCCAACGTCAGCTCTTGACCCGGGACCAAATTGGCCGTTGCGGGGTGTAGTGTAGGGATACGGGTATTCGGGTTAGGCAAAACCAGTAGTTAGCTACTACGCTGTAGCCTGTAGCTGGGTGGAATGGAAGGATGCGGCTCGCTAGACCCTAGGAAAGGGACGGTGAGGATTCCATTTTGATAGATCGCACATCGCAGTCGGTTGGAACTGGATGCATCGCCTTGTCTGTGTACCGTATCGCTGTGTTGCAGCTCCCGTATTTGCGAGGCTGGCCGTTGTCCGCTGGATCGACGACGGACGCTGTTGTGCAGCGTCTAGCTCTGGGCTGGGCTTGCTCGGCTCTGCCGCCTTACGTAGTACGTACTAAGACACCGTAGCCCAGTCCCCCAGCCTACGGCAAATTAGGAGTGGGCCGAGTATCGACCGCCATCGCACATCAATGATTTTTTCCCCCTTCTTTTCGATTTTATGTTCTAGCACAAACACGTGTTTGCTCAAAATAAAACACAGTCGAGCAACTTCAGAACCAAATAAAGAGTCTGGGAAAATACTAACTCTCACTAATTAATTTCCCAAAAATGAGTCCTATTATATATTATTTGTTCGAAAAAAGAAACTAGTAGGAAATACGACTACCTTATGCGGCGGGCGCGCGCTCGTACAGGAAGCGACGCGCGCGCACCGAAAGGAGAAGTTACGCGCGCGCGCGCGTGGAAACCTTGGTATCGCGCGAATTATTACCGACCCGCAGCTGGCATGTCCACGCGCTTGTTTCTCCCTTCCCGTGTCTAGCTTTTATGGGTCGCCATCCAAGAAGCCTTTACAGCCTTAAAATAGGCCCATTGAGGTTTCTCCTATCTAGATATTTGGCCGATAGACCGATTTTGATTCTACGAATTTTTTATTTCTCTTCCGGGATAGCGGGTATGTGGGAGATGAAAAGGGCGGGGCGATGGCTTTACATCTATATAGATTCGAAAGTACTATTTTTCAAAATTCATACTATTTTATGTTTTATAATACTTTGTCTCGTATTAATGATTCAACCGATACTGAAAAATAAAAAAATGGTACATAAAAACCATGCAAGGTTATCAGCATAAAACCTAGAAAAAAAGTACATCTTATTTATCGAGATATATGTCTTTGCAGATAGCTAATATACAAAGGACATGTGGCTTCCGTTTTCATATCTCGATAGTTATCATTAATACCCTGAAGCAAAAAACAAGGCAAACTAAACATATTAAAAATGCATTAAGTTATGTCGAACTTTATATTTTTATATATTTAAAAAAAATATGAACACTACAGAATTGTAAAAGTTGATTCTAGACTCAGAATTTATAAAACTTTGAAGTATTATATTACAAACTTTGTAGCGCTAGATTCAAAACTTTGAACTATCACAAATATAAACTTTGTACTGCTACTTTCAAACCTTTACCCTCAGAATTTATAAACTTTGAACTATCATATTACAAACTTTGTACTGCTAGGTTCAAAAATTTGAACTATCAAATAATAAGCTTTGTACTGCTAGGTTCAAAACTTTACACTCAAAATTTATAAACTTTGAACTATTACATTATAAGCTTTGTAGTGCTAAGTTCAAAACTTTACACTCAGAAATTATAAACTTTGAACTATCATATTGTAAACTTCGAACTGCTAGGTTCAAAAATTTGAACTATCAGATCATAAGCTTTGTACAGCTAGTTTCAAAACTTTACACTTAAAATTTATTAACTTTGAACTATCACATGACAAACTTTGTACTTCTTGGTTCAAAACTTTACACTTAGAAAATTATTATAACTTTGAACTAACATATAAAAAACTATGTACTGCTACGTTCAAAAATTTACACTTAGAATTTCAAATTTTGAAGTATCACATTACAAACTTTGTACCACTAGATTCAAAATTTTGAACTATCATATTATAAACTTTATACTGCTAGGTTCAAAACTTTGCACTCAGAATTTATAAAACTTAATTACAAACTTTGTACTGCTAGTTCGAAACTTTAAACTATCACATTATAAATTTTGTACCGCTAGGTTCAAAACTTTACACTCAAAATTTACAAACTTTGAACTATCACATTACAAACTTTGTAGTAGTAGATTCAATACTTTGATCTATCACATTATAATAATCTTTGTAATGCTAGGTTCGAAACTTTTATCTATCACATTATAAACTTTGTATTACTAGGTTCAATACTTTACAATCAAAATTTATAAACTAGTACAAAGTTCCTGAATTTAGGTGGAGTTTTTAAATCCCAAATTTTTAACCTTGCAGTAGAAAGTATATAATGTGATAGTTCAAAGTTTTTAACCTAGCAGTACAAAGTTTATAATGTGATAGTTTAGCTCATTTCAAAGTTTGTACTGAAATGCTATGAACTTTATACACCTAAAAATGAAACTTTGTAATTCGAGACTTTGCACTCCAAAATTTTGGAACTTTGTATTACTGCATTTGAAACTACATACTCCTAGGTGCAAAACTTTATAATCATGGTAATTGTGTGCTAATCAAACAGGTACTTGGCAGTTGGCACTAATCAAAGCAAAATCATATATTAGCTCAGCGAATTGTGTTTCAGTTTCAAAAACTTATTTAGCTGCAGCAGATGTTCAGTGCCATGCTATGGACTAGCATCATCAAGGATCAACAAGATATATTGTGGGGGATCCGGGTCGTCCTTAATTCTTATTAAAAACAGAACTAAATATATCAAAGACTACTTTGGACACTGCTACTTGACAGCCGTCCTGAAGATGAGACCAACAGCGAATAAGAACCTCATAGTAAAATTTCATGAAAAAAGAAAATGGGATAGGTAGATCGACTACACATAATTCTAGTTTCAAGCAGCTTGAGCCTTAACCAACACTAACTGAAAATATGACTGACATGCTACAATGAAATATAGCTTTTCCACAATATGATGAGGATGAATCTGGCGAAACAAAAATAATTAATCATAACTTGCACCATTTATATGTAGACTCAACAGAAAACAAATGACTTGGCAGTAGAAATTCTATAAGAAACCAAACCAACCAACTACACTAGTCTGTACTATCAATAATAAATAATGCACCATGATTTGATAAGTTAATATGGACAGAACTCAACTCCAAACACTACATTCGACTTTGGTGAGACGCATGCTAGAACTGACACTAAAAAAGTCCAAAAAGAGTGAGCTAATTGAGATGTGAGCTTCAGACATGTCAAAAAACAACAGAAAAATTTACTTTTACAAAGAAAGTCTCAAAAAAAAAACTTTTAAGAAAGTCTGAAGGAAAGTCACATGATATTACCATCCATCTGGCTTCCAAACATGGCATAGCTTTAACACAATAATAAGATAATGCTAGATCAATAAAACTCCAGCTGATGGCACACGCCAGGAGCCCACGAGTAGCAGACAAAGAATTGAATGAAACCGCTTAGGCTAAATTTTCTGTTTCAGCATCTACACGGCAACAGTTAAAGGCTGGGCTGCTAATTGACTGTGTTGTAGTTGCAGTGAACCTTGCATCCTGTATCAATCTCGCTCATCGAATGCAAAGGAGCACTCGATCCCCTTTCACCTAGCCCACAGATCTAGGCGAATCAGCGGACGAAGGGCAGGCAGACGAGGCGGCGGCGCCTACCTGGAGTCGTTGGAGGCGGTCGCCGGTGACGTCGATGTCCTCGCAGCGGCGCGGCCGGTAGTCGTGCCGCGGTAGGGTTTGGATCCTTCCTCTCGGTCCTCACTGTAGCCACCGGATCTCGACGGGTGGCGGACTCACCGGGGCCCCTCGCTCCTCAGCTCTCGACTCGCTCGAATCCACCTCTGCCTCCGCCTCGACGGGGAAACTGCCGCCCCAAATCGAGGCCGCGTCGGCGACGGGGGCCGCACCATCGTCAACTAGGCTTTTGCCTCTGCATCGATGGGGAAGATCTGTTGGTGCCGCACGAATCGAGGCTGTGGCGACGTCGACGGAGCTTCGGCCTCCGTCTGGAAGAAGACGAAACGCTTGAGGAGAGAGAAAGGGAAAAGAGCGCGTGTTTAGTCGGGGAAAGTTTGGAATTTGGGTACGGCAGCACTTTTGTTTTTATTTGGTAACTAATATTCAACTAATTAGGTTTAAAATGTTTATCTCGTAATTTTTAATTAAATTATGTAATTAGTTTTTTTTCATTTATATTTAATGCTCCATACACGTATCATAAGATTTGATGTGATGACTACTGTAGCACTTTTTGAGAATTTAGGGTGAAAACTAAACACGCGCAGAAAAGAGGACGAAATGGTCGATTTAGGGGGTGTTTAGTTCAAAAAAAAAAAGTTTCCAAAAAATGCTACAGCACATTGAATCTTGTGATACATGTATGGAGCATTAAGGCCCCGTTTGGCAGGGCTTCACTTCACTAGTGAAGCTATTTTTTTTTTGCTTCAGCTCCACGAATAGTTCCACCGGTGGAGCTGAAGCGGTTTTGGTAAACCGTTTAGCAAAATGATTTCCCTGTGAGAGCATATTTTTAGGGGCTTACAGGAAGAGCCGGGAGAAGCTATTTTTTTGGCTCCATCCCACCCCAAATCATTGTGAGAGCATGTTTTTAGAGGTTTTACCAGTGAAGCTATTTCACTTTATCCCGTTTGGCAGAAAATGGCTCCAAACGGCTCTTGAAGCTGGTGGAGAAGCCCTGCCAAACGGGACCTAAATATAGACGAAAAAAAAACTAATTGCATGGTTTAGTTGAAAATAGCGAGACGAATATTTTAAGTCTAATTAATTCATAATTGAACACTAATTATCAAATAAAAACAAAAATGCTATCATAGCCAAATTATCAAATTTCGCGAACTAGCAGCCATGCGGGCGTGAAAAAAAGCGGACCAGAAACGGAAAGTGCTGAGCGTGAAAAGAGACTGAACCCGAAAATGGTAAGCCCACGTTTAGTTTCCACCTTAAATTCTCAAAAAGTGCTGTAGTATCCATCAGATCGAATCTTGCGATACGTGCATGGAGCATTAAATGTAGACGAAAAAAAACTAATTGCACAGTTTAGTTGGAAATTGCGAGACGAACGTTTTAAGTCTAATTAGTCCATAATTAAACACTAATTACTAAATAAAAACGAAAGTGCTACAATAGCTTAAATTCCAAAATTCAGGCAACTAAACACGCGCTAAGGGTGCGTTGGTGGCGCACGCGCGCTGTATAATAATTTGGGTAGGAAATAGGCTGTTGCATATTTTGCCCCCTCGTAAAAGGACGATCTAATAAATACATTGATCCTGATGTGCTCGGAACGACTGTTAACGGCTCACTCGCTTCTGCTATTGCTCTATTTAGCTGCAGCTATAGCAGCCATCTCTCTTCGATTTCCTCTTTTTCGTTGCAGGTGGGCACACTAGACAATGTGGCAAGGACGTGGCTCATGGCACTACTGTGAAAGCTATATATCCATATGGATCCCTCTTTTTTCCTGGTAGGTAATTAAAGGATTCGGTCTATTACTTTACAAACAAAATACAGAGATGGGACATTTAAAAAATAAGTGATGTCCTCTCCAACTTACTCCCCCCGTTCCAAAATAAACACACATCTCTCTGTTCCAAAATAAATACACATCTCTGTATTTTTTTCACCCAGAGGTCAGCCCTTGCTTAACACCGTTGTTAAGTCTCAAAACAGGGCCATATATGGAAGTAAAGATAGCTTTCAGAACTTTAAAAATAAAAAGAGCCAAGGAAGAAAGTGGAATTTTTTTAGGGTCAAAGGAAATAATTCTCTTAGAGAAAAAACTGAACTCCAATATGACGCGTATGGAACCGTTTGGCCCATAGCCAAGCCTTTCCTAAACGACTAAATTGGGCTAGAGTGCTGCATGCTGTTAGTGGCCCATCAAATTAACCTGCCTCGTCTCAAGAAGCCCAAAAGCATATGTTTTCCCTTTCCTTTTTCATCTTCTTTTTGATATTTTTTTCTTTTCCAGTTTGGCATCAGAATCAGAAGAACTCCACCTTGCGGTGGCAGCAGCGACCGAAAAGAGGGGGGAGGGGAAGGGACGGTGACTCGGTGAGGCCGATCCAATCATCAATCCACTAGCGTCCCAGAGAGACGAAGGAAGATAGCCTAGGACTGACCCGATCGAGTTCCCGGTGGGACTTGCTCTCGAATCGCCCCAATCGAGACCCTAGTCGCCCCACGAACCGAGGATCCAAGATGAGTTTCCTGTTCGGGAAGCGGAAGACGCCCGCCGGTAAGACCTTCCTTCCAATCCCCCTGAAAGATTCGCTGTGTAATTTGGTCCGATTGCTTGGGAGGTCTAGCTGCGTGGCTTGTTGTCTCTATGTTGGATGATGATGAGGTGTTCCTTCGAGATTCATAGACCCCAACGATGTCTTGCGCTGGGCGAAACCATGGCCGAGCTTGGGAGGATTTCTTGGCACAGTCCGTTGCGTGTAATCTTAGAGTGGCACGAGCTCGGGATTTCAACGTAGGGTCTTCCGCAAGACTTGTAATATGCTGGAGTTGGGCTGGCAGCTACTGTTCTTTATTGGTTTAGATCTGTTCAAGCTTTCCACCTCTTTCGATTCTCGAATAAAATCAGCTTGTAATAAACTGGAATGGATTTGAGGGACGATAAGTCACACATCTTTAATGTTTTTCTTTGAGGAAAACATCTTTCATGTCTCCAGTCAATAAAGTCGGCCTTACATTTCCTACCTTCTGACTTATGGTTTTGCTGCTTATGGTTATTCCTTTCATCAGAGCTGTTAAGAGAAAACAAGAGAATGCTGGATCGATCCATCAGGGAGATTGAGCGAGAGAGGCAAGGATTGCAGGCCCAGGAGAAAAAGCTCATCACTGAGATCAAGAAAACAGCTAAAGAAGGCCAGATGGTATGAACTCTGGCATCTTTTGGAAGTTGGAAGTCATATTTTGATTCTGTTTCTGTTATTTTAGCCTGCTTGATATTTGCAATTGTTGGAAGTCATTTTTTTAAAAGAATTCCTTTTGGAGAATAGCTTATATTTCAATTAACCTTCGACCATGATGATATAATATTGTAGAAATCTTATGTATACAACAGTTACCGTGTGTGAGGGAACTGGTAATTTCAAGATATGTCCACCTATTTTCACTTTACCTGAAGACCTGTAAGTTTGGTTAATAGCCACAGTTTTTCCACAATGAAGTCAGGAAAATTTGACTTTTGGCTGGTTGGTTTGTTTGTTGACACACCAACTATGGCATATTACATTTTCTTAGACCCATGTGTTGCTTGTCATAGGTCTGTTATGTTCCCAAGCTTGCAAGACTCATAGATAGATCTTTAGGGGTCTAAAACTTCTATTCTAAATTATATCAAGTATTTTATTTACTTCAATAGCCTAGCAATATTAACCTGGCAATTCTTGCTGTCAATGTCCTGCATCTTCAATTTACAACACATAAACGTACATGGAAGTTCTGTGTGCATTGTTAGAATTTCATTCACTTTGCATGTAGTGTTCGTGTTCTGACTTTTTGTTTCTGTTATAGGGAGCTGTCAAAGTAATGGCCAAAGATCTTATTCGTACACGGCATCAGATAACAAAGTTCTACCAACTTAAATCTCAGCTCCAAGGAGTTTCTCTAAGAGTTCAGGTAGCCATGTGTTTGCTCTTATCCTTTCTTTATGTTGGTACCTTATAATCACCTTGTCAAATATTGCTATCATGCTACATTAAGTTACCCTAGTTTATGTTCCTCTAGTGACTTAACAGTGTGGTCTACTGCCATCAAAAAACAAGAGAGGTAAAAGCTCTTAATTTTTGCTGTCCCAAGTCCCATGTGCTTTCTATAGCATTATTTTTGTCCTGCTTTCTTGTTATTTGCTGTAGGAAAAAACAGCTTTATGGTGAAGTCCATATTTTTGTATGATTAATTAAATCTTGTATTGCATCCATTTTCCCTTCCCCTTAACATCGGATATGCGCAACTGCTGCAGACACTAAAATCAACTCAAGCTATGGGTGATGCCATGAAGGGTGTTACAAAGGCAATGGCTCAAATGAACAGGCAGCTAAATCTGCCAGGATTGCAGAGGATAATGCAAGAGTTTGAACGACAGAACGAGAGGATGGAGATGGTGAGCGAAGTGATGGGAGATGCCATAGATGATGCTTTGGAAGGAGATGAGGAAGAAGAAGAAACTGAGGAGCTTGTGAATCAAGTACTTGATGAAATTGGCATTGATATCAACCAAGAGGTGATTACTGTAATAATTGTACAATGTTCACACGTAGTAATTCTTATTATTGTCTCATTTTCTCTTATCAGGTATTACCGTAATATTATTTTTTTGTACCTAGTCTCATTGTTGCTATTTATTTTAGCTTTCAAAAAATTGTCTAATGTCAATTGTATGTTTTCAATTTTTTTTATTAAACATGCTTTCATTGTTGACTTTGTTTTATACAAATGTTTTTTTTATACAAATGTTATGTGTGCCACCTATATCAAAATATTTTATGATTTCCAAACATTTTGCTCAGTAGCATGATATATGTCCATGTTTAAGAATAGCTCAACCATATATATTTTCTTTAGAAACTCATTACATCCAACATTGGATTAATCTAGAAATCATGCACACAAGGAAAGTTATAACTCTTGTAATGTAATGCTAAATATGACTTTTGAAAGTGTTGCCATGGCCAAGTGCTAGATCAGGATTGATGCTTAGGGGTCTGCATGGATAGGTGTCTGATTGGAGAATACTGCAGGGTGAGAAAACTTAGTATATATATAACCATATTTTGTATTTGCAGCTTGTCGGAGCCCCGTCGGCCGCCGTTGCTCAACCTGCTTCTGCGGGAAGGGTCGCCCAGGCCGAAAGTGCTGGGAACGCTGACAGTGGAATCGACGCCGATTTGCAGGCAAGGCTGGACAATCTGAGGAGAATGTAGTAGGCGCTACACTAGCAAAAGAGTAGCCAGCGCCTTCTAGCACTGTTTGCCTGCGAATGTGAATGTGAATGTGAATGAATACCCAGTCAATCAAACAAAGTTTACAAGCCAGTGTGTATGTTGAAATGAATCAAGTGTTCAATATGCCGGTAGTAATGACAAATGTTAATAAATATATATTTTATTACATGTATTGTCGTATGCAATCCCTGTTCGTTTGGTCGTATCAGCCATGCTTATCAGCCATGATATAATGTTTCTCTCACAACGAAACGGCATCAGTCGGCTTATAAGCCACAAGCGAACAGGTCAGCCCCTCTGAATGCGTGACGGATTGCTGTCTGCAGATGGGGTATGTTAGCTGCGTGGTAACTGTGATTTGCAAACTGTTGTTTAAATGTACGTACACAGCAGTTATCTGAGCTTTAGGTTGCCATGCTTCCTTACCAGCGGTTCAACGTGGCAGCTCTGAATGATTTACATGGTGCAAAATGCCAAAATTGTCAGGTTTAGGATCGTCTTCATTGGTGAAAGTGATTCTATTTTTAGAATCTTTTTAAGGGTCAGGGGTATAAGCTATAGATGCAATGATTTTTTTTTTTTGAAACTTGTAGATGCAATGATTTGGCTTTGCTATTGGTTGGTTGGACTCTAGTCCAGCCTAAAAACACGTGAAACACAGCTTCCCGTTCCGTTCCGTTCTCCATGCACAAATGGAACAGAGATACGCTAAAACACCCTAAACCGATCTGAACGGAGATATGCAAAAACACCTGACGAGAGCCTATGGGTAATGCTCTGTCAAGGACGGACGTCGGTCTGGACGGCGCGCTTGGTGGGCTAGGATGCCCACGAGTCTTTTTTATCCGCTCATATGCTCATATATCCGCTCCCCTTCGCATTGCAATTTCTCGCCACCACGCCTCCCGCACGCCTTCCTCTCTGTCGCCGCGCTGTTCCACGTCCCGTGTCATGCCTCCTTCCACTTCGCTCGTCGCAGAAAGGAGAGGCAGGGGAGGCCTGCGCCTGTGCCCCCATCCAGCGCGCCCGTCAACAGGAAGTGGAGGCCTGCATGTTGCGCCTGGGGGTGTACGCTAGACTGTTGCTCTCGATGTCCCTTGACCCGAGCTTGCTGGCTACTGGAGTTCCCCACCAGATAGGTTGTGGCCTCTGCCGCCGTCGCCGCCGCTGTGTTTCGAGTGTTTCAGACGTTTCAAACTTATGTTTCAAGTGTTTAATCTGAATGTTGCAAATAAATCTGGGATGTTGCATACTCCCTCTGTCCCGTAAATATTGCAATTGTAGAGTTCGAATTTGTCCCAATTTTTTTTGCTTGCATAGGCACTCTACTATCATGCTAGGCCATCACATCAAGTGGGGCCCACAAAAGACCTGTACTGCTGGCCATTTGATTTTCTCATGGATGTCTCTCGAACGCTCTGTGCAGCCTCTTCGCTACCGGGGCTGTACTGTCAGTGCATGTCAGCACATTTGAAACCTTGTACTGTATATAGGGGTAAAAGAGTCATTTTACACTCACCTTAATTTGCTCCTCTAGTCCTACAATTGCAAAAAATTTGGGACGGAGGGAATATGTTGCAAGCCTATGTTTTAAGTGTTTCAGACGTATGTTTCAAGTGTTTCATTTGGACGATGCATATGTTACAATGGCTCTAGACGCATGTTTCATGCATACGTTTCAAGTGTTTCACATGTTTTAGACCCGTGTTGCAAATGTTTACTCTGGATGTTGCAAAAGTAGATCTCGATGTTACTTATGTTGCTATGACTATACATGTATGTTCCAAACGTATGTTTCATCTATTTTAGACTTATGTTGCAAATGTTTCATCTAGATGTTTCAAAACTAAATTTGGGAGAGCACATGTTTCATCTGCCGTAGCCGCCCTACTACTGTTGCTGGGGGCACCGCCATGGGTCACTGTGCAGGCATCTGAGGCTGGCAGACGCCTCCGCAGCATGCATTCGCAAGCTGGGTAGGTGACTAGGACCCACGTGGAACATGGGCATGGGCGTGGGATGGGCTGGTGGAGCGCGTGATGGGCGCGGTGCGACATCCGGACATGGGGGCACTGCCGTTGGATGGAATGCGGGCTCAAGTTGTGTGATGTGGTGCTAGATAACGCACGGGAGCTGCGTCCAGATGCGTCGTCCGTCCGAACGTCCGGGCACTAGCCTTTTTGATAACCTGTAAAGCCGATTACCTGTTTGTAGATCGGTTCTGTTTGGGCCGTCGTCGAAAGTAGGGAAAGCATGCAAAAACACCCTACTCCCGGAAGTTACGTTTTTTGATGTTTCCGAAAACAAAAAAAACCATATCCTCCTCCAACAATTCCCTTTTCTTTGCTTATTAATTAAAAAATAAAAAATGTGCACTTGAAAACCCCAAGACAAGCATCAAGTGTTTGGTAAAAAAAAATCTTAAAAGTTACACTTTAATGCTTTCGAAAACTATCGAAAGGTAAAAAAAATCCTCCAATAATTCCCTTTTTTTTTTCTTTGCTTATGAATATGTAACAATATCAATATCTATATATATACCTAATATTAAAAAGTGAAATGATTTTTTAACCATATTTTTTTATTCCAAAGTACCCTTGCGATTTGCGAGTAAGTTTTAAATTTCATAGAAAAAAAACATAATTGTCATCTATGAATGTTTGTAACTTTTTTTTTATTGTAACGCACGGGCACGACGCGCACATAAAATCTGGGCACGCGACGCATGCAGGTTGTAGTTTTCGGTCGGTCAGGAAAGATGGCGGTGGCGCGCGACGCGAGAACTCGTGGAAGTTGATTCGCCCGTCGCCGTCGCAGAAATGCAATGCTGGCCGTCAGCCGTCAGGCCTAGTAGGTAGGGAACCGGAGCGATCGAGGAGCCCAGCTCCAGCTGCGTGAGGCCGGCTGCCGTCGGCGTTGCGGTTGAACTGTTGAAGGATCGGATGTTTGGCGTCGTGGCCTCCGGACTCCGGCGACGGCGTGGTCTTCCGTCTTCGGCTCCGGCGCCCGGGGCCGTGTGGACCGTGGTTGCTGGCTCGCTCGCTCGATCGTCGGAGTGGACTATATATGTGCGCTGATGGTGATGGTCACACGGGGCCTGGTTACCCGGCTTCCTTCTAGCCAGAAGGCTAAGGCAGCCTCAGCAAACCAAGATAAACTTATTTGGCTGTCTATATTATGTAAGCCTGACTAACATCTAATATGTTTAGTTGACTGGTTTAGCTTGATAGAGTCACATTTTCTATGTGCAGGTAACTTCACCGTCTTTAAAGCAATTCAAACACGTGGTGAGCGCCACCACTCTGCGAATCGGAGCTGGGGAGATCGGCCGACATGGCCGATTCCGGGCAGCGGGGGAATCGGAGGAGAGCTCGCACAGGAGTACTGGATGGCATCACTGGAAGTGCTCGCAGGAGGCTTTGTTCTCATTGTTCTTATCTGAACATTTTATTGAGAGGACCATGGATTTAGCAACAGCAAGATGAAATATGTAAACACAAGCAAGCTGTAGAGTGAATGAGTGATAGCTCACATTCTTAGAAGAATTTTCTGTAAACTCAAGCAAATAATAGAAAAACAAGAACAAGAACTGCAAGCTTTGGGGATCACATTCCACAAAACTCAACTAATTTTGAACATGTTCAGTTAAAAGATACAGATCCGTGCCTTGAAGAAAGAGGTGTGTCATGAAATACAGAGGCAGCACGACTGAAATCAGTGGCGGAGCCTGAGCTAAAATCAAGAGGGGGCCAATTCCATAAGCTCATGCCACACCTAACTAGACACTACTACCTTCCAGCTTGCGCTTGCTCCATGAACAAGAGAAGCCAGCAAGTAAGATGAAAAATGAGATGAAGTGCTTGTGCATATGTAAAACTCGTTTGATGACATCGTGGATGAGCTCCAACATCATTCAATACAATGCCTGCCAATGCTTTAAGAAGAGAAATGCTTGCGAAACACATATTGTCTTTACGTAGTATAGCAATTGTTGTAGGCAGCAGCAGCCAACTGTCATGGGAGCTAAAAAAAATCTATAGTGCCTGATAGCAGTTGCAGCGTTTAGAATAGAAGGTATTGCTAGCCACAGTCCACGTCAAAGAGGCTATATATCTTACAACCCGTTTGGATGTAGATATTCATGGTTCAGAATTGGAATTGATATTGGCTATCCCCGAATACAGCTGTTTGGATGGTTTGGAATTCGGAAATGGTATTCATCCTCAATGCCAAACGGTATTCACCATGCCTGTGCTCCCTCATCTCCAATACGAAGCTCTCCCCCTCTGTATTGGGTGGAATTGACTCATCCTCGACACCCACTCCCCGAGCGCGTGTGAGGTGGGGCAGACAGCGGCGCAAGCGCGCGTGACGTAGGCGGCGGCCCGAGCTCGTCTTCCCCGTGATCGGCGACGCGTGCTCCTTTTCGTCTTCCCTGTGGTAGGCGGCATGAGCTCCTCTTCGTCTTCCCCGTGTCGGCGGCGCGACCTTGTCTTCCCTATGGCTGACGACGCGAGTTCCTCTTCCTCTTCGTCTTCCCCGAGGCCGGCTCCAGTACTCGTACCCTTCGAATCGAGCGTCGCCTCCGTCGCAGCCTTTGAATCGGGCGTTGCCTCCATTGCAGCCTTCGAATCGAGCGCCGGGAGGGCTCCTGCGTGGTGCGGGGCCGCCGGAGGACTCCGATGCATGCGCAGCGGGGCTGCCGGGAGGGATCCTGCGTGGTGCGGGGCCATGGGAGGACTCCGATGCATGCGCAGCGGGGCCGCCGAGAGGGCTCCTGCGCGGTGCGGGTGTCCTAGGCGAGCGGGCAAGTGTCACAGGCCACCGACGGGTGTCCTAGGGAGGCCTACCGGTGGCTCCGTCCTCTGGTGATGGAGCTGGGATGGGATGGGGTCAAGCTTCCCTACCATTTCAATTTCATGCTTTTGCATCCAAATAGAAATCTGATTTGAGATGCTTCCTAGGGTTCTAAAAGCCAATTCAATGGTCATCCAAACAATAGTATTCGAATTATGTCTATTTCAATACAATGGCTACTTTTGGTATTGAAGCCAATTCAATTATAGCTCCCCCAATATCTACATCCAAACGGACCCTTAGTAAATTTCAGTCCAGCATATTGCACCAAGCTAGCATGAAGTCCAGCATATCAAGTATCAAGCATTAGTAACAAATAAAGTCACTTTTCTCCTTCCTACACGTAGACCAGGGAGGGAAGGAGGGAGGGAGGAGAGTAGTTCAAAGGCTTCAGGCGCATATATAGCAGTGCAAGCCAATTTTTTAATCGAAGCACCGTGTGCTGAGTTCGGCAAGAGGTGCTAAAATATCACCAGACGAAGAATTCACTCAAGCGTATTGCACTTAATAACGTACGTCGCAGCTCCTCACTTTTCACTCTTCAGAAAACTCTCTTGACCAGGGGGGCGCCTATGGCCCTCACGTGGCTCCGCCCATGACTGAAATACAGAGGCAGCACAATAATCCGGCGCATCCAGAGGCAGAGCCAACCCAAGATCTCCACCACACCACCACTCATCAGTCACCACCACCAATCGCAGGCTCCTGCAAAGACAGTGGGGAAGAGCACGGGAGGAATCAAGAACAGGAACGTGCTCCTGCAGAGACAGGCGGGGAAGAGGACGGGAACGGCATCTCGAGGAGCTGTGAGAGGAGGGAGGAATGATGAAGAAGACTGGGGGAGCTCCCGGGTCCCGGCGGACTTTGGCTCCTGGCGCATGCCATCCGCGAGCGAGACTCCACCATCCGCCATCCGCGCCATCCCGGCGGACTCCTCCTCTTGGGCCGCCACGCGAGGCTAGGGCCGTGAGCGAGGAGCAGCGACGCGAGCGTGAGGTCGAGGAGCACACGCAAGGTGCGGGAGGTGACGCCAACGGAGACGGGGCTCGGCCTAGCCAGGCCCTAGAAAAACGATCTCCACCTGCGTTCTCCGGAGTCAGGCTAGAGGCGTACGGATGGCCTCTCGAAGCCGCGCTAAAGCCTTAGGCCTTGTTTATGGCTCCCAACTCCCAACTTTAGCACTATGCAAAAAAAAGATTCCCCGTCATATCAAACTTGTGGTACATGCATGGAGTACTAAATATAGACGAAATTAAAAACTAACTGCACAGTTGGTTGTACTTTGCTAAATATAGACGAAATCAAAAACTAATTGCACAGTTAGGTTGTACTTTGCGAGACGAACGTTTTGAGCCTAATTAGTCAACGATTGGATAATTATTACCAAATACAAACGAAATGCTACAGTGCGCTACAGTGCGCACAGTGAATCCGGTGGCGCCGAATTGGGCCAACTAAACAAGGCCTTAGCTCCAAAGAAGCTGGACATAAACAGACGCATGGCGTAGTTCCCAGTAGCTAGCACTCGGCTGACTGCTGATGTCCTCTGGTTTGATGGGCCATGGGCCGTGTCCTGTTGTTTGAACAAAGTTCTTTGAACCTGGACTCTCTTTTTTTCTCTCTTGCGCGCCAGATGAAAAGGAACAGGGAGAAGGAAGGCGGGCAACAGGTGTTAGAACTGTTGAATACTAGGATCATGGATCTAGCCGGGTTCTATTCGGGATATGATAGACACTGTACATCCTAATGCTCGTGAAACTAGAGAGACAGAGAGGAAAGAGGGAAAGTGTTGAACCTGACACCGCAGAGGGGAGGGTTCGGAAGACGCCATCAGGTTCGTCGATGTAGTTTGTGCTAGGGCAACGACGGTCGGTGAAGAGGGCGATGAAGACGTCGTCGCCGATGGAGCGGGCGGCGCGGCTGGTGGCTTCCCGTTATTGGCTGCGCCCCTCTCTAATCGGATTAGGGTTTGGATGTCGGTGGGGAGCTCGGCTCAGGTCAACCTCGTGATAAGAGCCGCCGGCTCCCACCTCTTTTTATAGCGCAGGGTGACAGGGGCCCTCCAGCCATGGTGGGCTGGGCGCCCCCGATCAGAGCGCGAATCAAAGGCCCAACTGGGCCGTTAGGTCCAGTTAGGTTAGAGATCAATCTAACAATCTTCCCTTGAACTTTTTCCATCTTTCACTTTTATATCATTTACTTTTGTTCATTCCATTACAGATTAGCGCATAGAGCATGTCTCATCGTCACGGTCTATTGCCGATAGATTTAACAGCTACAACACACTACTCTGTTCTAAAATAGATACTTATCTTTGGGCCTTCTTTTGTCCAGGAATTATAGGCTTTCCCTTAAACCCATGCCGGCTACATGTTCTCTAAACACGTTGGGTGGTAAGCCTTTTGTAAGCGGATCCGCGAGCATCTTTTATGTTCTTATATGCTCAAGACTTATAACATGATCCTGTACTTTATCTTTCACAACATAATACTTTATGTCAATGTGTTTGGCAGCACTACTTGACTTATTGTTGTGAGCATACTGTACTGCCGGATTATTATCGCAGTATAACTTAAGTGGTCTATAGATGTCGTCAACCACCTTTAAATCGGGTATGAACTTCTTTAGCCAGTTCACCTGCCCCGTTGCCTCATAACACGCTACAAACTTGGCATACATTATGGACGATGTAGTGACGGTTTGCTTTGAGCTTTTTCATGAAATAGCTCCCCCTGCGAGAGTGAATACATATCCAGACGTGGATTTTCTATCATCTCCCGCATAATCAGAATCTGAATACCCCACTATATGGAGTGAATCAGATCTTCTATACGTCATCATGAGACCTTTCGTTCCTTGCAAATAACGCAAGACTTTCTTTACTAATTTCCAGTGTTCTATTCTAAGATTACTCTGGAATCTACCAAGTAACCTGGTAACAAATGCCAAGTCAGGGTGCGTACATACTTGAGCATATTGCAAGCTTTCGACAGCTGAAGCATATGGAACTGCTTTCATTTGATCGATCTCATATTGGTTCCTAGGACATTGAAAGTCCCCATATCTGTCGCCTTTGACTATAGGAGCAGGTGATGGACTACATTTGTGCATACTGAATTTCTTTAAGATTTTTTCTATGTATGCCTTTTGTGACAGTCCTAATACCCCTTTACTTCTATCTCGATGAATCTCGATCCCTAGAACGAACGAAGCTTCACCAAGATCTTTCATATCAAATTTTGAGGACAAAAACTTCTTTGTTTCCAGTAGTAGACTGACATCACTACTAGCAAGTAAGATATCATCCACATACAGGACCAGAAAGATGAACTTCCCATTCTTAAACTTTGTGTAGACACAATTGTCCTCTACATTCTCTTTAAACCCAAAATTTCTTATTGTCTGATCAAACTTCAAGTACCACTGTCTTGAAGCTTGTTTTAATCCATAAATGGATTTCTTTAGGCGGCATCCCATTCGTTCTTTTCCTTCCATGACAAAACCTTTTGGTTGTGCCATGTAAACATTTTCCTCCAAGTCCCCGTTGAGAAATGTCGTCTTTACATCCATCTGATGTAATTCTAAATCGTAATGTGCCACTAATGCCATTATGATTCTGAAGGAATCCTTACATAAGACTGGAGAAAAGATCTCATTGTAATAAATCACTTCTCTTTACGTAAAGCCTTTTGCCATAAGTCGCGCTTGATATCTCTCTATATTATCTTAAGAGTCAAGTTTTGTTTTGTAGACCCATTTACAGCCTACTGTTTTGGCTCCTTTAGGAATTATTTTCAAATCCCAAACTTTATTGGTATTCATAGATTTCATTTCATCTTCCATGGCCTCAAGCCACTTTGATGAATGATCACTTCTCATGGCTTCTTCAAATGAGGTGGGATCATCCTCCATTTAAAATTCCTCAGTGTTGTACACTTCATAATCAGCAGGAATAACTGATTTTCTAACTCTTTGAGACCTTTTAGGGGCCTCCACATTTGGCACATCTTCTGTTTGAGGCTGTTGTTGCTCCCCCTCATGTGTGGCAATTAGTTCTATAGGATCCTGAAGAACAGGTTCCTCATCGTTATTCATTGTTGCCACAGATGGAATAACAACAGGTGCTGGCACCATAGTATCTTGTATTATCGGTGCAGCGACAGTAAGCAGTGAGAAAAATGGCTCATGAATCATCGGAGTGGGCGCATACACCCGCTTCTCTTCAAGGTCAATTTCTCGAGCTACCATGCTCCCCCTCATCATTTCATCCTCTAGGAAGACAGCGTGTCTCATTTCCATAAACTTTGTATGTCTGTCTGGATAGTAGAAACGAAAACCTTTTGACTTTTTTGGGTAACCAATGAAATGACAACTCACTATTTTGGGATCTAGCTTCCCAATGTTTGGGTTAAATACTTTAGCCTCAGCAGGACTCCCCCCCACACGCAAGTGGTTTAGTGAGGGTACTCTTCCTGTCCACAACTCATACGGTGTTTTGGGCACCGACTTACTTGATACTCTATTGAGAATATGAATGGCGGTTTTTAACGCCTCCATCCATAGGCTCATCGGTAAGGTGGAGTAACTTATCATACTGTGCACCATATCCATCAGGGTACGATTGCGCCTTTCAGCTACTCTATTCTACTGAGGTTCGCTCGGTGTAGAATACTGGGCTACTATACCATTCTCTTGTAAGAACCTTGCAAAAGGTCCAGGAACTTGGCCATATGGGGTATGCCGACCGTAATACTCCCCCATGGTCGGACCTGACTATCTTAATCTTTAAATTGTGTTGGTTTTCAACTTCTGCCTTAAATATCTTAAATTTATCCAACGCTCCTGTTCTTTCTTTGATTGGATAAATATAGCCATAACGAGAGTAATCATCTGTGAATGTTATGAACGAATCATAACCATCCACACTCTTTATAGGAAAGGGGCCATAGAAGTCTGTGTGAATAATCTGTAGAATTCATACGCTTTGTTTGGCATCTTTCTTAATTTTCTTTACATACTTTCCTTTTATGCAATCTCTGCATTGTTCTAAATCTGAGAGCTCTAATGGAGAAAGAATATCATTCTTAACTAGTCTTTCTATTCTCCCCCTCGAAATATGGCCTAAACGACAGTGCCATAATTTCGACAATGCATCGTGAGCTCTCTTTCGTTTTTTGTTTACATCCACAGACGAGGATATATTTACATTGTCGCACGCAACGTTCCCATTATCGCATACAACATTCACATCATCACGTAGTGATAACAAATAAAGCTTATTTTGTAAGATAGCAAGACCAACACATGCATTATTAAATGTTATCTTACATTTGCCATTTCTAAAATGGCAATCATATCCATCATTGTCCAAACATGAAACACTAATCAAGTTCCTCTGTAACGAGGGAACATAAAGAACATATCTAAGTATAAGTTTAAAACCATCAGCAAGCTCTAGAGAAAGATTGCCAATGGCTTCAACTTCTGCTCGGACTCTATTTGCGACTTTAACGTGTCTTTCGCTTCTTTCCGTAGTCCTTGTCGAACAGAATCCCTGTAAAGAATTAGCAGCATGAACAGTTGCACTTGAGTCAATCCACCAAGTAGATTTTGAATACTGTACATACAGGGATTCATTTATGAACGTAATAATGTTCTCACCTTTCTTTGCCATGATCAGCTTTAAGTAATCGGGATAATTTTTCTTATAATGTCCTGTCTTCTTGCAATAGAGACATTGGTCTTTCTCTACTATGAACTGGTTCTGCTGAGGCTTATGCAGCATGGGACCCTTTCTCTTTGACTTTGAGGAGAAGTTGGCATTATTATTCTGTTTTTTATTGTCTTTCAAATAATTGATAGAGCCACCATTGGCAGCTTTCATTCTCTCCTCTTCTTGCACACACATAGCCATGAGCCTCTCTATGTCTCATTTCTCGGGTTGTATGTTGTAGTTGACAACAAAAGTGTCAAACTCTTTTGGCAAGGAAGCAAAAATCAGATGGATAAAAAACTCATCCTTGAGAGCCAGATCCATTAGTTTTAGCTTGGATGCCAAATTGCTCATCCTTAGTATGTACTCTCTTATGCCACAATTACCTGAGTACCTCTCTGTCACAAACTGCTTTATCAGCTGGGTAGCATATGTTTTTGAAGATCCAGTGAACTGACTCTTTATTCTTTCGAGATACTAGGTGACGGTGTCACACTCTGGGATTGAGCCTATAATTGCAGGCTCAATCGTGTTCTTTATCACAGCTAAACACTTTTTGTTGGCAGTGACCCACTTCTTATGCTCAAGGTCATAGGACATTCTTTGGGATGCAAAATCCCTCTCTCTGGTTACCCAAGCGGCATCAGCCTCGTTTGTCTCCCTCATCGGTGCCACAGGCTCTGTGGGACACGGTGTGGTGACTACCTAGTCCACCTCAGCCAAGATGAAGGCCAAGTCGATCTTTTTTTTCCACTCAATGTAGTTATCCCCTTTGAGAGTGGGGATCTCTTTGATACAACTTATCAAGTTGTATCCGCATGAAAACACAATTCAAATAGAGTGAGAACATAAATAATAACAATAACAATTGCATGCCTTAGTTCCAACGTTGGTCAAAATTAAAACATACAATTGTTTTCTACACTAATTCTACATCAACGTTGGGCAGAAATAGAATTAATGCATGACAAAGCATCATAATATTGCCATTAATCAATGTTGGTCAGAATAATAACAATATTATGATCAATTAAAACATATCCATTTTTCAAAATTAAATTCTCATGTTGGTTCAAATTTAATAATGAAAATAACATCTTTAAATACGCAGCGGAAAAAATAATCTCAATTTTGTGAATTTTACCCACAGGAAAAATTCTCTTTTCTATTTTCTTTAAGCCATTAATCAATTTCCAGGAAATAAAACTTTTACTGGAAAAAGAAAAAACAATTTATGCATTTCTTTACTGTTCCTTCGGCCCGACCATGAATGAATTGCCGGCCCGCTCTGCTCTGCTTGCTTGTATTTGTGCTTCTCGAGCCACAACACTGGGCTGGGCATTAAAGTGCGCGCCATTGCCATGTGTTCACTGGGCGATCATCGCCCGATCACACTCGTCCGTTCATCTAGCATCGGACGGTCGCGCGTTGACTTCGGACAGAATAAAACCGACGCCGCGGCGCCCCCAGGGTAAACCCTAATTCATTTTCTGTTGCTCTCTCTCTCTCTTCGCCTCGCTCGCTCTCGCTTTCGGTCAGTGAGTAAAGCAGCTAATCTGACAAGCGTGGCGCGACCGAAGCGATCAAGCGTCGTTGTTGCGGCCCCTTCGTCGTGGCGCGCTCCCCCAGGTGAGTGCGCCTTGCCGTCAGCCGGAGCGGACTAGCAGCGGCACCCTCTTCCCCTTGTTGAGGAGCTCCTGAAACCCCAAAACCCTAGATCTCCCGTCCTCTTCTCTACCTTCTTTCTCTCAGCCTCACGAGCACGCGCCCGACGACAGTACAGGGGTGAGGTTTTCCATTTCCCCTTCCCCTTTTCTCTTTGATTGTTTTCATCTTTACTTCTCGGATCTATCCGATTTCTACCTTTTCTTTTCGGATCTATCCGATTTCAGGGTTGGGGATAGGGATCAAAGTTAGGGTTAGTGTTAGGGTTTCGGGTTCATTGTTAGGGTTTCACTGTTGTTCTTTTCCTGAATTGATTGCTGGTTTTAGGGTTCGATTTAGACGTGAAACTGAGCCCTCCTTCTTTCTGTCACCCAGTTAGGGTTAGGGTTCAACCGAACCCTCTATTCTTTTCTCATATCCGAACGGATCTAAACTGATAAGCTAGATCTATACCTAAACGAGTCTCTGGTACCAATGTTAGAACTATTGAACACTAGGATCATAGATCTAGCCGGGCTCTATTCGGGATATGATAGACACTGTACATCCTAATGCTTGTGAAACTAGGGAGACAGAGAGGGAAGGGAGAAAGTGTTGAACCTGACACCGTAGGGGGGAGGGTTCGGAAGATGCCATCAGGTTCGTCGGTGTAGTCTGCGCTAGGGCAGCGACGGTCGGTGAAGAGGGCGATGAAGACGTCGTCGCCGATGGAGCGGGCAGCACGGCTGGTGGCTTCCCGTAACTGGCTACGCCCCTCTCTGATCGGATTAGGGTTTGGATGTCGGTAGGGAGCTTGGCTCAGGTCAATCTCGTGATAAGAGCTGTCGGCCCCCACCTCTTTTTATAGCGCAGGGTGACAGGGGCCCTTCAGCCATGGTGGGCTGGGCGCCCCCGATCAGAGCGCGAATCAAAGGCCCAACTGGGCCGTTGGGTCTAGTTAGGTTAGAGATCAATCTAACAACAGGATGTTCCGCGTATCTCTCACCGGCGTCGAGAGCAAATCTGAAGTAGTTTAACTGAACAACCAAAAGAGATTAACAACCTTTCTCAAAAAAAAGAAAAGGTAGTAGAGATAAAAAAAATGATGAGATAAGGCCTTGTTTAGTTTGTTGGTGTAAAGTTTTGGGGTGTCACGTGGGGGTGTTGTATGAGGTGTTCGGATACTAATAAAAAAATAAATTACAGAATCCGTTGATAAACTGCGAGACGAATTTATTAAGCCTAATTAATTCGTCATTAACACATGTGTTAATGTAGCACTTTATTATCAAATAATGGACTAATTAGGCTTAAAAGATTCGTCTCATAAATTAGTCACAGTCTATGTAATTAATTATTTTTTAGTCTATATTTAATACTCTATATATATGTCCTAACATTTGATGTGACAGGGTGTTAAGTTTTGTGGTGGAAACTAGAAAAGAGCTAACCACGGATTTACCGCCAGCCGGCACTATAGATATGCCCTACCACCGCAGCTCATTAATTCCATCTCCATCTCTCTCGCTCCATCTCCGTCTTTTCGAAATGGCGGCAGCAACCAGCTGCAGCTCGCTCCTCCTCCTCCTCCTTGCCTCGCTCAGCGCGTTCTTCTTCTTCCATGCCACCGCTGTGCACACCCTGGCTGCCGCCGCTGCCGGCGGAGCAAGCAGGATCGATGCGACGACGGCCACCACCACCACCGATGGCGGTGACGCTGACGCCAAGGTCAGATACTAATGGTGATCAGATGATCAATGGTGATGCGTATATTAGATCTAACATCGTCGTGCCTACGTACGTGCAGGTGTACATCGTGTTCACGGAAAGGCTACCCGCGGCGGCAGAGCCGTCGTCGTCGGAGCAGGACACCGGCGCGGCAGTTGCGTCGTACCACCACGGCCTTCTCGACACCGTGTTGTTAGATGGGAGGTACGTTCGTTCGTTCCTAGGTTCATTTCGTACACAAAAGCTCTACTCCTTATGAATGTTTAGTACGTCGTCGTGACGGTTGCATGTGTGTTTGTGTCTCATCTATCTTTGTTTCAGTTCCAGCGCTCCAGACCGAGTGGTGTACCACTACTCGAGAGGCCTGCACGGCTTCGCAGCCAGGCTCACCAACGACGAGAGGAACAGGCTCGCCGGTATAACACTGCTACAATGTTACACTGTTGCCGTGTATTCATTTCATTCTTAGATCGAGAATCAATTTCACGTTTTTTTTTTTACCTTTAGTTTATTAGATTCAATCTATTCATACTAGTACTACCTGTGCTGCACTTGGTCGTCGTGATCACGGTGGGAATGGGATTTGATCTGAATAATGACTTCTCCATCAGAGAAGGAAGCCGTTCTGTCCATCCACGAGAAGGTGGTGTACAGGCCTCAGACGACGAGGTCATGGGACTTCATCGGCCTGCCTCTGCCGCAGCAGCACCAGACGGACCCGCTGCCCTTCGAGAGCGACGTCATCATCGGCATGATGGACACCGGCATCTGGCCCGAGTCCCAGTCCTTCTCCGACGACGGCCTCCCGCCGCCGCCGGCCAAGTGGAGGGGGGTCTGCTCCAACTTCACCTGCAACAAGTACGTCGTCGTACTACCTCTTATCACTACCACGCATTCATTCACGCATTTGATGACATGCCATTATTTACATCTATCTATCTACGTGCTATGTTGCGGCGGCGCAGCAAAATCATCGGAGCGCGCGCGTACCAGAACGGCAGGACGACGCTGTCGCCGCGCGACACGGACGGCCACGGCACGCACACGGCGTCGACGGCCGCGGGCCGGCCCGTCGCCGGCGGCACGGCCCGAGGCGGGGCGCCCGGCGCGCGGCTGGCCGTGTACAAGGTGTGCTGGGGGTCGGCCGGGTGCTCTGCCGAGGACATCCTGGCGGCGTTCGATGACGCGATCTTGGACGGCGTCGACGTGCTGTCGGTGTCGCTCGGCACCCCGATCCCGTTCGACTACGCCGACGACACGATGGCCGTGGCCGCGTTCCACTCCATGCGTCTGGGCGTCGTCACCTCCGTCGCCGCGGGCAACGCTGGCCCCGAGATGGGGTCCGTAAGCAACGTCGCGCCGTGGATGGTCGTCGCGGGGGCGGTCAACACCGACCGCAAGATCGTCAGCGAGCTCGTGCTCGGCGACGGGAGGCGCGTCGTGGCGAACTCGTCTATCAATGTGTTTTTTCCTCATCTTGGGAAGCCGGCGCTGCTCGTCGACCCTGGGAGCTGCACGGAGGAGTAGCTGAAGGGGAAGAGGTACAAGGGCGCCGTGCTCCTGTGCGGCTTCGACATGGATTCCGACGCATTCGCCGCCACGGGCGCTCATGGCGCCATCCAGTACAGCCTCATGCCGGACGACGGCGGCGCCAACAACATCCGACCATGGTGCTCAACCGCGAGGCCTACGACCAAATCGTCGACTACTACAACACCACCACCAGGTACGTGCCAATCTGGCTAGGGCGTGCATGGCCATAGATGTCAGTGGTCATGTACTCATGTCGTGTCGTGGTGTTCTGACCGTGCTTGCTTTTGATTTGCAGGAACCCTATGGCCACAGTGAAGAGCAGCGTGACTATCAAGGACACGTCCTCGCCGAGCGTGGCGAGCTTCTCCTCCCGCGGGCCTAATCGGATCACCCACGGCGTCCTGAAGCAGGACATCAGCGCGCCGGGGGTGGAGATCCTGGCGGCGTGGTCGGGGGCGAAGTCGGTGTCCGACATCGACGCGGACACGCGGCGGACCATGTACAACATCATCTCGGGCACGTCCATGGCCAACCCGCACGTGACGGCCGCCGCGGCGTACGTCAAGTCGATCCACCCGACGTGGTCGCACGCCGCCGTGCTCTCGGCGCTGGTGACCACGGCGACCCCGATGACGACGGACTCCTCCCCGGAGGCGGAGCTCGCGTACGGCGCGGGGCTGGTGAACCCGCTGGGCGCGCGCTACCCGGGGCTCGTGTACGACGCCTCGGAGGCGGACTATGTGGCGTTCCTGTGCGCGCAGGGCTACAACGCGTCCCAGCTCGCCACGCTAACCGGCAGCAGCGCCAAGCAGGCCGCCGCCGCCTGCCCGGCCTCGGCCAAGGAGGGCGCCGCCCGCAGCGGCGTCGCCATCGGCGGCCTCAAGTACCCGTCCGTCCACGGTGCCGTCGGCCGGCGACCTCAACTACCCGTCCGTCTCCGTGCCCGTGCTCAACTACGGGGTGCCGTTCGCCGCGGAGTTCCCCCGCACGGTGACCAACGTCGGCCCGGCTGACTCGGTGTACCGCGCCACGGTCACCTGCGCGGTGTCCGGCGTCGACGTCACCGTGACGCCCGACGAGCTCGCCTTCGGTCCGGACACGAAGAAGCTCAGCTTCACGGTACGCGTCTCCGGCTCGCTGGCGTCGGTGAACGGCAGCCTCGGTGCCTCGGCGTCCGTGGTCTGGTCCGATGGGAAGCACAGAGTGAGGAGCCCGGTCTACGTGTTCCCCTATAAACACGTCATGTAGTTTAGGGCATAAATAAAGTACCATTTATTTATTGGAAAAGGTTAGGTGTCACTAGCTAGGCAGATTGTCATCAGAGGTTGCCGTTAGAGTTTGCTGTCATTTGGATCAAATTTATGCATGTGATTGAGATTGTCACTTGCTGAGTGACAAAATCTACTACTGTGGAAGGAAATATATATATTGGCGCACTGTTTGGTTTTAAGTTTTGTTGCGTAAAATAAACTTTATATATTGGCATATTGCCGCGCGCTTGATTCTTCTCAATACACCATCCGTCCCAAAAAGAATGACATTTTAGCTATGAATCCGTCCAAAAAAGATAGAGGGTGTACTCAGCAAAATCACGGAGTACGGAATGCCGAGCTGTGAGTAACAGATTTTCAATTAGGGGCCGTTTGGCAGGGCTCCCCGAGCGGCTCCAGCTCCTGGCGAAGCCCTGCCAAACGGTCCGAAGAACAGCTCCGCCGGCAAAGCCCAAAAGGAGCCGGAGCCTTTTTCCTACTGCGCCCATGGAGCTACCAAAACAAGCTTCTTCGGGCTCCTCCTTTCCCATGGCGCGAAATGACGCAGTGGTCCTCCGACGCGTGCGTCACAGCGAGCTGAGCAGAGCCGCCAGTTTTCCTTGTGTGCACTGTATGTAAAGAAAGACGAGGAGTTGCTAGCGAGAATAGGAGAGAAGACAGGGTTCCTAATGGAAAAATACAAGAGAGAAACAAAATAAAGAATGGCTCCACTAATTTAGAAATAGACTAGGGTTTCCAATGCAAAAGCAACTGTTAGTTTCTTCTCTAAAATGGACCAAATCGCCTTGAACTTGTAAAATACGTAATAAATCACATAAGTATCAAAAAATTGTAAAACAAAATTTTCAAGGTTGGGTTCAACCAGATGTACACCGTAGTAAAATAATAAGTGAGGGTATTATAGACATTTGCTATCTTTCATCACTTTTAGAAAAACAGGAGGAGCCATTTTGCCAATCGTTTTTTTTCCAAAACGGCTTCAGCTCCTTTAGAGCATCTCCAAGAGACTCTTCATATCATTCCTAAATGCTAGGAATAGAGATTTTGGTGAAAAACTACCCTTTAATAGCTTTTCTAAATGGTCATCCAAATATAGCCATCTTTTATTCCGGATTTTTCGCTAGCCAAAAATAGAAGACGAGAATGGTTCTCTAGAGTGCGTATGAGATATAGAAAAACTGTTGGAGAGTGAAAATTTATAGAAAGCGGTTTTTATGTAAATAGCTCTCCAAATGATGTTTTAGAGAGTGAGATTTAGAAAGGCTCTTGGAGATGCTCTTAGAAAAACCATTTCTTTAGAGGAGTCAGAGCCAGAGCTATTTTTGAGAAGTTGGAGTCCTACCAACCTTGATCCTTCGGGAAGTACCAGTACCGAAATATTGTTTAGCTGTTACGCTCCCTATCTGCGAATTGGTTTTTACAAATAGGAATTTTGATATAAAGCATTAAGTTCCAAAAAAGAGCCCCAAAACTTATTTTGACTTTGGCCCAAAGTGTCCAACGGCCCATTCCGCCCCTCTTCTCATTTTTTGCGCTCCTCCCCGTCCCCGTACCGCGCTTGTCAATTGCGGCAGCCGCGCCTGGTCGCCTGTGGGTCCCATCTGGAAAAAAAGAAGTTTTGGTCTTCTGTGGATCCCATCTCAAAATAAGTTTTGAACATAGAAAATAGGACACTCTTGTAGGAAGACTTTTTCTTAATCCAAATTACATTTTTTATTTTTGTACCCACATAAAGCCACTATTTTGGCCTTTTTTTTGCACTCTTGAAGATGACCCATTTCCAAAACAAGAGCCACACGACATGTACAAGGGTTTTAGTCTACTCAAAAAATAGAAACACACTCCTAATTTTGTTAGGTATTCAAGTAATGTTCGAACCAAAGTAGTCTGGCAAAATGCTAACTAACCTATCATTAATTAATCACTCTAATTTTTAACATTAACGGCTTCTAGACCAAGCGGTTAGGATGTCCAAGTAGCACCCTCGCGTGCTGGTTCAAACCCCCACGGGCACGTTCCCGCCTATCCCGCATTTCCAAAGCAGTCCGTTCACAGAGCAACGGTGCTGCTATTTGAGGGTAGGGTATGGGATTTGAGGGTTTTCTCGGTCTACATGAAAGATCTTCTACGTTGAGCACCTTGCTTGGGATGACGTTTTCCTCCGCAGACCAAGGTTTTAGCTTGCTTAATTTTCTTGTAAGTCATAGTTTAAAAAGATAGACATGCATGCTATTGATTTTTGTTACCAATTACAGGAGTCATTTTACAAAATATGATGTTTAAAATACATGCATCGATAAAATTTAAAAGGCAGATATGTACGAATGAAGTTAAGCAATCCATGCACAAATTTTAAAACTTCAATATCTTGTATTTCAGAAATGGGGGAGTGGTATTATACATACACATTGATTACATGCTACATGATTACAGAGATATAACTTGTGCGCGGAATTCAGCCGTTGCAAATCACACTATAGCATCAGGGTGGAGTAGTCTTAAGTCTTAACGGAGAAGCCCTCAAGGAAATGAACACATGAAATCAGTGTGAAGCACTCTCCATTCCAAATTATAAGTCATTCTAGCTTTTCGAGACACATAGCTTCTACTGTACACCTAGATATAAACTATATCTCGATATATAGTAAAAACCATATATCTAGAAAAGTCAGAACAACTTATAATTTGGAATAGAGAGAGAAGAACACAGCAGAAAGATTCAAGACAGAATTGTAGAAAATCAGAACAGAACACAGACTCAATTCAAGATCAACTCTTGGACTCTGGAACATGTTTGCCTGATGTCTTCGGTAGGCAAGGCAAAACTACGTAAAATACAACAGAAAAGACCCAGGATCAGGGCAGACACATCAACAATGTTGGTTTCCAATTGTTCTCAATAGTGCACACAAAGCTGCAAATATGATTGATAGATCCTGCAAAGTAGGACCACAACTTCATGCTACACATAAAACACTAGAATCTTGGTGCAGAGACGCCTGAATGGTTGTACCATGGACCCAAAAAATTTCTAGCATAAAACACTAGGGCTAAGATAGTAACTTCACGCTTCTAAAGCAAAAGCCACACTGTCCCGGCGCCTTCCCACCCGTGTAATAAATAGAACGACAGAGCCTCATTCCTCTTTCACTGCTGCGGCATGGTACTTGTCAAGTTCAGCGTCAAGATCTGCAGCAGAAATGGCGGTGCGATTCCGGTCCTGTCCTCGGCCTTTCCCCTGTCCGCGGCCACCACTGCTTTGACTACTACGTCCACCCCAACTGTTGCCTTGAGGTGCTCTTCGCTGACCACCTCTTTGGGATTGAGGCACACTGCAAACAAAGTAACCAGAATGTTATGCTACATGGTGGGGTGCATGAAAACTGTATGTTCTGTAAAGTATCATGGATGTCCATGGTTGGATTAGTGCCAAGGACTTGTCAGATGGAAGGAACACAAAGCAGTACATGGAAATGAGTAAATGACCACAAGGAGCAAAATTGACTGTGTTCCACGGTTGCCAGACATACTCTTGTGTGACCAAATATACAAAGCATGATTGCCCGTGTCATAACATTCACTTCTCTGTTGGCCCAAGCTTACCTAGTCTGTGCCATCACTAACAATGTAAGAAGCACCACAAAGGCCATCACAGGAGGGGACCACTCCTAAAAGGTCATCAGCATGGCTATACTAGTAAGCTACTCGACAATATTCACACCTGTAAGCCTGTAACATCCTTAATCAGCACACAGTCCCAACTGCATACCTGTTGACATATATTGCACAAACTGTCAAAGGTGAATGGGCCTGGTACCAGGGTCAATATTATTTGCCCTTGACTGGAGGGCGCAAGTTGAATAATTCCTACATGAAGTAGCTGTTACAGAGCATTTGCCTAGTGTACCAATTCCAACCCTAGCTACTTGACAAGAATGAAACCACCTATGGTTTTAGACAATTGTTTTTTCATTTGGCATGAGATGGTGTGGTGAACAGAAAACAAAGGAAACAACCATTGCTACTGCAGGGATTGTCTTGTGTTACTATGGCACTAGAATTCGACACTAAACATATGTTCTTCAGTGGAGGGATGGAGCAACAGCGGTACTTAATTTAGTATATATATTGGGCGGAACTGGTGACTGGACATGATCATAGTTTTTAAGGCGTCGCCTAGGCGACGACTAGTCGTCCGAGCGGGTTTTCAAATGCGGCGTCGCTGTCGCCGCATCCTCCTGGCGTATGGCGTCGCCTCGCGGTCGAAGTCGTCCTTCTCGCTGAGGCGGACGCCGCGGGACTAAAAGGCGCGGGGAAAGAGTGGCGCCGCGCGCTCCGGCGGGCGGGAAAAGAGCGGCGTGATGCCCTCGCGCGGGAAAAGCAGCAGCGCCGCGCCTACACCTCCCGCTAAAGGCTCCCAATCCCCATCGCGTCTGAGAGAGTGAGAGAGGGAGAGGGAAAGGAAGGAGAGAGGAAGAGAGGAGAGGGCGGCGACGCACCTCAAATCTGTGGCGGCGGGCGGGCGGGCGAAAGCGACTGCCCCCTGCAAGTCCGTCCCCCCCCCCAGCGAGGCGCCCGTCCATGGCGACTCTGCTCCGTCCGAGAGAGTGAGAGAGGGAGAGGGAGAGGAGAGGGAGAGGGAAAGGAAGGAGAGAGAGGCAGAGAGAAGAGGGCGGCGGAGCACCTGAAATTCGGTACCGGCGCCGCCGCAGGCGGCTGCCCCGCGCGACTCCGCCCCATCCGCACGACTCAGCTTGTCCGCGACTCCCGCCCCGTCCGCGATTCCTGCCCCGTCGCGACTGCTCCGTCCACCGTCCGGAGAGCGAGAGGGAAACAGAGGAGAGAGGGGCCAATCCCCACCTGATCTGCCCCTTGCCTTCGGTGCGTCCTTTTCTCCCTCCTTCCTCTGCTCTGCATCTCCTTTCTCTGCACTGCTGCTTGGACTCTGTTCTGCATCTTCTTCCTCTGCTCTGCTCCTTCTACTCTGCTCCGCTGGTTGCTTGCTATCTGTGGCTGCTATGGACTAGCAGCACTAGTAATTAAGTTATGTTATGTCACTAGAGTCTAATTTGCTCCTATTGAGAGATGAGAGATTTCAAATTTGCCAGTTTGCTACTTTATGTTGTGTCCTGTTACTGTAGCAGCACTATTTATTATGATATTATATGGTATGATTTGCTTCTGATTTCTAGTGGTATTATATATTAAGACGTTAGTAAGGCGTCGCCTCGCCTCGCGCCTTAAACGCCTAGGCGTCTGGAAGGGGGTCAGGCGCCGCACCTCGCCTTACCGCCTTAATAACTATGGACATGATCATAGGCTGTGAATCACTGAGCATTTATTAGTTTTCAGCCTTTGCACAGTGATGCATGCTAAAAGCATTACCAAATTTAAGCAAATACTTTGAAGTCCAATCATGCAAGCATCTAGCAACATTCACACAAGATGTATGTGGAAATTGTATGTTGTTCACAAGGCAGTGCACACCTAAATAATCATGAATCACAGCAGTATACACACAAATATTTCTAGGTTGATCAGCATATTAAAAAAAATGACAAGCCATATATACTTCCTGACTAGATAACCCAGCCCCTCAATTCTAGCATCAGCCATGATAAAATGGAGAAGTTGTGTTTCTTTTATAGTACAATTCTAACACAGCAAGATTAGAAATGTAGTAGTGGGTACGCATATAATTAGCTCTAAAAGCTGTACAATGCATTTGTTTATTTCAGTTTCATCCATCATTCTACAAGTCCAAAAAAGATCTTCTTGTTCTTCCTTCCATATCTCTCATAACAAACCTAGGATATTCCATAATATCCTCACTTGAGCCTTTTAACGGTCCATCAAGAAGGTACATTGTGATACAGAAATTATAATGTGGATTTTGGTACCAAGGTACCAAAATTTGGTACCTCCCATATCATAAACAGTGGTACCACGCCCCCCCATATCATAAACAGTGGTTCCATAATATCCTCACTTAAACCATACAAAATAGTACTTAAAACAGATTGACAGATGGATAACAGAAATAAATTGGTTGAACCAACCTGCTATGTATATCATTATAGTTCTGCAACGGACGATTGGGTATTATTGGTGGCATGGGAGGTGGTTCGACATTGTTTCCAATGAGCTCTAAATTCATTGGCTTCCCATCAAGTAGAACACCATTGTATCTCTTGATAGCATCCAAAGCATCCACTTTCCTTGCAAAGACAACTTCCGCAGTTCCCTAACAGATTGAAGGTTTCAAAGGAGTCCAAAATGAGAAAAGTGCTAATGATAGTGAAAGAAAGAGTACAGTCAACATTCAACCTTGGATCTCCCATCCTTGTCATAGTTCATTGAATAACGCTTGAGCTCCCCAACCTCTGAGAAGAGTTCCTGATGAGACAGAACAACATAACTCATCAGGGCTATCACATCGATCGAGATTAACTGCTAATAGAAAAGGCTAAGATTTAGGTATCAGTCCCTCCAAGATGAAAACTTGAACCATCAAGTTTTATCACAGGATAAGAATGCGTTCGCAGAAATTACATAAATATGACGAACCTACATATCCTATTTTCATGTGACTGACATAAGTATTTATAATGTTAAATGCAGTATATCAAGGACAAGAAAGACCCTAGAATCAGGGGACAGTTCATTCTATATATGGCAGAAAGCTACAGACAGGATACTTTAGTGTTCACAATTTCATGGATCAGTTGATCCTACAGTAGGAATTAAGACCAAAGAGTATCTATATATCGCAGAAAGCTACAGACAAAAAATATTAAATTTATTTGCATATTGTGAACACTAAAGTGAATGTTGCAACTTGGTCACACAACTATGGACTACATAAAAATAGACTACTACTTTTTTTTTTCTTTCAAAGAATCATGTCATGCTAAGTGCTAATAGATCAATTCCATCATACAAGCATAAAAGTTGTGCTCATTTGGCTAAGGCTAATAGTCTGAAATCATATACATGATAAATGTATTGCCAACAATCAGGATAGCAAGAACCTTTTGTGTGGAAGAGTGGATGTATGACATCCATAGATCCATATGACCACAGAACTGTCAAGTCAGTTCTTCAAAGAAAGCCTAAGAAAAAGGGAAAGCTTTGGACGCAAAAAGGTTCTTGCTAAATCTTTTAAAACTGTGCCATTCCTCCATTGACAAAATGACACCAAAGATTCCCCAAAAAAAAAAACGTAACAAGAAACAGCTAAGGCAAATCACCAAACATAGTACTGCTAGATTCATTCACATGAAAGTACAGTAACTTTGAACCCACTCATATAATTACAAAAACAGGGAGCCTATGTCCTTCAAATAACACAGTAGAACTGAAGCTATTGCCAAATTGCTGAGTGAATTGCCAAGCAACAGGAGCATGGGTAGCACCTGGACATCCTCGACGGTGACGCTGGAGTCAAGGTTGGAGATGTGCAGCTTCGTCCCCGTCTCGAGCGACCTTGCTGTGGCCGGCGGCGGCGGCGGCGGCGCGACCGCGGCTATAGCGGCGATGTGCTCGGAGTAGACCCCGTAGGGCGAGTCGGCGGCGGCACGGGCCTGGGCGGGACGAGTGGGCACAGGCCGCCGGCGGCGGCGGCGTTAGGGTTTTCTGGCGGAGGGAACCCGGGGCAAGGAGGGCGCAGGGCGCACGCGGCGTACCTTGGGAGCGGCCGGTGGGTAGGGCGCGGCGCGGGCGGGGTGTGGCGCGCGGCGGGCAGGCCCCGACGAGGACGCGGGGTTGGCCTTGGGCCGGGACTTGGACTTCTTGATGAGGTCGTCCAGCGACATGTCCAGGCCGCTCGCCATGGTCTCCGGCAGCTGGAGGGGAACTGGCCGTACGGCGGGGAACGGCCGAGACGACGGCGAGGCCGCTGTGATGTGACGGCGGCGGCGGCGGCGGCGCGTTTCGTGGGCGCTGCGGACGAGGGCGAGTGAGTCGCGGCTTGCGGGTGCGTCACGAGCTCCCTTTCTCTGTAATCGGAGGTCCAGGACTTGTGGCCAAATTTTGGAAATTTAGGCAGATCCCATCAAAATTTTAAGTTTTTTTACTCTTTCTTCATCACATTAATTTTTAGATATATGTATGGAGCATTAAATATAGGTAAAAAAATAATTAATTGTACAGTTTGGTTGTAAATCATGAGATGAATTTTTTGAGCCTAGTTAGTCCATGATCGGACAAAGTTTGTCAAATACAAACAAAACGTGCTACAGTGTCCGGATTGCAAAAATTTGCAATCTAAACAAGGCCATAGCTACGGTACCACTTCGTTTTTATTTCACAATGAGTGTTCAATCATAGACTAATTAGGCTCAAAACGTTCGTCTCGTAATTTCTAACTAAACTGTGCAATTAGTTTTTTTTTCGTCTACATTTAATGCTCTATACATGTATCGTAAGATTCGATGTAATAACCACTGTAATACTTTTTGAGAAAGTTTTTTAAACTAAACAAGGCCCCACTTCGCTTACCACTTCAAAATAGATAAAATTTATTCATTTTATCTACTAAACTACCAAACAAACTAATTAAAAAAGAACTAAAATAGTTTAGTCACATTAATCATCCAAGAATAGCTAAAAATGAGTTAAAGTGCCCAGTGAACAAGGGCTGCTCCACTCTAATCTGAACATTCGTTAAGAATAGTTTGGTCTTTATTGAACTAATTTAATAGCCTTAATCAATCACTAGAACCAAACATGGATAACTAAAGATAGAGTTTTTGGTGTAAAAAAGAATAAAGAGTTCTTTTTTTAACGAACCCACACTCACGATGCTAAATTTCTATTGACAGCATAATTAGTGCATATATATATATATATAAGGTCCAAACATTGTTAATATGGTAAAAATATGTACTCACTAGTTAGATGCTATTATTTATGGATAATCTAACCTGTATAAACATCCCCATCAAACTTGAACAATATTAGATTGGTTGTAATCTACAAAAAGACGATCACATTTGCGCTAGAGCTTTTCAATCTTTTATTTTGGACAAAGAAGCTGTAATTGTTCCATCTGGCATACTTATTAACAAAATTGAGTAACAATTTTCACACGATAAACTATAACTATAATCCTATTAATACCCTAGCTACCATTCCAATACCCGACAATAAATTATTGATCACCTTTCAGCGAAAACACAAACTTGTATGATCAATATATTGGTTAAAAGTAAAGTGGTTGTTGAAAAAAAGTAGAGGAACACCTTGGTTCCAATCATACAAGTTTATGAACTAATACTAGTAAACCAAATTCATGTTGTAAACCAAGATCATCCCCGTGTGAGGAAACCCATTTTGGCATTATTAGAATAGACGATTAAACTCGTATCTCGCCATCACTGTCGCCAAGGATCAGGCCTTCTGATTTGAGAGCTTGGACTTCATCGTCAACTCATTGTCCCGCGATGTTCCTTGACGTCTCGGTGTCACTCAACGAGACGATGTCCTGCACCTTCACTCAATGTTTCGTGGCATCTCTCGGTGTCTTGCGACATCCCTCGATGTACCTCGGCATCACTTGATGTCCTTCCATATCTCTCAGCATCACCAGTGTCCCTCAACGACACCTCGGTCACACCACCACCAACAACTTCATCGGCCTCAGCTCAAGTTGGTCATGTCAGCTACCAACAATGTTGCTAGGCTCGACCCTAAGTCAAGTTATCACCAACAACATTGTCAGGTTTGACCACTCAGTCAACACTACCAACCACAACGTCGTCAATCTCAACCTGAGTCAGTTATGCTGCAGATGACAATGTCGCGGGGCTCGACCACTCGGTCATGCTGGTCGTCGACAACATCGCTAGGCTTGACTACTCAGTAACACCGTCACCAACAACATCGCTAGGCTCCGCCACTTGTTCACATTGCAGCTGACAATGTCGCTTGGCCCGACCCGAGAATGTGATGCCACTGTCAACATCATTATCGGGGCTCCACCACACAGTCATGGCGCCGCCAACATCACTGAGCACTACATTGAATCAGCTAAGTCACTTTCATAAATGTTTTCTTTATACCATGTTATATATTCCTTTGTCTTTCTATTAAGTTGGCACTCAACTTAGTAGTAAGTCTTGGATACACCTAACAGATGCATTCAGGTGCATGACTGTTCTTTTCTCTGTTATTTAAGTACATACATAATATACATGTGTAGGGTTGTGGGTGTGAGGGTGAGCACATAGGGCCTACCTATGGACACGTTTTAGTGAGATGGGGATTGCAAGGCTAGGGGGAGACAATGGTCCACGAACAAGATAGCAGTATGTACTTTTAAAGTAGGAGAGAAGAGAAGAGATTGTTAGGGGATCTTTGGCCCTGTTCAATAATAAAGCAGCCATGGAGTTGTTGTAACTCTGATGGATTTTCGGGGACCGCATAATTGGAGGAAAACAACAATGGTCTTGTCGAGGTTATGATCCCCGGGTGTCTCAAGGCATCGACTAGCAAGCAGGTCGGACAGCCCGCGATACTAAAGCCAAGCCTGAGCTCGAACGACTGAGGCCCAGCTAAGCTAAGCGGACCAGGCCAATCACTGAAGCCGGGTGTCGCGGGGTCGGAACCGAGGTAAGCATTGTTGTTCGAGTCGGTGTCAGAGTACGTGTCTCCGGTGGCTCGGGTGGACTCAAGAGCATAAGAATCACAAAGAGAACGCAACGGTTTATCCTGGTTCGGGCCGATCAGTGCCCTACGTCCAGCAATTGATGATCCTTATACTCAAAAGCACCCAAAATCGGGGGGTTACAACAAAGTGTAGAGAGAGATTTGGTAGGGGGTTAGCTCGGTGCTAATTCTGAGGTTGCCTCACCGCCGGTGGAGCCTTCCCCTCGTCGGAGAGGAGGAAGACTATGGGATGCGATGGAGGAGCTCTCGGTGCCCCTCTTTGGGCTGCCCTTGCTCTCGATGCTGAGCAGGAACCGATGGAATGGAATGGAATGTCTTGGATTCTCCTCCCCCTAGGTCCGACCTTATTCCTTATATAACGAGATAGGTTGGGTACATGGCGGTTTGGGGAGATGAGTCTACAGTCTACATGCGCCGGAGTCCGAGAAAGTCTTGCAGCGGCGCTCTATGGACCGTGGCGGTGTCGTGGAGTCAAAGAAGCCTTGGGCGTCATCCGGCTGCTCTGTTCTAACACTCTGCGTGTCAGGCTGTGTCAGTTTGGACCGGCCTCCCCTAGGTGGACCTTCTGGAGTCTTCTTGGTGGCGAAGGAGGTCGGCTCCAGGGGCTGACGTGCGGGCCCGGGAGCCGCCTAGTCCCTAGAGGCCGAATGAAGCTTGTCTTCTTGTGTCACGCCTCGTGTGTGACCCTATCGCGGGAGCGGGCGGCAAGGCCACGCCCGTAGTGCGGCGTCTGGGAGCCCCCTGTTGGTATTTCTTAACGCATATAGAAATAATCCACAAGCGCACGGAATTACCGTTGTAGCATTTCACCCAGAAGTATTTAGAGTATCTTATTTCCATGAGGAACGGAGGTGTAAGAGTCTGTTAAGCTAGTTCACCTAAGATAACAAGAAGAAGGATAGCTCGGGTAGTGATGTTTTCTAGGGATAGAGATTCTAAGATAAGATAGCTTTGTCACTATAGACTTACTTCGGGCATCGGCTTATACTTGGTCTGCCAAGTACCTTCGGCTTCCAGCTCTACGCTGAACCTGAACGTGGGGGATTATGAGGGATGGATAGGGCTGTCACCACCTGCCACCTACCCCTCAATCATAGGGAACGAGGCAAACGAAGGTAGCCTCTAGCCTAGACACCACATCTATGCTATTGACTACTACTCTAGCGTCGATCAGGGTTATTTGTCTTTATCAGGAGCCCTCTACTAGAGTATCCATCATGGGGGACGACGATGAACCCACAAATAAGTAAGAGTATAGCTTAATTAATCAAAAGACTTATAACCATAAGAACCACGAACACTTACTAAAATACCCATCGAGGTACAAAGCTTGTGTTCATCGAGGAACAAACGGGGGAAGGTTACCGACAAGTCCGACACTTCTTCCCCAAACTCTTCCCTCACATCTCTCTCTATTTCTCTACTAGAGCTAGCTAGGGCCTAAGCCCATGGAGTGGTGTTGCTCTTCTCTTGTGTGTTGTTGTTCAAATGAGAAGTAGGAAGCCTCCTTTTATAGGTGGAGAGGAGGGGGTTCCTTAGAAGAATGCTTCACCCCCCCATGGAAGGCACCAAATCGACCTCAAACCGATGTCCTAGGTACGTTGAACCCATCCATCCCCTACGGAACCGCCATAGCAAAGGTGGTGAGAGGTAGCCCACCAAAAATGGGCCGAGACGTGCCCGTAGGGGTGCTGGCGCACCAGGGGGTGCGTCCACACCTAGAGGTGTTGTTTTGGCCCCAATCTTTGTTCTATAGGCCTCTAGGACTGCATGGGCCACTCCTGCAAAGTTTGGAGCTATTTAGAGCATGTTTGCTTTGGGTTTTGGGCCTTTTTCTCCACGTGATAGGGCCCTGATTTGCCTGGTAAGTGGGCCTTCTCCCCCTAGGCTCGTATTGGGTGATGTTACGCCTTATCCGATTGCATATTTGGGTGTGTTTTCCTTAGTATTTCGACATGTCCTCCTGTAAATGGTAAGACACCAAAACTCATGGAAATAGTTAGTTCTAAAGCCCTATGTCTACGTTTGGTGTCTGTATGCTTAGGTTTTTATGCAAGTGTTGGTGGTAAAAGTGTGAGTTAAGGACTGCCAACAAACTCCCCCACACTTAGCCCTTTGTTTGTCCTCGAGCAAAGTTAGAGATAAAAGTAATCATGAGCATAACATCCCAAGATATACAACTATACATGAAAGTGATTCCAACACATTTTTTTACACAAGTGGGATATGTGGCGTTAGCTAACATGTTTCCTTGGGTTGTTGAAAAGTGAAACAGTTCTTGAAACAAAGCCATCTTCCCAATTTCACATCTTAGCAACTTGGAGTTTTGGAAGTTTTTTCTCAAGCAAAAGCATAGTTCACTTTATACTCCTCAAATAGCACTCTCAAATCACTCAATGGTGTATAAATCCTCACCAAGGCATAGCAATATTTTGCCTTCTTTTGTTTTCTCCTACTTCTAAAAAGGGCTTATGTGGAGCTTTAGGTAGGGATAAACAAAATAGCATACTTGTATTGCGTATGTTGTAAAGTCAAATCGAGGATCCAAGGAGAGAAATGTCATACTCTTAAATCAAGATGTGCATGTGTGTGGAAAAAGGTAAACTAAAACTATACTCCTTTTGTAGATATGATCTCTCTCTATAACTTATTATTTTAAAACATGGCTATCTTTCTCTTTTTTTCAATACATGAGCCTTCATGTGCTCATCATTTTTTTCTTTTCTTTTTTTATTTGGACCTTCATGTGTCCATATTTTTTTTTCTTTTAAGCTTTTTTCATAGCCCATGTTTCTTCTTCTAAACCACTTATTTAGAGAGAGATCACTATCTTTTATAACATGGAGTATTTACCTATCAAACATTTTTTATCTACTCCCAGTGTAGGAGCAGAATTTTTGGTGGATGGAAGCATATTTTTGCGTACTCCTAGTGTAAGAGCAGCAAGTGTATGTGGGTGTATGTGATCTTGATCTTGGGAGCATGATAAATCTCTCAACAAGGGTCAACAAGACTTGACCAAACTCAATACAATATCAAGCAGCTTATGTAGAGGGCTTGAAACTTGCAAGATGTCAAATTTTGGCCTTGGTAGGAATTGCTCACCAATTGAGGAGTATGTGATACTATGGTTTTAAAACATTTTTATCAAAACAAATTCTCCAAGCACTTTGTGGGGGTATTAACCCCTATACCCTTATGGCTAAGCTTGGGCCAGCACGGATCGGTGGGTTCGGTCCACCAAAAGATGACGTGCGGCCCGGTTAACCTGATCGGAGTCCCGCGCAAGGAGTCAAGGCGGATTTGGCGATCAATCAAGATCCTGGTCGGTTAGAATAGGAATCCTTGTCCGGCCACATATGGCAATTGTAACTGGCTAGGATTAGTTTCCAGATCTATAACCATGCCCTCCGAACTATATAAGGCAGGCAGGGGCCCCTCTAAAAAACATCTCTCATTGACATACAACAATACAAATCAGACGCAGGACGTAGGTATTACGCCTTCTTGGCGGCCGAACCTGGATAAAATCTTGTGTCTGTCCTGCGTCACCGTCTTGTTTGTGGCTTGCGCATCTGTCTGCCGACAATCTACTACCTTGGGTATACCCCTAGGTAGACTGCCGACCATATTCCGTCGACAGTGGCGCGCCAGGTAGGGGGTGTGCGTACTGCTTTCCAAGCAAACAAGATGGTCATCATCTCCGGCTCCATGGCTACGCCGAATGGCCTCACGTTCACCGTTGGCCAGATCACCTGGACCACCGGCTCGACGACTTCATCGCCATGACCCCGGAGGAGGCGTGGATTCAGTCTGCGTCGACCACTGCTTCACCTACATCGGCTATGGCTCCGACCACGGTGGATACGGCTCGACCACGATGGATATGGCTCCGACCACGATGGATGTGGCTCTAACCATGATGGATTTGGCTCCGACCATGGTACATCTGGCTCCGACCATGCCTGCATCACCTTCAGCCACGCCGATAACTCATCATCCGCTACCCCGCTACAAAGGGAAGAAGATCGACAACACCGACCTGCTCGACTCCATCGATCAAGTCGGCACCAAGCTCGCTGAAACCCTAGCTTTGGTAAGTACGATTCAAAGTCAGCCTAATGAGCAGGTAACCGCTCCCCACAATAGATCTACCCGACCAGCTCGGGCTAGTCATCCTGCACGACTTGGTACAGATCTCGTGGTCACATCTACTCCTCAAGGGCGCTCTGCTCGTCGTCGGCTAGCCTTCGCGACGGGTCTCCGGCTCTCCGAGTACGAAGCCTCGATGGAGAACTACTAGGTCTAGCCCTACGGCCTGTGAAACGCTGCCTCCAGCTACGCCTACAACCTACAACGCCGCTTGGATCTGTGTTTTATGCACCGACCTCAGCCGAAGCCACGCAACTTCATCAACATGATCCAGATTGAAGATTATCAAGAAGGATCCGTTCACACAGTCCAAGAGGGCGACTCTAGCTCCTCGTCTGGCACCGCATCTAATGCATCTGTCCACACCAAGCTTCAGCATCACGAAGATGAACGCGTCAAGTACGATCTGGATATCCTAGACCACGCCCCGGGGTTCTCACAATTCCCGTCTTTCCCGCCAAGACGAGGGGATTTGATCCATGTTGTCAGCAATGACGAACCACCGTCAGTTGGCAAAACAGAACAAGAAAGGACTGCACGTGAAGCACGCAATATTGACCGGTTTAATCGCCGACAAATCGAAGCCGAAGCAGACCAGGAGGCACGACGCATAAGGGTCCAGCCACGTGACCTCAACGATGCTTTCGACAGGGTGGGGGACAAACAGGTCTTCAGAACTCCAAGTGCCAACGTAGCCGTCGCCATGGCGACAATGCAACGGCTACCCAACACCCCGAAAACCCAAGCAGTTCACGATGAAATACAAGCCTATCTGATAGCTGCTATGGCCCAGACCACGGAGATTGTAAACCAAGCTCGGGCTCCATCCGTCTCGGTTGAGTCAAGCCACAGCCGCCAGCGCCAAAGTCGCTCACAGCCGCCCAACCAACGTGGCTTGCGCAACAACAACCCATTAGACAACCGTCAAGGTGGAAACGGTGGCCATGATGGTAGCCAGGATGACAACCGCTGCCGGGACAACCACGACAATCGCCGCGATAACCACGGTCGTAGGGCTAATCCAGATGGCAATCGAGATCGCCACGATGGCAATAACGATCTCCGCCATTACCTCGGTGGACACGATCTGCGCGCTCGCATCAACCAGAGAGCCGACGATCGAGCGTCCCACGAAAGTTATCGCCGTATGGAATATGACACTGCCCACGGCCCGCCGGGTTTGAAGCAGTTTACTCCACACCTTCGCCAAGTCATATGGCCCAAGAATTTCAAGCTCGAGAAACTTCAGAAGTACGACGGCAAGGAAAACCCCAAATTATGGGTCATGCTTTATGAGACTGCGTGCAGATCAGCCATGGCTGACGAGCATGTCATGTCTAACTATTTCCCAGTCGCTGTTGGCCATGCGGGTCACCAATGGCTGGTCAGCTTGCCGGTGAACTATTTCGACTCTTGGCAGGAGCTCAAGCAAGCCTTCATCGACAACTTCATTGCTACTTGTGAACAACTAGGCAACAAATACGATCTGCAACGTATTCGAGATCGAAAAGATGAGCCACTGCGTGAGTACGTCCGACGTTTCTCGGAGATGCGCATCAAGGTCCCATCAATCTCCGACAACGAGGCAATCGAGGCTTTCATCACTGGCCTCCGCTTCCACGACACCCTAAGGGACAAGCTCCTCCGCAAGAGACCTGATTCGGTCATAGCGCTCCTGGCCACCGCTAAGAAATACGCGGACGCTGACGACGCTAAAAAGATAATTATTGAAGAAGTAGCAAGGGTTCCGCGCTCCGACCACCCCCACACCGCGATGACTACCGCGGCAACCGTGGTCGGAACGACAATTTTGACCGCCGCAACCAGCGCAACGACTCCCGCGACCACCGTGACCAACGTAATCAGCGACGTAACCACCGTGATGATTATAGGAGCAAGCGTGCTCGAGAAGACGACGGCGAGGTCAACACCGTTAAAAAGGGTGGCGGACGTCGTAACTATGAAGATGACTACGCCAAAGCATTGAAGGGACCCTGCCAGCTCCATCCTAAGTCAAACCATACCATGGAGAATTGCCGCGTCCTCAAGTCTATCTACACGCATCAACAAGCTCCGGATACATCCGACAAGCCTAATGACACAGGGGAACAGCGCAACGAGGATAACGACGACGACGACGATGCAAACCCTCATCACAAGTACGTCAAGCCAACCGATCACGTGCACACCATCATCGGAGGCAAAGTGTCCATCGAGACCAAACGAGAACGCAAGCTGCTCGCCCGCGCTTGCTTGAACGTGGCCAACACCGACAATCTCCTCACCGATCAGCGGCTCCCTCCGTGGTCTCACCGCGAAATCTCCTTCAGCAGAAAGGACCAATGGGCCGCAATACCTGAGCCAGGGCGTTTTCCCCTGGTCCTCGATCCTTGTATCAACAAAGTTCAGTTCGACAGAGTACTGATCGACGGCGGCAGCTCCATTGATATACTATTCAAGAACAGTCTGCCCACCCTGAAGATAGCTCAGGCGGACCTCAAGCCATACGAGGCATAGTTCTGGGGTGTTCTCCCCAGACAGAGCTCTATACCTCTCGGGAAGATCACGCTACCAGTGCAGTTTGGGACCCTGGATCACTTCCGCACCGACTATGTCAATTTCATGGTCACCGACTTCGACGGCACCTACCATGCTATTCTTGGTCGACCGTCGCTCACCAAGTTCATGGCCATACCTCATTACAGGTATCTGGTGCTCAAGATGCCTACCGAGAAAGGAGTTCTAACCCTCCGAGGCAACGTGTACGCAGCTTATACCTACGAAGATGACAGTTTCAAAATAGCAGAGGCTCACGACCTCTCTATTCGCATGGCCGAGACCGTGCTCGACGCCAAGAAGACCTCGATCGACCACCAGGAGATCCCGGAGCTTGAGGCTCCACGCAAGAACATCAAGTCTAAGGAGCACAAGGTGATCCAGCTGGTCGACGGTGATCCCAGCAAGACGGCCCTTATCAGGGCCAACCTGGATCCCAAATAGGAAGACGCGCTCGTCAGGTTCTTGAGGAGCAACATGGATGTGTTCACATGGAAACCTGCTGACATGCCCGGTGTACCTCGAAACTTGATCGAGCACTCCTTGAATGTCAACGGTAAGGCCAAACCTATCAAGCAGAAGCTACGATGGTTCGCTCGCGACAAAAAGGAGGTGATTAGGGTAGAAGTTACACGGCTTTTGGCAGTCAGATTTATCAAAGAAGTGTATCATCCGGAGTGGTTAGCCAACCCGGTTCTTATACACAAAAAGAATAATGAATGGAGAATGTGCGTTGATTACACTGATCTCAACAAACACTGCCCTAAAGACCCCTTCGGCTTACCTCGCATAGACGAGGTTGTAGATTCAACCGCTGGTTGCGAGCTCCTTTCCTTTCTCGATTGCTACTCTGGTTATCACCATATTGCTCTAAAAAAGGATGACCAGATCAAGACATCTTTTATCATGCCCTTCGGCGCCTACTGCTACATGACCATGTCGTTCGGGCTCAAGAACGCCGGGGCTACCTACCAACGCGCTATACAAGATTGCCTCAAAGACGAGATAAAAGATGACCTCGTCGAGGCTTATGTTGATGATATAGTTGTCAAAACCAAGGAAGCTCATACCCTTGTTGACAACCTGGGACGCACTTTGGCAGCCCTTAATACATTCCAGTGGAAGTTAAACCCAAAGAAGTGCATCTTTGGTGTTCCTTCTGGCATACTCCTCGGCAACATCGTCAGTCACGACGGCATACGCCCTAACCCAGAAAAAGTCAAAGCTGTCTTGGACATGAAGCCGCCCAAAAAGGTGAAGGATGTTTAGAAGCTTACCGGATGCATGGCCGCCCTCAGCCGTTTCATATCAAGATTAGGCAAAAAAGGATTACCATTCTTTAAACTACTCAAAGCGTCCAAAAAGTTTGAGTGGTCGGAGGAAGCAGACGTTGCCTTCACACAGCTGAAACAATACCTTACGTCACCTCCGGTACTCACTGCTCCAAGAGAAGATGAAATACTCCTGCTATACATTGCGGCTACTCATCGAGTGGTCTCTACAGCCATGGTGGTCGAGCGAGACGAGCCCGGCCACGTCTACAAGGTACAGCGGCCAATCTATTTCATTAGTGAGGTACTCAATGAGTCCAAGACCAGGTACCCATAGATTCAGAAGTTGATCTACGCCATACTGATAACATCCCGAAAGTTGAAACACTACTTCGACGGACATCGTGTGGTGGTCATGACTGAGTACCCTCTGCGAGACATCATTAGCAACAAGGATGTGAACGGTCGCATCATCAAATGGGCAATGGAGCTATGCCCCTTTTCCTTGGAATTTGCAAGCCGCACCACAATCAAGTCTCAGGCACTTGTCGATTTCATCGTCGAGTGGACAGACTTAAGCACGCCTGCCTCTCCCGGATCCGACGAATATTGGATGATGTACTTCGACGGCTCTCTCAACATTGATGGTGTGGGTGCAGGAGTCCTTTTCATGTCACCATCCAAGGAGCAGCTCCAGTACGTCCTCAGGATTTATTTCCCAGCATCTAATAATGTCGCCGAGTACGAAGCATGCCTACATGGTTTGCGCATTGCGGTTGAGCTTGGTGTTAAACGTCTCTACGTCTATGGAGACTCTTCTCTGGTCATCAACCAACTCAACAAGGACTGGGAAACAACCAGCGAAAAGATGGATGCATACTGCAATTTGATCAGAAAGCTAGAAGGCAGGTTCTATGGCATCGAGTACATACACGTGGTCCGGGACAAGAATCAAGCAGCGGATGCACTGTCAAAGTTAGGATCATCTCGAGCAAAAATCCCACATGGCGTATTCGTCCAAGACCTGCTCATGCCTTCCATCGAAGAGAAAGATTCCACGGCAGACAAGCCTCCAGACCAGCAATTGGTGGCTACGGTTCCGGCGTCAAGCACCACCGAGCCCCCTCTGACCACTCATGAGCCTGACTGGAGAATACCTTTCATCAAGTACCTAACAGATGGTAGCGGTTACACTGATCGGACAGAGAACGAGCGCCTGATGCGTCGCAGTAAGCAGTACCTGCTCGTTGATGGCAAGCTATGGCGCAAGAACGCAAAAGAGGAAATCTTGATGAAGTGTATAACCTAGGAGGATGGCGAACATCTCCTGGACCAAATCCACTCTGGCTCCTGCGGCAACCACGCGGCCTCAAGAACGCTGGTCAGCAAGGCTTTCCGAGAAGGGTTCTATTGGCCGTCAGCAGTAGCCGACGCAGAGAAGCTAGTCCGCCACTGTGAGGGTTGTTAGTTCTTCGCCAAGAGAATCCACATACCAGCACATGAGATCTAGACAATACCAGCCTCCTGGCCCTTCGCATGCTGGGGACTAGATATGATCGGGCCCTTCAAACCGGCTCCAGGGAAATTTACATGTGTCTTTGTGCTGATCGACAAATTTTCTAAGTGGATAGAATACATGCCTTTGGTACAGGCATCCTCAGAAAAGGCTGTCACATTCCTCGACCAGGTCATCCATCGTTTCGACATACCGAACAGCATCATCACCGATCTGGGTACTCAGTTCACCGGGAACGCTTTTTGGGACTTCTGCGATGAAAGGAGCATAGTAGTAAAATACATCTCGGTGGCGCACCCTAGAGCTAATGGACAGGTCGAGCGGACAAATGGCATGATCTTAGACGCGTTGAAGAAGAGGATGTATAGAGAAAATGACAAGGCTCCCGGAAGATGGCTCAAAGAGTTACCAGCCGTGGTCTGGGGACTCAGAACTCAGCCCAGCCGTAACACCGGCGTCTTGCCATACTTTATGGTTTACGGCGCTGAGGCAGTCCTCCCCGCAGATATAGCTTTTAGATCAGCACGGGTAGAGAACTTCGATGAAGGCAAGGCCAATGAAGTACGGGAGCTAGAAGTGAATAGCGCAGAAGAGAAGCAGCTCGATTCTTGTGTACGTACGGCCAAATACCTTGCTGTTTTGCGCAGGTACTACAACAAGAACGTTAAAGACTGGTTTTTTGTGGTCGGGGACCTGGTCCTAAAGTGGAAGACGAACCAAGCTGGTGTCCATAAACTCGCAACCCCATGGGAGGGGCCCTTCATGATCAAGGAGGTCACACGACCAACGTCTTACATGTTAGCTCACCTGGACGGTACGGACGTGCCAAACTCGTGGCACATTGACAAGCTTAGACGTTTCTATGCTTAACTACTGAGATATGTACCCCTCTTGTATTTTCGATTTACTTCAATAAATCTATTATTATTTCTCCGACCACTCTAATGTGTCACTTCGACTTTTATGGTTATTCTAACTTAGCCGATAAAAAAGCGACCACCACTCCTTCTACGGTTTTCGGAGCGGGGACTGTCTCGGTTCCTCCCAACACGTGCATGGGATCCGCTCTCACGCTATGCGGGTGATCGGCAGCCCCCCTTGGTTTGACTTGTTCGTCTGCGTGTGCACAGTCACACACCTCACACTCCGACCACATGGCAAACTAGGACCACACAAACTTTTCAGGATGATGTGTCGAGCAAAATGGTACAACTAAATAGAACGTTATTATGTTCTCACTTAGTTCCACCAACATAAGTTTCAAGGTTAAATACGTTTTATACAAAGCAAACAAGCTTATAATGATATACAGTTACGTTATTACAAGCTTGCCTCGAAAAGGCCTAAGTTTACAATAACACAACTATGTCCTCCTTCTACAGCTCTAAGCCTATTACATTGGTCTGGTCGTATGCGTCTGCGGCACCCTCGCTCACTGCCTCCGATATCCTACTCGAGTCTCGGGGACTCTTGTGCTAGTCGAGCTGAAGGGGATGGCCCCGCCGATGCCTGGCTGGTCGAGGCCGTGAAGGCTTCGTCGGTTGGCTAGCAACAGATGGCGTTTCACTGACTTGTCGATGGCATACCCTGCAGTGTGTGCTGTCCCACCTCCACACAGTTAATGTCGCCAATTATCTTTGACGACAGGTCCAGCTGGGCCATCCGAAGCTCCTCCGCCTTTGTCGGGTCTACCTCCATCGGGTATCCAGCCTCCAGCGCTTGAGATCGATCAGGGGGTAGTGGGCACGCACCATGCTTAGCACATGGGCGCCGTGTACTCACCCGCCTCCTTCACGAACTCTGGAACCATCCCCATGCTTGTATCCGCATCTCTCGACCCGGTCCCGAGCTGGGTGTCCTTGGCTCTTGCTCTGTGAGCGCCGGGTCGACAAGGTCGAGGATGGGCAAAATGCCAGTTGCCACTTCCTGGCACCGGTTCTTCCATGTGTCCCGATCCTCGGTGGCCTCGAGGCATCGTGCTTTCCAGCCGTCACGCTCTTTCATCGTGGCTTCTAGATGCCTCTTGGCATTGACTTTTAAAATTGCACACCGTACAAGACATCAAATGTAAAGGCACGACAAGTCAAAGCGGGCAACAGAGTGAGAACGGTGGTCTGGAATACCTACTCTTTAGTTCCTCCTTCATTTTGGTGGTGTGGTCCTGGAGTTGAGACTGGCTGCGCGCTAGTTTCTCGTTGTCCTCCTTTAGGCGACCACACTCTGCGGTCTTGCGGCTATTCTCCTCTTGGAGGCGGGTTACCTCAGCTTCTAAGCCTGCATCACAGCTGTCATTACCAACAACGCAACAACACGTGTCATACACTTGATGTGATAAAATGACAACTTACTTGTTTTTTGACGCTCTTTGTCATTGAGCTGGCCGACCAGGTTCTGGTTCCGTGATTCTAGCTCTGTCTTCTCCTGGTCGGCGGCTTCAAGTTGGCGGCGCAAGCGTTCCACCTCGACCGCCAGTTCTCTTTTGTTCGCCGTGATTCCCTCAATCTGGTCGAAGCACCTCTTTCGGTACTTTGCGGTCTTCATCAAGTCCTGCATATAAATAAGCTAAGTCAGGCAGTTCGACTACATAACAGGGTCAAGTGGTCAAGCCAAACATACCTGGACTTCTATCACCAAACGCTTTGTTGCTCGTTCAACTTTTAGGGTCTCTTTGACCTCTGGGATTTCTTCATGCATAACCCACTCGTCATTCCGCCAGCGCGACACATATACATGTTGTCGTTTGTCTTTGGGATGGCCTAGGATCTCTTCGACTTCGTCCTCTTTGGCCTCTTGTTCAGGGGGTGGCGCTGGGCCAGAGATAGTAGTCTCCGCGACCACTATGGCTTTCCCACGAGCCGTAGCATCGGCAAGCGTGTTCTGTGCCAACTTCAGTTGCTGCTCCTCGGCTCGGTCTGGTTCCCTTGGCGCCAAGGTATCCGCCTCAGCAGGGTTAGTGCTCGGAGCATTTGTACTTTGCTCGGCTGTCTTCTCGACCAGCTGCTCGGGGACTGACGTCGGGCCGCTCGTCTGCTAAGGTTCTGGTGGAATTTCTTCTACAGGTTCCTCCGCAGTCGGCTGCCGAGCAGTTCTTTCCGCCAGTACTGGCGAAGCCGTGCCACACCCGGCTAGTTGGTCGGGATTTTCGGTGGACGCCGACCTAATATACCAGAGAAAGTTCAGAAGACAATAGTATTCAATACAAATTATAAGATTATATCAAAGTTACAGATACTTACAACTTGGAAGCACGGAATGACGTGGCAAAGGAACATCTCTTCAACCGCGCCTGCTCCACGTGCTCGGCGGGTTCCACCGGGTCTTTTTCCACCACCGGTACTGGCCTTGGGGTTTGGTGCTCGACACTTCCCCCACTTGTCCTCTGTGTTGTAGTGGTCGGTGATGCAATCACTGCTGGCACAGAGGAGCCACCCTGCTCTTTTGACCCCATTTGTCTCCTCCTCTTATGAGGGACGAGTCGGAAGATGTCCGCATCCTCTGTTTCATCGTCTGAAAGGGGGAAGATGGCCTGGCGACGTTTGTTGGCAGCCGGCCGCTTGCCAGCAGCCCTGGCCGTTGCATCCTGCCCAACCCCGAGTACCGCCCAGTCGATGTCTTCTATACTGGCGCTGGTCTGGGCGGTTGAGCCGGCAATTTGCGGCCAATCCACGCCAGGGGGCGGAGACACGAACACTGCTGCCCGGTCATGACCATTACTCTGGGAAACATATAGGAGACAACAGTCAATTTTTTGTTGCAACATAAATCTACAGGTACAAGGAGGCATCATTTACCTTTGGGGGAGGTCGGGCCAGCTTGAAGGCGTGCTCGATGTCGTTTAACCTGACATAATTGGGGTCGGCTAGATTGAATAGCTCCCCAATTCTGGCCTTGATTTCTATCTTGTCGAGCGCCTCTTTTCTGGTCCTCGTCAGATCTGCGCTACCCTGGTACTCAAAGCCAGGATGTACCCTCTTTTGGCAGGGCTGGATCCTTCGGCTGATGAAGTTCCCGACCACGCTTGGACCATCCAGCTTTCCCCACGGGATCAACCCGAGCAGTTCTGCGATCTGCTCCAAGTGCTCGGGCTTCTCCGACCAGCTGTTCTTCTTCTCCGGAATCAACCCCACGTCACACAGGGTGATCGTGTTCGGCTCTTCACGGATGTAGAACCATTTCTTGTACCATTCATCTAGTGAGGTGTTCCAGGGGCAGTGCAGGTACTGGGCCTTCATACCGTCATGCAGATTGAGGTATACGCCTCTGGCTATTTTCGAGCCTCCGCTCCCTTTCTTCCATAGACAGAACAGATGTCGAAAGAGGTCGAAATGGGGCTGGAAGCCACCATAAGCTTCGCAAAGATGGATGAAGGTGGAGACAAGAAGAATTGAGTTGGGATGCAGATTGCAAATCCCAATCTCGTAATATAAGCAGAGCCCCTGAAGGAAAGGGTGTACTAGAACCCCAAAACCCCGCTTGAAGAAATCCTCAAAAACCACAATCTCACCTGGTTGTGGATCGAGGAAGCTTTCTCCTTCCGGCGCACGCCATCCCGTGAGTGCCTTGTTGTGGAGCACTCCCATGGCGACGAGGTCTTCGATGGTCTGCTCATTGCTCCTTGACTTCCACCACTCCTTCGCTATGACTCCACCTTTCTTCTGGGCGTCTCTCTTCGCCATTAATCTGCCCTTGTTAAGGGGGTGGATGCGGTGGAGGAGGGATTGGTGGTGATTTTCGGAGGAGTAGGGTTCGGCGAGAGGAAGAAGAAGGTTGCGGCGGTGAATGCCAATGGGGATCGGTAAAAAGTAACTTACCAGCTCTATATTATAAATAACCAAGGGCTCCGTCGTTTCATCCGCCCGAGATTCTTTGGAGACGTGCGCACGCGTCTTAGACGGTTGTTTTCACAACCTCGAGATCTACGCCAACAAACGCGCCTCTTCGTTTCCAGTGTACGCGCCTCTTTGTTGATAATGTGAGAGGGCCCACACTGACGCACCTCCATACAAGCGCCAAGTGACTGTTTGCCAGAAAGAGTAAGAAGGCAGAGTGATATGTTATATCCGTCTGCTTTTTTGACCAGACATGGCAGATTGGGCTTGACAGAGTAAGGAGATAAATAAATACACCAAATAATAATACAAGCGGTGTTCTTTTTTTTTGCTGCATATCTTGAGCTCAATGATGGACCGACCACCGCTGCGTTTCGGGATCGCCCGGACCATCGCCATGCTCGGGCTTCGCTGGACCACCGCCGTGCTTGGGGATCGCTCCACCACCACCTGTGTGCTCGGGATTGCTCACCATCGCCACGCTCGGGGACTGCTCCGGCTACTGATGTGCTCGAGGACTGTCCTGACCACTGCTCGGAGATCGCTCTTCTCAGCTACATGTGATTTGTACTCACATACAGTTGAGAGACATTTATTTAGACCTTGCTACAAGGCTCATACTTCTCCTTCTAGCAAGCTCGAGGACTACATCGGTACGATGCACCTGCCGGTGCATCTCGTATCGCCTGCACAACGATTGGATTCTTAACTTTAATGGAAATTCTTTTTTTGGACCCTGGCACCACGTGCTTACGTCACCTACTACCAGGCTCGGGGACTAAGTGGGCACACTTCACCTTGCGGTGAATGTGTTTGTTTTTCGACCCCTACGCCTCTGATGATCAAGGATGCTACGCTCCAAGACGCACTTACATTTCTGTTCAGAAATACAAGTGGGCACACTTCCCCAGACGGAAATCTTTTTTCTTTTTTCTTAAGAGCACCATATATTCTTGGACAACCTACTTCTTGGCGACAACGGTGGTCGAGACGTCAAGGACTCAAGCCTTACTTGTCGGAGAAGGTTAAAATGGCGTGTCGCAAAGATAATACATGGTGCTTGGGGACTAGCCGTGGGGGTATTAACCCCTATACCCTTATGGCTAAGCTTGGGCCGCCCAGATCGGTGGGTCCGGGTCCACCAAAAGACGACGTCTGCGGCCAGTTAAACTGATCGAGTCCCACGCAAGGAGTCAAGGCGGATTTGGCGATCAATCAAGATCCTGCCGGTTAGAATAGGAATCCTTTGTCCGCCACATATGGCAATTGTAATCTGGCTAGGATTAGTTTCAGATCTGTAACCCTGCCCCCCGAACTATATAAGGTGGGCAGGGGACCCCTCTAAAAAACATCTCTCATTGACATATAGCAATACAAATCAGACGCAGGTATTACGCCTTCTTGACGGCCGAACCTGGATAAAACCTTGTGTCTGTCCTGCGTCACCGTCTTGTTTGTGGCTTGCGCATCTGTCTGCCGACAATCTACTACCTTGGGTATACCCCTAGGTAGACTGCCGACCATATTCCGTCGACACACTTTGAATAGAAATGGTAGGATTTTTAAGTCAGAACTATATCACACCTCACAACAACTTAGTCAACATGATTGTCCTATTAGAATATTTTCCCACAAGCATAAGTATATGTATATGGAACAAACTTTAAGTAGGCTTCTATCTTTGAGATGTTATGAACATGTCACTTTTTCAAAATTCTAACAAAGTGTGGATTGTAGAGCTTGTTGGTATTTCTTAACGTTTACAGAAAGAATCCGTAAGCGTACAGAATTACCATTGTAGCTTTTATCCAAAAGTATTTAGGGTATCATATTTCCACAGGGAATAGAGGTATTTCTTCTAGCTAATTCATCCAAGGACAACAGAAGGATAGCTAATGAGGGTAGAGAAGGACTCCTATGGCTTAGGGTCTAAGGATAGATAAACTCTACTTTATACTTGCTTACTTCGGGCACCGGATCATACCTGGTCTGCCAGGTGATGCCAGCCTGTAGCTCTATGCCGTATCCGAATGTGGGGGATTACGAAGGATGGACATGGTTGTCACTACCTACCGTCTACCCCTTAACTGGAGGATACGAGGCAAACAAAGGTAGCCTCTAGCCTAGACACCATGTCTATGTTATCGACTACTACTCTAGTGTCGATCAGGGTGATCCATCTTTATCGGGAGCCCTCTACTAGAGTATCTACCATGGGGATGGATGATGAACCCGTAAACAAGTAAGAGTATAGCTTAACTACTCAAAGACTTTACACTAAAAGAATCACGAATACTCACTTAGCGGGAAAACCCATTGAGGCACATGTATTTGTCGAGGTACAAGGCGGGGAGACACCGATAAGCCCGGCTCTTCCCCGTACTCCTTCTCACATCTCTCCCTATTTCTCTTCTAGAGCTAGCTAGGGCCTAAGTCCATGGAGTGGTGTTGCTCTTCTCTTGCTCTTGTGCTCTTCTCTTGTGTTTTTTTTTCAAATGAGGAGGGGGAGGCCCCCTTTTATAGGTGGAGAGGAGGGGGCTTTTTGAAATATTCCTCATTCTCTTATGGAAGGAGCAAACCGCCTTGTAGGTACGTTGAATCTGCCCGATACCCTGTCAACCGACCAAAGAGAGGCGGTATGAACCACCTAGAGAAGGTTGGGCCCAAGGCACACCAGCATGTGTACGGCTGCACCATGGGTGCGCCCGCACCCCCGTTAGGCCACCTTGAGTCCAACTTTGTCGAGGGGTCTTCTTTGATCTTCTAGAGTGGACCTATGTTGGTTTTGCACAGAGATGAGGTAATTTCATTCGGGGTTGTCTTTGTTCTCCTATCGTATGGTTCCTGATGCTTCTGGTGATTGGGCCTCTCTCTTTAGGACTTATGTAGAATGGTGTTTATGCTCTATTCCTTTGCACATTCTTAGCCCTTTATGTGTATTTCCACAAATGCCCTCCTTCAAATGGTCAAAACACCAAACTTCGTGGAATTCGTTAGTTATAAACCCTATCACTTAGTTTGGTGGTCATTTGAGTGGATTTTATGCAAGTGTTGGTGGTTGGTAACAGGGGTTAAGGACTGCCAACAAACTCCCCCACACTTGGCCCTTTGCTTGTCCTCAAGCAAAGTTAGAGATAAAAGTAATCATGAGCATAACATCCCAAGATATACAGCTATACATGCAAGTTATTCTAACACATTTTTTTACATAAGTGGGATATGTGGCGTTAGCTAACATGTTTCCTTGGGTTGTTGAAAAGTGGAACAGTTCTCGAAACAAAGTCATCTTCCCAATTTTACATCTTAGCAACTTGGAGTTTTGGAAGTTTTTTCTCAAGCAAAAGCATAGTTCACTTTATACTCCTCAAATAGCACTCTCAAATCAGTCAATGGTGTATAAATCCTCACCAAGGCATAGCAATATTTTGCCTTCTTTTGTTTTCTTCTACTTCTAAAAAGGGCTTATGTGGAGCTTTAGGTAGGGATAAACAAAATAGCATACTTGTATTGTGTATGTTGTAAAGTCAAATCGAGGATCTAAGGAGAGAAATGTCATACTCTTAAATCAAGATGTGCATGCGTGTGGAAAAAGGTAAACTAAAACTATACTGCTTTTGTAGATATGATCTTTCTCTATAACTTATTATTTTGAAACATGGCTATCTTTCTCTTTTTTTCAATACATGAGCCTTCATGTGCTCATCTTTTTTTTTCTTTTTTATACTTGGACCTTCATGTGTCCATATATTGTTTTTTCTTTTAAGCATTTTGCATAGCCCATGTTTCTTTTTCTAAATCACATATTTAGAGAGAGATCACTGTCTTTTTAGAACATGGAGTATTTACCTAATAAACATTTTTTTGTGTCTACTCCCAGTGTAGGAGCAAAGTGTTTTTTGGTGGATGGAAGCATGTTTTTGTGTATTCCCAGCGTAGGAGCAGCATGTATATGTGGGTGTACGTGATCTTGATCTTGGAAGCATGATAAATCTCTCAACAAGGGTCAACTAGACTTGACCAAACTCAACACAATAACAAGCAGCATATGTGGAAGGCTTAAAACTTACTAGATATTATATTTGGCCTTGGTAGGAATTGCTCACCAAATGAGGAGTATGTGATACTATGGTTTTATAATATTTTTATCAAAACAAATTCTCCAAGTACTTTGAATAGAAACGGTAGGATTTCTAAGTCAGAACTATATCACACCTCACAACAACTTAGTCAACATGATTGTCCTATTAGAATATTTTCCCACAAGCATAAGTGTATGTATATGGAACAAACTTTGTGTAGGCTTCTATCTTAGAGATGTTATGAACATGTCACTTTTGGAATTTTGAAAGAAGTGTGGCTTATAAATTTGCATGGAGGAGGAGCGACATTTGTTTTGCATTTTTAATTTGTTCAATTTTAAATTTTTAGAATTTTTACGAGAGTTGAGGATATTGTTGCATAAACCATCATTGTAGAGGAATGAGTTAAAGGATTTAGATGTGGTTTGGCTAAACCAAAGGTACAACTAATCCTCTCTAAAACTATCTGTCTTGTCCTTCTTGCATGATGGATCGTCTAATGGTTGTGCAATGTGTTGGGGAGATCTCGAATGTGTGCTAGTTATGCTTGAGAGATCTCCCCCACACTTATTGTTGTACTTGTTTTATTTAATAAAGAAAAACAAAAAGAAATAGACAAGGACTCTGCCAGTTAAAACATTGGAGAGCCTTAATTTTATTATAATTATTTTATTATTATTATTGGTCTTACTATCTATTTAATCTATTCCATTTTATTATTATACTTATATTTTATTTTATGTGTTCACCCAACTTTTTATCATTTAGCATAAACACGGCTACGGTAAAGTTTACAAAAAGTAAACATAGCCTTGATTTATCTCCATAGTAGATTACTTCTATTGTTTATGAAAGTAATACTCAAAGTTCATTAATCAAATTTCAACACCTTGTCAAATTTTGATTAAAGAAGGCTATTTTAACATAAGCACCATGCTTAATTTAAAAAGCCTATGGATGTGTTACATGGGCTCATGTGAATACACCCAAACTAGAGTATATCATAAACAAGAGAAGCATGTATGAGCAGGTTTATATTTTCATGGAGACAAACATAAGTAAAAGAGTTGGTGAACAATGAGTGACCTTTGCATACCTGAGTATACTTATCGGCAGCATATGTGGGTGGAAGTTGTGAGAATGCTACAGCGATGGCTTAATTGTGGTGGTAAGCAAAGGCTTTCGGAGGGGAGAATCCTCCTCCTTCTCTCTCTTTTTTTAAAAAAATATATCATGTATATATATATATATAGTTTTTTGCTCTTTTTTATATCATCTATATTTTTAGCTCTCTTTTTTTTAACAAGGCAGAGCTGTCATCATTTTTTAAACAAGATGGTCTTTGGTGTGAATAGAACATGTGGCGAGGCATCCTCCCCCACACTTGGACTTTTGTGTAAAAGTCAAGTGTGTCATGTTGGGGTCTCTTTTTTTGTGCGTGTTCCATCACCAAAGATCGTCAAGGTATGTAGTCGATGCAGCTTCCATGTTTTCAGACATCATACGCCCCATGTTCTTCTTGATCTTAACCTGAAAGGGTTAGCTCACAAGAATACCCAAAGGTGCATACTATCCTGACAACATGTTCTTGCTTTTATTTTTTAAAAAAGTTGCATGTTCGACCGGATTATGGTTGGGATTATGCATGGCATTGGGATTTCTGGGTGAAAGATAGGAATAGCAGAAGCAGTTTTCCCAAACTTCTCATCAAGGCTCCCATGGGAAGGTTTTTCTTTGAAAAGTTTTTCAACGGTGTAGCCTATGAGTAGATCGAACTTAAGGATGGCATAGATGTGGAAATCTAAGTGAACCTCGGTTTTATCTATTCTGACTGGCACGGCCCTAGCAATCCTAGAACACTAAAAAATTAGTCCCGAGGGACTTTTGAAGAGCTTGTTGGTCGAGACTAGCGGCATTTTACCCAAAAGGGCTTCCGCAAAGAATTCTGACATGATGTTTGTCTCGACCGTGGGGTTGTGCAGGGCTTCTACAACTATTTCCCCTTAACGAACAAGGCATGGTCATGGAAGGTGAAAGAATCTGAATTGCTTTGGAAGAATGTTTCACTTCCATTAACCATTCCTTTGATGAATTTACCCCTGGGAATCTTCCTCTGAAGGAAGTGTAAGCTTTTCATGCCCACGGTATTTTGAGGTATCGCCATAATCCTCGAATTCGATAGGGAACTCTGAAGGATGAATTACTCTTCTTCGGTGTTCGTGGTTCGGGTGAGGGCTCATGAGTCGAACCTAGGGATGGTGTGAGTTTGGATTCGACTAATGAGGACTCCTCAACACTCGACATGACTTTTTCCTAGAGGGTTCTAGTTTCCATGATGAAGGAAGCGTGTCTTTTTAGGAGGTTTTCAAGGAACTTCACTTGCTCCATCATAGGTTTATATGTAAACCATCCTCCGGTAGTCACATCTAGGCATAGGTCAGCATCTATGTCAAGACCCTAACAAAATAGACGCAGCAACATGCCATCGGGTCAAGACAAATCGGGGTTGGCTTGTATTAACATTGAAAACCGGGCCCAGGCTGCACCTATTGACTCCTTCTCATGTTGCTAAAAGTCAAGGATCGCCTTTGGTAGAGAAACAATATGGGACATAGGGAAGAATGCAAGATAGAACTTATCCTTAAGTTCCTCCTAGTCCCCATTCGTACTTTCTACGACAAGTGTGTACCATTGCTTCGCCTTCCTCGTGAGATGCTCAGGCATGAACACATCTCCTCAAACTCATGCAGGTGATGGCATGGGTTTTCATTATCGTGCCTTGAGATGGGTAGTGCCCAAACCATAGCTTTTAAACTAGGGTGGAGTCCACAGCCAGAAGCTATGATTGGCTTCGAAGATGGTGGTGGCTTAAGGAACTCCCCCTTTGAAGCGGAAGGATTTTGAATTGGTGTAGGCTTCATGGTGGAAAAGATAAAAGATTTTTTTTGTTTTTATAAAAGAAAAGATAAAAGATACAGATGCTAGTTGGTGCTTCTTAGCGTAAGTAGAAAAGTCCGCAAGCGCACGAAAGTACCGTTGTAGCACTTAACCCGGTACTATTCAGGGTATCATATTTCCACGAGGAACGGAAGTGTAAGTAGTCTCTTGGCTAGTTTACCTAGGAGAAAAAGAGGAAGGATAACTCAGGTAGTGAGGTTCTTCTACGGGTAGTGTCGGTGTTTCATTAACCAGACTAGTAAACTTATACAATTGCCACGCTGCTTTAGGAAGACGATGGTAGCATCCAATGGACATGAGGATTTATACTGGTTTAGGCTAGAGCCCAACGCCTAGTCTCAGAGATGATCGAGTGAGTGTTCCTCACTTGAATGCTCTGAAGTTCTTACAATGGGGGGGGTGCAAGAGTGGTGGAAGAGGTGAAAGGACCTATGCTAGGTGAAGGGCTGCCCGAAGAGAAGCTCTAGGAGCCCTACTACAATGGTGAATGAATGAAATGGTAGAGGATTCCCCATCGTCCCCTGAGATGGGTGCCCTGGCTGCCCATATATAGAGTTCGGGGCCAGGGCCTGTACAAAGAGGAGGTTCTCTCGATCGAGGGAGGTCCTAGCTAACTTGGCTTGCAAGCTACGCCATCTTCTGGTGCACGTTCGATCATGGCTATTGTCATGGTCTTCTAGCCACATTACAGAAGGGTGTGTCGTGGTGCTACTACGCCAACCATGGCGATACTATAGCCTCGATGATGGTTCGTCAGCCGTCCTATGCAACGCGGTGTCCATCGTGCCCTTCGTTATCATTCCTAGTCCCTAGGGGCATCGTACCCAAAGTAGGTAACCACCCCGGTCGTCGTTCGCCTGGTGGCTTTATGATATTGAGAGCCATGACCCCGATCATCGGGGTCGGGGTACTCTATCGGTCTAGATGGCCTTTTCATCGAGTCCATTGTCGTGGGTCCCATCCCATAGTGGGTGAGATCGTACAAGCATCTAGTCGGTTAGTATTTGGACTATGGGTATCGTACCCATTGCCACCGTGGTGCGGTGTTGTCTTGTCAGTGCGGTATGGCACAGAGATGGTGTCTGACCAGGCCGAGGTGACTGCTGTCCCCTCGGTCCTTGTGGGGTCAGTGCAGCATGCTTGCTCTTGTTAGAGTAGGCACACCTAGCTGCACTCGACCTCCCCCATCCCTTCCTAGGGTCATGATGGGGAGAGTTTGTGCGTCTTGCGAGTGCTGTGTGACTAAGGCAGGTGGAAGAGGTCGGGGCTGACCCCATCTTTAGCGCCTGGTCTGCTCTGTTCGGCTCTTGCTTGGCCTTAGTTGTTTGGGCCCTTGCTGACTATTGCGTTGCAGGCCGCGCGACCTGTTAACTAATTAGTGTCTTGAGACACCCCGAGGTTACAACCCTGACAGTTGTGCCCTATCATTTTTGCGATCATGAAGTGGTCGTGAAAGCGCTGATGCGTGTGTGCGTTGGAGTGCGGGTTCATAGTCACGGCCTTTCCGAGCTTTGTTGCTTGACCCCTTGCGGACTGGTGTATTCAATGCAGCAGGTGGATGTTGTGCCCCATCCCATCAGGGCATCCTGATGATGCGATTCTCGATCAATGAGCCCTGCCATGTCAGTGTGCCATGCTTTGGGGTTCACGACCCAGGTGGAGCCTTGTGGTCTCGTCGACCCTTATTATGGCTCCTTTTTTGGGAGGCCTAGACTTCTTTGCGCTTACGCGGGCATCTAACCTTGGCTATGGCCCTCCATGGTGCGCCACATGGCATGGGGGCCCCTGGCTGTTTGATCCACCTTTGGGCCTATAAATTAGGGCTTTTCTTCCATTTGTGTCATCCATGGCTGTAGATGCAAATTTCTCCCACCTTCCCGTGAAGAGAGCATGGGGATGAGAGAGGGAGGTGGTTGCCCTTTTTAATGGCTGGTGCCAGAAGGGATCTTGTAAACAGAGAAGGAGAAGATGGCATGACTGCTGTGTAGGGGGCAATGTAGCCTTTGTGACATGGCTACACTTTGGCCTCCCTTTTGCTCCACCTTGGCACCGAAGTGGTTGCCAAGGTGCTTGTTGGAGCTAGGCAGTCCTGCCATTCTCTTCTTTCCTGCGCTCTGATCCCTAGGGCTACAACACTATGGGGCTTGTGAGTTTGTTTTTCACTTTGTCTCGCCTCCCCTATAGTGTCATCGCCCGAGGGCCTTTCAACGATACCACCACTAGGGTGTGGTGGTATCAGTTTTTGTATTCCTTGTGTGCGGATCGTCCGCACATTGCTTTGTAATCATATTTGATATGAATAAAAGCTCAAGGAATCCTCCCTCTAGAGTTGTCGTGGCTCTCTTGCGAGGCAAGGGTGAGCCCCCAGGCCATTTGGCTGGATTTGGGCTCATGGGTGCCGATCCAAGGTTCTTCGAGTGGATTATCGACCTTCTGCTACGCCGGGAGGCGAGGTCATGGGGCTACTTCTGGCCCTTCCATGGGGGCACCTTGGGAGGCTTGTGTTTGTCCATTACATGTGAGTTGACTGCATGCGCTTTGAGGTTGTATTGTTTGGGTTTGACCTCATCGGTCTTCGACCTGTTCGGCCGGGTCTAAATCCGCGAGTCCGAAAATGCGGACTTTAGGTGAGTTATTGATCTCTTGTTGTGTAGGGCGATAGGTCATCGAGCGACCTTGGACCTCTTTCTCCCGAGTGTCTGTGAGTTGGGTGTTGTAGACTTAGGGTGAGTCATTGTCCTCTCATTGCATAGGGCGACGAGGTCATCGAGCGACCTTGGACCTCTCCTCCCGAGTGTCTACGGGTAGGAGTACGCAGACTTAGGGTGAGTCATTGGCCTCTCATCATGTAGGGCGACAAGGTCATCGAGCGACCTTGGACCTCTCCTCCTAAGTGTCTGCGAGCCAAAAGATGCATGCTTCGAGGTGAGTCATTGGCCTCTTATCGCGTAGGGTGACGAGGTCATCGAGCGACCTTGGACCTCTCCTCCCGAGTGTCTGCGAGTAGGAGGATGCAAACCTAGGGTGAGTCACTGGCCTCTCATTGCGTAGGGCAACGAGGTTGTCGAGCGACCTTGGACCTCTCCTCCTGAGTGTCTGCGAGCCAGAGGATGCAGGCTTTGGGTAAGTCATTGGCATCTCATCGCGTAGGGTGATGAGGTCGTCGAGCGACCTGGGACCTCTCCTCCCAAGTGTCTACGAGTAGGAGGACACAGACTTAGGGTGAGTCACTAGCCTCTCATCACGTAGGGCGATGAGGTCATCGAGTGACCTTGGACCTCTCCTCCCGAGTGTCTGCAAGCTGGAGGATGCAAGCTATGGGTGAGTCATTGGCCTCTCATCAAGCGAGGACGATGAGGTCATTGAGTGACCTTGGACCTCTCCTCTCGAGTGTCAGCGAGTGTGAGGACACAGACTTAGGGTGAGTCATTGGCCTCTTGTAGCATGGGGTGATGAGGTCATTGAGTGACCTTGGACCTCTCTTGCCGAGCGTCTATGAGTTCTAGTGTTACTTCGCAAGGAAGATGCTATTATGCAATTTTTGGCCACCCATGGTGGTGACCCCTTCTGAAAGGGTTGCCGGTTCTCGGGGGTGCATGTGGCTTTGTGATCGTGCTTTTTGGGTCATGGTCTCGGGTCGTAGGTAGGAGTAGACCGTGGTCCTGCCTCGACTATCAGGACCACTCAGGCTGGCTCTGTGTTCATCGCGTTGCCCTTTCCTGACTCTGAAGGGTCATTCTACCTTGTTATAGGCTGGTTTCAATTTTTGCCCCACATGGGGAGAGGCTTGTCCACCATAACCACATGGTCGGAGCGGTGCGCCTCATCAGGGTCGATGGGTAATTTGAGTGGGACCCGATATCCTCCCTAATCGATGTGGAGTTCGGCTGTGCCTCACGTGAGATGTCCCATTAATCATCGGCCATCAATCCCGTTGGTCCCCAACCGCCTCCGCAACGGCTAGAGGGTAAGATGCCTCCCCCTAGAGGGGGGTCCTAGGAGACTTCAAAGTGGATGACTCGAACATAGAGAGAGATGGTCATGTGGCTCTACACCACTGATTAGAGCCACGGGGGCCATCTCCTCCCTACCCCTATCCCTTTTGTGGCCTCGAGCCCTTCTAAGGGCCAGCCCAAGAGAAGTTTTCCTAAGCACGACATGGGGTCATGTTCGTGACGGGTCACTTTTGTGTATAGGTTTTAGGGATGCATGACCCCTTTGATCCTATGGCATCGCGAATGTTCGCCCATGGGCAACAAGGCGCCTTTTAAATGAAGGTGCGTAAACCGAAGCGACGTGAAATGTGAAAGCGAGCATGACCTACCTGGCCTGGGTTATCTCGTGGGAGGCTGCCACTCCGCTTTCCGCCCAGTCGCCTCCCCTATCCTACGGGATGATCAAAGTGGTTAGTAATGGTCGTGGGCTTGGTTCGATTGCCAAGGTTATCCTTGCGGCTATAAATCCGCTGGGGCAGTGCATTGCGCAGGCATTGCTCTCCTGTCTCTTGTGTTGCCTTCTTCTCCTTTCTGCTCGTGCACCGACAGCTGCTTCTCCTGGTGATGGATCATGGGAAGCGCCTTTGTGGAGAGTCTCCTAAGGTTGATGGACCGCCGTCACTCCTCTTGTCTTCTCTGCGAGAACAGGGGTAAGTGATTTCGCATCATTACTTTAGCTTGATTGCACTTGTGTTAACTGCAAGTATGTTTAGGGTCATTCCTTTGATAATGGCATCGGAGACTGGAGGCCCTTCTAGCATCATTCGTCCTTGACTTGCTCTAGCATCGAGGCTAGAGAGTCCTCGTCCCCTATCCCTTGCTGTCAGGCGGCAAGGGATATGGTGCTTCGTGCTTGAAAGGGATGAGGCTCATCGGTTGCACTCAAGCTCTGTCCGCGAGGTGTCCCAACTGAAGGCCCATGTGGATTATCTCTAGGCGGCCCTCCAAGTGGTGGAGGAAGAGGTCGCCAAGGTGTGGTCGATAGCGACCGCCGCAAGGGTGCAAGCGTATGGTGAGCTTCTTACTGCCACTAATTCTTAGTCGCTAGGTTTTTGTTCTTAAGTTTTGACAGGGCTCTATGGATCATAGTACTGGAGGAGCAGCTTTCGATGTCCTGTTTTGAGGAGGGGGAGGCCTGCCTCCAAGAAGGCCCTCCAAGTGGGAACCGCCACCATGGTGCGGCCCCTTGAACCCGGTGGGGGTCTGGCTTCGACAGGTGATTCAGCCGCCGCTGTGGAGGCTGCTGTAGTGACCTTGAAGGTGAGGGCAGTCTTCATGGATGTAGCTAGGGTTCCTAAGTGGCGTCGGATGTTCTTGGCTCGTTGGCCTATGTGCCTCGCCGACAGGCGCGGTTGTAACATTTTTAATTATCTTACGTCATTTTTACATAACTTTTGTCTTTGCCTGGCATTAGCGGGCTTGCGTTCTCGATCAGTGGATTAGTTATTTGCGGTGCGCAAGCGTAGGTTTAGGGCTGCATGTGGAGCTATATCCCTGCAGTGTTGTGGGTGACGAGAGTGAGTGTCCGTGGGGAGACTTTTGCAAACTCCCCCCGCGGGTCATGCTGCTTTGACCACTCGTGAGGAGCGGGTCAGGACATCTGGGAGGCGAAGTGTCTCTGAGATGGAACCTATGGGTTTTATGCTCTTAGCCTCATTCTGTGCTATGTTTTAGCCAATCAGGCCCGTGGTTACATCTACGCATCACCTTGTTATTGGACAACGTGTCACCTTGTTATTGGACAACATGGCCATCTCTGGTTCTTGCACGTTTTAGGTTCTTAATGGACCACGTGTTGGGCCCTGTTGTTCCACATGTCAGTTTTCTATTAGCACACGTGTCATGTTACAGTTGGGTCATGTGTCATTTCTTCATTAGATCATGTGTCATATTTTTATTGGTCCACATGGTCATTTCTTATTCGACCATGTGTCACAGTGCTGTCCGTCCATGTTTTGTTTTTTTGATTCGGCCACGTGGCTTGATGACTTCCTTCCACGTGTTGGATTTTTATTAGCCCATGTGTCGTGCCATGGCTATTTCATGTGTCATGCACTGGTTCGTCCACATGTCACATTTTTATTTGATCACGTGGGCTATCCAGGTTCTACCACGTGCCCAACAATCAATTCATCATAAAAGTAATTATTTACACCAAAATTTGGGAAGAAGAACACGGGAACTCGAAGCTTCCAAGATCATGTCAATCAAGGAATCGATTGCATAAGGATTGATATCAGCTGATTCAGATGCGGCACTGGAATCGGCTCTCTTCTAATGACGTCAGCAGATAATGACAATGAGCTACGGTTGGCGTCGGGAAATATATGTCGGACTCTATGAAAAGGGAAAGATTAGGGTCCAAGTTATCTTAAGTTAGGAATATTTTCTTTTATACCAAAGATTGTAATGAGTTGTACTTAAGTAAGATTCATGCTTAGGCTCTGGGTATAAATATTGGACCCCGGCTATTGTAAAAAAGACATCCAATCAATTAATACAAATTACTTTTTTCGGCTTTACACCAACCCTTAGGAGTAGGAGTAGTGTAGATCTCGGCGAGTTCTTCAACAAGCGGGGCTGCATAGGTCCGGCCGACCTTCGGCTTGTCTGTAAGTACTGTCATGGCTTATACTTCTGTTTGTACGGCTGCATCGGTTAAGTTCGACCTCCACTGCGAACTCTAGTGTAAGCTAGTTATTGACTTTTATCTAGTTCAAGTACGGCTGCATCGGTTAAGTTCGACCTCCACTGCTTGAATTAGATTAAGGTCAAGTTATCGGCTCTACCTAAGGGTGGCGTCCTTCGGGTAGATTCATTAAGTTACCGATCTTGCTGATGTTCTTATTGTTATTAGTTTTCAGCAACATCAATCTGCTCGATCGAGATCGATATAGATCGGCCTCACATCCTTTTTGTCCGTCGTTTGCTTTGTTACAATACGATATTTCTTACTTTGAGCAATGGGTTACGTTTTATCGGCTGTTCTACCTCGATCTTGATCGTGCATAGTACGCGGTTTAGGCATGTATGATCTTGAAGAGGTTTACTGGCTAGTTAAATCTGATCTATAGTTCGCTATTATAGCTGTAACGATCCAGTCGATCCCCACTGATGGCACTTTAGATCGGAGGATGCTAGTTGGTTGATTTGTTCTCGATTAGGCTTGACCTTAACTGTTTGTTATGCTAGCATTGGCTAAATAGCCGATCGCCTATGCTTTAACACCTACAGTGTGTCTCCATGATTCTGTTAAATGTGAATAAATCTGTGTACTTTAATGGTTTGATTTGTTGTCTTTATCATGACTGCCATCGATTCGGTCGAACCCCACTGTTAGAGATAACAGGTTAAGTCTGATGAGTTCATAGATTTGTCCATGTTAAATAGTCGATTGTTCACACGCTGTAGTCCCTTTTCACCTGAATCGGCTATTTCAGCTGATTCGCCTAAGCATCCACACATATAGCGTGTCTTTCCGAAAGCCTGTCAATGTATAGATGGTTTTACGAATTCTTCGGTTTTGGTTTGTTATTATCATCATAGCTGCCATCGATTCGGTCAAACCTCGCTGTTGATGGTAACAGATTAGATTCAGAGCATTTGTAGATCCATTTGTACTAAAGAGTCAATTTGTTCGCATGTTATATCCTTTCTCGTTAGATTCATCGGCTCAACGTGTTACACTGGTAATACCCACCGAGCTGATGATTTTACTTAAATCTACGTGTATTGTACTTGTCAACATAAAATCAATCGCGATCCATGAGCTTTACAGTCCATAACAACCGATTTCTGTGCATATCGGCTATTTAGTCGATTTTCCTATCTGGCTGCTCCCGAAGCAGCACACTTGGAACTGTCTGGGCAAAACGGCATGTCCACCTTAAATTACTGATAAACTTTCAATCCTTGTCAATTGCAGGTCAAATTGACTAGCATGCCTCGGGAGGAATTCGTAGGATTGGTTAGCCCTACGTTAAAGCCAAGCGGATCTCTAGCCTTGCTCCATCAAGCAGATCCTTCTGGCTTGCTATGTGCCTGGCGCATTGACATGTTTTTGCGCCGACACACGTTATGGCACACCCGGTGGGACCCCACAATCATCATGACAACTTACAATAATAGTGGCATTCTTATGGTGCCTTATGAAGATGTACCTGACGAGGATAAAGATGTCATCAGCAAAGCTATAGAAGAATTTTAGAACAAGTGTTTGTTGTCCTACACCAAGACACGTGACAATAAAGTTGTTCAGAAATATCCACTACCAAGAGTTTTGTTGAATGGGCAGTCAGATACAGATGAAGCTAAAGGCAGGCATTTCTTTGTGGAGGCTATAAACAAATCTGTTGATGATGCCATATTGAACCATAATACAGTTTTCTTGAACACATTCCACAACACCATGAAAGAGGTGTTTCATGGATTTCCAATTGATCAGGTTGGGCTGGCTTATTACAATATTTCACATCCGTCGACTCAGGGGACTAATCAAGCTGGTACTAGACATCAAGATGCAGCACTAACTGATAATGATGATGTCTAGGCAATTCAGAGCTCATCTGAGCAAATTCAAGGTGCCACCACCAATCAAGTACAAAATAATCCTGGATCAGCGGTGCAGTATGTGCAATAGCCGACGGGGCTTGGTCAGAACCAGATGGTTAATTTTGGCACATCAGGTCAAATACCATCGTCGGCTCAAAAAATAGCTCCATCAGTTCAAAGGATTCATAGAGATACATATCCCAGCATCTACAACCAGAGACTTCAAGCAGCAAACCAGCAAATGACCTAGCAGATAGAGATTCTATAAGGGTATCATTATGGCATAGATTACAATACCCTTCATATGATTCCAAATCTAGGGTATCAAGGTACCCGGAATTTTAATCCACAGATGATTCAGCAATTGTAGAGAAATCTAAATTCAAATGCTGATGAGTTGTTGCTTAGAGTGACCGAGCTGATGAAGAATCAGTTTGGTTTGAAGCCAAAAGGGCAAACCTTCTCATACAAATGCCCATATACAGAATGGTATGATTTGGTTGCTCTTCCTACAAATTATAGGCTCCTAGAGTTTGCTAAGTTCACTGGCCAAGATAGCACAAGCACAATAGAATATGTCAGTCGGTATCTTACACAGTTGGGTGAAGCATCCATTGAAGAGGCCCATCGAGTTCGTTTCTTCTCCTTGTCCCTATCAGGACCAGCCTTCACTTAGTTTTCATCGTTGTCAGTTAACTCCATTGCTAATTGGACTGACCTAGAGAAGAAGTTTCATACATATTTTTGCACTAGGACAGGAGAAAAGAAAATTACCGATTTGATGACTATAAGGCAGAGAACTAATGAATCGGGCAATGAGTTTCTTCAGAGATTCTGAGAGACTAGAAATTTATGCTTCTCATTGAACTTGACCGATGATCAGCTAGCTACATTGGCCGTTCAAGGAATGTTGCCAATGTGGAGAGAGAAGCTGCTGGGACAAGAGTTTGACAATTTAGGTCAGTTGGCTCAATGAGTGGCCGCGCTCAATAGCCAATTCCAGAATATGCGCAGAGATACCCGATTCCAGAAGAATGCCGCAATTGCCAAAACCTATAATCCATATTCAGTTGATGATGGCTATGAAGACGATGAAGAAGAAGAGGTTGCCATGGCTGAATGGAATTGGGGTAAGAAGATAGTAGTGGTGCCAAACCCTTGGGGAAGAGGAGTCGAAGAAAGCTATGATTTTGACATCACAAAATCAGACAAACTCTTTGATTTCTTACTTGAGAAGGGACAGATCAAGTTGCCCGACAATCATGTTATGTTGCCTCCCAATCAGTTGATGAATAAGAAGTTCTGTAAATTTCACAATGCTACTTCTCATTCTACTAATGAGTGCAGAGTTTTTTGGCAACATATACAGAGGGCTATTCAGCAAGGAAGGCTCAAATTTGATATATCTCAAAAAATAAAAGTTGATGATAATCCTTTCCTAAGAGATTAGAACATGGTTGATGCTAGGTTGTTCAAAGGGAAGACTAAAGTCCTAACATCAACTAGGGCCAAAGAAGCCAGAACCATCGACCCGAAGATGCAAATATCGGCTGATGAATATAGAGAGATTAAAAGGCATCGTGACCAACATAAGAGCCGATATGAGTAGGGAGAGATGTCAAGGGATGGGGCAATAAGGCCACGTGTCACATCTTGAATTTTGTTGAATAAATGGCAGCAGCAAAAGGAAAAGGATTATCAGCGTTGGGAAAAGGAGAAAGAATACCAGCATCAACAAGAAGAGGAGAGGTATGAAAGAAAGCGTGCTGAATCATATTGGAATTGTCCTTTCTTCAGACATTGTTGGAATGAAGGTCTGAAATTGCCTACTAGAAATAATTGCCCAGAATACAGTGAGCAATATTGGGAGTTCAGGCAATCTCAAGCCAACCGCTAGTCTATCCATGCTCAAGATGAGTATCATCATAATATGGATCGGTGCTTAAAAAATAGAAGTGTTCATGATCGGCTAGGAAAGCGAGTTGTTGATCAAAATTGGGCTAATTATGTAGAACAAGATAATGAAGAAGAATATGTTTGGCAGGAAGGACAATGGTGTCCAGGAGGTTTGACAAGAAGCCAGAAAAGAAGGGTGCAACGCCTAAGGAACAGAGAGCTAGAACAGGCTCAGACATCTAGTAGACCTCAAGTGTGGCATGCTAAAAAAATAGCCGATAGGAGTCAACCATCGGCTAATATTCAAATGGCTTTTCTGTTGCCATTAGAATTCAGGGCTCCAGCAGATCAAGAAGTTTATTCAGATTTTGATGAATTGGAGTATGAGGAGATAGTTGCTAAGTTGACAATAATACAACAGGCTATATTCGATAAGCCAGCCAAGCATCGGCACTTGAAGGCTTTATATGTGAAATGTTTTGTCGATGGGAAGCTGATGAACAAAATGTTGATGGACGGAGGAGCTTATGTTAATCTTATGCCTTATACCACTTTTTGTAAACTTGATAAGGGACCAGGAGATTTGATTGAGACCGACATGATGCTTAAGGATTTTGGGGGGAATGCATCCAAGACCAAGGGGCAATGAACGTCGAATTGACAATCGGAAGTAAGACTTTGCTCACCACATTCTTCATTATTGATGGAATAGGTTCATACAGTCTACTCCTTGGTCATGACTGGATTCATGCAAATTGTTGTGTACCATCAACCATGCATCAATGTTTGATTCAATGGCATGGATATGATGTTGAGCTAGTTCACGCTGATGAATCTGTGAGTATCGCAACATCTGATCTAGTATATTGGGAGCTAGAAGACTTCGAGTGTTTTTCTGGCAAGCTATGTGAAGGAGGCTTCATTAAGATCAGTAATGAAAGCCAACAGCTGATCCTAGCAATTTGCTCTGAGAGTCTGTTTTAATGGATAATCCAATAGATGGCACAAGTGGTAAGTTAGGGCATGACTTCGCGTCGGCCGGTGGATTAAAGGAGATAGACCTTGGTCTTGGAGATAGGACTAGGCCAACGTATGTGAGCGCTAAGTTGGATCTTGAGTACAAGCCAGAGTTGATAGATTTATTTAAGGAAATTTAAAGATTGTTTTGCTTAATAAGATGCTTGGTCTAGGTCGGTCAGTTGTTTAAACTTTGGTCTAAAGAGTCCTGGTGCAACCTGTTAAGAAGAGATCGATGGAAAATGTTTGAAGGAATATTATCCTAGCGTTTGGATCAACACTTGGCAGCCGATTTGTTCAGTCATCGGCTCCAATAGCCGGTACCAGAAGGGTATCGCCTCTAGTTTAAAAATAGACCCAAATAGGGGAAAAGACGATACGAGATGTATCACCTATAGAGCAAAAACAAACACAGAAACAACCATGATGTATACAAAGGCTTTGTAGAAAGCACACTGAGATACAATCATAGAAAAATAGATGACTTTATTCATTGATTTGTTCACCCTAAATACAAACTAATCAAAGACATTGTTAACCACATCTTGAGCGGATGTGATGTCCACAATGGCCTCCGCTACGTCGACAAATTCCTCAATCAACTCCTCGTGCTCCTCGGGGCAGTCGCCCATCGGGAAGACGGTCTCCATGGTGTGGAGCTCGTACCTAATCTAGACCTGCGCCGCTGCTAGCGCCACCGACGCGCCATGACGGACACCATGAAGGGCGATCTCCTAGACGTAGGCTGAGACATCATGGAGGCGGGCGTTGATGAGGGGGCCCCGGGCGTTGACGGCCACCGTAGCCATGTTCGCCGCTAGTTGGAGGATCTCCAACTGCACCGTCAGGGCTGGCGATCATAGAAACAAAAGAGCTATCGAGATAAAGGAAGCGGAAATCAAAATAAAGGTGTTCTTGGAGTCTATCTTACTCGCCACCATGGCGTCGGATTCGGCCAGCCACGCCTGAGCAGCGCTGGCCTCTTCCTCGGTGGCGTGAAGGGCGGCTTGAGAGACCCCGAGGCAGATCTCAAGCTGGCCGTTCTCCCGAGTTGCCTCGGAATAACGGCCCTAGGCTGCCCTCCACCCTCGGAGGAAACCCTAGAAGTCATCGCCGTTGTAAGAATCGGAGGAGTCCGGCGATGAGTCCGGTCTAGAGGATGCAACATCGGAGGGCTCACCGGCCCTAGGAAGAGGACAAAGGTTGTCATTCAAGATGAACCTATAGACAAGTTAGAAAAGTTCTTTGCCATGAGCAAAAGATATTGGTCTCTCCTCATGTGTTGAAAGCGCTGGCTCACCGGCATGTCCTCCTCCGGAATCTCCTCCGCCGCATGTTTGCCTCGGTTGTCCTCGCCGGCCATGAAGTTTGGTTGGATCTACAAGAAGGGGGAAGAAAATCGCTATAGAGTTTGCAAGGGCGGAGAAGTGCAAAGGAATAGGAACAATTGTGAGTATAGATGTGTTCGAGGCCAGAGCCCCGGCTGGTATTTGAAGCCACGAAGCGAGGTGGTGGACGTCTCGGGATGTGCAAAAGGCAACCACAATTAATAGGAGGCGAAGCGCCACCTCACTAATGCCAAAGAGAATGTGGCGTTGGTGACTGAGGACAGAAGATTGAGGGGTTCTCTTAATAAAGGCTATGTTTTTAGACTTAATCGGATTAAGGTTAGAAGTCTGGAATCGGCTATTTTCAAATCGGCTCTTTAGCCAAAACAAGAAATACAACAAGGCGACAGAAAATATGGTTATCATTGATTCTATATAAGATACATGTTGATATACAGATTACAAGTCTTGAACATCCTAGATTGCTTTCAATGCTTCTAGCCAGATAGCATCGACTTCTATGATTTGTTGCTTGTCTTCTTTGGCTGATCCAGAAATATCCTCAAGACTATTGCAGATGGCCTTGCCTTCTCTGACCTTAGCCAGCAGTTCTTGTTTCTTTTGCTTAATGGCATCGGGTATTTGAGCCAGATTGGACTTGTGGCGATCAATGGTAGCCCTCACATTCTCCAGTTCCTTCTCAAGTTCTGCACGCCTGGCTACCAGTTGGGTCAGCTCTAGATCGATCCTGAGAGAGTTCTTTAAATCATCGATCAGCTGTGTCAGCTCTTTGGCCTCTTGCCTATTAGAGTTCTTCTTGGCCAGTAAAGCTTCACGGGTAGACAGTCTCCTCTGAGCCTTTTTCACCTTTGGAGCCTGATCTTCAATGACGGTCAAAGATGACAAGACCTTGGTAAGAACCGAGGATGAATTATCCTTAAAGGCGCAAAGAGACTCTTTGCATTAAATCCGCATCTTGGACCAAATTGGCTATATTCTTCTCAAGCATTGGCAATATATCCCTTAAGCTGATTTCTAGTCTCTTCTAATAGAGCTTCTTTAGAAGAGGCGGCTGATGAGCTGATTTCATCTTCATCTAGATACTCTTCAAGATTGAAAGAGTAGCTCGGAGCTAGAAGATTAAGTACCTATATATAAGAAAATCTTGTTAAGAGGATTGAATCAGTTGATAATAAGATAAATGATGAAGTAAGTATGGTACCTTCTCTGAGACAGCTTCCATCTGAGAAGAAGAAACGATTGATGATGCACCAATGGTATCTGGTTGAATTGGCTCTAAACTCTCAATATTGGTATCTACAAACATCAAGGAAGATTTTTAGTTCATGATTATTGCAGAGGGAAAAAATGGATATATGATTTTTTACCATCAGTTGTGTGCAGAACTAGGGAATCGATAGTCTGGGCATCGACAACAGCAGGATCATTTTCAATGCTAACAGGATCATTTTCAATAGGAAGACTGTCAGATTCCTGCTCTTGCGTGAATGTATCCTCAGGGAATGTCTGGCATGGTAAATGGTCAAAGAAAGGTGAAAAACTAAATAAAAATCGAGAATTTTGAGAAAAATACCTTGACAACATCAAGGGGTGAAATGGAAAGACTCACATCTTTTGCTGTCTTGGAAATGTCGGATGTTTCAACCAAAATCGGCTCCTTTTGAGGATCGGTGATGAAGGTTTAGTTGATGATGACTTGAACGCTTGGGACAATAGTTCCGCACCTAGAGTAGGTTGAGACACAATGATTGATAACTGTGAAGAAAGAAACATGATTAGAGGTTGAATATCACTTTGAGATGAGGGGTAATTGTTTTACCTGGGCAATCGATGGTCTTGTTCGGCGAAGTCTTTTCCCAGTAATGGTTTTCTGGGTTGTCCCTTGGGCTGCCTTGCACTTTGAAGGTTGATACGCTATGAGTGTGGAGGCAGCATGAGTTTTCATTAGCTTCTTTAGTGGAGGTGCAGCTGATCCTATTCTTGAAACTGGGCATGGTGACTGATAATCTATAGGATGCCCCTTCCTATCCAAGCTTAGGGGATCGAATTTGATGTCCTGAAAAGGTCTGTTAGAACAATTGGTGGGGGAATTCATTAAATAATTTTTCTGAAAAAGGGATGGTAAGTTACCTCACTGTCAGAAGCAAACTCTCCATCCAGAGCTATGCATCTAGGATGGATCGGCCCACAGAAGAGATGGGAGTGCCATTCTTGCCACCAAGAGTCAAAAAGGTTGGAAGAGAAGTTGACTCTTGTCCAGTCATGCAAGCAAAAGGAAGGAAGATCTGATCCTAGTTGGAGGACTCTGGAGGATTCCAGTACTTCACTAATACCCTCTTTTGGCTTCAATATATCCTTGAAGAACAATTGAGGAGGCAGTTGACCAAGACCAAACTGACGAGCTACAAAAAAGTGTTGTAAAACTCATAGGTTGGAAGGTTGCCTGGAAGGAAGGAACCTGTAGATATTTTGCATCGGCCATGATGAAATTCGGCTAGAAGAACACAAGGTTTGATGAAGGAGTTGAAGATTGCAGCTGCCGTTTTGTCTGAGTAGCCTAATTCAAATTGAAATTTGAATGGGAAGACCAGCTCACTGTTCTCATCCTCATCATAGGGTAGCCAAGTCAGGGTATCTATATGAAACCCTCTATAAAACCTCTTGAAGAGATGACCAACATCGACAACAATTGTTATGGCCGATGCGGCTTCACCATAGTTCATGCACTGGCAGGTTCTTCCTTCTTTGCCTCTGTATTCCTCATCAAAGTTGGAGGAAGGGAAGCTCAAATTTTGGAGATTTGGCCTTACAATCTTATGCATATACAAGTTTAACCACATTTGTATTAGCCACCAAGGGCCGCTGATGGTGTGCACTGCTTCATTCTTCAGCAGCTGAGCGACCACCTGACGCATCAAATGGTAAGCTGATCCCAACATATATTTGCCAAGAGGAATTTCAGCGCCTACTGCCAGATGCTTTGCCATGAGTTTTATGATTGTAAGTCGAACCGCAAGATGACCCACAGAAGATGAATCTTTCTAACCACATGTTAAGGAAGGCTACATATTCTCTTTCGCTAACGATAGACCCATCTCCAATATGGTTCAGAATGTAGCTTGCCCATCTATGTGCCTGATATTTTGGCTAATTTCTTGGATCTGGCACTCAAAAAGTCATAAGGTTGCATTGATCCTGTTATTCTAAGGCCGGTCAACATATAAACATCGGCCAAAGTGATGGTCATTGGGCCATGACAAAAAACAAAAGCATTTAGGGTGTTAGACCAGAAATAAGATGTAGAAATCAGGAGTGAATCATTCCGCTCCATCTCAGACAACAAGAGTGTCAAGCATTGATTCAAGTCATAAACCTCCCAATCTCTAGCATTTTTCTCGGATACCCTACGGAACCAGTCTCTCCATCCCCTAGGCATTTTGGACTAATTTCTGAAGGGAATTTTGGTGTTTTAGGAAGACAAATCCACTATAGATTGTTTGAAGGGGATTTGGTTGATTTCTTGATGGATAAAATTAGATGGATCAGAGTCACCCATAGGCCCAAGAAAATAGACATTGGGAGTGACAACCGATGGAATCAAGATTTCGTTCCTCATTTCCTAGAAATCAGATTAAATAAATTTGAGAAGAAAGGACATGCAGGGTAGCAGCCGATACTTGGAGAATGGAAATTGAAAGCATACCTTAGGGATGTGGTCACTGGTCGCCATTGCAGCTGAAATAAATTTGAATCTGAGGAAGATCGCTTAAATAAAAGCTTAATGAGGCAAAGGATTTGCTAGGGTTGAGGCTTTGGCGATGGCGGCGTCGGCTGTTAAGATTTGCTCAAGAAAGAAGGGGAAAGAAAATGGGCCAAGTGAGTTGGAAAAGATACTATTAGGATATTATATAAGACTCGGACCGAGAAGTCAGGAGTCGCGCGTATATCTCGGAATAAAATGGTTGCGACGTGGTAAACAGGTAAATAGGAATTTTGGAATAAAATCATTTTTATCCCAAAATTGGGGGGCATGTGTTTACACCAAAATTTGGAAAGAAGAACATGGGAACTTGAAGCTTCTAAGATAGTGTCAATCAAGGAATCGATTGCATAAGGATCGATATCAGCTGATTCAGATGTGGCACTGGAATCGGCTCTCTTCGAATGACGTCAGCAGATAACGACAATGAGCTACGGTTGGCGTCGGGAAATATATGTCAGACTCTATGAAAAGGGAAAGATTAGGGTCTAAGTTATCTTAAGTTAGGAATATTTTCTTTTCTACCAAAGATTGTAATGAGTCGTACTTGAGTAGGATTCATGCTTAGGCGCTAGGTATAAATATTGGACCCCGGCTATTGTAAAAAAGACATCCAATCAATCAATACAAATTACTTTTTTTGGCTTTACGCCAACCCTTAGGAGTAGGAGTAGTGTAGATCTCGGCGAGTTCTTCAACAAGCAGGGCTGCATCGGTCCGGCCGACCTTCGGCTTGTCTGTAAGTACCGTCATGGCTTATACTTCTATTTGTACGGCTGCATCGATTAAGTTCGACATCCACTGTGAACTCTAGTATAAGCTAGTTATCGACTCTTATCTAGTTCAAGTACGGCTGCATCGGTTAAGTTCGACCTTCACTGCTCGAATTAGATTAAGGTTAAGTTATTGGCTCTACCTAAGGGTGGCGTCCTTCGGGTAGATTCATTAAGTTACCGATCTTGCTGATGTTCTTATTGTTATTAGTTTTCAGCAACATCAATCTACCCGATCGAGATTGATCTAGATGGGCCTCATATCCTTTTAGTCCGTCGTTTGCTTTGTTACAATATGATATTTCTTACTTTGAGCGATGGGTTACGTTTTATCCGCTGTTCTACCTCGATCTTGATTATGCATAGTACGCGATTAAAGCATGTATGATCTTGAAGAGGTTTACTAGCTAGTTAAATCTGGTCTATAGTTCGCTATTATGGCTATAACGGTTCGGTCGATCCCCACTGATGGCACTTTAGATCGGAGGATGCTAGTTGGTAGATTTATTCTCAATCAGGCATGACCTTAACTATTTGCTATGCCTGCATTAGCTAAATAGCCGATCACATATGCTTTAACGCCTACAGTGTGTCTCCATGATTCTGTTAAATGTGAATAAATCTGTGTACTTTAAAGGTTTGATTTGTTGTCTTTATCATGGCTGCCATCGATCCAGTCGAACCCCATTGTTAGAGATAATAGGTTAAGTTTGATGAGTTCATAGATTTGTCCATGTTAAATAGTCGATTGTTCACACGTTGTAGTCCCTTTTCACCTGAATCGGCTATTTCAGCCAATTCGCCTGAGTGTCCACACATATAGTGTGTCTTTCGGAAAGCCTATCAATGTATAGATGGTTTTACGGATTCTTCGGTTTTGGTTTGTTATTATCATCATAGCTACCATCGATCCGATCGAACCTCACTATTGATGGTAACAGATTAGATTCAGAGCGTTTGTAGATTCATTTGTACTAAACAGTCGATTTGTTCGCATGTTATATCCTTTCTCGTTAGATTCATAGGCTCAACATGTTACACTGGTAATACCCACCTAGCTGATGATTTTACTTAAATCTGTGTGTATTGTACTTGTCAACATAAAATCAATCATGATCCATGAGCTTTATAGTCCGTAATAGCCGATTTCTGTGCGCATTGGCTATTTAGTCGATTTTCCCGTCTGGCTGCTCCCGAAGCAGCACACTTGGAATTGTTTGGGCAAAACCGGCATGTTCCACCTTAAATTACTGATAAACTTTCTCTCCTTGTCAATTGCAGGTCAAATTGACTGGCACGCCTCGGGAGGAATTCGTAGGAACGGTTATCCTGCGTTGAAGCCAAGTGGATCTCCAGCCTTGCTCCATCAAGCAGATCCTTTTGGCTTGTTATGTGCCCGACGCATTGACATGTTTTTGCGCCGACAGTAATTCAAGATCATTCAAGATTGACTACATAATTATTCGACGATGTCTACATAATTATTTAGCATGACAATCAAATACAACAAATTATTGTTTACACATTAGCAGCAACACACTAACAGTTTCACCACATCAAACCAGCACATGAGTACACACATCAAACCACAAATGTTCACTGCATCAAGCCAACAGAGAGAGTTGACACATATAGCTACAAATGTCAAAGCGCTTAATGTTGGTATAATTTAATAAGCAATGATAAGAGTTTCAAGGACAAGAAGAAGAACTCTGAAAGCGCTTGTGTTGGTATATTTATTAACGAACTTACAAAAAGATAACCTAGAAATAAGATAAATCCACAAATCCCGCAAACTCATACATATTCACTATGAATCAAGTAAGGATCCGTCCCCAGCTTCGGATATTGCTGGTTGTAGCTTTCACCGGAAGTATTTCAAAGTATCGTATCCATAGTGGAAATGATGTGAGAGTAACTACATCTAACTTCAATCCCTTATGGAGTAGTAACAAGACTTAAGATAATAGGAGTACATACAGAGGAGATCACAAAGATCACCTCTTGGTTCTAACCGGTAAGCTATGTCTTCTATTATTCAACTGGGATGTTAATAAGGAAACACAACAGCGCAGTATGTTTCTCTAGAAAAAAGTAGTAAAACTAAACTCTGCTAGGTCTACAAACAGGAGGTGGACTATAAAGGATTCAATGAGGCTATAAGAGTCACCCTCACGAGCTACCACCGATCCAAAATATAGGGTACATCCACAAGTAACCCGGTCTAAGCACCACGCTTACACCTACAATTACTACTTTAACCTAGAGCGTCCTATAGATTAAAGCACTCAAAGGGTTATGAACTTGATGAATAATATAAACATGAAGCTTACTTGAATTAGAAGTCAATTACCAGAGAATCCTCAGAAGCAAGCTCAAGTAGAACTTGGTTTCGCTTAATTGAGGTACAAGCATTAAGCATAAGAGAGAGCACCGACATATAATAACTAAACGAAAGCACTTATGTTTCAAGATTAAACTAAATCACATCAAGAGAGATTTGACATTAATTAGATTTACTCCAAACTCTTCCCACATACTCTATCTCACTATTATTTACAAGACTAGATCCTATGGAGGACTAATCTTTTCTTGATAGCTAGCTCTAGGAAGGAGGGTAGGGGCTGCTATATATTGGCCAAGGTGGAGTAGGGGTCAAGGAATCGAGGTGGAGTAGGGGGCAAGGAATCATCATGTCTGATCAAATTGACTTCGACGATCTTGGAGAAGGTCAACTCCTCGATCATCGTTGGATAAACCAACCTAAAGGGCATCGCATAGTTTTAAAATCAATGGATTCACAGGGTAGATCTTAGGAATGAGAATAAACAAGAGGCGAAGGAACTTTGCAGAATTACCATAGGCTTGGGCTTCATGCATGTCCAGCTGCTACACGATATCCAGAAAACATGCATCATGATCTTGCAAACCGGTCAGCAGGTTCTAGGGCTTGGCTGTTTGTCCCAAGCGTAAAGGCCGTGGTATCTTCTAGAACCTTCTAGAGTTGTCTTTCGTAGTTTTCGCAGGTTGAATCACTTGTTGTGCAGAGAAGAAGGAAACACGAAGATGCAGATGCTCACCAATGAACAGGCAGAGTTAAAGATCCTGCATGGCGGCAGACAATTCTAACTTTGATGGTTTGCTTGTTTGGAGTGTATGATAGTGGTCCCAGGAGCTGTCATCTGGATAAATCCTCCTGCAGTCATGAAATCACCAAAGCTCATGGAATTCATTAGTTTAAACCCCTATACCTATGTTTGGTGATGGAATTAAATATAAATGCAGGTTATGTTGACTATTTATAATTGGTGTTAGCGATCATCAACAAGCTCTCCCAAGCTTAACCTTTGCCAGTCCCTGAGCAAAGCTAAACTTAGCAACGGATCAAGAGTTGCTATAATGCTTTGATGCCTCAAAAGTACAGATGCATTCAATAAAAAATTCTCCTCCGAATTAGAATAAACTGATCTAACTTTCAAACTTACCCATATTACCTTCAACTATGGGTCTTCTTAGCCTTCACTTGGGTCTTGAGCAATTAAAAGATAGAACAATCAAGTCAAGCACTATGTCTCAAGTTTTTTGTTCCACCATTGTTCTAGAGTTTTTATAAGTTTTCAAAATAAAACTCAGAGATTCCATTGTATGACACTCTCAAGTCTCTCAATCTATGTGGTATTTGTGGATCCTCACCAAGGCAATAAAGATGTTATGTCTTTTTCTCTTCCTACAACTAAAGCTTATGTGGAGTTTATGTGTAGGGAGAAAACTAGAGCATACTTGCAATGCATATATTATAAAGTCAAATAACAGATCCAAAGAGAGTTGAGTCATACAATCAAATCAAGATGTGCATGTGTGTGGATAAATGGTGGATACATATGGTGGCTAACGTAATTCTACTTTGCCTCTTGAAAACTTATTTCTCTTTTGAAACTTGGAAATAATTTTGCAAGAGAACATGGGCTATCTTATTAATCTCTTTCTTTTTTTTCAGGAGGCATCTAAGTACCCATTGTTTTAGATATCTCGGACACATGTCTATTTTTCTCAACTCTCTTTTTTTTCTTTTTTTTATGAACAACTTTTGCATTGCCCATGTCTCTTTTCTGCCATAAAACTTTGAGAGAGATATCAACAAGAACTTTGGAGCATTTATTTTGAGTGGATGGAAAACCTATCAAACATGTTTTTGTATTCACTATGTCTCAAGTTTTTGTAGAGTTTTTATAAGTTTTAAAACATTTTGGGTGGATCTAGATCTCAATCTATGTGGTATTTTTGATCCTACCCCACCAAGGCAATAAAGATGTTAGTAGTGCATCTCTTCCTACAACTAAAGCTTATGTGGTGTATACGTGATCTTGATTTTAAGAGCATGACAAATCTCTCATAAGGGTCAACAAAGCTTGACAAAACTCAATGCAAAAGCAAGCAGCATATATGTGGAAGTTTTCCTAGCCTAAATAACATGTATGGCTTTGGTAGGAATTCAAGCTTTGTCATATAGGAACTCATCATATAACATTTTTGTGTTTTTCAGAAAGTAAATCTCCAAAACTTTAGTGTCACTTGGAACAAGATAAACAGTAGCTCAGACCTTCTCATATCATATCCATTAATTACCTAGACTTAGATCAAGCATATGCTACCCACGAGTTTCAAGTTTAGAGTAAATCCTTATATCAAAATAGTCATATCCAAAACTTGGGAGAATTCAAGGCTGAAAACTAGGTATTTGAAAGAAATTAAAATAGAGCAACTATTCATCATTTCCATTTAAGAGATTTTTTTGAGTCCTCTTTATTTTATTCAGCTCTCAAATTAAAGCAACCTAGATACACACTCTTTTATTTTGTTTTTAATTTTACTAGATCACCCATTATTACTATAAATGACTAATGCAAAGATAATTTTTTATTTTGTTTTTCATTCATCATTCTTTTAACTATTAAAAGAAACTAAAACTAAAACAAAAGGGGAAAGAATACTTACTTGGATACACGGGAGTGCTTCTCTCCCAAGCTAGTTCTTTCAGTGAGGGTTCGGTGTTGTAAGTTCTTCGAACATGACTTCTCCTTGTGAAGTTTATTGATCAAATACCTCAGGTGCTCTAAAGAGGAGGATTCTTGTGATGACGCCTTTAATGGTGATGTCACCTCCTTCCGCCAAACCCGTCTTGGTTTTGAGTTTGGACTTTGGTTTGACAGGTTCAGAACACATGTAGAAATTTGGAGAATCAACTGACTCTCCCATACTTTGCTTGAAGTGTGTCCTGCTCATGAGACAAGGTAGAGATCAAGTGCATGGGCTCTGTTGGTGAGAAAACACCAACAGAACCAAAATTTTATTCTTCTTCTCCAACCTTAGGCACATTGAATATGATGAAGTTGATGTTTATGTGCTTTGTTCAATTACAACAAGGGTGATAGGATTAGAAGATTCAGTACGAATGTAGCATTTAAGTACATTTGGCTAAAAGGGTCGAATTGCTTAACTCATGGAAGGATCCTCTATCTGTGCATAATGTATCATTCTTTACTTGATTATGACTATCATCTTCTAGAGATAGGATGTGCAATGTTTTAGCTCATTTGGTTAAAACTATGAGATCAAGAAAGTTGTGCTAGGAACAAGCTTAAAGAACATGTTGAGTTAGTCAGGTAGGATTAAGTGATGGAGTTGTAACTCAAACATGTTTTGTTTCTTATTTATGTGCATACTAGAATCAAGGAAAAGCCTTTTAAGTAATGATCATTTATCTTAGGATGTTACCTTTGTCATTGGAGCATGATGACACCATGTGACGAAGAGTAAGTGACTCATGATGGTCTTTCCCTTTTTTTGAAGTTTTCCTTGTTTGGCTAGCTTGGCAGCTTGAGTGTTCATGAGATTTTTGTTTCCTAAATTGCACTCTTTCTTTCTCATCCTTTTTGTTCCATAGCTACAGTGGTGGCTGGGTTTGCAGATTCATGCCAAACCATGGACAAGCGTAGCTTGTATTCATTCATCCATACAAAATGTTAGTGGAGACATACCCAAGGGAATACAACAAATTTGAACTATGGATTATTGTCCATAAATTTTATGAATTACATCTATGCTAATGAAAAGATGGTTTTAGGATTGCTTTAGCATAGATTTTGTTTATCATGTTTTATACAAGCATGGCTCAAGGCAAAGGTAACTTGCAGTAGAAGAAAAAGTGAATGAACTTTGATACTTACAGTTCTTCCATCATGATGAATGAGCTGTGTCTTCTTTGTGCAATGTTATTAGAGTTTGTTATGTGCCTGACTTCATCTCCGATTTGAATTCATCTCGTGACTTATTAATATTGAATTAAGAGTTTCCTGCATGGGGTTAGTCTAACAAAATGACTAGTATCTACTATAGCATATTTTTGGTTCAAAAATCAAACTAGACACCATGTCTAATTTAATCTAGGAAAGCATTTTAACCTAAGCACCATGCTTAGTTTAAAAAGCCTTTGAAAGTAAGATCAACACTCCTAAACTAAGCACCATGCTTAATTTATGAGATGTATGAACAAACTCCAAACCTTGAACATACTATAGTAAACAAAGGTAGCATGAAAGCATTATAGAGATTTATTCAATTGGAGATGAAAGAGCATGATTGTTATTTAGCAAATTGAGCATGGCTTAAAGGTAGAGACAACAAAAAATTAGCAACATGGCATAAGATTTATCAGTTCATCCCCCGCACTTAAATTTTGTAGCAAAATCAAGTTTGGATGATAGAACTCTCATGTGTGAATGTGATTCAATGTTGCATGATAATTGGTTGGACATACCTTACGTCCTCATCCTTCATCCTTTTTTCTTCAAACCTAGAATGGTTAGTTACAAAAATACCCAAAGGAATATTATCACAATTATATTTCTATGATCATTTCATAAGGGCATTATAGTGAAAGGTGAAGGCTCATGTTATCTCCCAAAAGTGCTTATTTTAGGATGGAAGCTTGTCCTTGGGAAACCTTCGAATTGTTTCTAATTGGTGAAGTGGTTTACCCTCCAACTCCAATCTTTGTGTGCCTATCTCAAGATTTATGCCAACGAGATTTGTAATATTTATGATAAACATATTCATCTACAATCACCCTTTCAAAGTCTTTATGAACAGGGAGTATGAGGGGATTGAAGATCTTGTGTGTGGTAATGTTAGAGAGACCAAATGATTCAGGAGATTTCTTATGCGAGCATGGATTCGATGAGGTGTTAATGAAATGGCTTCCATGATCGATGATGTAATCTTCCTTTTTAAACTCCAAGGGTGATTCTTCATGAATATCCATAGGCGAAAATATTGTGTCCATTCCATGCCTATGACATTGATTGGACGTTTTATTGTTCAAGATTTCCCATGGATTGGTGACTCTCGGGTTGATCTTGTCTAAGGTCTTCTCCAAACTTGGATGAGTCATGTTTATTAAGGAGATTGATTTAAGCTCACTATTTGGATCTAAATTAAGTTTGGATTCTACCCATAAGGTTTCATCCTTGTCCATCCATTCTTTAGCAATGGCATATGAGTTCTTAATATATTCCAGCCCATTGTCGTTGCTCTTCTTAATCATCCTTGTGGTCTTCATGACTCCTATGCTTCAGTTGTCTTAATGGATTTCTAGGATCATCATTAGACTTAGGAGAAAGATCATAAGGGGACTCATTAGGATCAAGGATGGGTTTAAAGATGGGTTCAGATGTGACATCTAATGTGGGCATAGAAGGGGAGCAGATAGGATTGGCTAAATGACTCAGCCCTCCCTCTATAGCATCACTTGACATGTCACCTTTGAGTTCTTCCCAATTGAAAGCATTTAGGCCCCTAGTTGGGTTTCGGTGATTAATGACAATATGAGATTACTATGACTAATGTGTGTTTTGCAGATGCAATTAAGTTAGGTCATGGTAATGACAATTGATTAGGCAATCATGGTTGTCATGCCCCTACGATGGAAATCATTTTTTTCAATGGATGGATGACAAGGTTAATGATGGACTAGTTCTAAGTGTCGTTTGGTGTTGAAGAGACACTTAGAGTAGTTTAGGACTTTGTTTTTCCTTTGGCCATACTATTAAGGGGGGTATGGATGAGTAGCTTGACCTAGGTAAGGCTAGTGGGTTAGGTGTGGTGCACACTTGTCAAATCTAGCACTAGGTAGCTCCTAAAAAGCACTTAGATCAATTGGACCAAACTTCATTCACATATGATTGTGAGTTGGAAGTGAATGGAGGATCAAATGCTGATCGGACGCTGGTTCTGGTGTGATCGGACGCTGGCGCAGAGTCTAGTCAGTTCATTTGATCACGGTGAAGTCGTCTAGATGCGACCGGACGCTGAGAGAAATGTGACCGGACGCTGGGTGCCAGAGTCTGGTCAACTCCAGTAAGGTTCTAGAGAGGGAGAATCCTGATCGGACGCGTCCAGTCAGTGCTGATCGGGCACTAGTCAGGTTCCAGCTACTAACCGGATGCTGAGCAGCAAAGTGATCGGACGCTGGGTGCCAGAGTTCGGTCAAGATTAGTAAGGTTCTAGAGGGCAATTTTGTGATCGGACGCGTCCGATCAGTGCTGACCGGACGCTGGTCAGTGTCCGATCACAACTTAACTGCTCGGTTGCAGGGAGAACTAACCGGAGCGTCCGGTCACCTTGACCGGAGCGTCCGGTCACCTTGACCGGAGCGTCCGATCACCCCGCAGTGGCACATAACGGTTCGTTTTGAATGAGGGGTTATAAATACTTCCTCTATTCACTCAAGGGATCACTTTTGCTCATTTCAACAGCTGAGAAACACCCTTGAGAGTGCCAAGGAGAGCAAGGTCCTAGTGGGGTGATTGAGATTTGAGAATCCAAGAGAGAGGCCTCATTAGTGAAAGCAAGAGTAGCAAAGTGTGCATCCACCCTTCTCATTAGGCTTGTCATCATCAAGTGAGAGTTTGTGCTTGTTACTCTTGGTGATTGCCATCACCTAGATGGCTTGTTGGTGTTTGGGAGCTTGGTGATCATCCGACGGAGCTTGTGGATGACCCAACTCAAGTTTTGAGCGGTTGTGGGTGATTCACCATGATGAAGTTTCAAAGAATCAACCCGTTGAGAGCACTTGATCCTTACACGGATCATGGGGGAGCTACACCCTTGCGCGGGTTCTCCAACGAGGACTAGTGGGGAGTGGCGACTCTCCGATACCTCGACAAAACATCACCGCGTTCCTCATTCTCTCTTTACTTTAAGCATTTACTTTGAGCAATTCAATTCTTGTCTTTACATTCATAGAATTACCATGCTAGAGTAGGATTGGAACTTAGGTTGCAAAACTTTTATGCAGTAGAACATTAGAAACACATTCTAGGTATAAGGGGTGAAGTGGGCTAAGTGTAGGGTTTAATTATTGCAAAGAATTTTAGAATTAGCCCAATTCACTCCCCCTCTTGGGCATCTTGATCCTTTCAATTGGTATCGAGAGCCTCGTGCTCACGTATTTAGGCTTAACCGCCTAGAGAAAGATTTCTCACGGGGATGGTCCTCCTCCTATCTTTGAGGGAGATGATTTTCCTTATTGGAAAATCCGCATGGAGGTGTATTTAGAAGCTCTAGATGTTGCAATACTTAGAGCCACCTCACAAGGATTCCCAAAACCTCGGGATCCCACGCACCTTCAAGGCGATGAAGTGAACTATGAAAAATGGAATGCAAAGGCTAGAAACACCATCTTTAGAGGCCTTTGCAAAGATGTGTTTAACTAGGTGGGGAACCACAAGGATGCCCATGCACTATGGTCGGACATTTGTGCGCTCCATGAGGGAACTAAGAGCGAGCGTGAAGAACACTATCATCTCATAATAAAAAAGCTTAATTCTTTTGAGATGCTTCCTAAAGAGAGTGGTAATGAAATGTACTCACACTTGAATGTTCTTGTAGAGGAAGTCAATGGGCTTGGACTCACTCAAATGCAACCATCCGATGTTGTAAGAAAAATCTTGAGTGTCCTCCCCATTGATAAATATGGGCATATTATGACCGTGCTTCATCAAGGTGATCTTTCCCCGCTACATCGACTCAAATCTTAGGAAAGATCAATGCTCATGAGATGTACATTCACATCAGACCACAAGATGGCTCATCCTCTACCAAGAAGAAAGACAAAGACTTAGCATTCAAGGCTAGCCAAGAGAAGGGAAAAGCAAGAATTGAGTATGAGAGCTCAAGTGATGATGAAGTTGATGATGCAAATCTTGCTCTCATGGTGAGAAAAACTGCCAAGATGCTAAAGAAGCTCAACAAGAATGGCATCAAGTTTGATGGCAAGAAAAAGAAGTTCTTCAGTAGCACTAGAAGGAAGCCAATCTCCAAGATGGATTGCTACAATTGTGGAGAACTTGGTCATCTAGCTCATCAATGCACCAAGCCCAAGAAAGACAAGTACAAGAAGAAGTACAAGGGCAAGAAAGATGACTCAAGTGATGAAGATGAAGATAAGAAGAACAAAAACAAGCCATACAAGAAGAAGGATGGCAAGAAAAAAGGACTTTCACAAGAAGAACAAAAATGGCAAGGCATACATCATCGGTGATTGGCTCACGGACATTGATTCATCTAGTTGCTCATCCGATGATGATAGTGACAATGAGAAGGTGGCCACCATTGTGATTGACTCTTCATCATCTTCACCGACACCACCATCATCATCCTCTACACACCTATGCCTTATGGCCAAGGGTGAACGAAAGGTATCAAATGATGATGATAGTAGTGGTGATGATCATGCTAACAATGATGATAGTGATAGTGATGATGATGAATTTGAATCACCTTCATATGATGATCTTGTCAAATTGCTAAACCAATACACTAAGATCATTAGAAAGACTAGTGCTAAGAATGACAAGCTAGAAGCTAAGAATGATTCTCTTTTAGCTAAATGTGATATAGCGGAAAAGGCTAGTGTTGAGCTTAGAGAAGCAAATGATGCTATGTCATCCAAACTCAAGGAGCTCAAATCTTCTAAGAAAGAGCTTAAAGAAAAACATGATAAACTTGAGAGGATACATGATGAGCTCATCACTAGACACAATATGCTAAAAGAAGAATATACAACTCTCAAGATCAATCATGATAATCTTGTTATCGCTCACGAATTTTTATCCAATGAGCCACATGATGCTACTAACGATGTTGTTAAGAATGATATAGCTACATCATGTGATGATTTAATTGTTGAGAGCATTGAGCAAGGATCTAGTGGCAAAGACAAGCAAGTGGTTGAAACCGACAACTATGATGAGTATGTCAAGCTCAAGCATGATAATGAAAAGCTCAAGAAAGATCTTGAAGAGCTCAAAACCACCAACACTATAGTGTTAGAAACTCTTGATCATGATGGTGATTTAATTCTTGAGAATGAGAAGCTCAAAGAAGAGAATAAGAGACTCAAGGAAGAGAAAAATGATGATGCACTCAAAGAAGAGAACAAGAAGCTCAAATTGGAAAAAGAACATCTCAAGATTGGATTGAGCAAATTCACAAGAGGCAAACAACTTCGAAGTGAGTTACTAATGAACACCATTATGAAGTTAGATAGAAGTGGCATTGGGTACTTGGCAAACCAAGAGAAGAAGGCTCAAGCTCAACAACAACAACACAAGTCAAAGCCAAAGCCAAAGAGGTGTTTTGAGTGTGGACAAGAAGGTCACTTTGCCCATGAGTGTCAAACTCCACCACCACAACCCTTGCCCAAGCATGCTAGATCCTTTGCTTTCAATGCTCATTACATGCTTAGAAAGGACTCTAGTGGAAAGATGAAAGTTATGTTCTTAGGACCTCCCAACAAGAATAGACCTAAGAAAATTTGGGTAGCAAAGTCACTTGTTGAGAAAGTGAAGGGCCCTCAACAAGTTTGGGTTCCTAAACAAGCTTGATCTCTTGTGTTTAGGTGAACTACAAGACCGGTGGAAGTCATTGGGTAATTGATAGTGGTTGCACACAACATATGACCGGTGATCCTCGTATGTTCACCTCCCTAGATGAAGAAGTAGATGGACAAGAAAGAATCACATTTGGAGATAATTCAAAGGGCAAAGTTAAAGGATTGGGCAAAGTGGCAATATCAAATGATCATTCAATCTCAAATGTGCTATATGTTGCTTCATTGAGTTTTAACTTGCTATCCATTGGACAATTGTGTGATCTTGGCTTTCAATGCCTATTTACCGAGAAGGAAGTGGTTGTATCCAAGAAAGATGATGATCAAGTGATATTCAAGGGATTTAGATACAACAACTTATATCTAGTGGATTTCACCTCCGAAGATGCTAACTTGAAGACATGCTTATTCACCAAAACATCACTTGGGTGGCTATGGCATAGAAGACTTGCTTATGTTGGGATGAGCTCACTCAAGAAGCTAATGAAGAATGAATTGGTGAGAGGGTTGAAGGATGTGAAATTTGAGAAGGACAAGCTTTGTAGTGCATGTCAAGCCGGCAAGCAAGTTGCAAATACTCATCCTACAAAATCTTTCATGTCAACAACAAGAGTGCTAGAGCTCCTTCACATGGACTTATTTGGACCAACAACATACAAGAGTTTGGGAGGAAATCTTTATTGTCTTATGATTGTTGATGACTACTCTACATACACATGGGTATTCTTCCTTCATGACAAATCCAAAGTGGCATCATGTTTCAAGAAGTTTGCCAAGAGAGCACAAAATGAGTTTGAGGTGAAGCTCAAGAAGATTAGAAGTGACAATGGTAAAGAATTTGACAACACAAACATTAAAGCCTATTGTGATGAAGTTGGGATCAAGCATGAGGTCTCCGCAACATATACTCCTCAACAAAATGGTATAGTTGAGAGAAAGAACCAGACATTAATCACACTAGCAAGAACAATGCTTGATGAGTACAACACACCCGAAGCTCTATGGGCAGAAGCTATCAACACCACATGTTATGCATCCAACCGCCTATTCCTTCAAAAGTTTCTTGGCAAGACACCTTATGAGTTGCTCAATGGGAAGAAGCTGGACGTCTCCTTCTTTAAGGTGTTTGGTTGCAAATGCTACATCTACAAGAAGCGGCAACACCTAGGGAAGTTTCAAAGACATTGTGATATTGGTTTTCTTGTTGGTTACTTATCAAAGTCCAAAGCATATAGAGTATTTAATCATGCCACCGGCTTGGTTGAAGAAACATATGATGTGGAATTTGATGAATCTAATGGCTCCCAAGGAGCACATGAGAATCTTGATGATGTAGGTGATGAACCATTGAGAGAGGCCATGAAGAATATTCCAGTTGGAGACATCAAGCCACAAGATGATGAAGATGATGTACAAGTGATTAAACCATCTTCTTCATCAAATGTGCTACAAGATGGTGATTAAGATGGGAGAGTAGAAAATGAAGATGCTCATGTCTCCCATGAGCAAATGGTGACACAAGCACAAGATGTTGATGCTCCACAACCTCCCCCTCAAGTGGTTGATAGAAGAAATTCACCTCTACTACAAGCTCATCCACAAGATCTCATCATAGGGAGTCCATCAAAGGGTGTAATGACTCGCTCTCAAAAGCTTGCTTCATTTATTGAACATCACTCTTTTGTCTCTTGCTTTGAGCCTACTAAGGTAGAAGAAGCTCTTCAAGATCCAGATTGGATAAATGCCATGCATGAAGAGTTGAACAACTTTGTCCGCAATGAAGTTTGGACTCTTGAAGAGTGACCACAAGGTGCAAGAGTCATTGGAACAAAGTGGGTGTTCCACAACAAGCAAGATGATCAAGGCATTGTTATGAGGAACAAGACAAGACTAGTTGTAAAGGGGTTCTCTCAAGTTGAAGGTTTGGATTTTGGAGAGGCCTTTGCACCGGTTGCAAGACTAGAAGCCATTCGTATCCTCCTTGCATATGCATCACATCATGAAATGAAACTATATCAAATGTATGTGAAAAGTGCATTTTCAAATGGCTTTATAAATGAACTAGTCTATGTTGATCAACCTCCCGAGTTTGAAGACCCTAGATATCCTAATCATATTTATAGGTTGTCCAAGGCGCTATATGGGCTTAAGCAAGCCCCAAGAGCTTGGTATGAGCGTCTTCGGGATTTCCTCATTGAGAAGAGCTTCACCAATGGGAAGGTCGACAACACACTATTCACCAAGAAGCTTGATGGATATATCTTCATTTGTCAAGTGTATGTTGATGATATCATATTTGGATCACCAAATGAAGATTCTTGCAAAAAGTTTGGTGAATTGATGTCGAAGGAGTTTGAGATGTCAATGATTGGAGAGCTTACATTCTTTCTTGGTTTTCAAGTCAAGCAAATGAGAGAAGGGATTTTCATCTCTCAAGAAAAGTACACCAAGGATCTTCTCAAGAGGTTCAATATGGATGAATGTAAGCCAATCAAGACACCAATGCCATCTAATGGACATCTCAACCTAGATGAGGGAGGTAAAATGGTTGATCAAACTCTCTACCGCTCTATGATTGGTAGCTTGTTATATTTAACCGCATCTAGGCCCAACATCATATTTAGTGTGTGTATGTGTGCTAGATTTCAAGCTAATCCTAAGGAAGTTCATTTGATTGCCGTTAAAAGAATCCTTAGGTATCTTAAGCACACACCAAGCATTGGCCTTTGGTATGCCAAAGGAGCTAGATTTGAATTAGTTGGCTATTCCAATTCGGATTATGCCGGTTGCAAAGTTGATAGAAAAAGCACATCCGGAGGGTGCAATTTGCTTGGTAGATCACTTGTGTCTTGGTCCTCCAAGAAGCAAAATAGTGTGGCTTTGTCCACCGCCAAAGCGGAATACATTGCTATGGGTGCTTGTTGTGCACAAATACTTTATATGAAGCAAACTTTGCTAGACTACGGTGTAGTTCTAGAAAAGGTACCACTTTTGTGTGACAATGAGAGTGCGGTAAAACTTGCTAATAATCCGATTCAACACTCTCGCACCAAGCACATAGATATCTGCCATCACTTTCTTAGAGATCATGTTGCTAAGAATGATATTTCACTAGAAGGTGTAAGGACCGAGGATCAATTGGCGGATATCTTCACTAAACCGCTAGATGAGGCAACATTTTGTCAGTTGAGGAATGAGCTCAATGTGCTTGATTTTAGCAACTTCACTAGAAAATGAGCTTGTGTTGTCCCTTGCATTGCATTGTAATATACAACATGTTTAACTTTTGGCAATGCATTTAGGGCTTGTCTAACATGGTTAAGATAACCGCTGAAAAGCGTGTGAAGAAGCTTAACCTTGGATCAAACTTGACAAGCAACTAGAATTACCTTCAAGTATTGCATTCCATATGCATGAATATTGTTTTGTTGTTTCTCTTCAATCACCCTTTTATTGCCTATTTTCTTAAAAAGAATTATAGCCTAAGGCAACGTACTTTGAAAAATTTGAGGGTTTGAGAGAGGTCACTCACATCAGTCCCAATTGGTGTTTATTTGGGTCTTATTGAAGTTGGGACTTGATTGGGAACAGGCAGCATGAAGGAACTTTGAAGATCTGCTAAAAAAGAGTGACCGGACGCTGCACCGGACTCTGATGTCCAGCATCCGGTCAGTTCACAGGAGGTGAATCGTTGCTGTGAAGGAGTGACCGGACGCTAGAATAGTGTTCTCCCTACGTCCGGTCAGAAGGTGATCTCTGCGTCCGGTCAAGAGAAGAAGACGAAGACAGGATCGACCGGACTCTGGCTGCATCTGGTCAGTTGCGATCGGACATGTCCGATCATGACTCGAGGGGATTTGGACCTCTCTAGAGTCGATCGGACTCTGGGTGGCAGCGTCCGGTCGTTGCCACCGGAGCGTCCGGTTAGTTGAAGTCATGCGCTTTTTGGTATCTATTATGTTTCCTTTTCTCATCCGTCGGGGGACCACCATATAACCGCAGCGCCGCACCATGTTTGACCTAACCCGTACCACCACCCGACGACTTCGCTGCTTCCCACATTACGTGCTAGTTTAGTGCCTAGCCGCCGCCACATAGCCATGCCGCCGCCGCTGCTGCCGCCCACCTGCTGCCGTCCGCGCCCGCCGCCATAGCTCCACCAGCGCCCACGCCGCGCGCCCTGCACCACTGCACCGTCCGCATCCGCGCTTCCACACACACACCAGCGCTCGCTTGCGCCTCCCTACAACAAAGAATAGCGCCACCACACTCTTGCCCTAGCCCGCGACTGTGTCTCTGCTCCAAGTGCCCAAGCCACATTGCACTGCCCTACATCTTCTCTGCTGCCGATCCACGCCGCATTACAACCCTAACCCTAGACATCAAGTTGCCAACCCGGTGGTTCCCCGTTTTGTTCCTCTGCTCTTCAGTTCACCGGTTTGTCAGGTAGCAAGCCCTTGTTTCCAATTTCGTATCTATTGCTTGCTTCTTAGGTTTCGTATCTCTAGATGTATATTGAAATTATTCATATATCCGATCTATTCTAACGTGCAGCGAGTCGGTGTTGTTGAGGTCACTTTGGCAGTTGTCAGTTAACTTGAGGCCAAGCTCACGAGTATGGATCGAGGCCAAGCCTCGGAAGTGACAGTTGGCAGTTGGTTCTTGACCAAGGTAGCAGTTCATTCTAGATGGCACATGTCAAGAACGCCGGAGGTGGTCTAGGTGATGAGGATCCGAGGCCTCTGCTTCGCTTGCCTACTGATGTGAAAGGCAAGGCGACGAAGAAGATCACATCAAAGAAGCAGAAGTATGCATATGCTGATACAACGAGAGCAGCTGCAGTTGTAGCCGCCATAGAGTGTGCAGAGAGAGGAGGTGCTAGGAGTGGAGTCCAAATCGTAGATCAGCTTTCACCAGCACAGAGGGTAGCTATTGAGCAGGTTGAGCATCGTCATGGTAGTCCAGCTAGGACTATCATGCTTGAGGGATGACATGTTGCTTTGGAGGAGACTCAGCCTCAGGGGGAGCCACAACAGCAGATAGAGCAGACATAGGAGGCAGAGCAGACCGAGGAGATAGAGCAGGCACCTCAGACACAGCTTTGCCGCTTTGGTCGTACTCATACCCAGATGACACCGAGGGTAGAGACACAGCGGAGGGGTTCTCGTCCGCCTCCTAGACCATAGGGTCTAGCTCTAGTGACTCACCTGGATTTGTGGGCCGCCATGGCCAAGCAGGTTCAGCAGCTCAGATTTGTGCCATTTGAGGACTGGTTCCCGGTGAGGAGGGACGAGCGTGCTTCAGAGGGGTTCTATACACCACTGCAGGTGGATTTTTATAATGCATATCTTAACAGTGGGGTTGCATTTAGGTCTCAGAGGGTTTGTTCTATTGAGGCCATTGTAGCAGCTGCAGGAGAGCAGATATGCCCTCATCTCTCTTACTTGCCAGGGCTGACAGATCTACTTGGTTGGATAGGTAGATATGTCTCATCATGGGTTCGTGAGTTCTACGCTTCACTCTATATTGACCTAGGCCACAAATTTATTCACTTTGCATTCAGAGGCCGCGATTACAGGCTGATGAGCTTAGGGTTCGAGAGATCCTTAGGTTACAGGATTCACCTATCCGCATTCATGAGGTTTGCTATGGACACATAGAGCCTCCTAGAGCCCTCACGGCGGTCTTGTGCCTCCCACAGATCTCATTCGCCCTTGCTTCACAGAGCCATTCGGTGAGGGGTTGAGCAGGACACCCAGGGATCTTACTCCTATAGCCAGATTGCTTGATGCTATTATGAGGACCCTACTTCCGAGGATGGGATATCGCGAGAGATTGACTCGCATTCAGTTATGGCTACTGAATGCCCTAATACAGTAGACAGTCTTTGATGTATGGGATGTCATCCTTTCGGAGATGGAGGATACCCTTGTAGAGGGATTGAGAGGTCACAGGCAGCTGCCATATGCTCACTAGATTACTTTTCTGATTCATAGGGCAGTCACAGTGAGGCCTCCTGAGATGTTGGCAGAGTATTTTGGTGCTACTACAGAGTTTCTAGCATACAACATGACTTAGATGCTCCGCCACAGTGCAGCGAGGACACCTAGCTAGTCACGCCGTTGCCTAGAGGTGCCAGAGACTGCAGCCCAGCAGGATGAGACTATAAGGGGCATTGCAGCGATAGAGGAGGAGTAGTTAGATGCTCAGTAGGAGGGTATGGTCGAGAGCGACCCTAGCGACAGTTCAGATGATGACTACCAGGATGTCCCTCAGATGCCTCCTCGATGACATGACCATGAGGCCGGTAGCTCCAGTTTAGCTCCACAGCCACCATAGACAGATCCCGCTCTACTTGCTATACTTGAGCGGATGAGGCAAGATTAGGCTCGCCAGGCCTAGGAGACCGCAGCTACGTTTGCACATTTTTAGGCTAGACAGGATGAGTTCCAGTGACTGCAGTAGGCTATACAGTAGTAGTAGCAGGCCATGCAACAACAGCAGCTTCTCATGCAACAACAGTTACTTGGATTTATGCAGCATGTAGTTATTGCAATTAGGGCTCCACTGCCATAGCCTTCACCCTAGATCGGCCTGCCTGCCACCACTTCTTTGACTCTAGCTTTATAGCCTAGTGGGCTTCAGAGTTAGGGATAGCCAGCGACACAATTTCCTTCACCTACAGAGCAGGTGTCCCAGTGGTTTGCCTCGCCAGTGCTAGCTCCGCAGTTCACACCGCTACATACGGGCTTCACATCAGCTCAGACTTCCTCGCTGCTTGTGCTAGATACCCCAGTCTCTAGAAGCCTTAGTGATACCTTCAGTGAGTTGACAGGGCAACCTACTCCGCTAGATCGACATGTCCTTGGTCCTTCCACAGTTGCTCCTATCACTGGGACTATAGAGACGCTCCCTTCTTCAGTTGCATCATTAGAGCTACCTGCTTTAGTGATACCTATAGAGTCACATGCCACACCAGTCCCAGATCCAACCCAGACTACTTCAGCATCACGTCCAGCGATAGAGGGTCAGACAGCTCAGAGCTCAGGATTATATGATGATGGCACACAGTTCCAGATCGCTCACCGCACCTCAGCGCTTGACTCGTTCGCTGCAGCCCCACCGATCGACCCTTAGGTTTTGGTGCTTGATGCCAAAGGGGAAGAGGGATCGAGTATGATAGACTTAGGGGGAGCGATACATTAAGGGAGCTTATCTATTATATTTGGCTTTTTATGTGTGATACACTATTATGCATTCATGTTTACTTTCATGCATTGAACTATATTTATGTGATAGTGATATCTACGTGATGTGATATTTATGTGATATGTGACATGTGTGCTCTCTACTTTGAATTATTTATATGTCATGTCACTTGGTTATGCTCATTTGGTTTGCTTCCGCATTTTACTCGATGCAAATGAGCTTTATTTCTTGTACTCATGCTTACTTCATATCTTTTGAGTACATCATGTTGGCTTGGGTCATATAAGTTTGCCTAACTCTTTTGTTCTTATTGTCAAAAGCTTATATGAACCAAGCATGTTGAAAACCTCATCTCTTTTACATACTTGAGGTTGTATTGTCATCAATCATCAAAAAGGGGGAGATTGAAAGCATCTAGGCCCCTAGTTGGGTTTCGGTGATTAATGACAATACGAGATTACTATGACTAATGTGTGTTTTGTAGATGCAATTAAGTTAGGTCATGATAATGATAATTGATTGGGCAATCATGGTTGTCATGCCCCTACGATGGAAATCATTTTGGTTTTCAAAGGATGGACGATAAGGTTAAGGATGGACTAGTTCTAAGTGTCGTTTGATGTTGAAGAGACACTTAGAGTAGTTTAGGACTTTGTTTTTCCTTTGGCCATACTATTAAGGGGGGTATGGATGGGTCGCTTGACCTAGGTAAGTCTAGTGGGTTAGGTGTGGTGCACACTTATCAAATCTAGCACTAGATAGCTCCTCAAAAGCCCTTAGATCAATTGGAGCAAACTTCATTCACATATGATTGCGAGTTGGAAGTGAATGGAGGATCAAATGCTGACCGGACGCTGGTTCCGGTGTGATCGGACGCTGGCGCAGAGTCCGGTCAATTCATTTGATCAAGGTGAAGTCATCTGGATGCGACCGGACGCTGGGTGTAAGAGTCCGGTGAACTCCAGTAAGGTTCTAGAGAGGGAGAATCCTGATCGGACATGTCCGGTGAGTGCTGACCGGATGCTGAGCAGCAAAGTGATCAGACGCTGGGTGCTAGAGTTTGGTCAATATCAGTAAGATTCCAGAGGGCAGTTTTCATGACCGGACGCGTCCGGTTAGTGCTGACCGGACGCTGGTCAGTGTCCGGTCACAACTTAACTGCTCAGTTGCGGGGAGAACTGACCGGAGCGTCCGGTCACCTTGACCGGAGCATCTGGTCACCCTGCAGTGGCACATAATGGTTCATTTGGAATGAGGGGTTATAAATACTTCCTCTATTCACTCAACGGATCACTTTTGCTCATTTCAACAGCTGAGAAACACCCTTGAGAGTGCTAAGGAGAGCAAGGTCCTAGTGAGGTGATTGAGATTTGAGAATCCAAGAGAGAGGCCTCATTAGTGAAAGCAAGATTAGCAAAGTGTGCATCCACCCTTCTCATTAGGCTTGTCGTCGTCAAGTGAGAGTTCATGCTTGCTACTCTTGGTGATCGCCATCACCTAGATGGCTTGGTGGTGATTGGCTGCTTGGTGATCATCCGGCGGAGCTTGTGGATGACCCAACTCAAGTTGTGAGCAGTTGTGGGTGATTCACCATGACGGAGTGTCAAAGAATCAACCCATAGAGAGCACTTGATCCTTACGTGGATCAAGGGGGAGCTACACCCTTGCGCGGGTGCTCCAACGAGGACTAGTAGGGAGTGGCAACTCTCCGATACCTCGGCAAAACATCGCCGTGTTCCTCCTTCTCTATTTACTTTAAGCATTTACTTTGAGCAATTCAATTCTTATCTTTACATTCATAGAATTGCCATGCTAGAGTAGGATTGGAACTTAGGTTGCAAAACTTTTGTGCAGTAGAACATTAGAAACACATTCTAGGCATAAGGGGTGAAGTGGCTAAGTGTAGGGTTTAATTATTGCAAAGAATTTTAGAATTAGGCCAATTCACCCCCCCTCTTGGGCATCTTGATCTTTTCATCAATGTCCTACATGGGAATAAGGATGCTTCCTAAGAGATCTCTTCTTGAGAGGATTTGAATTATATTCTCTCGAAGGCCTCTTATGTAGCAATAAGCTTTTACCAAAATCAGCATAAAAAGATCATCCTTAAAAGAGATTTCCAAAGGTTGAATTTCTTCTTCCTTTGGAGGATTTTGGGGTGTTGATGGTTTGGGATTGATAGCTAAATCTTGGAATTAGAGTGGTTGTGATTTGGCTATCAAAACTTCCTCTTCTTGATCGGGAGGTGATTCCTTCTCTTCCTCAGGGAGTTCATTATGAATGCTAGTGTAGGGAGTTTTTCCACTAATCTTATCAAGTATAGACCTTGCTTCACTAGCAGACAGATGAAGGAAAGCTCCTCTAGAGGCTGCATCAAGGGATTCCATGGAATCCTTACTAAGACCTATGTAAAAATGATGAAGAAGCACCGTGTCTTGAATGGCAAGGTCAAGGCCAGTGATGATGAGGTCATTAAAATGATCCCATGATGTGGCAAGAGATTTTTCTTCTAGTTGTCTAAAATTTAGAACCTCTTTCCAAAGGCTAACCACCTTACAGATAGGAAAGAAACATAAATAAAATTTAGAGCATAACGTTTCTCAATCTCCTTGCATACTTCCTACGGTTTGACTGTACCATTGTTTAGCTCTTCCCGTCAAAGAGAACGAAAACAACTTCCATCTTAAGGTCTCATCAGACATGCCAGCGATACGCAAGCATGCACAGGTTTGTGCAAACTCTCATAGGTGTGAGTATGGGGTTTAATTGCCTTCTCCCGAGAAGGATTTATTCCGAATCAATTTTATAAAACATGGGCGTAGCTCATAGCCAGGTGTTAGGATGGGCTTTAAAGATTATGGTGGCTTTAAGTGCGTGCTCGTAGGTGTAGTGTTTAGGTGGATAGGAGTGGAATTCATGATAAAAGAAAAAAGAATAAAAGAAAGGAAAAGATATAATGTACATGGTTAAGCTAGGTTCAAAGTTAACTCAACAACCATTTCCCCGGCAACGGCGCTAGAAATCTTGTTGGTATATTTAACGCACACAGATAAATCTGCAAGCGCACGGATACCACTATAGCTTTCACCTAGAAGTATTCCAACTATCATATCCACAGGGAAACGTGTGAGAGTAACTACGTCTAACTTAACCCGGAGTAGCAACAAGACTTAAGATAATAGGAGTACAGAGGAGATCACAAAGGTCTACTGGTTCTAACTTCGATAAGCTATGTCTTCTATTATTCAACTAGGGATATTACTAAGGGAAACACAAGCATAGTTTGTTTCTAGTAGTAACTAAATCTTGCTAGGCCTACAAACGGGTGGTGGACTACAAAGGATTCAACGAGGCTATAAGAGTCACCCTCGTGAGCTACCTCCGATCCAGAATATAGGGTACATCCATAAGTAACTCGGTCTAAGCACCACACTTACACCTACAATTACTACTTTAACCTAGAGTGTCCTATAGATTAAAGCACTCAAAGAGTTATGAACCTAATGAACAATATAAACACGATGCTTACTTGAATTAGAAGTCGATTACTAGAGAATCCTCAAAAGCAAGCTTAAGTAGAACTTGATTCTGCCAGGGTACAAGCCGTAGAGAGAGCACCAACAGGACGACACTTCCTTCAAACTTTTCCCTCATACTCTATCTCACTATTATTTACAAGACTAGATCCTATGGAGGACTAATCTACTCTTGATAGCTGGCTCTGATCCTGACGAGGAGAATATGAATTAGGGTTTCAAGATGGCTCTAGGGAGGAGGCTAGGGGCTGCTATATATAGGCCGAGGTGGAGTAGGCGTAAGGAATCGAGGTGGAGTAGGGGGCAAGGAATCACCACGTCATCGATCCGTGTCAACACCCTCGATCATCGTTGGATAAACCGACCTAAAATCACCTTAAAATCAACGGTGTAGATCTTAGGAATGAGTACGAGGCAGCGGAGGGTGAGCGGGCTCCATGGTAGGCCGGCGGCCTATGGACTTGGCCGGCCAGCCCACTTTTGTGGCCATTTGGCCCAAGCTTCGACGTGGTGTCTTTTGGAACCTTCTAGAGTTGTCTTTCGTAGTTTTCGCAGGTTGAATCACTTGTTGTCGTCGGTTTGCTTGTTTGGAGTGTATGACAGTTGTAGCACCCAGTTTTATGAACAAAACCAGATACACACCATATGTAAGCCAGGAAGTTAAATATCACATATAGCTACAAATAAGGATAATATCGAAAGACAATGCTCAATATATAACGTACTTAGTATAAAGGATATAACCTTAGACAGCAAATGGCGGAAAGATAACTCCGACTTTGGGTGAAGACTCCAATTCCATAGGGACAACTGACTGGTTGATCACAAGCCTAATTCCTCCAAACTACAGCAATCTGGTACCCATCCAGGATTTTTATCCAAATAATTGAAAAATAAAGCAAGCGTAAGTACATGTCATACTCAACTAATATAACATGGGGTTCATGAGGCTCAAAAGGCTGACACTAGTTCAACTATGATTAGCTTTTAATTGTCACAATTTTAGCATAAGAGTAGCAACAAGTTTATCACAAGCCCATATAAACACATGATCAGGTAAACATGAATAAATAATAGCATAAACAGTAATAATTAGTGACAATCTTTCTCATCAATATCATCGGTGTTCATCATCTATTCCGTAAGGGTTCCGAGGCCGCTCGTGACCGTGAGCATGGTTGATATACTAGTTTTACACTCTACAGAGGTTGTACACTTTCACTGTGAGTCGTGATTTACCCTTTTGCCCGAGGTGATCAGCCTCTTGACCCACTACCAAGGAAGGTCGGCAGGGTTTACTATGAAAACTTCCAAAGGTTCATCTAACAAGTTAGGGCCATTAGATTCACTCGGCAAACAGATGTAGAGCCCCCCTTCCCAATGGCATAATGACGCACAACCTATACACAAGGGGACAGAGGCCGCACTATAACCGATTCATCAAGCCATTCTTATGCCAATAAAGGTAACCACTAACAAGCTAGAAAAGGTCCTCATACTGAGCTAAAGCCAGAGCCATGTAGCCCTCACAGTTGTACTATAAGTCTCAGATGTTCGCTTACAAATAAGTCCTTAGGGAGAGGAATCTATAGCACCATAGAAACAACCCAATACTCTAGCCCCCTTGTTCCACATTGCTAAAAAGCATCTTTTAGTGTTTATTGTGTATACCATTAGTCAAGTTACAAGATCATGGCTTTGGTTGAAAATTAGCATCATACTACCCAATGCAATACCCCATCGGAATCGAGGTACATGGTACCAAAATATTAGGAAATCTTTAGTGGTAGTCAAGGTAGACACATGCAGTATGAATTAAATGATATTAAGGTGAATAGGACAATAAGGAAGATCCCATGCTATACTTGGCTTAAAACTCAGATCCTTCTTCTACTAAATTGTAACCTCCAAAAGACTTCTTCTGGATCACCAACTTCTTCTATTTCACCAATGTACTTCTCACCGACTGGACATGATCATAAAGCACCACACAAGCATCCATGCAATCATACACAAAGCAAACAATAGAACTAAATTAGAATAGTACACCAAACATGTGAAACAACAAGTAAAAAGGTTTTAAAGATGTTCTACACATCGCTACGAACACACAAATACGAAAAGCACGCTAATCGAAACTACGGTTGCAAAGAAATGACTACATGGTTTTATATTATAAAAGTAAAGAGAAGACTATAAGCTTGATTTATGTTAATTAGTAAAAACTATGAGTAGAATTAATTTAGATTAAACAAATCATATTTCTACTTAAAAGCTGAGTTGAAGCTAATCATATTTTATTTATAAATATTTTGATATCATTTATGCCAATTCAACTTTAACTTGCAAATACAAACTGACATGTCGGAACATCTAATCAAATTTGACACGTGTGTTTAGACTAAACATATTATAATTTAGAAACATATTTATGTTAGCAACTAGTCATGTTAAAACTTATTTGCAAAAGAGCATTGTATATAATTATGTTTCTTTTATTTATAAAAACTAGTTGCATGCATATTAATCAAATTAATATTTAAGCATATATATAAAAGGAGAGAATTATCTATTTGGCACTGAAACAAATCAGTCTTTCATATTTGGCACTAAAAATTTTGAACTTTGTTATCTGGCACCAAGTTGAAAATTTCTTCCGTAAATAGCACTACCGTCTATTTTCACCGGTAACGATGTTAAGTGGCTTGCAAAATGATATAAGTGCCCTTGTTTGTAGTAGAAGTCCATGGTGCCAAATAGGAAAAGAATAAATGGAAAGTTTATCAAATATGAAAATCATAAATATTACAAATATAGTTGTAAACTAAAATATGAGATTTTGTGAGAGTGCAAATAAATACTCCCTCCGGTTTCCTAAAGGATGCCATTTTGAACAGCGACACAATCTCTAAAAAAACAATTTTGACCATTACTTTTTGATATAAAGTATTTATAAAATATAGTTAATATATACTTTTATGAAACTACATTTCAAGATGAATCTACTTACATCACTTTCATATTTTCAAACTCAACCCAAAAAGATTTATTTGTAATTAAAGTTTAAAATGTTTGACTTAAGACAACCTCAAAATGACATTCTTTAGGAAACCAAAGGAGTAATCAACCGGAGGAAGTAATCGATAAATCTCAAATTTTAAGGTAACAATGCACATTAGTCAGCACTACATTATAGTCAATGGCTGGCGAGGCTGACTATACTAACTATACTGATGGGGAGGCAAGAGGGAAGAAGGTTCACACAGTCGCTGCTCGTGTTGTTGCGTTGGAGAGGAAATGATCAATGGAGGTTCGGCTGGCCACTTCACCTCTACTGTGCGTGCCATACCAGTATATATAGGAAAAGGCAGGCAGGCAGGGTCTAGGGCTATGGAGCCAATCTAGTTCCAGTGCAGTCACAACAAGCAGCTAGCTCACAACTAGCCGCCATGCCGTCCCCGTATCGCACGAGGAGTCTTTGTCCAGCGCACCACAGGGCCCATGCATCCCGCTCACCACCTAGGACGCCTCCTTTCTCTCGCCGACTACATCTAGAAGGGCCTCCTCTATGCCATGCCGCCCTTCTCCATGGCCCGCCTCCTCGACCACCTCCAGACCGTGCTCGCCCAGGCGCTCCATGCCTACTACCCCATCGCCGACCGCTTCGCCATGGACCAGCATCACGACGCCCAAAGCAACGTCCTCGTCTACTCGGTCTCCTTCCACTATGATGGCCAGGGCGTCGACATTGTCCACGCCATCGCCGACGGCGTCCTGCCCGACGCCGATGTTCCACGCCTCGTCCAGTCCCTCTTTCCCTTCGACGGCGCCGTCAACCACGACGGCCACCACCTCCCGCTGTTTGTTGTCTAGGTCACCAAACTCATCGATGATGTCTTCCTCGGCTTCGCCTACAACCACACGCTCTCCGACAGCACCGCCTTATGGAGATTCATCAAAGTATGGGCGGGCATCGCGCATGACAGCCTCTCTACCTCCCCCTCGGCCTCGGGGCCGGAGGAGCACAAGCATGCTCTAGCTCCACCACCCTTGCTAGAGCACTGGTCCCCCGATGGCCTGACGACACTGATGCCACCAGTCATGCTCCCATTCCTCAACCTCACGGGGCGCATCGAGAGGCTACCCCCGCCACCGCTGCATGAGCGCATGTTGCAGTTCTCGGCCCACACACTGGAGGCGCTCAAGGACTAGGCGCGGGAGGAGCTCCTAGTGGCCAGGGACGTGGCCAGCGCGGTGGCCATCACCAAGTTCTAGGCGCTTAGCTCGTTGGTGTGGCGCTGCGTCACCCGCTTGCGCCACCTGCCGCCCAACCAAACAACCTTTTGCCGCGCTGCCATCAACAATGGCACGCGCCTTCGCTCGCAAGGAGCCGCCGCCATCGGCTGGTGAGGCTGCCGCGCCACCTCCACCACATCGCGTGTTGGCCAGAGGGCCACACCACCTCCGCCATTGTGGGCTGGCCAGAGCTCGGCCCATGAACCCGCCCGCCACCACGACTGCGCTGCGGCCTGGCTCCACATGGGGAAGAAGCTCGCGGGATCCTGGGCCTGGCCAAATTGCACGCGTGAGTAACAGAGGGGTATATTGTACGTACGAAAAATAAACTGACAAGGTCAAACCAGTCAACTAACAGATGGATGGTGAAAATAGACGGAAGTGCCATTTACATAAGGAAATTTTAACTTGGTGCTAGATAAGAAAGTTCAAAATTTTGAATGCCAAATATGAAAGAATGATTTCTTTCCATGCCAAAAAGATAATTCTCCCATATAAAAGTCACTTGACATGAAAAACGACGACACTAGCATGTAGATCACATCGTTATGAATCTAACGCAATTGGAATGACTCGAAACGGACTTAAAACGAATATACGACGACGATATTACAAACTGGTGGTAATTTCATAATTACCTCATCTTCATGCTTTGGCCTCCCATACAGCCACCACACGGCCATGGCAACAGCAGCTATGCAGGGGTGGGCTCAACTTGTTGCACGAAGGAGAGGATGGCCAGGCTGGTCAGTGCGGCGGGGACGGCGACGGCGATGGCGAGAGAAGGAGAAAAATCTAATTTACTACACGAGAGATTTCTCAAACTAGGGGTCCCCTTATGGTAGTGTTGGCGTGGTTTGCCCAAGGGGTTGGTATATATTTATAGGGAGAAAAACTCTCCACATCTACATCAACTAGCAATATGGTATTACTTGATGTTGCACCCTCCACATTTACTAATGGGCCTAAATAATCATTAAAGCTCATTAGTAAATAAATGCATGGGCCTTTAGGATTTATTAAGATTATTGCACAAGGGCTTTGAGCGTTGGAAAAAATGAGAGATTTATTATTTTCGGAATTAATTCATTTCGTGGATAAAATAATTCTAGAAAATCTAGAATTATTATTTAAGCCGCGAAAAATACTCCGAAAGCTCTGAAAATTTGGGAAAATTTCCCAGAGACAATATGGAATATGAGGAACCCAAATAAAGTATTTGGAGCCCATGATAAGATAATTTGGAGCATCTAAAAATGAAATTATGCTCACAGACAAGTAGGAACAAGTTCTAGAAAAAGCTAGAAATTTTTTCGAGAAGTTTGTAGAGATTGATTGACGGACGAGGAACTGAAAGGAGTGATTTGCGTTATAAAAAGAAAAGATTTAGGAAGCTCCCAGCAAAAACTTGAGTGGAGAAACAAAGAATTTGATTGTACAAAAAGATAAAGGCGTGCCGAAGAAGGAAAATTGATCTACTAATGCATTTTAAAGACTTTGCTCACTCTCAACACACAAAGAAGCAACAAGCAAACATCACATCATCTAAACGTCCGTCAAAATTAGAAAACTTTGAAAATTCATATTTGTCCTATAACTAAATTTGCGCTAGCTCAAACTAAACTTGGTAAATTTTATCCAAATATTAAAATAATTCATTTTATTTAGTGTTTTCTATACACAACCTAAAATCAGAAATTTTAGGGTGTGACAAACTACCCCACTTAATAGGAATCTCATCCCGAGATTCAGAGAGACTAGGGAGAAAGATAAAGATCTTCACGCCTCCACACTTCCTTGATTCGGGATTCATGAGATGAAAGAATGAACTTGCATGATAAAGTGGATTTGGGAGTTGCACAGGATAGCAAGGAAGATAAAGGTCAATGATGCTTTGTAGAGGATGCTACCCCACTTAACAAGAGTTTTGCTAAACTCTGAATATTCCATACGAAGATCCTCGTGTTGGTGTAGTTTTCAGGGCCTTCCTTTGGATCACAAAGATAGGGATAACAAACAAGCAACACACCAAACAAGACAAGCATGCATCACAATATCAAAACTACACGTGCTTCTATAGCAATGGCGGGCATCCTAAGGAGTGGATTATGATGAAAGGCCATTGCAAATTTGAATAAGGTGAGGTAAAAAAACTTTAGTAAACCAAAGAAATAAAAATCAAGGAGACAAGAAGCAATAGCTCAAAGGAAGCTATCAAGGAGAGAAGAAAATAGGATAAGGATAAGAAATAATCTATTCAACTAGTCAATGAGATGAAAAAGTAGTTTTGTAGCAAATTCTAAACCTTAGAACGACCAGTTTCTACTAGGCTTGCGTCCTATAGTCAGTATTGCTCTTATACCACTTTGTAGCACCCGATTTTATGAACAAAACCAGATACACACCATATGTGAGCCTAGGAAGTTAAATCTCACATATAGCTATAAATAAGGATAATATCGAACGGCAATGCTCAATATATAACGTACTTAGTATAAAGGATATAACCCTAGATAGCAAACAGCGGAAAGATAACTTTGATCTTCGGGTGAAGACTCCAATTCCACAGGGACAACTGACTAGTTGATCACTAGCCTAATTCCTCCAAACTCTAGCAATGTGGTACCCATCCGGAATGTTTATCCAAATAATTGAAAAATAAAGCAAGCGTAAGTACATGTCGTACTCAACAAATATAACATGGGGTTCATGAGGCTCAAAAGGCTGACACTGGTTCAACTGCAATTAGCTTTTAATTGTCACAATTTTAGCATAAGAGTAGCAACAAGTTTATCACAAGCCCATATAAACACATGATCAGGTAAACATGAATAATGAATAGCATAAACAATAATAATTAGTGAGCATATTTATCATTAGTATCATCAGTGTTCATCATCTATTCCGTAAGGGTTTCAAGGCCGCTCCTGACTGTGAGCACGACTGATATACCAGTTTTACACTCTACAGAGGTTGTACACTTTCACTGTGAGTCATGATTTACCCTTTCGCCCGAGGTGATCAGCCTCTTGACCCACTACCAAGGATGGTCGGTAGGGTTCACTATGAAGCCTTTCAAAGGTTCGTCTAACAAGTTAGGGCCATTAGATTCACTCGGCAAACAGATATAGAGCCCCCTTGCCCAATGGCACAATGACGCGCAGTCTATACACAAGGGGACAGAGGCCGCACTATACCTGATTCGTCAAGCCATTCTTATGCCAATAAAGGTAACCACTAATAAGCTAGAAAAGGTCCTCATATTGAGCTAAAGCCAGAGCCATGTAGCCCTCATAGTTGTACTATAAGTCTCGGATATTCGCTTATAGATAAGTTCTTAGGGAGAGGAATCTAGAGCACCATAGAAATAGTCCAATGTTCTAGCCCCCTTGTTCTACGTTGCTAAAAAGCATCTTTTAGTGTTTATTGTGTATACCATTAGTCAAGTTACAAGATTATGGCTTTGGTTGAGCACTAGCATCATACTACCCAATGCAATACCCCATAGGAATCAAGGTACAGGGTAACAAAATACTAGGAAATCCATAGTGGTAGTCAAGGTAGACACATGCAGTATGAATTAAATGATATTAAGGTGAATAGGACAATAAGGAAAATCCCATGCTATACTTGTCTAAAAACTCAGATCCTTCTTCTACTGAATTGTAACCTCCAAAAGACTTCTTCTGGATCACCAACTTCTTCTATTTCACCAACATACTTCTCATCAACTGGACATGATCATAAAGCACCACACAAGCATCCATGCAATCATACATGAAGCAAACAATAGAACTAAATTAGAATAGTACACCAAATATATGAAACAACAAGTAAAAAGGTTTTAAAGATGTTCTACACATCGCTACAAACACATAGACACGAAAAGCACGCTAATCGAAACTACGGTTGCAAAGAAACCACTACAGGGTTTTATATTATAAAAGAAAAGAGAAGACTATAAGCTTGATTTATGTTAATTAGTAAAAACTATGAGTAGAATTAATTTAGATTAAACAAATCATATTTCTACTTAAAAGCTGAGTTAAAGCTAATCATATTTTATTTATAAATATTTTGATATCATTTATGCCAATTCAACTTTAACTTGCAAATAGAAACTGACATGTGAGAACATCTAATCAAATTTGATACATGTGTTTTGACAAAACATATTATAATTTAGAAACATATTTATGTTAGCAATTAGTCATGTTAAAACTTATTTGCAAAAGAGCATTGTATATAATTATGTTGCTTTTATTTATAAAAACTAGTTGCATGCATATTAATCAAATTAATATTTAAGCATATATATAAAAGTCACTTGACATGAAAAATGACGACACTAGCATGTAGATCACATCGTTACGAATCTAACGTAATTGGAACGACTCAAAACAGACTTAAAACGAATATACGACGACGATATTACGAACCGGTGGTAATTTCATAATTACCTCATCTTCATCGTTTGGCCTCCCATACAGCCACCACACGGCCATGGCAACAGCAGCTGCACAGGGGTGGGCTCGACTTATTGCACGAAGGAGAGGATGGCCAGGCTGGGCAGTGCGGTGGTGACGACGATGGTGACGGTGAGAGAAGGAGGAGAAAAATCTAATTTACTACATGAAGGATTTTCCAAACTAGGGGCTCCACTTATGATAGTTTTGATGTGCTTTGCCCAAGGAATTGGTATATATTTATAGGGAGAAAAACTCCCCACATCTACATCAGCTAGCAATATGGTACTACTTGATATTACACCCTCCACATTTACTAATGGCCCTAAATAATCATTAAAGTCCATTAGTAAATAAATGCATGGGCTTTTATGATTTATTAGGATTATTGCACATGGACTTTGAGCGTTGAAAAAAATGAGAGATTTATTAATTTTGGAATTAATTTATTTCGTGGATAAAATAATTCTAAAAAAGTCTAGAATTATTATTTAAGCCGTGAAAAATACTCCGAAAGCTCTGAAAATTCGGGGAAAATTCTCAGAGACATTATGGAACATGAGCAACCCAAATAAAGTATTTGGAGCCCATGATAAGATAATTTGAAGCATCTAAAAATAAATTATACTCACAGACAAGTAGGAACAAGTTGCAGAAAAAGCTAGAAAAATTCTCGAGAAGTTTGTAGAGATTGATTGACGAACAAGGAACTGAATGGAGTGATTTATGTTACAAAGAAAAGATTTTAGGAAGCTCCCAATAAAAACATGAGCCAGAAACAAAAATTTGATTGTAGAAAAAGATAAAGGCGCGCCGGAGAAGGAAAATCGACCTACTAACGCATTTTAAAGACTTTGCTCACTCTCAACACACAAAGAAGCAACAAGCAAACATCAAATCATCCAAACGCCTGTCAAAATTAGAAAACTTAGAAAATTCATGTTTTTCCTATAACTAAATTTGCGCTAGCTCAAACTAAACTTGGTAAATTTTATCAAAATATTAAAATAATTCATTTTATTTAGTGTTTTCTATGCACAACCCAAAATCAAAATTTTGGGGTGTGACACAGTGGTCCCGTGAGTTTTTTTTCTAGATAAATCCTCGTGCAGTCATGAAATCACCAAAGCTCATGGAATTGATTAGTTTAAACCCCTATGCATATGTTTGGTGACGGAATTAAATATAAATATAGGTTATGTTGATGGTTTATAATTGGTGTTAGTGATCGTCAACAACATGATATCCTCATGTAGCTTATTATACTCCTCCTATTGCTGTATATTGAACTCCTCAAACTCCCTTTCAGCCTTTTTTTGTCTACCTCTTTAGTTCGTCCACTTGTTCGATGAGGTTAACGGAACTTTCCTGTTCAACAACAAGCTATTCCCGAAGCATTCTCTCCGCCGATGTCTCTGTTCTGGCGGAGCTTGTCGGGATACCAGCATTCTTCAAAAAAGGGTGTTGCTATGGGAGAGGACCTGGCCATAGGAGAGGTGAAGGACCTTGGGAACAACATTAGCACTTGTCATTGGTTCATGCCCATCAGCAACAGGTTCTGCTCGCATAGTTTCCATAGCTTCTTATGAAATTCAAGCAGTAAACATTAGGTTACAGATAGTGTAAGAGGAATTTAATTGAAAACCCAAGAGATTAGTTCATAACAAGTAACGTAGGTTTCATATTGATATGGATTACATACTATGAAATTCAGGCAGTAAACAATAGGTTATAGATATGGATTACATAAGCACAGTGCATAGGTATTGCAACTTCAAAATTAAATGATGATGCCAAATTTAGGGCCCCTGTGGTTCATAGGATTTCCAAAGAAAAAATGTAGGAATCAGTAATCCTATGGAATCTGCACCGTAGAGGCCTTGGGTTCTGTTTACACCAAAATTTGGGAAGAGGAATATGGGAACCCGAAGCTCCCAAGATCGTGTCATCAAGGAATCGATTGCATAAAAGTTGATATCAGCTGATTCAAATACAGCACTAGAATCGGATCTCTTCAGGTGATGCCAGCAGATAATGACAAAAGCTATGGTTGGCGTCAGGAGAAACATGTCAGACTCTAAAAAAAGGGAAAGATTAGGGTCCAAGTTATCTTAAAATAGGAATGTTTTTTCTTATGCCAAAGATTGTAATGAGTCGTGCGTAAGTAGGTTTCATGCTTAGATTCTAGGTATAAATATTAGACCCTGACTATTGTAAAAATCATCCAATCAATCAAATACAATTTACTTTTTTTGGCTCCATGCCAACCCTTAGGAGTAGGAGTAGAGTAGATCCCGGCGAGTTCTTTAACAAGCAGGGCTGCATCGGTCTGGCTGACCTCTGTCTTGTCTATAAGTACTATCATGGCTTATACTTCCATTTGTACGGCTGCATCGATCCGGTCGACCTCCACTGTGAACTCTCGTATAAGCTAGTTATCGACTCTTGTCTAGTTCAAGTACGGCTGCATCAATCCGATCGACCTTCACTGCTTGAACTAGATTAAGGTCAAGTTATCGGCTCTACCTAAGGGTGGCATCCTTCGGGTAGATTCATTAAGTTACCGATCTTGCTGATGTTCTTATTGCTATTAGTTTGTAGCAACATCAATCTGCCCGGTCGAGATTGATCTAGATCGGCCTCATATCCTTTTAGTTCGTCGTTTGCTTTATTACAACACGATGTTTCTTACTTTGAGCGACAGGTTATGTTTCATCGGCTGTTCTATTTCGATCTTGATCATGCATAGTATGCGGTTAAGGCACGTATGATCTTGAAGAGGTTTGCTGGCTAGTTGAATCTGGTCTATAGTTCGCTATTACGGCTACAACGATCCGGTCGATCCCCACTGATGGCACTGTAGATTGGAGGATGTTAGTTAGTAGGTTTGTTCTCGATCAGGCGTGACCTTAACTGTTTGCTATGCCTGCATCGGCTAAATAGCCGATCGCCTATGCTTTAATGCCTACAGTGTGTGTCCATGATTCTGTTAAGCGTGAATAGATCTTTGCACTTTAAAGGTTTGATTTGTTGTCTTTATCACGGCTGCATCGATCCGGTCGAACCCCATTGTTAGAGATAGTAGGTTAAGTCTGATGAGTCCATGAGTTTGTCCACGTGAAATAATCAATTGTTCACACGTTGTAGTCCCTTTTCACCTGAATTAGCTATTTCAGCCGATTCGCTTGAGCCTTCACGTATAACATGTCTTTCGGAAAGCCTGTCGAAGTATATATGGTTTTACAGATTCTTCGGTTTTAGTTTGTTATTATCATCATAGCTGCCATTGATCTGGTCGAACCTCACTGTTGATGGTAACAGATTAGATTCAGAGCGTTTGTAGGTCCATTTGTATTAGACGATTAATTCGTTTGCATGCTATATCCTTTCTTGATTAGATTCATTGGCTCAATGATTCACACTGGTAATATCCACCTAACTGATGATCTCATTTACATCTGTGGACATTGTATTTATCAATATAAAATCAATCGCTATCCATAAGCTTTACTGTCTGTAATAGCCGATTTCTGTGTGTATCGGCTATTTAGTCAATTTTCTCGTCTGGCCGCTCCTGAATTGGCACACTTGGAGCTGCCTAGGCAAAGACCGGCATGTTCCACCTTAAATTACTGATAAACTTTCTCTCCTTGTCAATTGCAGGTCAAATTGACTGGCACACCTCGGGAGGAATTCGCAGGATCGGTTAACCCTGCGTTGAAGCCAAGCAGATCTCCGAGCACATTTTAAGCAGATCCTTCTGGCTTGTCGTGTGTCGACACATTTTCGTGCCGACACATGTTTTGGCATGCTCGGTGGGACACCACAATCATATTGGTGGCTTACAACAATAATGACATCCTTATGGTGCCTTATGAAGACCTACCTGATGAAGATAAAGATGTCATCAACAAAGCTATAGAAGAATTTTAGAACAAGTGTTTGTTGTCCTACACCAAGACACGTGACAATACAATTGTTCAGAAATATCCATTACCGAGAGTTCTGTTGCTTGGGCAGACAGATGCAGATGAAGCTAAAGACAGACGTTTCTTCGTAGAAGCTGTAAACAAGTTTGTTCATGATGCCATGTTGAATCATAATGAAGTTTTCTTGAACACATTCCACAACACCATGAAAGAAGTGTTTCATGGATTTCCAGTTGATCAGGTTGGGCCGACTTATTATAACATTCCACATTCGTCAACTCAAGGGACTAATCAAGCCGGTACTAGCCATCAAGAAATAGCACCAGCTAGTAATGATGATGTCCAGGTGGTTTAGAGCTCATCTGAGCAAGTTCAGGGTGCTAATACTAATCAGATACAGTATAATCCTGGATCATCAAAATGGCATGTGCAACAGCCGATGGGGCAAGTTCGGAATCAAATGGTCAATTTTGGCACATCAGGGCAGATACCGTCGTCGGCTAAAAAAATAGCGCCATCAGTTCAAAGGATTCATAGAGATATAGATCCTAATATCTATAACCAGAGACTTCAAGCAGCAAACCGTCAAAGGACCCAGCAGATAGATATTCCACAAGGGTATCATTATGGCACAGATTACAACACCCTTCACATGATTCCAAATCTGGGGTATCAAGGTACTCAGAATTTTAATCCATAGATGGGTCAACAATTGCAAAGAGATTTAAATTCAAATGCTGATGAGTTGTTGCTTAGAGTGATCGAGATGATGAAGAATCAGTTTGGTTTGAAGCCAAAAGAGCAGACCTTTTCATACAAACGCCCATATCCAGAGTGGTATAATTTGGTCGCTCTTCCTACAAATTATAGGCTCCCGGAGTTTGCTAAGTTTACTGGCCAAGATAGCACAAGCACAATAGAACATGTCAGTCAGTATCTTACACAGTTGGGCGAAGCATCCATTGAAGAGGCCCATCGAGTTCGTTTCTTCTCCTTGTCTCTGTCAGGGCCAGCCTTCACTTGGTTTTCATCACTGCCAGTTAACTCCATTGCCAATTGGGCTGACCTAGAGAAAAAGTTTCATACATATTTTTACACTAGGACAAAAGAAAAGAAAATTACCAATTTGACAACTATAAGGCAGAGAGCTAACGAATCAGGCACTGAGTTTCTTCAGAGGTTTTGAGAGACTAGAAATTTGTGCTTCTCATTGAACTTGACCGATGATCAACTTGCTGCTTTGGCCATTCAAGGAATATTACCAATGTGGAGAGATAAGCTACTGGGACAAGAGTTTGATAATTTAGGTCAGTTAGCTCAATGAGTGGCAGCACTCAATACCAATTTCAGAACATGCGTAGGGATACCCGATTCTAGAAGAATGCCGCAATTGCCGAAACCTATAATCCATATTCAGTTGATGAAGGCTATGAAGACGATGAAGAAGAAGAGGTTGCTATGGCTAAATAGAATTGGGGTAAGAAGACAGTAATGGTGCCAAATCCTTGGGGAAGAGGAGTCAAAGATAGCTACGATTTCGACATCACAAAATCAGACAAGCTTTTTGATTTCTTGCTCGAGAAGGGACATATCAAGTTGCCCGATAATCATGTTATGTTGCCCCTGATCAGTTGAAGAACAAGAAGTTCTGCAAATTTCATAATGCCACTTCTCATTCCACTAATGAGTGTAGAGTTTTCCAGCAACATATGGAGAGGGCTATTCAGCAAGGAAGGCTCAAATTTGATACGCCTCGAAAGATGAAAGTTGATGATGATCCTTTCCCAAGAGATCAGAACATGGTTGATGCTAGGCTGCTCAAAGGGAAGACTAAAGTCCTAACATTAATTAGATCAAAAGAAACTAGAACAGTTGATCCTGAGATGCAAATATCGGCTGATGAATATAGAGAGGTTAGAAGGCATCGTGACCAACAAAAGAGCCAATATGAGCAGGAAGAAATATCGAAGGATGGGGCGACAAGGCCATGTGTTACATCCTGAATTTTGTTGAACAAATGGTAGCGATAGAAGGAAAAGGATTATCAGCATTGGTTAGAAGAGCAAGAATACCAGCATCAACATGAAAAAGAGAGGTATGAAAGAAAACAAGTTGATTCGCATTGGAATTGTCCTTTCTTTAGACATTGCTGGAATGAAGGTTGGAAATTACCTACCAAGAATAACTATCCAAAGTGCAGCGAGCAATATTGGGAGTTTAGGCAAGCCCAAGCCAACTGCCGGTCTATCCATGCTTGAGATGAGTATCATCATAATATGGATCGGCGCTTAAAAAATAGAAGTGTTCATGATCAGCTTGGGAAACGAGTTGTTGATCAAAATTGGGCTGATTATGAAGAAGAAAGTAATGAAGAAGAATATGTTTGGCAGGAAGGCCAATGATGTCCAGGAGGTTTGATAAGAAGCCAGAAAAGATGAGTGCAACACCTAAGGAACAGGGAGCTAGAATAGGCTCAGGCATTTGGTAAACCTTAAGTGTGGCGTGCTAAGCAAACAATCGACAGGGGGCAACCATCGGCTAATATTCAGATGGCTTTTCTATTGCCGTCAGTATTTAGAGCTCCAGCAGATCAAGAGGTCTATTCAGATTTTGATGAATCAGAGTATGAGGACATAGTTGCCAACTTGACAGTTATACAGCAGGCTATATTCGATAAGCCAGTCAAGCATCGACACTTAAAGGCTTTATATGTAAAAGGTTTTGTTGATGGGAAGCTGATGAACAAGATGTTGGTAGATGGAGGTCCTTTTGTCAATCTTATGCCTTATACCACTTTTCACAAGCTTGGCAAGGGGCCAGGAGATTTGATTAAAACTGATATGATGCTTAAGGATTTTGGGGGTAATGCGTCTAAGACCCCGGGGGCAATGAATGTTGAATTGACAATCAGAAGTAAGACTTTGCTCACCACATTCTCCATCATTGATGGAAAAGGTTCATACAGTTTACTCCTTAGTCGTGACTAGATTCATGCAAACTGTTGTGTGCCGTCGACCATGCATCAGTGTTTAATTCAGTGGCATGGGGATGATGTTGAGTTGGTTTGCGCTGATGAATCAATGAGTATCGCAATAGCCGATCCAGTATTTTGGGAGCTAGAAAACTTTGAATGCTTTTCTAGCAAGCTATGGGAAGAAGGCTTCCTTAAGATCAGTAATGAAAGCCAACAGCCGATCCAAGCAGTCGGCTTCGAAAAATCATTTTAATGGATAATCCAATAGATGGTGTAGATGGTAAACTAGGACATGGCTTTACGTTGGCCGATGAATTAGAAGAGATATATATTGGTTCTGGAGATAGGCCTAGGCCGACGTATATAAGTACCAAGTTGGATCCCAAGTATAGGCAAGAATTAGTTGATTTGTTAAAGGAATTTAAAGATTGTTTTGCTTGGGAATACTATAAGATGCATGGTCTAGACCGATCGATTGTTGAACATCAGTTGCCAATCAAACCTAGATATTGGCCATTTAAACAAGCTCTGAGGAGATTCAACCCAAACGTACTTGATGATATCAAAAAGGAAATTGAAAGGTTGCTAGAAGCGAAATTTATCCGACCATGCCGATATGCAGAATGGATATCGAATGTTGTTCCTATGTATAAGAAAAATGTGAAGTTAAGAGTTTGCATCGATTTTAGAGACCTGAACAAAGCTACACCCATGGATGGTTATCCGATGCCGATAGCCGATATGTTGGTAGATGCAGCAGCTAGGCACAAGGTTATTAGTTTCATGGATGGCAATGCAGGATATAACCAAATTTTTATGGCTGAGGAAGACATAGCAAAAACAGCTTTCAGATGCCCTGGCGCAATCGCTTTGTTCGAATGGATTGTGATGACCTTTGGTTTGAAGAATGTCGGTGCAACTTATCAGAGAGCGATGAATTATATTTTTCATAAGTTGATCAGTAGGATTGTTGAAATATACATCAATGATGTGATGGTAAAATCCAAGGGGTACAAGGAACATCTGGCTGATTTGCGAGAGACTTTAGAGTGCACAAGAAAACATGGTCTAAAGATGAACCCTAATAAGTGTACCTTTGGAGTATCAGCTGGACAATTTTTGGGTTTCATGGTCCACGAGAGAGGAATCGAAATTGGTCAAAAAAGTATGAAAGCAATTGATGAGGCAGTACCTCTGACTACAAAAACAGAGTAACAATCTTTGCTTGGTAAGATCAATTTCATCAGGAGATTTATTTCAAATTTGTCAGAAATCTGATGTTTTCTCCCTTGTTGAAGTTGAAAAATGATCAAGAATTTAAGTGGGGTGACATACAACAAAAGGCGTTCGAGGAGATAAAAGAATATATGAAATGTCCACCTGTGCTGGTCCCTTCTCAGCAAGGTAAGCCTTTTAAGTTGTACATATTGGCCGATAACCAAACAATTAGATCGGCCTTGATGCAAGAGTTTGAAGGAAAAGAACGAGTTATTTGCTATCTAAGTAGAAGACTTTTGGATCCAGAAACAAGATATTCTCCCCTAGAAAAGTTATGCTTGTGCTTATATTTCTCTTGCACTAAGTTGCGACATTACTTGTTACCGGCTGAGTGTACAGTTGTTTCCAAAGCTAATGTGATCAAGCACATGTTATCAATGCTAATATTAAATGGAAGAATGGGAAAGTGGATTCTTGCGTTGTCGGAATTTGACTTGAGATACGAATCGGCTAAAGCAGTCAAAGGGCAAGTAATAGCCAATTTTGTCACCCAGCATCATAAGCCAAGTGTTAGCTACATAGAGCCGGTACCTTGGGCATTGTTCTTCGATGGGTCATCATGCAAGCATGGTGGTGGCGTTGGTATTGTTATTATTTCATCTCGGGAGGCAAGTTTTGACTTTGCTTTTCCAATTGAGCCAATGATTACCAACAAGCAGGCAGAATATGAAGCTATTCTTAAGGGGCTTCAACTTCTTCATGAAGTAAAGGCTGAAGCAATTGAAGTATTTAGAGATTCGCAGTTAATTATTAATCAGTTGGTCAGCCTATATGAGTACAAAGAAGATGCTCTGAGGGGATATTATGACGAGTGCCAAAAGTTGCTCAAGGAATTTCCTCATGTCTCTCTTCAACATATCCCTAGAGCACAGAATCAAGAGGCTAATCATTTAGCTCAGAGTGCGTCAGGTTATTGAGTGTTTCAAGAGATCTTAAGTAGCGAGACCTTGAATAATGATTGGAGAATTGAAATAGCCGATTACCTTAGAAATCCATCACAGATGGTTACCAGGAAGCTAAGGTATAAATCGACTAAGTATGTTTTACTAGATGATCAGCTATATTACAAAACAGTCGATGGGGTGCTGCTTAAATGCTTGAATCAAGAAGAGGCTAAGGTGTTGATGGGTGAAGTGCATGAAGGGATATGTGGAGCTCATCAATCGGCTTATAAGATGAAATGGATTATTCGCAGGACTGGATATTTTTGGCCAACAATACTGGAAGACTGTTTTGAATATTATAAGGGGTGCCAGAACTATCAATGTTTTGGTAATGTGCAGAAATCACCCGCATAGGCTATGAATCCAATAATCAAACCATGGCCGTTTCGAGGTTGGGGAATTGATCTAATTGGCCAAATTTTCCCTCCTTCAAGTAAACGACATAAGTTCATATTGGTAGCAACGGATTACTTCACTAAGTGGGTTGAGGCAATTCCTTTGAAGACTGTAACCTCGAAGAACATGGTTGACTTTGTCAAGGAGCATATTGTGTACCGTTTTGGGATTCCTCAAACTATCACTAGCGATCAAGGGACAATGTTCACATCAGAAGAGTTTGGACATTTTGCTGCCAGTATGGGAATAAAGTTGCTAGATTCTTCTCCTTACTATGCTCAAGCTAATGGCTAGGCAGAGGCGTCCAATCAAGTTATGATTAAGCTGATCAAGAAAAAGATTGAGGAGCAGCCAAGGAAGTGGCATTCAACGCTTAATGAGGCACTATGGGCATATAGGATGGCCTATCATGGATCGATTAAAACGTCACCTTATGAAGTTGTGTATGGTCATAATGCAGTCCTTCCTTGGGAAATTCAAACTAGATCAAGACATGTCACATTACAAAATGATTTGTCAGTCGAAGTCTACAAAAATCTTATGATAGATGACTTAGCGGACTTGAGTTGCCATCGGCTGTGTGCTCTTGAGAATATCAAAGCCAATAAACTGAGAATTGCAAATTATTACAATAAAAAGGTCAAGGGCAAATAATTTTCTGAAGGAGACTTAGTCTGGAAAGTAAAAATGCCGATCGGGTCAAAGGACAACAAGTTCGCCAAATGGTCGCCTAATTGGGAAGGACCTTATCGGATTAAACGTTGTGCGCCTGGCAATGCTTATATTTTGGAAACACTAGGAGGAGAAGAAGTGTTTGACAGAGCAATCAATGGAAAATATATAAAGAAATATTATCCTAGCGTTTGGGTTAATACTTGACAGTCGATTTGTTCGATCATCGGCTCTAATAGCCGATACCAGAAGGGTGTCGCCTCTAGTTAAAAAATAAACCCGAAGGGGGAAAAGCTGGTACGATATGTATCGTCTATAACAGCAAAACAAACACGGATAAATTGATGCATGGAACATGAAGTACGAAGCAAAAGAAAAGCCACTTAAAACGAAGAGATTGTTTGCTAGTGTCACCTATTACAAGCTAAAGGCCAAAGAACACTTTGTTCACTATGTCATTGGCCTAGGAAGTAAGGGCTATAGAGTTGGCGGCATCGAAGAAATCCTCGACCAGACGCTCATGATCCCTAGGGTGTTCAGTGGCTAGAAAACCATGGGGAAGAAGCCGAAGGTCGTGGCCAGAACGGGCTTGCGCAGCAGCCAACGCCATAGCAGCACCATGACGAACGCCATGAAGAGCGACCTCTTTGACATGGTTCGGGATGTCATGCAAGCAAACCACCAGAACGGCGCCCCTAGCATTGACGAATCCTGCCACGTACTCAGCAGCCGATTGGAGGCTTTCCAGTTGAGCCGATAGATCTAAAAAGATTCAAGGGAGGGATGATTAAGATCTTGAAGATAAAATTAAGAAGAGACAGAAAGTTGTGGTAGGCATCTCACCCATGATTCTAGCCTTGGCCTTGGCCAACCTATCCTCCACCGAGTCGGCCTTGGAGGGTGATTGGCATCGAGCCATGGCCAGAGCCAATTCTACGATGGAGAGGCAGTCGGCGAGCTTCTGGCCAGCCCGATCGATGGAGGCTATCAGATCATCATTGTTGATCCGCCTCCTCGGGTAGCAGGGGAGTTGGCAGTGGGTTGTTGACAAAGATGACCCCGGAAGTTGAGCGGAGTCGGTCCTGTGCTCTAGGATGGTGGGAGAATCCCAGGTTGCACCCTCCTGATGACGAAGACGCCGGCGTGATGGCATAGACCCATTGAAGGCCTCCTCAGCAGACCTCTTGCTGTTCTCCATGCCTTCAAACCAATGGGAAGGTAGAATCACACCAAAGATATGGAAGGTTTGGGGTGAAGCAGGTTGTTTTTCGATCCACAGCCGTGGCCTGTATATATAGCTCGGGAGGTGAGAAGATAGGCTTCATCGGGGTTATGGAATTAAAAGTCAGATATGGAAACGGATCGACACTCCAAAAATTGAGGGAACGGATCACGAAGAGACAACAGATTCAGACTTATTGCTTCCCATAATTACAAAATATCATGGGATTGATGCGAAAGGTTTACATTGACTGGCGATCAGCCCGACAAGACTTCTTTGGATTGAAGGGAGTCTGGATCCGCACAAGGCCGAAGGTCATCATGGACCAAGTCACATCGGCCCATTGATAAAATTGCATTAGGGGAAGGGGAAAGGCCGCCTGTTTAAAAGATGCCCATATACCTAATGATTTCTTGGTGACTGGGAAATAATGGGAAAGAAAGCTGCCTACTAAAAATGCCCATTTCTCAGTGGCCGGGAAACCGTGGGAAAGAAGTCTGTGGTTTTCCCGATGGGCATTTGATGAAGCAAACAAGGGGAAGGTGTGCACACATTTTAGCCCTTGCAAATACTAGAACAGCTCTACGATCATGGTGAGAAAACTCAGGTGATGTCAAAAGAATTCTTCTAACCACAGTAGCTGGTCCTCTTGCTCGACAAGGCGCTAAAATGAGCGACACAATCACCCTATGCACAAGAATACTTCTAACCACTCAAGATCCTCATAGCGAAGAATTAGACCATGGAGGGTCCGATGGAGCCAAGGGCACTCGAGGAAGCAAGCAGAAGAGAAACATAACTGAGTTGTTGAGTTGCTCTCGCCAGAGTCGGATAGACATTTTATAGTCAGCCTTGAAAGATGGATCCAAGCGCCCGTGAAGCAATGATGCTCTCATAAAGTTTTGAAGCATGGGCTCATAAGCTGGCAATGATGATGATAGACTATAGACCCCAGATCAAGATTCTCTACCCATGACTATGGACCTATCGGAGGCACATGCATGGAAATTTTGGAATAAAATTACTTTTATCCCAAAATTGGGGGCATGTGTTTACACCAAAATTTGGGTAGAGGAATACAAAAACTTGAAGCTCCCAAGATTGTGTCATCAAGGAATCGATTGCATAAAAGTTGATATCAGCTGATTCAAATACAACACTAGAATTGGCTCTCTTCAGGTGACACCAGCAGATAATGACAAAAGCTATGGTTGGCGTCAGGAGAAACATGTCGACTCTACAAAAAGGAAAAAATTAGGGTCCAAGTTATCTTAAAATAGGAATGTTTTCTCTTATGCCAAAGATTGTAATGAGTCATGCGTAAGTAGGTTTCATGCTTAGATTTCGGGTATAAATATTGGACCCTGACTATTGTAAAAATTATCCAATCAATCAAATACAATTTACTTTTTTTGGCTCCGTGCCAACCCTTAGGAGTAGGAGTAGAGTAGATCCCGGTGAGTTCTTCAACAAGCAGGGCTGCATCGGTCCGGCCGACCTCTGGCTTGTTTGTAAGTACCGTCATGGCTTATACTTCCATTTGTATGGCTGCATCGATCCGGTCGACCTCCATTGTGAACTCTAGTATAAGCTAGTTATCGACTCTTGTCTAGTTCAAGTACGGCTGCATCAATCCAGTCGACCTCCACTACTCGAACTAGATTAAGGTCAAGTTATTGGCTCCACCTAAGGGTGGCGTCCTTCGGGTAGATTCATTAAGTTACCAATCTTGTTGATGTTCTTATTGCTATTAGTTTGCAGCAACATCAATCTGCCCTGTCGAGATCGATCTAGATCGGCCTCATATCCTTTTAGTCCGTCGTTTGCTTTATTACAACATGATGTTTCTTACTTTGAGCGACGAGTTATGTTTCATCGGCTGTTCTATTTCAATCTTGATCGTGCATAGTACGTGGTTAAGGCACGCATGATCTTGAAGAGGTTTGCTGGCTAGTTGAATCTGGTCTATAGTTCGCTATTATGGCTGCAACGATCCGGTCGATCCCCATTGATGGCACTATAGATTGGAGGACATTAGTTAGTAGGTTTGTTCTCGATCAGGCGTGACCTTAACTGTTTGCTATGTCTGCATCGGCTAAATAGCCGATCACCTATGCTTTAACGCCTACAGTGTGCGTCCATGATTCTGTTAAGCGTGAATAGATCTATGCACTTTAAAGTTTGATTTGTTGTCTTTATCATGGCTACATCAATCCGGTCGAACCCCACTGTTAGAGATAGTAGGTTAAGTCTGATGAGTCCATGGGTTTGCCCATGTGAAATAGTCGATTGTTCACACGCTGTAGTCCCTTTTCACCTGAATTAGCTATTTCAGCCGATCCGCTTGAGCCTTCACATATAGCATGTCTTTCGAAAAGCCTATCGAAGTATAGATGGTTTTATGGATTCTTCGGTTTTAGTTTGTTATTATCATCATAGCTGCCATCGATATAGTCGAACCTCACTGTTGATGGTAACAGATTACATTCAGAGCGTTTGTAGGTCCATTTGTATTAGACAGTCGATTCATTTGCATGCTATATCCTTTCTTGATTAGATTCATTGGCTCAATGATTCACATTGGTAATATCCACCTAGCTGATGATCTCATTTACATCTATGGACATTGTATTTATCAATATAAAATCAATCGCGATCCATAAGCTTTACTGTCTGTAACAACCGATTTCGGTGTGTATTGGCTATTTAATTGATTTTCTTGTCTGGCTGCTCCTGAAGCGCACAATTGGAACTATCTGGGCAAAGACTGGCATGTTCCACCTTAAATTACTAAAAAACTTTCTCTCCTTGTCAATTGCAGGTCAAATTGACTGGCACGCCTTGGGAGGAATTCGCAGGATCGGTTAACCCTGTGTTGAAGCCAAGCGGATCTCCGGGCTCATCCTAAGCAAATCCTTCCGGCTTGCCGTTTGTCGACACATTTTGTGCCGATAGGTTCATAGGATGAAATGGGGGAAGGAAAACCATAGGGAAGTTTCCTATCCTTCAACTTTCATAGGAAAAACAAAGGAAAACAAACATCCAATGAAACCTCATTGTATTGGTTTCCTATGTTTTTCATGTACAAAACCAAATACCCCTTCTAACAAAATTCCTCTATTTTTCACATGCATTCCAAACATATTCATATATTTTTCCTATTCCTATGTTTTTCCAATCCTGTGTTCCAAAGGGGGACTTAGGCTCCTGCCACTATTGCTTCTATTAATAGTGCACATGAGTTTCTATTTATACAAAGGCTAGAGTAACAATAAAACACAACCATCACTTACAAAGGATTACAGTTGTACAACATAGGAGCGAGATCCTGTAGCCTAGTGGTACTTCACTTTTGAATGATTTTGCTTGTTCTTCTCAGATCCAAGAGTCAACTCTCTAGGTTGTGTTGACTTCACTCTCTTGGACTGCCTTCCTCTAGGACTGATATCAGCGCTGCCTTTTGTCCTGCTAGCGGAGCCTGCTCTGCGGCTTCTTCGAACCGGACCATGAATGCCCTTGTCTGAAATCAATGGCATGGTAAACCTAATTTCAGCGCGGAGGGTAAAAGAGAGACATCTAATTTTTGGTGTGTGTTGGTGGCACTGCTCGGCGTGGTGCGAAATTTTCGCCGAAAATCAAATTTTTGTGCGGGCAGAAATCCCCGTCTGTTCGGGGCCCACCAACACTACAAAATGGATTCCAAAGAAATGGACAAAATAAACTAAAAAACTTATGGCTCCTTTGGAATGGATGAGAAACATGAATTTTGAAGGAACCAAATCCTATAGGAAAAAATCCTATGAAGCCCTTTGGATCGGCAGCTCCGGCGGGAACCCTAGCTCCACTGCATGCAAGTCCATGTCTGAACGGAGGTGGGAGGCGACCAGGGCTGATGCAGCCCCATGGCGAATGCCATGCGTCACTACCTCCCGGATCCACATCGGCAGAGCACGGACGCGCTCAAGAAAGTTTGGCCTTGCAGGCAGCGCGAACGCAGCGTTTAGCTGCTCCATGATAGCTGAAAGAGCAAGAACAAAGAAAACCCTACCAATTAATAAGATGCGGTGATACACAAAACAAGAAGATATGGTAATGACAATGCCTTACCAGCGAGCTACGCCTACGCTTAACCCGCTGCGGCTTCAGCTGCGGCCGTCTCCCTATCGGCTGTGGCAAGTGCCGTCTCCACAGCGGAGAGGCACGACTATAGCTGCTCCGCCTCTCGGTTCTCTGTGCGGAGAGCCTGCCTAGTCATGTCCAGGTCCCGTACCATCATCTCCTCCCTTGGATGCTTCTCCGCCGCCATGGTTCAAGCTTGAAGAACGAGGTGTTAGGGAGGAAGCGACGAGCAGGAAAGGTGAGTTTGCAAGGTTATAAGGCAACTATACTAACTCTCCTGTTTTTCCTCTATTTTTATAGCAGGGGACGTGCATGGAAGATGGAATTCTAGGATATGCCGGGCGATAGTGGGAGGTAAGGTGAGGCCACATCTCCATGATCTCTAAGGAGCACACCTTCTAAGAAATACGCATCGAGAAATGAGCCGCCAAAATGGAGCAGCCAAATAGCTGTTCATATTTTACTACACTCACAAGAAAGTCTGGATGCGACACATTTGATCTTGTTGGACACTATACAGTACAGAGCCGTGAGTAAAACTATTGCCTACGGAGTGCACTCGGTCACAACATTTGTATCAGTAGTAGTAGTCATGAGTAGCTTTGATCTATGTTGAACCCAACTCGTTTATTTTTGTGTATTTGATAAGATTTGTTAAACATGTAGGAACCATGCATCAAGGATTATTTTTATTTAGAAATTTTATACTTTACAGCATAACACAAGGTTTGGATGTCTGAAATATTGACTATCTGGACGACGTGCTCCTGCATTCCAATGAAGGCGTGTGCGCGTGGGTGGTGTCAGCAGCCTGTTGTAGCAGGGGACGTTGCCTCCTGGCCCATTGCATTGACATGATGGGGCAAAGCCCCGATGCCCACCCACGCAAACATCTCGGTCGTGGGGTGGTCGACGACCCCCAAACTATAGCAGCAGAGACAAGGGGCGAGAGGGAAGGTTACACTTGCTGCCTTCTCTCTCTAGAGCTCCTGATTCCATGCCAAATCTTTTGCCTTCCACTCTACTGTGCCGCCGACGCCTCTTGCCAGGACCATGGCAGAGTGGACGAGGCTGTCTATTGACTGGGCTGAGTTCGACCAGTTGCGGGAGAGGGGGGTGATCCCGGAGGCAGTCGAGGAGCTCGGGTGGAGAGTCCTGGCGAGAAGCAAAGTGGAGCTGAGTCCGAAGGAAAATAAGGTAGTCTCTTTCATCCCTTTCCACCTTCTTGGGTTTGAGCTACCGGTGCACCCCTTACTCAGGTGGTTGCTCTACTACTATGGGCTTTGCCTCCATGACTTAACCCTAGAGGGGATCCTCCACCTCTTGGTCTTCATCATGCTATGTGATGGCTTCCTAGGAATACCTACCCATTATGATCTTGTCGGCACAAAAACATGTCAATCATGCCGGGCACACGAGCAAGTCGGAAGGGTCTACTCGATGAAGCTGGAGATCCGCCTGGCTTCAATGCAGGGATGGTCGATCTTGCGTACTCCTCCTGAGACGTGCCAGTCAATTTGACCCTGCAATTGACAATGAGATAAAGTTTATCAGTAATTTAAGGTGGAACATGTCGGTCTATGCCCAGACAGTTCCAAGTGTGCCGCTTTGGGAGCAACCATACGGTAAGAGCGACTGAATAGTCGATCCACACAGAAATCGGTTGTTACAGACTGTAAAGCTTATGAGTAGCAATTAATTTCATATTGACAGGTACTGTACATGTATATGTAAATAAGATCATCAGCTAGATAGATATTGCTAGTATAAACCATTAAGCCGATGAATCTAATCAGGAAAAGATATAGCACACGAACGAATCGACTATCTGATACGAACAGATCTACAAACGCTCTAAATCTAATCAATTACCACCAACAGTGAGGTTCGACCGGATCGATGGCAGCTATGATGATAGTACCAAACTAAAACCGAAGAATCCGCAAACACATCCGTACTTCGACAGGCTTTCCGAAAGACATGCTATACGTGAAGGCTCGGATGAATCGGCTAAGGTGAAAAGGACTACGGCGTTTGAATAATCGACTATTTCACATGAACAAACCTGTGGACTCCTCAGACTCAACCCGCTATCCCTAATAGTGGGGTTCGACCGGATCGATGCAGCCGTGAAAAAGACAACGAATCAAACCCTTAAAGCACACAGATCTACTCATGCTTAACGGAATCATGTAAACATGCCATAGGCGTTAACGCATAGGTGATCGGCTATTTAGCCGATGCAGGTGTAGCAAACAGCTAAGGTCACGCCTAACCAGGAACAGATCTACTAACTAGCATCCTCTAATCTATAGTGCCATCAGTGGGGATCAACCGGATCGTTACAGCCATAATGGTGAACCATAAACTAGATTCAACTAGCCAGCAAACCTCTTCAAGATTATGCATGTCTTAACCGCGTACTATGCACGATCAAGATCAAAGTAAAAATAGCCAATGAAACATAAACCGTCGTTCAAGGTAGATAATATCGTGTTGTAACAAACGAACGATGGATCTAAAGGATATGATGCCGATCTAATTCGATCTCGACCAGGTGAATTGACGTTGCTGTAAACTAATAACAATGAAAACATCAGCAAGATCGGTAACTTAATGAATCTACCCAAAGGACGCCACCCTTAGATAGAGCTGATAACTTGACCTTAATCTAGCTCGAGTAGTGGAGGTCGACCGGATCGATGCAGCCATACTTGAACTAGACAAGAGTCGATAACTAGCTTATAGCAGAGTCGCAGTGTAGGTCGACCGGGTCAATGCAGCCATATGAACAGAAGTATAAGCCATGATGGTACTTATAGGCAAGCCGGAGGTCGGCCGGACCGATGTAGCCCTGCTCGCTGAAGAACTCGCTGAGATCTACTCTACTCCTACTCCAAAGGGGTGGCCTAAGCCGAAAAAGTAAGTAACTTCTATTTGATTGATTGTGTCCTTTACAATAGCTGGGGTCCAATATTTATACTCAAAACCTTATGCAATCGATTCCTTGATTGACACAATCTTGGAAGCCTTTGAGTTCCCGCGTTCTTCTCCCAAATTTTGGTGTAAACAGATCTATGGCGGATTCTTTTCTAGGAGGTTCTGTCAGCTTGCTCTTGGCACCGTCATTGTCCGATGGGGGGTGCCTTGATCAAAGTTCATCCTAGATTGGAGGAGTGCTACTTGAGCCTTAAACACCACTATGCCACAAACCTAGATTGGGAGCATAGGTGGCTCTACATCCCCAACAATGAGCGGCCACCACTGCTGACTTTTTCTCACGATCGGCTACGTCCTGACACGCTGGAATCATGGTCGACGACGCCCACACTATCGGAACCGCATCATTTGCGCTTATTGCTTGATGCGATCAAGGAACTGAAGGACCAGAGACTAACGGCACCGAGGGTGATCTGTACGTTCTTCAGCCGTTGGGTCCTCCCCTTGAAGATGAGGGGCCACCCCCAGTGGGAGTTCTAGGGTGTGAGGGATGCTACAATTGAGTCGAGTGTCCCTATCCATGTAGAGGAGGTAGACGATCTGATGATGATAGCTATTGGATTGTCCATAGTGGATCGTGGTGATGGGGAGGCCCTGGATGCCTTCCACACCGGCAATCCTCCTCCGATAGATGGATCTCTCATCGGCGTGGTCTCTCACCCGCCACCAGTTCCCCCTTCGAAGGTGGATCATCACCATACACTGTTCATGTTGTTTATCTTCATTTAACTGAGTATGCGAGCAGTGCTCACACTAGCTAGTATGTGTTCATGCTGATTAATTTAACTAGTATTTAGAATTTGCCTACTTTGTCAATAGGTGAACATGGGCGTGACGGCGTCCCAAGCCTCATTGGCCCTGGAGCCTAGTTCTTCGTCCGCGGTCACGCTCGAAAAGCGTCCCCGTGAGGCATCCCCCGATGAGGGCAGCCACCCACGATTCCATGCCATGCCGCGCCTTTCAGTTTGGTAAGTTGTTTGCATTCTCAGTCCGATCGCTCTACCCCTTATCCTATATGGGCTTGAACCTGGCTTGCATTGTGCAACACTTTCTCCATGATGGCACCATCTCCGGTCGTGGGGCTTCCACCCAGTGTTGCTGGAGAGTCATCCTATCACTACAAGATGGTGCCATCCCCGGTTGTGGAACTGAGGACGCGGGTCCAGACCCTGCAGCTATGTGCGCAAGCCGCCTGTGATGCGGCCTTCCCCATGGAGCACCTCCGAGCTCTATCGGCCCGCCTTCGAGCCGTGGTGACCAAAACCATTCGTTAGGGGGCTACCACGGCACTGGCTGCTGCCCAGCTTTAGATTGGCACATCAGTGAACGTCCGGGTGGCAGAGCAGGGTTTTCCACCGGGATCGACAGACGATGACATCGCCGATCTTATCGAGAGTTTCGAGTCGGCCGCCAATGCTATGTTACTAAAGGTGGGCGTGGAGCTGATCCTGCATGCCAACCTTGACCCTTGATCTGTGGGACATATTACTAGTCATGAATAGGTTTGATGTATGGGACGCCCTTATAAATATGTGAACTCTTATTTGCATGTTGGTGTTAACTTTTATTGAACTTTGTATTAAGTGGGTTAAACTCTGTTGAGCATGGTGTAGCTCAGGTCCTTTGGTCATTTTATAGCTAGTTTCTAGCCCCTGTTGGTTACTTTTCGCTATAGATTTCTTTCTAGTTGTCTTTGATCTAATCTATAATATGCTAAACATTCATGAGTGCCTTTGATCACTGTTGAAATAAACCTCTTGTCTTCAATAAATTTTGTTGACCTTGAAAGAACCATGCAGCAAGGAGTTCATTTGAACAAGTCTCGCCTCGATCTAATGCAGAACGAAGAAGTCATAGCTATTGACTTTTACTGTGAACACAAGAAAGTTTGCCCGCTGTGTATTTGATCTCGTAGGATAGAATAAAGTGTCATATGGAGTAGCAATCAGTCTGCCCCTCGACTGCCGTGACTGCTTGGATTGGAGTGAAATAAGTACAGAAAAGACCTATCACTACCGCACCAGGCATTCAGGTGTCAAGCATGTCATGGTGGTCAAAAGCTCTTTCTCTCGATTCACTTCTTGTGTCTAGCTTTCCTATGGTATTTGCTTCACACTCGTTAGCCGTGAAAAGGTCTATATGAAAGGAGCATCCCCCTTCCCTGATCCGATAGCATTGCATCAATCGCCTACCTTCTAGCTCCCCCTTCCCTCACCCGTTTGCATTTTCCCAACCGTGTTCGATACTAGTTTGAGGATCTAGATAATGGTAATGTGCTTCATATCAAACCATACTATTTGCATGAACTTGTTATTGCGTTCTATGCTAGTTTGAGGATCTCGATTGACATTTATTCTAACCGAAATCATGCTTACAGATGGCAACTAGTTACCATACCATGGATATGCACTCTACAACAAATGATCACAACTTTTCCCCGGACCACGTCCCTCTATGATATTAGATGAAATGATGTTTACTTGTTTCTTGTAAACCGTATGTTCACCTCATAGTCCGAGCAGCATAAATTTGAATGGGTTGGACATGTAACTCTTGTACTCAGCTATGAGTAGAACTTTTTCCTGATCAGCTCTGCTGCAAACAGGAGTTGCACGCATGAAGTAGTAAGGTAGGAGTAGTTGGATTCCTAAAGCAGAAGCTTCAAACACAGCCGAGGGAGTGTAGACGATCAGAACCTATGAAACCATGTAGCCATCTCTAGGTAGCTGCTACCCCTCGGCTGCTGTGAGCCTCCGACTGCTTGGATTGGACTACACTGTACTTCACCGGATGACAGAAGGTCCGACCGTCTAAAATATTCACTACTTAAATACTAGTAATGCTGGACGTGGTGCGCTCGTGTCAAAAGCCTGTTCTAGCCCTAGCGTCCCTATGTGTACAAAGCCTAGCCTCACTCCCATTATTTCACTCCCCCCTTGCATTGCGTGAAAGCCTTTGCCTCGCACTGCCTCCCAAAGTCTACTAATTTTTAACCCTATTGCATCGCTTCGCCTTGAATCAAACACAAATCTGATGCAATAGGTGGCTACTATTGCATCAATTTTGCAAATATGATGAAATAGGTGGTCATTATTGCATCGAGAAGGAATTGGATGCGATAGTAATTTATGTCGATGCATCTATCACACCGATTTCGAACAAGAGATGCAATAGGTAGAATTAATTGCATCGGACAAATTTGGTTGCGTTACTATTGATTTTCGATGCAATACGTAGGTGGTATTGCACCGGTTTAGAATATAGGTGCAATTAGGAAGTACTATTGCAACGGATTGACAGTGCTGGACTCTGATGCAATATGTGATTTTTATTGCATCGATTTAGCATGCGATACATGGTCACTATTGCATAGAAAGTTTTATGTTGCGAGAGGCTAAAACATATTGTTAGACCACAAGTGCCTCGAGGACCCAAGGAAGCACAAGGCAGGTATCAAAATGGAATATTTTTTTGTGACAAATAACTCATATAGCATCGATCAATGTTCGTGGCAAATAGTTAAATCGCAACATAATTGCATAGTTGCAATAGCCTATCACAACAAAGTTGCATTCAGGTTTACCGCACAGAAAGATTTGTGGCTAAAACAGCACATATAACCTTTGTTATTTGATTAATAAATCATTGTTGAAAAAAGTTTGTAGCAAAATAGAAATTATTGCACCATAGTACCGTACACATATTAAATCAATTCATCAATAACTGTGACAAGACTTTAAAATAGTATGTATAATCCTAATTGTAGAAGTATGTTACTAATAGTACAAGAATTACGTATAAAACTGTGTATGTAGCTAGTACTGTAAAAGAAAAGTCTAGCGGCGGCTCCTCCCGTCACTGTTGTTTCTCCTCTTCCTCCGGGCTCTTCTGCTTCTCCGTGAAAGATACATCACCGTTGCAAAAAAATCATGATTCAAACAACAGTTATAGATGGGCTACATTAATCTGCCACTATCTAGTAGCAACAAAGAAAACCAAACCAAATTCATCATAGTGGTCATTTACATTTCTCATTTCAAAAAAGTGCTAATTTTTTCAACGGTGGCATTAGGAAACATAGTAAAGAATTTCAACATTAAGAAACCTCAATATTTAATAGGCCAAGCTGACTGTTCAACCTCATAAAAAATCGATCAGATAAGACTGTCATTTAAAGAATCCACACACACAAACAAGACATTGTTTCACTTCCGTCACACACATTAGTATCATGGCTCTCATTATCTTGAATCCTGACAGAGCTAAACTATAATAGGTATTTTCATATATATAAACATCATTTTCAGTAGTTTTACCACTGTCAGTCACATATTGCTGCCTGCCATGTATACTACTGTCAGATATTCTTCAAGTCCACTCTCCAAAATTTCACTACTACTATGCATTATATTAGTTCAGATAGGTTCAGATCAAAGCAGGGCTGCATGCATGCATGCTTTTGTTACTAATCGGCAGGCAGGTGGTGGATCCCTGAACCTCTGATTTGCAGTTGTTACAGTTACAGTATGGTGCTGATACTGATTTGCAGGCCAGGCCATGTCAGGAACGGCCGGCAGGGGCGGGTCCAGCAGCAAGCCATCTCCCTAATCCATGGATCTGCCGCAATGCTCCATCGGAATCGGATGATTGCTGTGCATCCGTTCTATAGAAATGCGGAGTACGGCCGTAGCGGCTGGTCCGGCGCCGGCACCGGTGAAGACTACGACAGCAATGAAATGCAAGAACTATCTTTGACTGAAATCAAATCAAGCGCTAGAAAGAAATTGCTTTTGTGCATCCACATGACAAACGCCGATCGGATCTTGGATGCTTTGTGCAAGGAATTGCAGCAGATTCAACAAATTGCCACTCGGGTCTGGGAGGAAGGAAAATTACACGTATAGATAGGGGATATCTAGATCTAGATGTATGTACCTGTCATGCGGCACTTCAATCCCAGGAGCAAGGTTCTTTCTCATGGCGACTAGGGATATGAGCACGGGAACGGGAGCCGCCAGCCCACCACCGACGACGGAGATGCTGCAGCAGGGAGGCCACCATCGGCTGTCGTGCTGCAGCCGCGAAGGTTCCCGTCACGCCGGTGCCGCTGCACAGGTAGGGTTAGGGAAGGTACAGTGCGAGGGAGCTCTGGGGAAATTTGGAGAATCCAAGAATGGGGAAGTCCGGCAAGACTAATGAGTTGAGGGGAGATTGAGGCAAGGTTAAAGCGCGCTGGGGCAGGATTTTGCACGCCTGCGAGGGGATTTTGCGCGCGCAGCGTGGCGCCATTGCGCGAGGCGGGCGCAAGAGTGGTCAAGCGCCCAACATCTTTTTTTAAGAAGTGGTTCGTGTGGGCAAAGTATTATAAGTAATTTAGATAGTAAGCTATTTTAATTAAATTTTAAAGTTTATTATTTATTTTAAAAATATTTGTAAGAGTTTTTTAATATGTTTGTAAGAGTTTTTCAAAATGTTTGTAAGAGTTAAGCAAACTGAAAGTATTAATACTCAAAATTGGCCGAAGGGGGATAATCCTAATCCTAAATATTCTAGAAAAACAAACTAAGTCGGTTTTAGATTAGGCTAAACCAAAATTGACGACTTACTCAAAATGCAAAATAAGCTCCACCATTGTGTTCCACTCGTCAAGGCAATTAAAAAACATACATAGATCGCCCAATCTGAAGTTTGTACAAAGAAATTGTAACTTCAAAAAGAATCATCCTGCAAAAGTCGGCAAGGCCGGTTTTTGCCATGTTTCCTAGCTTGAAACAAAAATGGCTAAGCCGGCCGGTTTGCCTAGTCTGAATCGAAAACTATGGAACAGGAATAGGGAGCTATCTCCCAATTGACATCTCCATACACATGTTCATATGGCATGATTGGTTCGCCGAGAAGACGCAGGCGAGCTCATAACAGCCAGCGCAGACTCCCCTTTGCCGGCCTAGTTCCATCCACGGGTGCGAACCAAGCTGTTTGAGTCTCAGATACACGCACGAAGTGCCGGTGGGTGGTAGCACATCACCGATGGAGCTTGTCTCACTAGAATGGATTTTGTTTTATCTGGAACCTGGGCTCGTCGCGTCATTTTGAATTTGCCTAACCTGGCCAGCTACGCACATAGGCAACCCAACAATCACATCATGTATCCCATGGCCAGGCTCTTCCATACTCAAGAAACAAATCATGTCCGTGGGCTTCTATCTCACTACCAGTAGGTTTTAATGTGACTAGTGGATAAATTTATTTTCTTACAGAAAAAATTAGTAAAAAAACATTTTATATCCTCCAACGTGGAAACCCTAGTCCTCTTCATGCACTCATCGTATTCGTCCACTACCTCCAAGGGCTCAAATCTTGGATGCACGTCCTTTCCAAATCATCACCCACATTCCCTCCAACCATCGATCCACACTCCCAACCTCCTCCTTTGCTTCCGAAATCCCCACCTCCTTCCACATCGCCATCGACAGGTTGACAGTTAGAGCACTCGATTTTGTAATCATTATATTCTTTAAAAATTGCCCAAACAAGAATTGAACATGTCACCTCTTGCAATCTGTTGACAACCAAAATTGGGTGAAGTTGAGGTGGCCAACACACACAATCAACACAAAAACTAATCTATTTTACTTCTCTTTGCCTTAATCTCTTCCAACCTCCATGCTATTGTTCATCGCTTGATCCGACGACCAAGGATGCTGTCCTAGACTTGTCGGCCGACTTAGGGCAACCTGGGGACATCCTAGCCCCGACGGGGTCTGTTTAGGCGAGAGTTTTGATGTTTCTTTGCTAGTTTGTCTGGAAATTAGTCTTTCTTCGTCAAGTAAGCACGATTAGTTATCCTTTGGTAGTTTGCTTGTAAACCTCATTGTTCTTCACCACATAAATGTGATCCTCGTTGCCCTAGGGCATTCTCGGGCTCAACCCAAGAAAACCGACTAGGCATTCTCCTTGAATCAACTAGGTCGGTTTCTGCAGAGTCGTGCCGCCTCGGTCTATTTGTGACCGGTGCGATCTTACACTTGTAGTGTGTAACTAATTTTTATGTCAACACAACCATTAGTTTCCTTTTTATACTCCTATAATCATCATATGTTTTTGGCAACAATACGAGTACAAACATGCATTTGTAAATATACGTGTTGCAAAAGAAATTACCTTTATTTGGAGCATCTATGCTGCCATCTACAGAAGCAAGATCATTGCTTCAATTTTTTTAATTAAAACCTTTTTTGAGATTTTAGATTTTAACTCATATCATTTGAAAAGATAAAGTTGTTTTTAGATTAGAACTTTGCCACTAGCTAAATCCGAATTCCATCCGAATTTTCCACTCCCGCGTTCAGCTGTCGCCGGTCCGGCCCAAATAACATATCCCCTGAGGCCCCACGTCAGTTACCCTAGCTGGCTAGCTCCTCCCACCTCAAAATTCCCCACGGCGGCGGCTGCTCTCTAGAGCGCCACATCCCATGTCACCGGACCCGGCCTTGCGGTTGCGGCCGGCTCGTCCGCGCCCTCCTTTCCCTTTCCCCGAACTCTCTTACTCCTCCATCCACTCAGCTCTATCTATGGATTCATCCATATCTACTACGCACAGGCGCTTGCGCCACTGTGACTGCGGGAGACCGAGGGCCATCCACAGGTGGCGGTGGCAGATCCACGGCCGGCTACTATGGATCCACGGCCAGCGGCAACGGATCCATGACGAGCGACATCCCACCTGCCTCTCACTGCAGAAGACGTGGGGGATGGCCGTGGTGTGTGTAGGACTCATGTTGCGCTGAAACCTCAGCAAGGTGAAGTCCCCCCTCTCTCTTCCTCCGTCATGTTCCTGTTTCTCTATTTCTGTATGCATTAGTTTCCCTTGCCACTTGTAACAGGTCGGATAAATCAGGTGCTGGTTTAATATTTATCCTTGCGGATCTAGAGGCAAGAGGGGTATTCTGCTTTCTCTCTGTTTGTATCAGTTTGCTATTTTATCGGGAATATAAGTGCATCTCTGTCAACAATGAGGCATGTTATTAATCCAGAAATGTGTAGCCGTTCACTGGTGCAGTGACGCCTTCTTGTCAACTTCAATAATTTTATTCTATCCTTGTTCCATCATCTTGTTACGGTGTGCAAGTGCAACTAAAAGAGATTAAATGTTGTGAGAGGATAGCAGCATTACTTTGTGCCTAAAACATTGTAACAGTAATATTTGGTCTCTAATATTTAGTAGCAATTCATTTCATATGGCCTTTTAGTACTAGAAAATATGTAGGGAATACTGATTATGTTTGCTCCGATTCAGATTTCACAGCAATTTATAAAACTGTCTACTTAAGAACAATACTGAACATTGTCAGTGTCAGTGGTAGTATGCAATTTATAGTAGCACTAAGCAAATGAGATGTGGTAAATTGTCTACTTAAGGCCATATTGATGCCTACAAGAGTTCACCTCTTAATCGAGGCATATATGATTACTGATAAAATTTCACTGGTGTATCTTATTCATTTGTTCTTTCCTTAGCAAACTAGGTATTTTCTTTAAATAATTTACAAGAGCTGAGTCTACCTTCTATGTTACTTCTATCATAATTTACATGGAAATGTAAGGGGTAAGGATCTGTACCAAATTTCCCAACCTATTCCCTCAAATTTTCCCAACAGACCCCTAACTCCTACTTCCATGCCCCTAATTAAATATCCTGATACTTCCACTCTTTGTACCTTTGCTTCATTTGTCGGGTCCGTTGATATAATTATTGTCCATTGATACAGTAGGTACTCCAAAGGTTGAGAGACTTGCCTAGACCATATTTGCTAGCGCATTCTGTTGAAGGCACACACTTTACTGTGAGAAGTGTAACCTTCAGTTCCTCAGTTTGGGTTTTGGAGTTTCCAGAGTTGGGGAATAGATAGCTGGGTACCCTGAGCACTTGATCTTGTTTGCATGTACTAGATAGCTGGGAATAGATATTTATTTTTGCAATTTGTATCGTATCAAATGATAGAGGGTGTGCTGGTATTGGTACTGCAGGTCTGTAGGCTGATCATTATATTTGCATTATATTACAGTGACTGCATTTTCAAAACAAGGGAGCAAGAGCAATGTCAACCCCTGGCACATGTGGATCTCAAGCAGTGCAGCTCAAGGCGGTGCTGGTGCATCTCAAGAGGATGATGTTGCTGTTGGTGATAAAAGGAAACAACAACAAAACAGCAAGCTGAAATATGTTGTTTGGAAAGAACTATATGTTACTGAAATTCTATCATGTTTGCACATACTAGTCATGTTGAATGTTATATGCAGAGCCCGTTCAGTTACATCAAGTCAATATAGTAAATTTTAACCTGTTTCATGCATGCATATTATTCTGTTCCTATCAATTATTGTTGCTTGAATTGTTGAATGAAGACATCTCATTTCTGAAATTGCAGCAGAGGCTGATGAAATTGCAGTAGAGGGCAACTGAGCCGACAGGCTGCATCTGCTTCTTCCATGGCTGCAGCATTTGGCGGTGGTTTCACGAGCACCTCTTCCTCAGTCGGATCATTGTAGGTCGTTCTGTCAAAGCTCTTCCCACTTTATGTTTTTCCTTGTCAGAGTGCAATAGGTTCAGAATTCTTATCAGAGTCCTTAGTTGATTTGGACATAAATAAAACATTGTGCCAAGCCTTGACATTTATTTAATTTTTCTAAGATGTGGCTGGAGATGTGGGCTGCATTTCAAACAAAGGAATTGCTAAATCTCACCTGAGATTTATTTTGCACTATCCCTCCCGACAAAGCATTATTGGCTTTCACATGTCCATTATAGAACTGCATGAGGCATAGTTCTTTTTCTGGAGCCTGATTTTGGCAACATATACGCAATGTATGTTTTAGCAACTGTATATGTGATTAGAAGTGCAAAACCAAACAATGACTGGTAGTCTGGATGAAGTTCCAGCATAGTTTAGAAACTAGTGATAACAATTAACTGAAATTACTAGATTTCTGTGTCCGCAGCTTGCTAGATTAACTGAAATGATTACTCCACATACACTGAATTTTTTTTTGTTGATTTTTGTGTCTGCAGCTTGCTGCTGCATCTTACCTTTGCCACTCAAATTTAATAGTATGCAAAATTATGTTTGCTAAGCCTACACTATTTATTTCTGACATTAGTTTGCAAATGATACTGTGTCATACCTGAGATGCCTAGTCCGTGTTTCTGTTATTTGGAAGATTCAACGATACCTTATTGTGTGATGCCTACTTTGCAAGTGCTTCTGTTCATGCAGTCATTTGGAAGATTATGTGATGCCTATCGTGATCCAGATATGATTTATTTTCTGTACAGCTGTTGCATGCCCAGATTTCTGGGAACTTGCTGGAAAGCAAGTTGCTTATGTTAGATGCTTTATGTAGTTAATTATGTTCTTTAAAGTGATTTGAATAGAGCTGGGCTACTCGGTAAACGAGTGTCTAGTGATGTATGTTCTCATAACATGTTTTATTCATTTATCTCCAATGTCATACATATCTCTGAAATGCTAGAGTTCAACTGTCCATTGCTTTTTACCTCTCAACATGCTTTGTTAGGAATCATATTTGCATGATTAACATGGACTTGGATTTTTTGAGGAAGTAATCAGTACATGAATCTAACTGATACAGTTTGTTTTCCAAAGTATCCATTTTACCTAATTCTTATTATACTTGAACTGGAACTGCTGTTGCTACTTGCTAAAGTTGAAAACACTAATTGTGTTCTTAAATTTAGGAAAGCGCCTTCTCCAAAATTGCAGAGAGAATTGAGTTGGAAGCTTCTGTGATTTCAAAAGAACAAGAAAGGCACATTCTTCATGAAACCTACAAGGAAACCACTGGATGCAGGAGCAGGAAAGGTCCTGGACATGGATACTTGGCAAAGTATCCGACCCGAAGCCAACTTATGAATGAACGAATTGAAGAGCAAGCTCGTGCATCTGCATTAGCAGCAGCAGCCCAACAGAAGAATAGTGAGATGCAAGCTGAGGTAGAGAAGTTAAAAGAAAAGCTTACCGTTCAAGCCGCTGAGAGGGAGAGCGACAAGGAAAAAATTCAGCAGCTGCAACATCAACTGGAGAGTACAAGTAGCAAGATTAGAGAAGAACTAAGGCAAGAGTTTTTTTCACTAATCAAACAACACAATTAAGCACCGCCTTTGGTAATAATACTACTTCTTAATTGTTACCAACATCATTGATTTTAGTAAAGCTTGATTGCTAATGTTTCTCCTTATAACTTCAATGCAAGAATGCTGCACCAACCACAATAACCCCTCAGCCTGCAGAAAATATGGTTAGTGGAAATGAAGGTGTAGATTTAGCACAGATATTATTTTTTGATAAATGCAAACCATGATGTAATGGATACCTACATTTAATCTGACATAATGTGTGAATATTTTTTTAAAATATGAAGGCTGGTACAGAATCTGCCCTGCCCACACATAATGAACCTGCTGTTGTTCCGACTCCCATCCAAGGATCAGAACATGTGCAACAGGTAATATACTTCAAAATTATCACCTGCAGTTGAACAGATTCTTAGAATTGCTAAGTGGTGATTGCTCCTTCAAATCTTCTGGTTTTTACAGACTGTACGAGACAGTGTATTGTTGAGCAAACAGAAGAGTATCCAACCTAGTCGCCTCACTCGCAGCGCCAACAGATCACTTTTCCCAAATGATAAAGATAGTAATGAGACAGTGACATTTATTACATCACAAACACTGAGGAATACTGCTGCAAATAAAAAGCTACAATGCAGAAAGAAAGGAGGAAAGGTATGAGCAATCAGGTGTCATTTTAAGTTGTCCAGATTATTAACATGAACTTTGTTCACTTATACATGTATGTTTGTTCACTTAACATGAGCAATCAGGAGTTCATGCCTTATGTGTTTATAGTTCGGCTTTAGTATCCATTCTATTTGTTAAACCCAAAAATATTGTTGTCTATCATGTGTTGTCTATGTTTGATTCCAACTGTGTGATCAACTATATATATTACTAATGCATGTCATTTTGACTTTTTCAGGAAGATCAACCTTGAGGGAGTCTTGGTAAGCTGAAATGAATCAAATATTGTGCAACGAGAAAGATGTCATGTTGATCTGTGCTAAGAGACATGTATTTTTGTTTATGATTGCCTATTTGTAGCATAAGTTAGTGGTTTGTAATGCAGTTCAACTTTGCAATTACCTATTTGGAAATAGGAAGGCATTTGACTTCCTTACATTGTACAAACTATTGAATGCTTATGATTCAAGTTATTAATATGATTGCCTTTTTGTGTCATTGAATTTTGTAATTTTATGAATTTCTGTGCAATGAATTTGATGCAATAATTGGTTGCCCTTCAAATCTCATGTCGATGCAATAGTTTGTATTGCATCCAAGCTCATGTCGATGTGATAGTTTGTATTGCATCTAACCTCATGTCGATGCAATAGTTCGAATTGCATCGAACATAACGTCGATGCAATAGTTCCTATTGCATCGAACCAAAATGATGATGCAATAGAACCTCTTGCATCGAATCAAAATGGTGATGCAATAGATTATATAGCATCGAACCTAATATGGATGCAATATAGTCTATTGAATCGAACGATAGCCGTTGCAATAGATGTATTGCATCAACATGATTTGGATGCAATAAGCTATTGCATCTCTCAATTTTGATGCAAGAGACAACGGATGGACGATGCAATAGCTGCTTCTCGCATCAACCACAAGTAACCGATGCGAAAGGCTATTGCATCAAGACCACTTGCATCGGCTGGCATCAAACGAGAAATTGATGCGAAACCGAACTATTGCATCTATTTTAGACCTATAACATCAAAAATTGACCAGTGCAACAGGGTCCCCACCTCTGCCTCTCCATCGGTTCCCATGAAGCGCTCCAGGTCCTCCTTGAGGAATCGTGGCCGGGCTCCGGTTCATGCTTCCTCCAATGCGCTGGCGCACCCGCTTCGATGCCTGCTCATACCCTTCTTGATTGCTAGTACCCGTCGCGCTCCCACATGCCGTCTCCTAGGCTGCCATTTGTCTTCCCATCACCCACAACGACACCGTTGATGCCTCTAGGACCATTGGTTCCCTCGCCACCGCCGCTCTCGATGTGGTCCACCTCGCCATCATCGCAGGCCCCGCCATGGTCCTGCACGTGGTCTCCTAGGCTAGCATTGGTCTCCCTATCACCCATAATGATGACGTTGATGCCACCGACACCGGTGGTTCACTCGCCACCGCCGCTCCCAGTGCGGTCCACCTCGCCATCATCGCAAGCACCATCGTGGTCCCGCACATCGTCTCTAGGTTGGCATTGGTCTCCCCGCACCCACAATGATGATGTTGATGCCACCGACACCGGTGGTTCGCTCGCCACCACTGCTCCTGGTGTGGTCCACCTCACCATCGTTGGTGGCCCCATCATGGTCGAGCTCGCTGTCGCCGGATCCGCTCCCGGTGCCCCATGGCGGGAGTGGGTCTCCTAGAACATCGTGGTCTTGCTTTCCATCCACCGAGGACATGTCCGAGGGATCTATGGTGGTGGCCCCATTGTGGTCGAGCTCGCCTTCACCGGATCCGCTCTAGGTACACCATGACGGGAGCGGGTGAAGTGATCCTCCGGTTCGACGTGGCGGAGAGGTTTACTGGTTTCAACCTAGGCAGGTTTACCTTGTAGGCAATGGATTTTAATCGTGCCTGTTGATACCCTTGTTGCTTAGAGCTGTGGGATGGCACAACTCATTAAATTAATTAGTAGTATCAAGTCATGTAAACATTTGTAGTTAGGACGAGTACGCTTCCTGGTGCTCATTACTACTACGAAGTCATGTTAATCATCTCTAGTTAGAACTAGTATGTTTATGTAGTAGTTGTATGACTTTGAGTAGTGTGGTACGTTTCTCCTCTTATTATGGTCGATGAAGGCATGGTTATATAGTCTAAATTTGTATCGTTGCTGTACTCCACACACACACACACACACACATATATATATATATGTTATCTTTCTAATAGCACTGCTCTCCTCTTATTATGCATGTACCCATGCCTAGCTCTATAAAACCAACCAAGACCCAGGAATAGGTGCCTAATCTTTTATGCCACCAAAACATAGTCCGGCCATGTTGTATTAGACGAGGCTAGACCATATATTAGGTGTTCAGCCAGCTCTTTTATCTTGGACATGCAAAATCAACAACCAAAGGACAGTCCACCCCCTCGTGTTGCCACAGGGCGAACATGCAAAAAAGGGTGTAGAAGTGGAAGGGCAACAAGATGAGTTAGGCAATGGTTTGAACTTGGTTAATTGTGGTATGTATCGGGATGTCAATAATGCTGATGTATCTCAATCTGTATTTGGCAGTGCACTTGTTTATTTAGTGTTTATATCAGTTTGTTCATTTCATCGCAGTGGTGTTCATTGTTCAAAGAAAGCCATTACCTGTGCGCCCTCATCAAAATCACATTCCAAAATACATGAAAATCACTAAAAATAGTTAAAACCACCATTATATTGATTCCTAATATTTACTATCTGGGTACATGAGGCCATTCGAAACAGACCAAAAGTGCACTACAACGCACCTGCCATTGTACTACTACTAGCTACTACTACACCTACAACTACTGTACTAATTAACACCGTGATCAATGCCGCTACCCTCACCATTGCCATTGTGGCCGCCGTCCTACTCCGACGAGGAGTCATCCTCGTCCTACATGATCGTGTTGGGGGATGGAGGTTTGAGCCTACGCTTCTTGTAGCGCGGCATGGGGGGCGAACCCCGATGGAATGGTCTCGGTGATGTTGTCCACCTCCTCCATCGACGTCTCCTCCTCTGCCACCAGCGATGCCTCCTCCTCCATGTTGTCGGCGGGCTCCTCCATCGGCAATGGATACTCCTCGCGCTCAAGGCTCGGCGTCGATTGATTCACCTCCTCGCCGTCCTCGTCTTCATAGTTGGTGGAATACTTGCCGGATGACCAGTGCCCCATTGCTCGCTCTATGCTGTAGTCGCCGCTGGTGAGTAGGGATTGTAGGAGGTGATGTGATGGACTGGTAAGTTGAGTACGTACGAGAGAATACCCCAGTCGGTGGTGCTCTCTATAGCCTACTGATCATTTTAAAGAGGAGAGCCGAGCAGTTTCTCTCCCACAGGACATGATGCTCAAGGCTTCATGTTGGTTGGCATCCCCCATTTCACATTGGCTCCTGGGTTTGGAAATAATGTACATTTAATCCACCGAGTAATCTAAATCGTGTCGTCGTTGCGAGTTCCCATGCCAGGTTGCAGAGTGTATTTAAGAATTCCCACTATAACCCCTGCTCAGCTGCCTCCCCTGCCTCCTCCTCAATCATCCTAAGTCGACAGCACCGCTCTGCCTCTCTAGCCCTCTTTCTCACTACCATCCACACGCCGTAGCTCAATCCACGCTGGCATTCTTGTTGCTGATGGCACTCCCTACCGACGTGCAAATTGAGATCGACTCCCACCTCACTGCAACCTCGAATTGGCCCATGGATGACCTCCACAGCCTACAGGCGACCTACTCGTCCATGCACCACATCTATGGTGACCCCATCGTCGGTCAATGTCTGGCACTGGATCGGTTCAGGCGTGGGTGGATAGGGGCTGACCCTGTCTACTACTATGCCCTTTTTGCTAGCCTGACCCAAGTTGGTAACCCAGAAGCTTGCTTCCTTACTAGGATATGGACCATCTTCATGGAAAAGCGCAGCCCCTAGCCATGCATCGATGATCTCACCTGCGCCGCCGATGGTGGGCTCAATCTAGCGGCCTATCTGGTCACCATATTGCTCTATAGGCACAATGGTGGTGCCAGTGATGAAGACACTATGAGGCAGTACATGAGACGGGTCGAGGGCGAGGAAGAATCATGGGCGGAGGTGGTGAGTGGTGGGTGGTGGCTGCAAACCAATGAGTAGGTGGCTAAGCAACAACATGTGTGTGTTGTGCCACCACCCGACCGTCAAGGTGATCTACAATATGACATGGGGACGGTTGTCGCTGACACCGCTGGCATAGGTGCACGGTGATCTTCCTTGCGCAGCCGGTGTCTGTGGTGATACTATAGGTGAATGGGAACATAGGGCTCTGTATTGCCGCAAGGACTATAGGCTTAGTCAAGAAATCCATTTTTTGAATGGGAATTTGGAATAAGAGACTAGTAATTCACTCTTTTCGTGCGAGAGTGAATTACTCCCTCCATCCTGAAATGTAGTGTATTCTGGCATTTGAAATTTGTCCTCAAATATAGTGTATTCTGTAGCTTTTGATTTCCTGTTGCTTTTGCTTTTCTGTTGTTTTGTTTCAATTATATTTGTTTCCTTTAGGGATTCAACGAAAGTACTAGTACGAAATAGGTTTCCCTATATAACATGAGATGTGTCTGGCCTGGTCAGATTTACAATGCTCGGACTTTCTTGTGTGTGCAGTAAAATTTGAATAGCTATGTGGCTCCTCCATTTGGCATTAGATCGATACGAGACAGGATCGGATGAATTCTGTTATGCATGTTTACCACACTACAGATCAGAAAGTGAACCAGAAAGAAACCTGCAGGCAAAAACAACCAACAAGGGCTAGAAAACGGCTACCAAATGACCCCTGGTTCAGTAGTAGTAGTCATGAGTGGCTTTGATCTGTGTTGAACCCAACTCATCTTATTTTTGTGACTGCTTCAATGTTCAGTCTGTAACTCATCAGTCTTCAGCCTTCAGTCTACTCCTTGACTATCATGACCGCTTGCGTGCTCCTGCATTCCTATGTAGATGCATGCGTGGGTGGCATTAGTAGCCTATTGCAGCAGGGACATCGCCTCATGACCCGTCGCATTGATGAGACACGGCCAAGCCGCACCGCCAAACCACGCAAACTTCTTATTGCTCGTTGGTCATGGGGTGGTACTTTGTATTAGGTGAGTTGAACTCTGTTGAGCATGGTGTAGCTCAAGTCATTTGGTTTCTATTTGTTTTTTTGTTGCCTTGGTGTCTTTGTCAATCTTTGTTGAACATGCAAGAACCTTGCAGCGAGGAGCAAGTCTCACCTTAGTCTAATGCAGAGTTGAGTAGCCATTGGTGTTGAAATGTTATTGCACACATAAGAAAGTCTGACCTCTATACATTTGGTCATGTCTGGCAGTATCCTCCATAGTTTTTTCTTTGTTTGGACACGTCTGACATGTAAGAAACTCCCAACTCCCAACATAAGGAAGATACATCAAATGCAACATGACATAACATCAAATGAAACTTTATTTACTCCTCTGCTAATGACTCCGAGAACAAGGGAACATAGGACTAAAGTTTAACAACAAAGATCCTAGGGTTTTTGGTAGCCGGTTTCTAGCCCCTATTAGTTGGTTTTGCCTATAGGTTTCTTTCTAGTTCTCTTTTTGATCTACAATATGGTAAACATGCATAACAGAATTCATCCAATCATGTCTCACGTCGATTAGCTATTCAAATTTTACTGCACATGCAAGAAAGTCTGAGTATAATAAATCTGACCAGGCCGAACACATCTCACGTTATACAGGGAAACCTGTTTCGTATGAGTACTTTCATTGAATCCCTAAAGGAAACAAATAAATTGAAACAAAACAACAGAAAATCAAAAGTTGCAGAATACACTATATTTGAGGAGCTCAAACTATTTCAGCAGTACTTTTTAGCGAACGCAGAATGTTTTTCTCTCACAACAAATCAGCATAAGCATCAGCATAAGTCGACCTTGTTCGTTTCACTAAAATTTGGCTTATGCTGATGCTTATGCTGATTTGTTGTGAGAGGAAAACACTGTGTGATGAGGACATCGCCACGCTGGACACACCGACGCCATGGTCTTCCCCAAGTTGCAATTCGTTCCCAACTCAGCTGCCACGTCACCCTCGGATTCAGCAGACACGTCGTCACTGTTTCGGTCATAACTTCCTCATACGACGTCGAAATGGGCCGTTCTTGGATGCGTTGGAAAGGGGACGACGACGCCGTCATTTTGGATCTGGTCCCAGCTCCAGAAGGTCCGTGGATCATTCTGTGTGACCACGACAAGGTGCTGCGTCACCTATTTGGGCCAACTTGGCCATGTATCGTGTCAGGCCTTAAGCCCAAGTTGTGGGCGCCCAACCCCTGGCCGTCCCCAACCCTAGGTCGAGTCTTAGACTATAAACACAGCCGCCACCGCTGCTACACAATTGGGTTTTGTTTAGAGTTTAGTTTTCCATCGAGAAACTGAATCGTTCATTGTAACTGTGGTGACAAATCCTTTTACAGTGATCCAGGGCCCCCGTTCTTGATCTCCTCCACTGTGTCGATTAGTCCTTTGGAACCGAGTTCTTGAACCCTCTATTGATATTCGCGTCATTCCTATTTGCAATTTCAGATTGCGTGTTTTACCTTCTTGCTTGTGCTCTTCGATTCGCTTGCAGGAAAAGCCTTCTTGGCGAGGTCAATCAAGTTGTGCTTGGTTGATAACCAACGGAGCGGTGGTGTAACGGTTGCAGGGTTCGAATCGTGTCTGATTTGAAGCCGGATCGCCAACGTCGAGATCTCCACAAATCGAACTTACCGGCTACCTCTCGGAAGATCGGGCCTGTACTCATCACTGTGCGTTCACTGAAAAGTACCACTGAAGCCAGAATACACTATATTTTAGGACGGAGGGAGTAATTAACTCTCGCATGTAAAGAGCGAATTACTAGTTTCTTATTCCAAGTTCCCATGCGAACAACTCAAATTCTCGGTGAAGCCTATAGTCCTGCGCACGGAAGATCGCCGTGCACCTATGCCGACGGCGGCAGCGACAACTTGCCCTAGGCCCACCTCGTTTTGTGGATCACCTCGGTGGCTGCCTCGTAGCGGCACAGCACACATGCCTTGTTATGTAGCCACCTACTCGTTGGCCTGCCACCGCCGCCCGCCACCACCCGCGATTCTTCCTCACCCTCGACCTGTCTCATGTACCGCCTCACAGTGTCATCATAGCTGGCATCACCATTGTGACTATAGTTCAATATATCGACCAGATAGGCCGCTAGATAGTGCTCGCCATCGATGGCACGGGCAAGATCATCGAGGCATAGCCAGGGTCTGTGGGTTTCCTCGAATACCATTGGTATCCCGGTGAGGAAGCAAGCCTCCAGGTTGTCGAGTTGGGTCAGGCTAGCAAGGAGGGCGTAGTAGTTGCTGACAGTGTCCCACCCTAGCCCACGTCTACATTGGTTCAGTGCCATGCACCGACCAATGGCAGGGTTGTCGTAGATGCGTTGCATGGATGAGCAGGTCACCCGTAGGTTGCGGAGGTCGTCCATGTTCGCTCTGAGGTCGCAGCGAGGTGGCTGGTGATCTCAATGGCCAGCTTATTAGGGAGCACCAACTACAGCGACATGGGGTGCCACCTCGCTGCCATGATTGCCGGTGTTGATGGCACGCGATGCGGAGCGTGAGGAGGCCAACCGAGGGCTCACGTGGTGGCATGGATGGTGCTACATCGTGTGCGTGGATGGAGCTATGGCATGTGGATGGTGGCGAGATGGAGGGCTAGAGAGGCAGAGCGGCGTGACCAACTTATGTTGATTCCAAAGGAGGTGGGGGAGGCGGCCGAGTGAGGGGTTATAGTAGTTCTTAAATACCCTACGAACTGGCATGGGAACTCGCAATGACGACATGGTTCAGATTACCCGATGGGTGGGCGACCGGGTGGACGAGACGGTTTAGATTACCAAAAAATACAGAGTTTTCTGGTTCTCTTTCTGATATGCATGTTTCTTTCTGTTCACATTTTAGTGCACACAGCTGGATAGTCCTAACACCGTTCATTTGATCTCGCGGACAACTGCGAGTAGAATTATTGCCTAGGTAGGATGTCTTTTGATCTCGTTGGACACGTCTCAGTAGTAGTAGCAGTAGGATGAATGGCTTCGGTCTAATGCAATGAACCATGCAACGGCAATTTTATTTGGACATGTCTCACCTCTATCTAATGCAGAATGGAGGAGGCATAGATATTAAATTTTTTACTACGCACGTAAGAAAGTCCGCTCGCTGTACATTTCATCTCTTAGGATAGTATATAGTGTTGTCTGTACATTTGAATGTCGTAGCAAATTGAGTGCATTTGTTCATAGCTGACAAAAGTACTCTCGACCCTACTTCATACATTAAAAAATGTTAATTTTTTATGTAAGTAGAACTTGCCTGATCGGTGGTGCTACAAATAGCAGCTGCACCGGCTGTGGCTTCATGCATGAAGTAGTAAGGTACGTCAGTTGGATTCCTGAAGCGGTAGTGTCAACCATAGCCTAAGGAGTGCAGTCGATCATAACCTATGAAACCATGTACAGTAGCCATCTCTAGCTAGCTGCTGCCCCTCGGCTACTACTAGCCTATGACTGCTGGGGTTGGAGTGTACTGTATACTTAACCGGATGACAGAAGGTCCAACCATCTAAAATATTCACTACTCGGATACTAGTAATGATGAATGTTGTGCGGTCATGTCAGAAGCCTGTTCCAGCCCTAGCATCCCTATGTGTATAAAGCCTAGCCTTACTCCCATTGTATAGCCATCTTGTCAACATAGAATTTTCGTCCTGTGCCAAGGACACACATAGCAAGCCGGAAGGGTTTGCTCGATAGAGCTGTAGATCCACCTAGCTTTAGCGTAGGGGTGGTCGATCCTACGCACTCCTACCGAGACGTGCCAGTCAATTTGACCCTGTAATTGACAAGGAGAGAAAGTTCATTAGTAATTAAGGGCAGAACTTGCCGGTTTGCCAGACAGTCCTGAATGTGCGGCTATGAGAGCTGATATGAAAGGAGATCGACTAAATAGTCGATTCCAGCATATTCATGAGAGTAAATCGATTAAAGCTCATTGGGTTGTATAAGAAAAATCGGTTATCATTTAGGGTAAATATCATTATTCGAACATATATTAATCAATGGCAATAAGATATCAATAATGATCAGTTTGTGCTGAGCCAATGATTACAAGTAACCGAACCCCGTTTTATATAAAGAAACAATTCAACACCATTTAACCGTTTGATAAAGATAAATCTAATGAACATGTTAGATATCATCTATTGCTATGACCAGTGGGGCATGAGGCAGAATCATGCAGGCCGTAATACAGGGCTAACATATCTTTCAACCTATCTTTATTTCAATGGTCTCGTGATGTGAACTGTTCGTGAAAGCACTCAATATCGGCTAAAATAGCCGATTCAGGCATAGCGCATAGCTAAAGTCATGCCTTATCAGGAATAGATCCATTAAATATTGATCCCCACTCCATGGTGCAAACAGTGGGGTGTGAGGCAGAATCACACAGGATATGATAACGAGCCATGGAACGGTTCTCGCTAGCCAATAAATCTACTCAAGACGCAACATGCCTTAACCGCACGCTATGCACGATCAAGATTGACATAAAACAGCTGATAAAACATAACTCTTCATTTAAGGTGTAGATTAGATCAATTCAGATTAGCAAACGATGGGCTAAACAAGATATAATGCCGATCTATATCAATCCCAATCGGGCAGAGTGATATTGCTGTAATTAGATAAATAATAAAAGCAATAAGCAATATCGGTAACTTAATGAATCTACCAAAGACTGTCATCCTAAGGTAGAGCCGATAACTTGACCTTGATCTAGTTCATGCAGTGGTGGTCGACCAGATCGATGCAGCCATACTTGAACTAGGCAAGAATCGATAACTAACTTATACCAGAGTCGCAGTGGAGGTCGACCGGATCGATGCAGCCGTACAAACAGAGGTATAAGCCATGACGGTACTTACAACAAACAGTGGAGGTTGACCAGATCAATGCAGCCATACTTGCTGAAGAACTCATCGAGATCTACTCTACTCCTACTCCTAAGGGGTGGCCGGAGCCGAAAAAGTAAATAACTTGTATATTGGATTGATTGATGTTCTTTTTACAATAGCCGGGGCTTGATATTTATACCCGGGACCTGCACATGACTCCTATCTAAGCATGACTCATCACAAATTTTGACTCTAAAGAAAACATTCCTAATTTAAGATTATTTGGACTCTAATCTTTCCCTTTTTGCAGAGTCCAACATGTTTCGTCCTAGCGCCGAATCGTAGCCTTCGTTGTTATCCGCTGGCGATATCTAGAGAAAGCCGATTCCAGTTTTTGCATCTGACTCAGCTAGTTCCGATCTGCACATAATTGATTCCTTGATGACATGATCTTGGGAGCTTTTGAGTCCCTGTGACTCTTCTTCCAAATTTTGGTGTAAACACATGCCCCCCAATTTTGGGATAAAAGTAATTTTATTCCAAAATTATCATGTCTGTATCCCTGATTGGTCCACAGTCATGGGTAGAGAACCTTGATTTGGGGTCCACTGTTTGTCGTTGCTTGCCTCCACTCATAAGCCCATGCCTCAAAACTTTTTACAAGAGCGTCACTGCTTCACGGGCACTTGGATTCATCTTCCCGGTCCGGCTATAAAATGCCTATCCGACCCTGGCAAGAGCAACTCAACAATTCAGCCATGTTTTGCTTCCATCTACTCCCTCAAGTGCCTCTAGTTCCACCAGACCCTCCATGGTCCATTCTCTTGCCATGAAGATCTTGAGCGGTTAGAAGAATTCTTGTGCATAGGGTGATTGTGTCGCTCATTCTATCGCCTTGTTGAGCAAGAGGATCAGCTACTACGGCTAGGAGAAGTCTTGTGACATCACTTGTGTCTTCTCACCATGCTCGCAGAGCTGTTCTAGTATTTGCAAGGGTTAAAATGTGTGGACACCTTTCCCTTGTTTGTTCCACTAAACGCCCACCGGGAAAGCCACAGGCTTCTTTCCCATAGTTTCTCGATTTACCGAGAAATCGGCTGAGCACATGTTAGGCGGGCGATTTTTCTCTTCTCGGGCACAATTTTTATCAACGAGCCAATGCCAATTCGTTTCACAACGACCTTCGGCCTTGTAGGGATCTGGACTCCCTTCAATCCAAAGAAGCCTTGATAGGTTGATTTCTGGTAAATGTAAAATCTTTGAATCCGTTTCACGACATTTCATAATTCGAGGAGGCAATAAGTTTGAATCTGTTATCTCTTCGTTATCCGTCCCCTGAATTCCCAGAGTGTCGTTCCGCTTCTGTTTCTGATTCCAAATTCACACCTTCGGCGAAACCTGTCTTCTCGCCTTCCTGGGATATATATATACGGGCCACGGCCGTGGATCGAACAACAACCCGCTTCGTCTCAAACTTTCTGCATCCTTAGTATAGCTTCTGCTTTTCCATAGGTTTGAGATCATGGAGGACAACAAGAGGTCTGCTGAGGAGGCCCTCGCTGGATCTGCATCATCACACCAGCGCATCCACCGTCAAGAGGGTGCAACTTGCGATGTTCCCGTCGTCCTAGAGTAGAGGGCCGACTCTACTCATCCCTTGGGGTCATCCTTAGCACCAATTTGTCACCAGCTCCCCTGCTATCTGAGGAGGCCAAGAGATAACGATGACCTGATCGCATCCATTGACCGGACTAACGAGAAACTCGTCGACTGCCTCTCTATTGCGGAGTCATCTCTGGCCATAGTTCAAGGCCGATCACCTCCTAAGGCCAACCCAGTGTGGGAGAGGATGGCCAATGCTGAAGCCAGAATTGTTGGTGAGACATTTACCATAATTTTCTGTTCCTTCTTCAAATTTTATCTTCCAAGATCCTACTCACCTCTTCTTCAAATCCTTTAGATCTATCGGCTCAGCTGGAATGCCTTTGTTCAGCTGCGGACCATGCGGTAGGATTTGGTAATGCTAGGGGCACCGTTCCGGTGGTTCGCTTGCATGACATCCCGAGCCACGTCAGAGAAGTCGCTCTTCATGGCGTTCATCATGGTGCTGCCATGGCGTTGGCTGCTACACAAGTTCACTCCGGCCATGATCTTGACTTCTTCCTCATGGAGCTTTAGTCACCGGATACCCCAGGGATTATGAGCGACTGGTCGAGGATTTCTTTGATGCTGCCAACTTTGTAGCTCTGACCTCCCAGGCTGATGACATAGTAAACAAAGTGTTTTCTGATCTGTAGCTTGTAATAAGTGATATCAGTGAACAACTCCTTCATCTCCAATGATTTTCACTTCATCCATCACTGTGCTCATATTTAGCTTGCTCCTGCAGGTGATACACATTGTACTGGCTTTTATCCTTCAGGGTTTATCTTCACACTAGAAGCGATATCCTTCCGGTATCGGCTATTAGAGTTGGCAGCCAAGCAACTTGGCTGTCAGGTGTTAATCCAAACGTTAGGGTAATATTCCTTCAAATATTTCCCATTTGATTGCTCTGTCGAATCCTCTTCTCCTTTCAGTGTTTCCAAAGCTTAAATATCACCAAGCGCACAACGCTTGATCCGATAAGGTTTCTCCCGATTATGTAACCGTGCCGGCTATCTTGCTTTTGGCTGTCAAGGGTAATCCATCCCTAGCTTTCTCTGGGGTCTCATTGCCATTGACCATCACAAGTACGTCTTTGAGAGCATCCCTAGATCAGCCGAAGAAGTTAAACAGATCATGAGAGATGATGCCATTCAGCTAGAAATATTGAGAGCGATCCATGATGTTCCAGACTTGAAATCTACATGTCAACACATGTCTTGTGTAGAATCGATCATACTCTCCGTTATTTAATTACACTTCTTTTTTCTGCTAAAGAGCCGATTTGATACAACCGATCCTAGACTTCTAATCCAATCAAGTCTGAAAACACGGCTTTTATTAAAAGAACCCTTCGATTTCCTACCTTCAGTTGCTCAACACCGCACTCCCATCGGCATTAGTGAAGTGGCGCTTCGCCTTCTATTAATTGCGGTTGCCTTTTACACATCCTGAGGCATCCACCTCTTCGCTTCAGGTCCTCAAATACCAGCCGGTGGTTTCGGCCTCGAATACATCTCCACTCGCAACTGTTCCTTTGCTCTTCTCCGCCTGCCAAAACCCTGTAGTAGTTTTCCTTCTCCCCTTCATAGATCTAATCATCCTTCATGGCTAGCCAAGACAACCGAGGCAAGCGCGTGGCGGAGGAAATCCCGGAGGAGAATATGCCGATGAACCAGCGTCTCAGTCGCATGAGGTGAGATTGACATTTCTTGTTTATGATGATGAACAGTTCTAACTCACCGACCTGCCTACAGGTTTGTTGTGAATGACAGTCTCCGTCCTCTTCCTAGGGCCGGCGGGCCTTCTAACGCCACATCTTCTGTGCCAGTCTCGTCGTTGGATTCTTCCGATTCCTATAATGGCGACGACGCCCGGTGCTACCTTCATGAATGGAGGACGGCTCAGAATCGCTATTCTGAGGCGACTTGGGAGAATGGCCAACTGGAGACTCACCTTGGGGTCTCTCAGGCCGCCCTTCACGCGGCTGAGGAGGAGGCTAGCACCGTTCGAGCGCGGCTGGCCGAGTCTGACACCACGGTAGCGGGTAAGATAAACTCTAGGAAGATCCCATTCCGATTTTCATTATTTTCATCTTGATAGTCTTTTGTTTTTGTGATTGTTAGCCCTGACAGCGTAGTTGGAATCTCTCCAACTGGTGGCGAACGCGGCCGTAGACACCGTCAATGCCCGGGGTTCCCCTATCGACGCTCATCTCTAAGGCGTCCTGGCCCATGTTTGGGAGATCACCCTTCAAGGTGTTCGTCATGGTGTGGCAGTGGCGCTGACCGTGGCACAAGTCTAGACTGGGCACGATCTCCACGCTATGGAGACTGGTTTCCCAATAGGCGATGGTCCTAAGGAGCATGAGGATCTGCTCGAAGAGTTTGTCATGGCAGCGGAGGCCATAGTAGACATCACATCCGCCTAGGATGTGGTGAACAAGGTCTTTAGTTAGATTATATCTAGGGTCATCCGATGAACAAAGACTCTTGTTCTTTCTGTGAATGTACCTTGGTACAATGCTCTTGTATATGACTGTTTTTTATCTTTTTTTTGCTCTATAGGCGATACATATCGTATCGGCTTTTATTGTCTTTGAAGATTTTCATCTTTGAACTAAAGGCGATACCTTTCTGGTACCGGCTATTAGAGCTGAGAACGAATCGGCTATCAAGTGTTGATCAAATGTTGGGAAAACACCTTCGCAAAACTTTTCACATCAAAGGTCAAATGATTAATCAGCTCAGGTCAAGCGTCCTATTGAGCGAAACAGAACTTCTTTAAGAAATCCATTAACTCTGAATCACACTTACACTTCGACTCAGCATTCACATACATCGGCCTAAACCCATCTTCAAGATTCAACGCTTATTTTTCCTTTAATCCAATGGCCGATGTGAAGCTGTGATTTTTCTACTAAAACAAGCTTTTAGAGCCGATCGCTTGCATCGGCTGTTGGCTTTCATTGCTGATCTTAATGAAGCCTCTTTCCCATGACTTGCCAGAAAAACATTCGAAGTCTCCTAGTTCCCAAAAGTCTGGATTGGCTGTTGCGATGCTCACAGACTCATCAGCACGAACCAGTTTGACGTCATCTCCATGCCATTGGATCAAACACTGATGCATGGTTGATGGTATGCAACAATTCGCATGAATCCAATCACGACCGAGGAGCAAACTATAAGACCCTTTCCCATCGATGACGGAGAATGTAGTGAGCAGAGTCTTGCTTCCAATTGTTAGTTCGACGTTTATTGCCCCCCGGGTCTTAGACGTATTACCTCCGAAATCCTTAAGCATCATGTCAGTCTCTATTAGATCTTCTGGTCCTTTGCCAAGTTTACGAAAAGTAGTGTAAGGCATAAGATTGACAGAAGCACCTCCGTCCACCAACATCTTGTTCATCGGCTTCCCATCGACAAGACCTTTCATATATAACGCCTTTAAGTGTCAATGTTTGACTAGTTTGTCAAATATTGCTTGCTGTACAACCATCAATTTGGCAACTATCTCCTTATACTCTGATTCATCAAAATCCAAAAAAACCTCTTGATCTACCGGAGCTCTGAATTCCGATGGCAACAGAAAAGCCATTTGGATATTAGCCGATGGTTGCTTTCTATCGGCTATTTGCTTGGTACGCCACACTTGATTCTTACCGGATGCCTGAGCCTGTTCCATCTCTTTATTCCTTAGGCATTGCACCCTTCTCTTCTGGCTTCTTGTTAAACCTCCTAGGCACCACTGACCTTCCTGCCGCACATATCTTCTTTTAGTGCCTTCCTCTTCACAATCAGCCCAGTCCTGATCAACGACTCTTTTTCGAAGCCGATCATGAACACTTTTATTTTTTAAGCGCCGATCCATGTTATTATGATGATATGCATCTTGAGCATGGATAGACCGGTGGTTGGTTTGAGACTGCCTATACTCCCGATATCAATTGCTGCATTTTGGATAGTCATGTCTGGTAGGCAACTTCAAACCTCCATTCTAGCAATGCCTGAAGAAAGGACAATTCCAATGTAATTCGGCTTGTTCCCTTTCATACCTCTCTTGCTTCAATTGATGCTGGTATGCTTGATCTTTTAACCAACACTGATAATCCTTTTCCTTCTACCGCTGCCATTTATTCAACAGAATCTCGAGATGTGACCCGTGGCTTTGTCATCTCTGCTTTTGACGTCTTCCCCTGCTCGTATCGACCTTTTTGCTCGGCACGACGTCTTCTAATCTCTCTGTACTCGTCAGCCGATATTTGCATCTTGGAATTGACTGTTCCAGCTTCTTTTGATTTGGTTGATGTTAGGACTTTAGTTTTTCCTTTGAATAGCCCATCATCAACCATGTTTTTATCTCCTAGGAAAGGATTATCATCAACTTTCATTTTCTGAGGCATATCACATTTGAGCCTTCCCTGCTGAATAGCTCTCTGTATATGCTGCCTGAAGATTCCACATTCATTAGTGGAATGAGAAGTAGCATTATAGAACTTGCATAACTTCTTATTCTTCAACTGATCAGGGGGCAACATGACATGACCATTGGGCAACTTGATCTCCCCTTTCTCTAGCAAGAAATCGAAGAGCTTATCTGATTTGGTGAAATCAAAGTCATAGCTTTCCTCGACTCCTCTTCCCTAAGGATTGGGCACCATCACTGTCTTCTTGCCCCAATTCCATTCAGCCGCAGCAACCTCTTCTTCTTCAACTTCATAGTCGTCATCGACTGAGTATGGATCTTAAGCTTCGGCTACTGTGGTATTCTTCTGAAATCGGGTATCTCTGCGCATACTCTAGAATTGTCTATTGAGCGCTGCTATTCGTTGAGCCAATTGACCCAAGTTGTCAAATTCTTGTCCCAGTAGCTTTTCTTTCCACATCGGCAGCATTCTTTGAACAGCTAAAGCAGCTAGTTGATCATCGGCCAAGTTTAAGGAGAAGCACAAGTTCCTGGTTTCTTAGAACCTCTGAAGAAATTCAGTGCTCGATTCATTAGTCTTCTGTCTTATAGTTGTCAGATCAGTAATCTTCTTTTCTCTAGTCCCAGTGTAAAAATATGTATAAAACTTCTTCTCCAGGTTAGCCCATTTGGCAATGGAATTGACTAGCAATGATGAAAACCAAGTGAAGGTTGGCCCTGATAAGGACAGAGAGAAGAAACGAACTCGATGGGCATCCTCAACTGACGCTTCACCCAATTGTGTAAGATACCGACTGATATGTTCTATCGTGCTTGTACTGTCTTGGTCAGTGAACTTAGTGAATTATAGGAGCCTATAATTTATGGGAAGAGCGACCAAATCATACCATTCTGGATATGGGTGTTTGTACAGAAAAGGTCAGCCCTTTTGGCTTCAGACCGAACTAATTCTTCATCATCTCGGTCACCCTTAGCAACAATTCATCAGCTTGCGGATTTGGATTCCTCTGCACCTGCTGACCCATCTGTGGATTGAAATCTTGCGTGCCTTGATATCCTAGATTTGGCATCACGTGGAGGGTATTATAATCTATGCCATAGTGATACCCTTGTGGAATCTCAATCTGCTGGGTCCTTTGCTGGCCCGCTGCTTGAAGTCTCTAATTATAGATATAAGGATCTATATCCCTACGGATCCTTTGAACTGATGGTGCTATTTTTTGAGCCGACGACGGTATGTGGCCTGATGTGCCAAAATTGATCACCTGGTTCTGACTTTGCTCCGCAGGCTGTTGCACATGTTGTACCGATGGTCCAGGATTGTATTGTGTCTGATTTGTAGTAGTTCCTTGAGTTTGCTCAGATGAACCCTGAACTATCTGGACATCACCACTACCAGCCAGTGCTGCTTCTTGATGACTGATACCGACTTGATTGGTCCCTTGGGTCGACGGATCTAGAATGTTGTAATAAGCCGGTCCGCCTTGACCAACTGGAAATCCATGAATCACCTCTTTCATGGCGTTGTGGAATACGTCCATGAAAGCTTCGTTATGGCCTGATATGGCATCACGAATAGATTTGTCCACAACTTCCTTAAAGAAACGCCTATCTTCAGCTTCAGTTGTGTCTGTCTGCCCGTGTAACAGAACTCTTGGTAGTGGAAATTTCTGAACAATTGTGTTGTCATGTGTTTTGGTGTAAGACAACAAACATTTGTTCTAAAACTCCTCTATAGCTTTGCTGATGATACCCATATCCCCATCAGGTAGATCTTCATAATGCAACATAAGGATGTCGCTGTTGTTGTGAACCGCCATGACGATTGTGGGGTCCCACCGGGCGTGCCAGAAATGTGTGTTGACATAGAATTTTCATCTCGTGCCGAGGACACACGCAGCAAGCCGGAAGGGTCTACTCGATGGAGCTATAGATCCGCCTAGCTTCAGCGCAGGGGTGGTCGATCCTGCGCACTCCTCCCAAGATGTGCCAGTCAATTTGACTCTGTAATTGACAAGGAGAGAAAGTTCATCAGTAATTAAGGGCGGAACTTGCCGATGTTGCCAGACAGTCCGGAATGTGCGGCTATGAGAGCCGATATGAAAGGAGATCGACTAAATAGTCGATTCTAGCATATTCATGAGAGTAAATCGATTAAAGCTCATTGGGTTGTATAAGAAGAATCGGTTATCATTCAGGGTAAATATCATTATTCGAACAGATATTAATCAATGGCAATAAGATATCAATAATGATCGGTTTGTGCTGAGCCAATGATTACAAGTAACCGAACCCCTTTTTATATAAAGAAACAATTCAACACCATTTAACCGTTTGATAAAGATAAATCTAATGAACATGTTAGATCTCATCTATCGCTATGACTAGTGGGGCATGAGGCAGAATCATGCAAGCCGTAGAAATAACAATAGACTTGATGACCCTAACTCATTACTAATATCAGTGGGGCAAGAGGCAGAATCATGTAGGTCGTAATACAATAATAAGATCATGGGGCTAACATATCTTTCAACCTATCTTTATTTCAACGGTCTCGTGATGCGAACTATTTGTGAAAGCACTCGATATCGGCTAAAACAGCCGATTCAGGCATAGCGCACAGCTAAAGTCATGCCTTATCAGGAATAGATCTATTAAATAACGATCCCCACTCCACGGTGCTAACAGTGGGGTGTGAGGCAGAATCACATAGGCTGTGATAATAGGCCATGGAATGGTTCTCGCTAGCCAATAAATCTACTCAAGACGCAACACGCCTTAACCGTATGCTATGCACGATCAGGATTGACATAAAACAGCCGATAAAACATAACTCATCGTTTAAGGTGTAGATTAGATCAATTCAGATTAGCAAACGATGGGCTAAACAAGATATAAGGCTGATCTAGATCAATCCCAATCGGGCAGAGTGATATTACTGTAATTAGATAAATAATGAAATCAATAAGCAATATCGATAACTTAATGAATCTACCAAAGACTGCCATCCTAAGGTAGAGCCGATAACTTGACCTTGATCTAGTTCATGCAGTGGGGGTCGACCAGATCGATACAGCCATACTTGAACTAGGCAAGAATTGATAACTAACTTATACCAGAGTCGCAGTGGAGGTCGACCGGATCGATGCAGTCGTACGAACAGAGGTATAAGCCATGACGGTACTTACAACAAGTAGTGGAGGTCGACCGGATCAATGCAGCCGTACTTGCTGAAGAACTCGCTGAGATCTACTCTACTCCTACTCCTAAGGGGTGGCCAGAGCCAAAAAAGTAAATAACTTGTATATTGGATTGATTGATGTTCTTTTTACAATAGCCGAGGCTTGATATTTATACCCGGGACCTGCGCATGACTCCTATCTAAGCATGACTCATCACAATTTTTGACTCTAAAGAAAACATTCCTAATTTAAGATAACTTGGACTCTAATCTTTCCCTTTTTGTAGAGTCCAACATGTTTCGTCCTGGCGCCGAATCGTAGCCTTCGTCGTTATCCGCTGGCGATATCTGGAGAAAGCCGATTGCAGTTTTTGCATCCGAATCAGCTGGTTCCGATCTGCACGCAATTGATTCCTTGATGACATGATCTTAGGAGCTTTCGAGTCCCTGTGACCCTTCTTCCAAATTTTCTAGCTAGCTGACTGGCTCTGTGTTGGTATTTATTAACGCACACAGATAAATTCACAAGCGCATGGATAGCCATCTCTAGCTAGCTAACTAGCTCACCTGGAAGTATTCCAAGTATCATATCCATAGGGAAACTTGTGAGATTAACTATGGTCTAACTTAACTAGTGGTAGCAACAAGGTTATGATAAATAGGAGCATAGAGAGGATAACTAAGGTTTTCTTGTTTTGACTTCGGTAAGCTATGTCTTCTACAGTTCAACTAGGGACATTACTAAGGAAAGACACCAATAGATGATGCTTTCCTTCATAACCGGGTCCTACTTGGCCTACAAACAGGAGGTGGACTATAGAGGACTCAACGAAAGTGTCACACTTGTGTTCTAATGCTACTTCATGATCTACCACCGATCTAGAATGCAGAGTGCATCCACGATCAACCCAAGTCTAAGTACCACGCTTACACTTAAGATTGCTAGAGACATCTCAGAAGCAAGCTCAAGTAGAACTTGGATCTGCCAAGGTACAAGCCGTAGAGAGAGCATCGATAGGTCAGCACCTCCTTCAAACTCTTCCCTCACTCTCTATCTCACTATTCCTATTCATAAGACTAGATCCTATGGAGGACTAATCTTCTCTTGATAGCTGGCTCTAAACCTAAAGATATGAATTAGGGTTTTAGGGATGGCTCTCCAAAGGGGGGTACAGGGCCATATATATAGGGGGTAGCGTCAATTCTGGACCCTCGGATCAAACTGACTTGAATAAACGGCATAGATGCGATCTTTAAGGCGGTGGAAAACCGACGTAGCGAGGAGAGGTTGACCCATGGGCCCCACAGGCCTATCGGCCTATAGGTGGGGCTGGCTGGCCCCACTTGACAGCCTCTCAGGCTCTGCTTTGGTGGGTTGCTTTCCTGAGTGTTCTGGAGTCTTTTGGAGTTGTTTACGCCACGGTTAAGCATGATTAAGTATGACATTTGGGTCCACCTTGACGGTTTTTTGGATAAACCCTGCTGAAAACACAGATTCACCAAAACTCATGGAATTTGTTAGTTTAAACCCCTAAACCTATGTTTGGTGATGGAATTAAGTATATATGCAGGTTATGTTGATGGTTTATAATTGATGTTAACGACCGTCAACACTTTGCTCCTCCGACCAAGAGAAATTGCTTAGGGAAGCAACTCCTCTTCACTCTTTGGTCTACCTGACTGCCCCTCAACTGCTGTGAGTCCTCTTCACAACAACACCAGGCTTTCAAGTCTCAAGCATGTCATGGTGGTCAAAAGCTCTTCCTCTAACACTTCTTGTGTCCAGCTTTCCTGTGCATTCACTTCACTCTCGGCAACCGTGCAAGGTCTATATGGGAGGAGCGTCCCCCTTCCCTCAAAGATTCTGAATTTTGACCAAATATATAGAGACGTATTCATGATTATGATGCGTAATAAGTATCATTACATTGATCTTAAATTATATTTTCATAATGAGCCTAATAGGAGATCTAAAGATTATGTGTCAAACTTTGTTCAACTTGCAAGAATCTTGCAGCGAGGAGGCCTGATTGGCTGGCTTCCAAAATTTGCCAAACCGAAGAATTAGCATGCCATGATTTTGGCTATTGATTGGTTTGCTACCAAAACTTGCCAACCTCTCACATTCGGCTTGCCAAATCCATGGCAAAATTTTTACCTAATTTTGGATTGCTAAATCCTTGTGATGGTAAATTTTGGCCGCAAATCAATCAGGCCCAGAGCGGGATGTTGTCACGTGTACGGTGTACCTTCTTCTACTTACCTTTTACTTAAATCCCCCCTCTCTTTTATAAATTGGCAGGAGTAGCCATTGTGTTTCAAACTAGTCACCACCCCTTCCCCTCTCTCTCTCTCGCTAGACCCTTCCTTCAGTGCAGCTCTATCGATGCCATATCCCACTAGATCCAATCCTCTCGTGGTAGCACTGCATCCAATAGGATGCATGGACAGGGCAGCTCCTAGACAATAGATCGGTTGTCAGATCTTGTTGCTGAAGAGACTGGCCTTCCATTGGTGATTTGCCCCCGCTGCAAGCTTGCTAGAGTGATTGAGCGACGGTCTACTGTTTACACCAAAACTTGGGAAGAAGAATTGTAGGAACTCGAAAGCTCTCAAGATCGTGTCATTGAGGAATCGATTGCATAAAGGTCGGTATTAGCTGATTTGAATGCAGTACTTGAATCGGCTCTCTTTAGATAGCGCCAGTAGATAATGATAAAAGCTACGGTTGGCGTCAGAAAAAAAAACATGTTGGACTTTACAAAAAGGGAAAGATTAGGGTCCAAGTTATCTTAAATTAGGAATGTTTTCTCTTATGCCAAAGATTGTAATGAGTCATGCTTAAGTAGGATTTATGCATAGGTTCCGGGTATAAATATTGGACCCCGGCTATTGTAAAGGACACACAATCAATCAAATATAAGTTACTTTTTTTTGGCTCCGGCCACCCCTTAGGAGTAGGAGTAGAGTAGATCTCGGTGATTTCTTCAGCAAGCAGGGCTATATCGGTTCGGCCAACCTTCGACTTGTTTGTAAGTACCGTCATGGCTTATACCTCTGTTTGTACGGCTGCATTGATCCGGTCGACCTCCACTGCGACTTTGGTATAAGCTAGTTATCGACTCTTATCTAGTTCAAGTACGGCTGCATCAATCCGATCGAACCCTACTGTTAGAGATAGCAGGTTTTAGTCTAAGGAGTCCATAGGTTTGTTCATGTGAAATAGTCAATTGTTCACACGCTATAGTTCTCTTCACCTAAATCGACTATTTTAGTCGATTCATCCAAGCCTTCATGAATAGCATGTCTTTCGGAAAGCCTATCGAAGAATGGATGTTTTTACGGATTCTTCGGTTTTAGTTTGTTACTATCATCATAGCTGCCATCGATCCGGTCAAACCTCACTGTTGGTGGTAACAGATTAGATTCAGAGTGTTTGTAGGTCCATTCATATCAGATAGTTGATTTGTTCGCATGCTATATCCTTTATCGTTAGATTCATCGGCTTACTGCTTTATACTGATTGCATCTGTCTAGCTAATGATCTCATTTACACCCATGAGTACTGTACCTGTCAATCTGAAATTAATCGCTACCCACAAGCTTTACAGTCCGTAACAGTCAATTTTTGTGCGTATCGGCTATTCAGTCACTTTTTCACGTCTGGCTGCTCCCGAAGCGGCACACTTGGAACTATCTGGGCATAGACCAAAATGTTCCCCCTTAAATTACTGATAAACTTTCTCTCCTTGTCAATTGTAGGGTCAAATTGACTGGCATGCCTTGGGATGAATACACAGGATCGGTTATCCCTGTGTTGAAGCCAAGCACATCTCCAGCTCCATGCAGTAGATCCTTCCGGCTTGTTGTGTGTTGACACATATTCATGCCGACATCTACAAAAGAAAACCTGAACCTTGGTCGTGTCTACTTTAAGTGCCAGAGGAATGGGGTGAGCTTCTTATTTGTCACTTCTTCGGCTATAACTATTGCAATGCTCGGTTTAATTTTTTTAAACAAATTTGTGCAGTATCCGAAACTCTATGGTTACTGCGTATGGCAGCGATAGTATCTTGAGGATTTGAAAAAGTTAGGCACGATCCAAATCAGGCTAGTGGACTCAGAAGATGAAGAGGAGGAAGGAAGCGAAGGCCACTCGAATGGCGGAGATGATAGGAAAGCATTGGAACTCAACATGCAGAACCTATAGTGGAAGTGTAACACCTCTGGTGTTTTGAACCCTAAAACATGCCATGTCATCATATGCATTGCACATCATTCTTGTGTTAGTGAAAACTTTGATATGCATTCACTAAAACAAGTTTACTTTTATGATCATATGTGTTGACTTGTATGGGATGAATCAAGTTTAAAACCTTTGTAATGAATTAGAATTTCAAAACCCTAATTTCTAGCATTTAAATTCTACCCTGGAAAACCTAATTCAAAATCTAAGCACATTTTGGGGTTGAGCCTAAAAGGAAAAGTGTAGAGCTTGTTAATGTGTACAAAGTTGGTTTTTAGAGTTTTCAAAGTTGTTATATAAAGTTTGAAGTAATTTGAAAAGGGATAAATTATTAAAGTGTCCCCTTTTGATTTTAAACTTGCATTTTAAAATGTAGACATAATTTGAGTATGGTTATTAAAAACAAAGTTGAAGAACTTTGAATTTGGAACAACTTTTATTTTTGGAGATTTTTGAGTTACCATACAAATTTGAGAGTAATTTGAGAAATGGATCTAGTGGCAATTCGGTAAATATAGTGAACAGTGCCAACAGACCGACACTCACCGTCGGTGAGCTTCCACCGTCTTCCAGGCGCGCCCGTGGCCATCTCTGACTTCGCGCTAGCATGGAGAAGCTGCTGCGTGTCATCTCCGTGTTCCTTGGCCGCATTATAAAGCCGGGACGCCATCATCGTCGCTCTTCCTCCTCTCCTCTGTTTTTCCCGTCGTCACCGCCCAGCTCCGACAAGCTCACGCCGGAGCCGTAGAACCCTCCCAGCCTCAGCTAAGCATGTCACTGCTTCACCTGCTCCTTGGGAACCCAGCCGACCAGTCCTAGAAGCCTAACTTCGCCGGGAGACGTTGCGCGTCGCCATTTTTCCTCACGGCCGACCGCAACGCCGTCGACCTCGCTTCACCGTGGCCAGCACTCTACGGTGCGTCTCTGCCCTTGCTAAGCATAGCTCCAGCTTCGCTGTGTTGTCATGGTGCTCTATGGCCTTTTGGTTGATCCGTTCATCCACTGCAGCCATCGAAAAGCCATCGTCGACACTGGAACGCCGCCGTGTCTGCCTTGATCGTCGACAAGCTTCTCTGTGCTCCTCCGGTTCATCCTTCGGCTCAAGCGAGTTTGGGGTGAGCTACTGAGTCTTCCTGAGCCTTTCGTTTAACCGTTGATGGTCTTACTTCACCGGCGTAATGCAGCCACGCCATCGTGGCCGCCATGGCCGGCGTCGAGCTCGGACCAAGCCATTTTTGGTTCAGCTAGTACCACCAGCCGATGCGTTGTGAGGTGGAGAACATGGTAGTACCCTCGCCATCGCCGGCAACGTCACCGGCAGCGAGATATCGGCGGTCAAACCCGCGGTCGTCGCTGTTGAGCGCAGGGTACTGTGCCGACATGTGGGACCCCGATGTCAGTGACCGTTTAATTGAAAATGAAATTTTCTATTTTTCTGAAATGATGAAATAGTGCTAGGATTTGTTTATTTTGTGTAGAATTATATAGAGCTCCAAAAATTTTGAAAATTTTTGTGTGACCTCTCTGAGATGTAATCTATTTAGGAAAAATATTAAATGTTATTTTTCAGTACATTTTGAATGTGATAAAAATTGCTCAAATTAATTAATAAATGGGTTTCCATGATTTTTCTAGGCTTAAATAATTATCAAAAAATTATGAAAATTGTTTTGCCACTTATTTATCATGTGATGAGCCTTCACAAAAATTTTGAGCTCATTTGGAAAAAGTTGATTTATTTCATAATTTTGAATTAAATAATTAATTCATAAAAACAAATAATAAACATTAATGACTTAGGTTTTGTTTAAATTTTGGATTGAGTGATGACCTTGGGTCATTAGCATAAAATGATCCTTGGTACTTAAAGTAAGTGTTTGAGTTTATGAAAAAGGTTTAGTTAGTTTTTGGTTTGTAACTGTACCGCGAAGAAAAGTTGTATTCAAGTTATTAACTTTTGCATCCATTGTCAAGCATCATGTTTTATATCTCGCATCATATTAAACATGACATTGTTACCTCGTGTAGTGAACGAAAGCGAGAACGTGGTAGTCAACCAAGTTGTTGAGGAAGTTAATCCATCTGTTGAGGTCGGGTTTGATATATGTGGAACAACTCCGGAACCTGACTATTCCGACAATCAAGGCAAGCCCCGGATGCATTTAAACCTACCTTGTATTTTACAAATTTTTATCGCTTTTGCTTTTATATACTGCATTAAGTGATTAGGAGTTGAGTGAAAACCTAATTGGTGCATTACCAACCTTGTTTTTCTATATCAACCTTATTACCAGTTTTAATTCAAGGATGCCTAGTTATGCTTAGCCATGCTTAGATAGATAAAAGTCGGGTGATTACCTGTCACTTGTGAGATATAAATGGGTTTTTGGATACAACTGGTTATTTATGTTATCCTGAGATATGAGCATGTGGAGTAATAAATCTAGACCGAGAAGACTCGGTGTATGAGAGCCACAAGACACGGATGTCTTGTGAGAGGGTTCTTTCCGCCTATGTCGATTAAGAACCGTCCGTTGTTGAATTGCATGAGGTGAGACTTTGTAGTACTGGCCACATACTCCGGTATGCCTTAACTCGGCTATTCTATTACGAGAATGGCTACTTGTGCACTGGGAGTGGAGAGATGGCAAGAGTAGCGTGTACCCACATGGCAATGGGCTGGATTGGTGGAGTACTGTATTCTCGGGTGGCGTGGACCCGTTCTTGTTTTAGAAGATCTGAGGGTAGGTTGATATATGTAAGTCAGGGACCTGCATATGTCGTGTGGTTGGGAATCCCCAGCTGGGTTATAATCAGTTCGAATCGTCGTTGCTCCTCGGTTATGGAGACTCAACTCACTGTTCATCATCATAGTTAACAAATGAAACTTGAGTTGGTTTTGAGAAAAAGTTTGATATGAAGTTCATGATCTCAATATGGATCATGGCAGGTTCATATATGATTTTGAGAAAGATTTAAATGTTGAATGAAAGAATCTTGTTAGAGAGCTTTTACGCAAAAGGATTTTGATTATTTCTAAAGCCATACCTTGAATCCCTGAGCCTGCATTCCTGAGTCTTATCAATTTTACTTCGGTTAAGTCTTGTTGAGTACTTTTGTACTCAGGGTTCGTTAACCCTTATTGCAGGTGAGCCTCATGAGCAGGTCTGCTTTGGGTCGTGCTGCATGATGGTTGTTCAAATCGATGATGACAAATAAATGTGTGGCTCTTGGGCAGGGCACTTTAATTGTGTGTTTGTATTATGTTACTCATGTCACTCCACTACTATGGTTTGTAATAATAATCATACTTAGTTTGTAAGGTTTGAAACAACGGTTTTGTAAACTAAGTTATTGTAAGACTTTCACTATTTTGCTCTGATGTAAATTAATGAATAAACTGTTGGATCCTGCTCAGAAAAATCGTGGATGATTCGGGGTTCCTGAGGACACCTAACAGGCTTCTTAAGTTACCGGAAACATATGCATAGTCGTCAGAGGTCATTGGACAGTGACAGGTGCATGTGGGCCCTATAATTTAGGAGGTCTGCCACAGAGTGGTATCAGAGCGACCATTACAAAGGTTTTTGTAGTATTGTTTTACAAAAACTTCAAAATGATTTGGGGCAAATAAATTTAATCTGTTAATTTGGTCCAAATTGCTTTCGACTTATCTTAATTCATTCTCGCCCTTCCTTATTTGGTTAGTAAGGTTTTATATGGTGGAGTAGTAATCTTATTATGCCCTATATAATAAGAACTATTGGTTATGTACCTTAGTAGTTTTGATGTTTAAGTTTTGTAAGGACAATTCATGCATCATGATTAATCCACTTGTTACTTATTTTTCCCTCTTAGTCTGGGTTGAGTAGTGTAATCCATCCTTGCTGCTCTTTAGCTTTTCTCAGATTTTCTTACTGTTATTAAATATTGCTTTCTACAGTATGGCTCGTACCAAGATAACGCCCCATAAGTCCGTTGGACCCAAAGCAGTTCCTAGTCACCAGCTTGCCCCTAGAAGTGATGGTGCTAGCAGTAGCAGCTTTAGGCCTGATCCCTAGGCTTAGGTACAGAGGCTTGCAGTAGAATTAGCACATGCTACTAGAGATAGGGCCTTGGATGCCATACAGGTGGAAGAGTTATAGGACCAATTGCGACGTCTCACCGTCGCTCATCAGAACTGTGAGCATATGTTAATTCATATGGTGGAAGGAAGAAATGAGGCTTGGCATAGAGAAGATGTAGCTAGAGCCCGAGTTCATGAGTTAGAGTTCTATGTAGAAGACTTAGATGAATATTATACCAATCTGCATGAAGAAGTCCATAGGCTAAACAATCTCCTGAATCCAAATCATGAGCCTCAGGCAGATGCAATGGACCTAGGAGTCATCATAGCAGATGATGATGAACTTGAAGAAGAAGAAGAGGACCTAGAAGAAGTAGTAATGGTCAATGAAAGTGATAATGAAGGCAGAAATGTTTCTGGAATGGATACCGATCCCAAGGTTTGAGGTGATCGAGGAGAAGAGTAGAGTTGTAATATAGTGAGTTCTAGTCTAGTTGGGTAATCTTGCTTAAGTGCAGACTTGTGTATAAATAAGTGAACCCAATGTAATGTGTTTGTAGTAAGCTCTTTTAATAGTTCAACAAATGCTTGTGAGTAAAGTTTGGTTTGTCATGAACAGATGCGTCGTACTCGGGGTTTGACTATTCCTGGTTCTTCGCAAGACGAGGATGGTATTCCTGATCCCCCATCAGTTCCACCAAATTTGGCTGATGCTATCACGGCACTAGTCAATGTGACCATAGATAATGCTTGGTTGCTTCGGGAGTTAGCTCAAAGCAATCAAAATATGATGCCAGGGAACCATGGCCGTAATCATCAAAGGCAAGAAGCTACATATGTTGACTTCACGGATACACGACCACCAGTATTTACCAAGGCTGATGAACCACTTGAAGCTGATGATTGGCTTCGTACCATGGAGCAGAAGTTTGATCTCATTCCATACACTGAGTTCTAGAAGCCTATTTTTGCTGCCCAATAGCTTAGAGGTGCAGCAGGTGCTTGGTGGGCAAACCTTGTGGCCATGCAACCAGTCGGTACTCGGTTAACATGTGCCGAGTTCCGCACTGCTTTTCGTGCCCATTATATTCTAGAGGGAGTTATGGCCATGAAGCTTGATGAGTTTCTTGCTTTGAAGCAAGGTGATCAAACAGTCATGCAGTATGTGGGCAAGTTCAATCACCTTTCACAGTACGCACCTGAGCATGTTAACACAGATGCCAAGAAGAAGAGGTGGTTCATGCGTGGCCTTAATACCAAACTTTAGACCATGATGACTACCTGCACCAATGTCATGTATCATGAGGCGGTTAACATTGCTATTGCTTCAGAGGAGAAATATTGGCAGCATAAGGAGATTAAGAAGAAAAAGAGTGTGCCATCTGGGTCTTTCGGTGGCAATCAAAAGAGACAAAAGATAATCTATCATCCAGTGAATCACTATCATCCACCTTATCGTCCGCCGCAGTTCTAAGCCGGTCAACGACCAAGTGTCCATCCTGCCACAACTTACCAGAACTCACAACAGACAAATGTTCCTGGTGTTCGTGCTCCAACACCACAAGGCCACAATTACCCATGTTTCAATTGTGGGAAGTCAGGTCATTTCTCTAGGGAATGTCCGTATCCTAAGCAGTATAATCTGAACTTTCAGAAGGCTCCCGGAAATCAACAACAGGGTCAAGCTTAGGACAAGAACAACAACCAAAATGCTCAGAAGGGCAGAAATGAAAAGAAGACGGGGCGGGTTTTCTATACTCAAGCTAGGGAGATTCCAGAAGGGGAACCCATGATGCTGGGTATGTTTCCTATCGCCGATCATCCTGTAGTTATGCTTTTTGATTCTAGTGCATCTCATACATTCATCAATAGAACCTTTGTCATAAAGCATGAAATTCCAATTGGGGCAATAAAGGAAAATTTCTATATACAGTCGCCCGGGGGATGTCTGTGTACTAAGGAAATGGTGTACCAGGTACCCATAAACCTGGGTGCATATTTTTCGCACCACCATGATTATTCTAAAAGATTAGGATATATATGTGATCTTGGAAATGAACTGGATGTATCAGCATAAAGCTGTTGTAGATACTTTGAATAGGACAATAAGGTTGAGTTTGCCAGATAGTAATTCTCAGCTTCTTATCCAACTTCCAATCTTAAAGAGATAAGTGGAAAAAGTTTGTGCAACTTCCATCAAAGAGATTAGAGATATTCCTATAGTTTGTGAATTCCCAGATGTTTTTCCTGAAGATTTACCCGGTCTACCACCTGATAGGGATGTTCAGTTTGGAATAGATCTAAAACCTAGGACATCTCTGATCTCTCGGAGAGCTTATAGGATGCCTCCCAAGGAATTAGCCGAGTTGAAGACTCAGTTGCAAGAGTTGATTGATAAAGGGTTTATCCAACCTAGTTCATCACCTTGGGGATGTCCTGCAATTTTTGTGAAAAAGAAAGATGAGACCCTGAGATTGTGTGTTGACTATCGTCCATTGAATGAAGTGACAATTAAAAATAAATATCCCTTACCTAGGATAGATTTATTTTTTGATCAAGTGGCTGGAGCCAAAGTTTTCTCCAAGATTGATTTGAGGTCAGGTTATCATCAAATCAAAATTATGCCTAAAGATATAACCAAAACGACATTTACCATGAGATATGGATTATATGAATATCTGGTAATGTCTTTTGGTTTGACGAATGCCCCAGCTCATTTCATGTATCTGATGAATTCAGTGTTCATGCTGGAGCTAGACAAGTTTGTAGTGGTCTTTATTGATGACATCCTAATATATTCCAAGAATAAGAAAGAACATACTGAGCACCTTAGAGTTGTTCTAACACGTCTAAGAGAACATCAATTATATGCCAAGTTCAGTAAGTGTGACTTCTGGCTAAAGGAAGTACAGTTTTTAGGACATGTCTTGTCAGTTGAAGGAGTTGTAGTAGATCCAAGCAAAGTTAAGGATATACTAGATTGGAAACCACCAACCACTGTTCATCAGGTTCGAAGTTTTCTAGAAATGGCGGGTTATTACTGTCATTTTATTCCAGATTTCTCTAGAATATCCAAGTCCATCACTGGATTGTTGAAAAACCAAGCCAAGTTTGTCCGGTCACCTGACTGTGAAGAAGCTTTCCAGACTTTGAAGAGATTATTAACCACTGCACCAGTGTTAGCATAGCCAGATATCGAGAAGCCGTTCGACGTTTATTATGATGCTTCTTGTATTGGCATTGGGTGTGTATTGATGCAAGAAGGATGAGTCATTGCCTATGCTTCCAGACAACTTAAGCGACATGAAGAACACTATCCAACTCATGATCTGGAGTTAGCAGCAGTTGTCCATGCTTTGAAGATTTGGCGGCATTTTCTGCTTGGTAATACTTGTCATATTTATACAGATCACAAGAGTTTAAAGTATATCTTTACTCAATCAGAATTGAACATGTGACAAAGAAGATGGTTGGAATTGATTAAAGATTATGACTTGGAGGTGCATTACCACCCTGGTAAGGCAAATGTGGTTGCAGATGCACTCAGTCATAAGAGCCATTGCAATTGCCTGACCATGAAGACAATGGATCTGACTTTATGTCATGAGATGGAGAGGTTGAATATAGAGATAATTCAACAAGGTAGTTTGACCAGTATAACTGTTGAATCAACTATTTGAGACCAAATTATTGCTGCTTAGAAAGAAAACAAGGGTATAGCCCATATCAAAGAAAGAGTCAAGAATGGAAAAGCTGCATGCTTCAGGATAGATGATGCAAGTGTGCTATGGTTCAAGAATCGTCTAGTGGTACCAAAGGTTTCTCAGTTGCGACAGTCAATTCTTGAAGAGGCACATACAACCGGGTTCTCTATTCATCCGGGAAGTAATAAAACGTACCATGACTTGAAACAAAGATTCTGGTGGACCAAAATGAAGATAGAGATTGCTCGATATATAGCCAAGTGTGATACTTGTCAAAGAGTAAAAGCTATACATTTGAAGTCCGCTAGACAGTTACAGCCATTGCCTATTCCAGCTTGGAAGTGGGAGGATATTAGTATGGATTTTATCGTCGGTCTACCCAAGACATCAAAAGGTTTTGACTCAATATGGGTTATTGTAGATCGACTAACTAAGTCAGCATATTTTCTTCTAGTCAAGAGTATATATCCCACTATCCAATATGCCAAGATGTATTTAGCACGAGTCGTGAGCTTACATGGTGCACCTAAGACCATTGTGTCGGATAGAGGTACACAGTTTGTCTCCGACTTTTGGAAATAATTGCATGCGTCGATGGGTACCAAACTTCTGTATAGTACTGCTTATCATCCACAGACTGATGGTCAGACTGAAAGGGTAAATCAAGTACTTGAAGATATCTTAAGGTGTTGTGTCCTTAATTATTCCAATAAGTGGGATGAATGTTTGCCTTGGGCTGAGTTCTCATACAACAATAGTTATCAAGAGAGCATTAAGATGGCTCCGTTTGAAGCACTCTATGGTCGTAGATGTAGAACATCGCTAAATTGGTTTGAACCCGGGGAAAGATGGTTCTTTGGAGTTGACCTTGTGAAAGAAACAGAAGAGAAGGTTAGGCAGATACAAAATAATTTGAAGATAGCTCAGTCCCGACAAAATAGTTATGCGGATAGACAATGTCGACCATTGGTGTTTAACAAGGGAGATTTTGTATATCTGAAGGTATCACCAATGAAGGGAGTTAACCGTTTCGGTGTTAAAGGCAAGTTGGCACCTCGTTATATTGGACCATTTCAAATTTTGGAGAGGTGTGGGAAGGTGGCATATCGCTTGAAGTTACTAGAATATCTCTCAGCTGTACACGATGTGTTCCATGTTTCCCAATTAAAGAAATGTCTTCGAGTGCCTGATCAGAATGTTGATGTTGAAGGAGTTGAACTTGAACCTGATTTGACCTATTCTGAATATCCTATCCGAGTTCTGGATCAAAAAGATCATGTCACTTGAAGGAGGACAATCAAATTCTACAAGGTACAATGGAATCAACATTTCAAAGAATAAGCTACTTGGGAATCCAAAGATTTCTTGCTAGAACAGTTTTCAGAGTTTCTTGCGTCAATATAGAATAATGTTAGTTGTGCTCTGTCTTTACAAACCATGTTTTGTAAAGGGACCTTAGCTGTTTTATTGTCAGGTTTTGAATGTTTTTGCTTGACACATTTCCTTTTCCATTACTTACCCTATGACTTTAAATCTCGGGATGAGATTTCTTTTAGGGGGAAAGATTGTAACACCTCTGGTGTTTTGAACCCTAAAACATGCCATGTCATCATATGCATTGCACATCATTCTTGTGTTAGTGAAAACTTTGATATGCATTCACTAAAACAAGTTTACTTTTATGATCATATGTGTTGACTTGTATGGGATGAATCAAGTTTAAAACCTTTGTATTGAATTGGAATTTCAAAACCCTAATTTCCAGCATTTAAATTCTACCCTAGAAAACCTAATTCAAAATCTAAGCACATTTTGGGGTTGAGCCTAAAAGGAAAAGTGTAGAGCTTGTCAATGTGTACAAAGTTGGTTTTAGAGTTTTCAAAGTTGTTATATAAAGTTTGAAGTAATTTGAAAAGGGATAAATTATTAAAGTGTCCCCTTTTGATTTTAAACTTGCATTTTAAAATGTAGACATAATTTGAGTATCGTTATTAAAGAAAAGTTGTAGAAATTTGAATTTGGAACAACTTTTATTTTTTGAGATTTTTAAGTTACCATACAAATTTGAGAGTAATTTGAGAAATGGATCGAGTGGCAATTCAGTAAATATAGTGAACAGTGCCAGCAGATCGACACTCACCGTCGATGAGCTTCCACCGTCTTCCAGGCGTGCCCGTGGCCATCTCCGACTTCGCGCTGGCATGGAGAAGCTGCTACGTGTCGTCTCCGTGTTCCTTGGCCACATTATAAAGCCGGGACGCCGTCGTCGTCGCTCTTCCTCCTCTCCTCTGTTTTTCCCGTCGTCACCGCCTAGCTCCGACGAGCTCGCATCGGAGCCATAGAACCCTCCTAGCCTTAGCCGAGCATGTCACTGCTTCACCTGCTCCTTGCGAACCCAGCCGACCAGTCCTAGAAGCCTGACTTTCGCCGAGAGACGTTGCGCGTCGCCATTCTTCCTCGCGGCCGGCTGCAACGCCGTCGACCTCGCTTCACCGTGGCCAGCACTCTACGTTGCATCTCTGCCCTTGCTAAGCATAGCTCTAGCTTCACCGTGTTGTCATGGTGCTCTGTGGCCTTTTGGTTGATCCGTTCATCAACTGCAGCCACCGGAAAGCCGTCGTCGACACCGGAACGCCGCCGTGTCTGCCTTGATCGTCAACAAGCTTCTCTGTGCTCCTCTGGTTCATCCTTCGGCTCGAGCGAGTTTGGGGTGAGCTACTGAGTCTTCCCGAGCCTTTCATTTAACCGTTGACGGTCTTACTTTGCCAGCGTAACGCAGCCGCGCCATCGTGGCCGCCATGGTCGGCGTTGAGCTCGGACCGAGCCATTTTTGGTTCAGCTAGTACCACCAACCGACGCGTTGTGAGGTGGAGAACATGGTAGTACCCTCGCCATCGCCGGCAACCTCACCGGTGGCGAGATATCGGCGATCAAACCCGCGGTCGTCACTGTTGAGCGGGGGGTATTGTGCTGACATGTGGGACCCCGATGTCAGTGACCGTTTAATTGAAAATGAAATTTTCTATTTTTCTGAAATAATGAAATAGTGCTAGGATTTGTTTATTTTGTGTAGAATTATATAGAGCTCAAAAAATTTTGAAAATTTTTGTGTGACCTCTCTGAGATGTAATCTATTTAGAAAAAATATTAAATGTTATTTTTCAGTACATTTTGAATGTGATAAAAATTGCTCAAATTAATTAATAAATGGGTTCCCATGATTTTTCTAGGCTTAAATAATTATCAAAAAAAGAAGAAAATTGTTTTGCCACTTAGTTATCATGTGATGAGCCTTCAAAAAAATTTTGAGCTCATTTGGAAAAAGTTGATTTATTTCATAATTTTGAATTAAAAATTAATTCATAAAAACAAATAGTAAACCTTAATGACTTAGGTTTTGTTTAAATTTTGGATTGAGTGATCACCTTGGATCATTAGCATAAAATGATCCTTGGTACTTAAAGTAAGTGTTTGAGTTTATAAAAAAAGGTTTAGTTGGTTTTTGGCTTGTAACTGTACCGCGAAGGAAAGTTGTATTCAAGTTATTAACTTTTGCATCCATCGTCAAGCATCATGTTTTATATCTCGTATCATATTAAACATGGCATTGTTACCTCGTGTAGTGAGCTAAAGCGAGAACATGATAGTCAACCAAGTTGTTGAGGAAGTTAATCCATCTGTTGAGGTCGGGTTTGATATCTGTGGAACAACTCCGGAACCTGACTATTCCGACAATCAAGGCAAGCCCTAGATGCATTTCAACCTACCTTGTGTTTTACAAATTTTTATCTCTTTTGCTTTTATATACTGCATTAAGTGATTAGGAGTTGAGTGAAAACCTAATTGGTGCATTACCAACCTTGTTTTTCCATATCAACCTTGTTCCCAGTTTTAATTCATGCTTAGCCATGCTTAGATAGATAAAAGTCGAGTGATTACCTGTCACTTATGAGATATAAATGGGTTTTTGGATACAACTGGTTATTTATGTTATCCTGAGATATGAGCATGTGGAGTAATAAATCTAGACCGGGCGGAACTCGGTGTATGAGAGCCACAAGACATGGATGTCTTTTGAGCGGGTTCTTTCTGCCTGTGTCGATTAAGAACCGTCCGCTGTTGAATTGCATGAGGTGAGACTTTGTAGTACTGGCCACATACTCCAGTAAGCCTTAACTCGGCTATTCTATTACGAGAATGGCTACTCGCACACTGGGAGTGGAGAGATGGTGAGTGTAGCGTGTACCCATGTGGTAATGGGCTGGATTGCGTGGAGTACTGTATTCTCGGGTGGCGTGGACCTGTTCTTGTTTTAGAAGATCTGAGGGTAGGTTGATATATGTAGGTCAGGGACCTGCATATGTCGTGTGGTTGGGAATCCCCAGCTAGGTTATAATCAGTTCGAATTGTCGTTGCTCCTCGGTTATGGAGACTTAACTCATTGTTCATCATCGTAGTTAACAAATGAAACTTGAGTTGGTTTTGAGAAAAAGTTTGATATGAAGTTCATGATCTCAATATGGATCATGGCAGATTCATATATGATTTTGAGAAAGATTTAAATGTTGAATGAAAGAATCTTGTTAGAGAGCTTTTACGCAAAAGAATTTTGATTATTGCTAAAGCCATACCTTGAATCCCTAAGCCTGCATTCCTGAGTCTTATCAGTTTTACTTCAGTTAAGTCTTGTTGAGTACTTTTGTACTTAGGGTTCGTTAACCCTTGTTGCAGGTGAGCCTCATGAGCAGGTCTGCTTTGGGCCGTGCTGCATGACGGTTGTTCAAATCGATGATGACAAATAAATGTGTGGCTCTTGGGCAGGGCACTTTAATTGTGTGTTTGTATTATGTTACTCATGTCACTCCACTACTATGGTTTGTAATAATAATCGTACTTAGTTTGTAAGGTTTGAAACAACGGTTTTGTAAACTAAGTTATTGTAAGACTTCCGCTATTTTGCTCTGATATAAATTAATGAATAAACTGTTGTAATACTGCAATGACTCTGTAATGGATCCTGCTCGGAAAAATCGTGGATGATTCGGGGTTCCCGAGGACACCTGACTGGCTTCTTAAGTTACCGGAAACATATGCATAGTCGTCAGAGGTCATTGGATAGTGATAGGTGCATGTGGGCCCTATAATTTAGGATGTTCTGCCATAGGAAGTTGAACATGTTTTTTCTTTGTTATGTTCTGGTTGTTGGATTTGGAATCATGTATTATGTTGTATTGAAGTAGGTCATCAGCATGTTAGATTTGGAATGCTCTATTTCGTACTAGCTAGGAGGATGTATGAAGAATAGGAACTAATGTCCTTGGTTTGTGAAGGGTGTTTGGTTGTTTGTAGCTGTGGATGCAAGCTTAACTGAGATTTTGTTTGGTATGCTGAATCTTAGGTTGCACAAGCAGATACCACTTGTTGAGAAGGTGTTTAGTTGTTTGTGTTCTATGAGGAGAGTTACCTTACATCTAAAGAAGGTGAGCTTACCCCCTCTATGCTGAGATTGGTAGTGAGTAAATTTTATAAATCCAGAACTCGTACCAAAACGTAACTTTAACAAACATTAATAATATTTGTTGTACACACTGCACAGACCTTAGCTTACATTACAAACAACTTAAGTTGCTGCAAAATAATGACAACATCCATCCAAGATAATCAAACAACATTGATCCATTTAAACATGTCATGACAGAGAGATACATCATGGAACTTTATTTACTCCTATGCTAATGACTCCAACTCCGAGAACAAGGGAACATAGGGAAGATAGTAAGGCCTGTTGTTGATTTGTGGTAGGATGCCATGTTTCAAAAACTGACTGTAACATGTAGGGATGACATGAACTTTTTTGCTATCCATGTTATATGCGACGATGTCATTTTCTCGCCCCAACCCCAACAAAGAGAAGCAAATTCCATTGTGGGTGAACCATTGAGTAGAACTCATTAACATTGTAGTAACAAAAAAATTCAATGTTAGTCTTTGCAAACACCTTCAGAATGCTGACAATATGCTTCAATGTCCATTTATTAGTACCATAGTCTTCAAGGATTCATATTAAAAGTTTAGACATATTGCGACGACAAACAGTGCATACACACAAGTGACCCTGAGCTTGATGGATGGAGGGTGAAGAACCATGTGGCCTAGGAATTTTCCTCCATGTTTCTCCCTCCATATCCACAACAAGTATCTAAGGGTAAACCCCCGAGTACCCCATAATGTGCAAACAACCATTAAGATACATAGTTTCTGATGATCTCATTTCTTCTGATCTCTCAATTGTCACACAAGTATTCGGTCCCCATTTAGATTCCTTATAGATCCATGCTATAGTTTTAGATGAGTAGATGTCCACACCCTTCACTCATCATCCTGCTCCTCTTCTATAAATTCAATCACAAGAAAGTGCGAGGAGGCTATCGGATCGAACCCTAATCGAGCCTCACCAATAGAATGGATGCTAGGCGGTAGTTCCTTGAACTTATTGGTTACCGGATTGCATATGACATAGCATTATAATCCATCAGCCCCTCGGCACTAGCATAGAATGAGGCCGTTGCAGATATCTGAGACAACTACATTGTCCAAGGTGAAGGGCAAGAAGGACAAGGATGGGTGTTCACTAGTGATGCTAGTGTAGCATCGATGGCCTTGGTCGATGTCGTAGAAGAAGCCGACCAGAGTTTGGGGAAGCATCTTATGGTTGTTGTAGTCCTTGATGAGGCGGTTCCAAGAGCAATAGACACATTTGTAGTAGAACAAGGAGCAGATGGGGAGGCGGCAGAGGATCTCGACCATGACATCGACCGTGAGGCTGGCCAGTGCGTTCCTCCTGTTGGGGGCCTCCTCCATTTCATTTGTGTGTAGTAGGATGAGAGCTTGCTCAGTAACGAGATCACTAAAGAGAAAAATAATCCAACAAAGATCCATCAGTGAAGTTGTTGGCATTTCTTAACGCAATCACCAAGTGAGGAGGTTTTAAGTCCATCATCGGCAACGGCGCTAGAAATGCCTGTTGGTATTTCTTAACACCATTACTAAGATTGAGTTAATCTTAGCAACACCACCAAGAAACACCAACTATGATAGTTCTTAACGATTACAGAGGATATCCACAAGCGCACAAATCTATCTTTGTAGCATTTCACCTGAAAGTATTCAGGGTATCATTATTTATATTTTTCCAAAGGAGGGCATGGTATAAGAGTCTAGCATGAGCATAAACATGATTACATACTTGGATAGTGGACCATAGTACATGACAGGGGTAAAAATGGTATTTCGTGGATAGTGGACACACATCTGGGCCAACCTCAAGGATAAAAGGAAAACAAGGAATAAAAGAATGTTGCTAAGCGGAGCCAGCGTGTTCTAATATAGCCGTGCAAAGAATCAGCTAAAGATCATACAAGTAATATGATTAGAGTTAGAACTAGGTGTGAGATAGATGGCGAGATCTCCAAGAATTGGTCTACCAGCGCATGGGAGACTTTAAAACTCCTAAACAATACCCGGACATGGGGGATTACAAGGGACGGACAAGGCTATCACCACCTGCCACCTACCCCTCAACCGTGGGATACCGTCATATCCGAAGGTTCCCGTGTACCCGAGCCCCATGCCCGTGCACAAGGAAACTACCCATATCCCCTGGGACTCTGACCCTACAGATCAACAAGTAACAATATGGGCAAACCTGAAGGAACGACGAACCGTCACCCCGAAGGAAGTTGCACATGTTAAGATCATAACACACAAACTATATGCTAGTTCATATATCATGATTATAACAAGACAACTATACTCTAGTTCTATAGCACAACTACATAAATGATATGAGAGCATGACTTTGGAAGAAATCTTCATATTATTCATACCAAGATGTATCTGTTCTTCCAAGGAGCCAAGCCCTCCTTGATAGCTTTGCTAGCTCCAAAAACTACTACTAAAGGTAATAGAGTACAAGTAGAGAGGTGAGGTGTGTAGCTCCAAATGTTGTGTGTTTTGAAGGATAGCTCCACCCATGCTTATATAGTGACAACATGGTCGGTTTGGACTAGATAAATTATAAAACCAGCCAAAACCCCCATTGCATGCTGCCATGCATTAGTCGGTGGAAGCCGGGCCCAGGTGGCAACAGCAGGGGTGCATTCGCCCCCCTGCTGTGCCCGCACCTAGGTGGGGCTGGTTCACGACTGCCTTTGGTGGTTGGTTCCTGGGTGGGCCTGGGCCCCTCCCACATCGATGCTCGGCCCAAATTCGATGTGTAGGTGGGCTTGTCCATGTATTTCCTTTGCGCATTTCTGCATTACACTTTTTGCTTTGCGCCATTTGCTTGGTTTTGTTTATTTTCTACTTGTATTCGAATGTGTGACCCGCAAAACTTGTTTTCTACAATACAAGTGGAACTAGGTCAATAGTAAAGGCATATGTGACAAAAGATTGCTTATTTCTTCTGGTTTGGATAATAATTGGCGGTCAAATATTGTCGTTAGTGACCGCCAACAAATCCCCCAAGCTCAACCTTTGCTCGTCCTGAGCAAATAGCTAAGTACTTGGTTATTGATCAGGAGTTGCTACTATGCTGTTACAATTCACAAGTGCCATGTCTATAACAAAGCATTCTTCCATGATTCAAATAAGTTGGCATTTTATCCACCCTTTACCTTGATCCATGTGGGGCATATAGCTCTTCCAAGTTCTTAGGTGGTTGCAAGATAGAACGGTTATAACAGAATCACCAATCATTCATTCTTTGATTAACCATCTATCCGTAGGTTTTATGAATTTTTGTAAACAAATGCAAGTTCCTCAAATGATTCTCTCAATCGCTCAATGTGTATGAAACCTAACCAAGGCATTTGATATTTTGCCTTCTTTTTTCATAACCTACCACTAATGGCTTTTGAGTGGAGTTTTGGGTAGGTATGAAAGTGGGGCATACTTGCATCACATATTTTGCTAAGTCAAAAAATTAGACCTCAAGGAGATGCAAGACATACACTTTGATCAAGACGTGCAAGTGTGTGGAATTTTTCATAAAGTCCTAATTCTAAATATCTCTCTTTTGGATGAATGCCTTTTATTTGAAAGTATGGGCTATCTTTCATTTCTTTCTTTTCTTTTTCTTTTCTTTTCTTCATGCTCTTTGGCATGCATTTTTTTCCTCTCATGCCTTTTGGCATGGATATTTTTTTCCTTCCCTCTTTTTTTTAAGCATAGCCCATACTATTCTTTTTGGCATATGAAAATTTTTTAGAGAGAGACATGTGATAAAGTGAATGGAGTAATTATTTGGTGGATGGAAATGTTTTTGCGTAACTCTCAGTGTAAGATTCAACAGTTTATTTTGTGGGTGTACGTGTGTCTTGATCATGGGTGCATGATGAGAATCTCAACAAGGGTCACAACAATTCGACAAAGCTCAATGCTCAAACAAGTAGCATACGACTAAGGTTTTAAATGTATATCATGTCATATGGCCTTGGTAGGTATTTATAATCATTTAGGAACTTTTGATTTTAGCATTTTTGAAAGTAAAATCTTCGGATGTTAAGTTTCTCTTAGAACAAAGTCATAGCAAATTCTATTTGTACCATATCATAACTTGCAACAACTTAGAAAAGGAGCATTTATTTTGCAACCCACAAGTTTTCAAGTTTTAGGATGTGACATTTTTAGCTAACAAACTTAAATCTTAGGGAATACTAAGTTATAACCTAGCACAGATGAATTATAGACAGAGCAACTATTCATCATTTCAACTTTAGGAGAAACTAAACATTCCTTAAACACATATGAGAGTGGAATTCAAATTTTTTGGTATTTTTATATTATTATATTTTTTGTATTTTAAAAAAAATCAGATTTTTTATATGCTAATAAATAAATAAATGTAAAATTTAAAAAGATACAAGGGTACCTCTGTGGTGGTCCTCCCCCAAGCTAGCTCCAGGCCTATGGTCTGATATGGCTTGGTGACGACTTCGAGGTACATTATTTATTTTATTGCATTATTTTTTTTATTTTGTTTAACTCATCCATGTCTATACTCAGCAGTTTTAGTTCAATGATCAAACTAATTTGATCAAGGTGGTCTAATCAACCTAAACACCATGCTTAATTTGAAAAGTCTATGAAAGTATGATCACTACAAATCGTACTTGAAACCATAAAATGATTGCATAGATCATGGAAGGATAAACAAGATTTATTCAAGTGTATATATATGAAAGGTGAACTGATTGTTTTTATTTTAGCATAGTTTATAGTTTTGTTTATATAAGAATTCTAAGCAACTTTTTATTAAGCAAAGTATAAAAGATAACTACCGATTTACCTTCGGCAAGGGCTCACTGTTTAAAGTCCAATGAGCAGGACCCTTCCCTTCATTTCTTGCTTGATGATGTTGTAACCATGCCTAGAGAAGTAGGCATGGATGCTAATCCTTTTATCTGCCATACCTGTTTGATTCCTTTACGTGGTTGTTTCTTGGGCTGTTTGTTTTTAAGGTGTTTGTGCATGTTAAATCCTTTAAATGGGCATCTTATTGTTTGCCCTTGAATATGAAAGCAAACATGCCCAGATCCCATGTGTAGTACTGCATTTGTAGTGTTAAGGAATGGTCTCCCTAAGAGGAGGGGAACTTTCTCATTGCGGCCCATGTCTAGAACAACAAAGTCTGTGGGGATGTATGTGTCTTGGATTCTCACCAAGATATCCTTGGCTAATCCCTCTGGGTGTCATGAAGTTTGGTCCGCCATATGTAATCTGAAATTTGCAGTGGACAAAGGTCCACCTAGAATCTTATTATATATTACCTTGTACATGACGTTGATGCTTGCTCCAAGGTCGCAGAAGGCGTTGTAGAAGACGTGGGCCAATCGAGAATGTGATTGTCGGGCGGCCAAGATCTTCTTTCTTGGTGATGAATGGTGGATCTACAAAATAATCTTGGCTTTCCCAACATAGAGGCTTACCAAACCTCGTTGAGACCATTTTAACAGATTCAAGAGAAGTTTCAGGTTTCCCCAGAATCTTTCCTGAATTAGAAACAGGTAGCGCGGCAGCAATTTGAGCTATTTGAGTTTCGATCATTTTATTAAAGCTCAATTGGTTTTTGACAGATGAAGATAGGTTTTCAAGTTTAGAATTTATGTTTTCTATCATTCTATCATTATATGAAAGCTTTTTAGTGAGATTTCCATTTATTTTAGCTTGACCTAAAACTAGGTCTTTCAAGGAGGGTTGATTCGAATTGTAATTTGAGTTGAAGTTCGAATTACCTCCTTGTGGGCGGGACTGGTTGTTCCACCCATTATTGTTACCTTGTCGGAACCCGTTGTTGATGTAGGATGCTTCTTCATGGGTTTTAGGGCAGTTGTTGCCCATGTGTTCGACCTCACCATAGACTTCGCAGGTCATTTGTGAGTCTGTGGCCTAAATGGTGGCCTTCATACCTTCCTTCTTGTGGGCCCTTTCGTTCAGTCTTGAGAGTAATAGGTCTATTTTTGTGGCAAGCATATCTATCTCCTTCATGATATGCATGCCTTTTTGTTGTTTGCGCTCCTCTCCCGAGCTCTGGTTTGTCACCATTTTCTTGATGAGTGCCATGGCATTAGTGACAGTGAGGGAAAGGAACACCCCTCTATCAGCGGCATCTACCTACCCTTTTGACATGGGCGTGAGTCCCTCGTAGAAATTCTGGAGCACGAGCCAGTCCTCCATTTCGTGGTGTTGGCAGGCCTAGATGTAATCCTAGAGCCTTTCTCACTCCTCGAAGATGGATTCAAGTGATGATTGCTGGAAGTTTGAAATTTTCCCCCTTAGGGCATTGGTTTTGCCCATGGGGAAAAATTTCATGAGGAACGCCATGGAACATTTGTCCCACGTACTGACAACTTCCTTCTCCTTGTAAAACCACTATTTCGCCTTCCCCGTGAGGGAGATGGGAAATAGATGGAGCCTTATGCTAGGTTGTGCGATGTCTTTGATGACGATGGTGTCGCACAGCTCCAGGAAGTGTTGCAGGTGCACCTTCATGTCCTCGCTAGGCAAACCATAAATTGGTTTGCCTGTACCATCGTGATCAGGCTAGTCTGGAGCTCAAAGTTTCCAGTACCCGTGTTGACAGTGGGCCAATGGGCATGTTGGCAACAACAAGGGTGGAGTAGTCATAGAGTGACTTGGCCATTTTGGTAGTAGCGGATGGTACTAGGGTGACTGGTTCAACTGCCTACAGAGTAGCAGAAGAAGAAGCAGTATGAGACCTGTTCTTCCTTAGGAGTGCCTCCGGATTATTAGTGTTGTTGTTTGACAGATCAAACCGCTCATACATTATCCTATTTTCATCCACAACAGGAAGAAAACAAGCAAAATTAGCCTGCATAAACTATGTCTACCATTACATGCATGTGATCATTGTTCATGTCCTACTAGATTATTTAATCTATGCCCTCCCTAGCAACGGCGCTAGAAATGCTTGTTGGCATTTCTTAGCGCAATCACCAAGTGAGGAGGTTTTAAGTCCATCACTGGCAACGGCGCTAGAAATACCTGTTGGTATTTCTTAACACCATTACTAAGATTGAGTTAATCTTAGCAACACCACCAAGAAACACCAACTACGATAGTTCTTAACGATTACAGAGGATATCCGCAAGCGCACAGATCTATTCTTGTAGCATTTCACCCAGAAGTATTTAGGGTATCATAATTTATATTTTCCCAAAGGTGGGCAAGGTATAAGAGTATAGCATGAGCATAAACATTGTTACATACTTGCATAGTGGACCATAGTACATGATAGGGGTAAAAGCGGTATTTCATGGATAGTGGACACACATCTAGGCCAACCTCAAGGATAAAAGGAAAACAAGGAATAAAATAATGTTCCTAAGTGGAGCTGGCATGTTCTAATATAGTCATACAAAGAATCAGTTAAAGATCACACAAGTTATATGATTAGAGTTAGATCTAGGTGTGAGATATATGGGGAGATCTCCAGGAACTGGTCTGCCAGCGCATGGGAGACTTTAAAACTCCTACACAATACCCAGATGTGGGGGGTTACAAGGGACGGATAGGGCTGTCATCACCTACCACCAACCCCTCGACCATGGGACACCATCATATCCGAAGGTTCCCGTGTACCCAAGCACCACACCCATGTACAAGGAAACTACCCATATCCCCTAGGACTCCAACCCTACGGATCAACATGCAACAATATGGGCAAACCCGAAGGAACGACGAACCATCACCCCAACCCTAGCTCTACTTCTACTCATACAAATCATATGAATGATTAGGCATGAAGTTGAACATGTGAAGATCATAACACACAAACTATATGCTAGTTCATATATCATGATTATAACAAGACAACTATACTCTAGTTCTATAGCACAACTATATAAATGATATGAGAGCATGACTTTGGAAGAAATCTTCATATTATTCATACCAAGATGTATCTCTTCTTCCAAGGAGCCGAGCCCTCCTTGATAGCTTTGCTAGCTCCAAATACTACTACTAAAGCTAAGAGAGTACAAGTAGAGAGGTGAGGTGTGTAGCTCCAAATGTTGTGTGTTTTGAAGGATAGCTCCACCCATGCTTATATAGTGACAACATGGTCGGTTTGGTGTAGATAAATTAGGAAACTAGCCAAAACCACCATTGCATGCCACCATGCATCAGTCGGTGGAAACCGGGCCTAGGTGGCAATAGTAGGGTTGCGGCTGCCCCCCTGTTGCGCCCGCACCCAGGTGGGGCCGGCTCACGACCGCCTTTGCGTGGTCGGTTCCTAGGTGGGCCTAGGCCCCTCCCACGTCGGTGCTCGGCCCAGATTCAATGTGTACTTGGGCTTCTCCAAGTATATTTCCTTTGCACATTTCTGCATTACGCTTTCTGCTTTGCGCCTTTTGCTTGGTTTTGTTTATTTTCCACTTGTATTCGAATGTGTGACCTACAAAACATGTTTTCTCCAATACAAGTGGAACTAGATCAATAGTAAAGGCATATGTGACAAAATATTTTTTATTTGTCCTATTTTAGATAATAATTGGTGATCAAATGTTGTCGTTAGTGACCACCAACAGAAGTCCACAACTCATACCAAAGTGCAACTTTAACAATCATTAACAATTTTCATTGTACGACCTCAGACAAATTTAGACTAGCACCACATAGATTTATATAACTCAAACTAGAGTAGCAGTTAATGGAGCTGTAACCATTACAATTCCAGCTAAATCAAGTCTATCCATCACACTTATAATCAGTACACGAGCTCAGAGCTTCTTCCATAGGAGATAGACAAAGGTTAAGAGGACGACAATTACAATAGTTTTGAAGGCAGAAGCAATGGGCCTGTTTGTTTGCCTAGACAGATAGGTATAATCAAGCAAGCACTTCACAATTAACAGGCCTAGTTGCACACATGCATTTATAGTAACAACACTGAACATATGCATAGACAATCAAACAATATTGATCCATTTAAACATGTCATGACAGAGAGATACATCAAATGCAGCTTTATTTACTACTTTGCTAATGACCCCAACTCCGAGAACAAGGAAACACAAAGAAGATTGGTAGGTCTGCCGTTCATTTCTTGCAGGATGTCACGTCTACCATACTGAATGTAATGTGTAGGGATGACATGAACTTTTTTGCTGTCCATGTTATATGCGATGATAGCGCTTTCCACCCCAACCACAACAAAGAAAATCAAATTCCATTCTAGGTGAACTATAACCGCTCTATAGCATGACTGAAAAATCAAAGTAATCCAACTTACGTAGGCTCACAGTATGCTTTAATGTCCATTTATTATTAGTACCATAGTCTTCAAGGATCCAGATTGAAAGCTTGGACATGTTGTGACCACCAACAGTACATTGACACAAGTGACCCTGATTTTGAAGGAAGGCGAGTGAAAAACCACGCGTCCAGTTAGGAATTTTCCTCCATATCTTTCCCTCTATATCCACAGCAAGTATACGACGGTAACCATCATAGAATCCAATATAGTGCAGACAACCATTAAGAAATGTAGTTCCTATTTTTGAAAATGTCAACTTAGCTTTCTTGCCCCATTTAGATTTCTGAAAGATCCATGCTGTAGTTTTAGATGTGTAGATGTCCACACCCATGCACTGACCATTCTCCTCCATATATTCAAACACATGGAAGTACGAGGAAGCTATCGGATCGAACCTAATTGAGCCTCACCAACAGAATGGATTCTAGGCGGCAGTTCCTTGAACTTTTGGGTTGTTGGATTGCAGACAACTGTTGGTATTTATTAAGTGCAAAGAGAATACGAAGGATTCTACAAGCACACAGAATACCATTGTAGCATTTTACCGGGAGTATTCTAGGTATCGTTATTTATATTTTACCACAGGGAAATAGTGGAGTAAAGATTTATTGGATAACAAAGGAATGTCTACTAATCAACATACCAGCATAGCTAAAGTAGGGGTTAATGTAATGATTTATGTATAATGACACTTCGGGGATTGATCATTAAGGATAAATAACTAGTTAACTCGGGAGAACAACAGGTGAGGTAGATTCCTATGATGTTCTTATTACATGGTCAAAGTATATATACATCCAACTATAGCTAATACTAACTCTACTCTTGTGCACTTTAGGACACCGCTTAGATAGTAGAGCATCTACAAAAGATAACTCTACTGATGCGACTATGGTCCTACAATTTAAGAACCAGCTCAATTCGGTGTGGACTACAAAGGATAGACGGGGCTGTCACCTCCTGCTGCTACCACACAACCAAGGAATAGGGTGTACTCATAAATAGAGCATTGTATAAGCACCATGCTTACACAAAGCTTGGCTACTTAGCGTAACCGGTAAACTAGCAAGCTAAGCGCTCTATGAACCCGCACACAAAAGTATTGATAACCTTTAACTAAGCAAGATATATATTCAAAGTAAGCATAGCCATATAGATAGGAATATGATAAATTGATAATAAGTCTTACAAGATGTAGAAGTGAAGATACAAGGCTTTGTCGAGCCTCCAAGACTAGATCCGAAACTTGAGCATGCGCCCAACTCGACCCTCACTCTCGAGCTACTAATCTACTACATTGGAGAGTTCTAGACCTAATCCTCCTGGTTTGTGTTGATCTGAATGAGAGATATGAATTAGGGTTTCTATGATGGCTCTAGGGAGGGGGTAGGGGCTGCTATATATAGGCCGAGGTGGAGTAGGGGGCAAGGAATCACCACGTCATCGATCTGCATCAACTCCCCCGATCACCATTGGATGAACCGACCTAAAACCGCCTTAAAATCAACGGTGTAGATCGTAGGAAGGAGTACAAGGTGGAGGAGGGTGAGCAGGCTCCATGGTAGGCCGGGCGGCCTCCCTAGTGGGCTAGCCGGCCCACTATTGTGGACATTTGGCCCAAGCTTCGATGTGGTGTCCTCTGGAACATTCTAGAGTTGTCTTTCATAGTTTTTGTGGGTTGAATCACTTGTTGTCGTCGATTTGCTTGTTTGGAGTGTATGACAGTGGTCCTAGGAGCTATTTTCTAGATAAATCCTCCTGCATACAAATATGTACCAAGACTTGTGGAATCCAGTAGTTTAAACCCCTGTACCTATGTTTGGTGATGGAATTAAATATAAATGTAGGTTATGTTGACGGTTTATAATTGGTGTTAATGACCGTCAACAATGACATAGCAGTATCCATCAGTCCTAAGGCACCAGCAAAGGATGAGGCTATTGCAGAAATCTGAGACAGCTACATTGTTCATGGTGAAGGGCAAGAAGGGCAAGGAGGGGTAAACGCCAGAGATGCTGATGAAGTTTCATTGGTCGTAGAATCCATCATAGAAAAAGCCAGCCACAGTCTAGGGCATCAACTTATAGTTGTCCAAGATGAGGCTGTTCTAGGAGCGATAGATAGATTTGCAGCAGAACAAGGAGCGGGCAGGGAGGTGGTAGATGATCTCGATAACGGCATCATCCGTGAGGCTGGCCAATGCGTTCCTCTTGTTGGGGGCCTCCTCCATTTCATCTGTGTGCATACAGTAGGATGAGAGCTTGCTTAGTAATGAGATCACTGATGAGGAAAATAATCCAACAAAGATCTAATAGTGAAATCCACAACCCATGCCAAAGTGCAACTTTAACAACCATTAACAATTTTCATGGTATGACCTCAAACAAATTTAGTGTAGCACCACATAGATATATATAACTCAAACTAGAGTAGCAGTTCATGGAGTTGTAACCATTACAATTCCAGCTAAATCAAGTCTATACATCACACTTACAATTAGTACATGAGCTCAGAGCTTCTTCCATTGGAGACAGACAATGATTAAGAGGACGACAATTACAATAGTTTTGAAGGTAGAAGCAATGTGCATATTTGTTTGCCTAGACAGATAGGTTTAATCAAGCAAGCACTTGATAATTAACAGGCCTAGTTGCACATGGGCATTTATAGTAACAAAATAGAACATATGCAGAAAACCAAGACATCAGTAGAAAACCAACCAGTGCCACCTACTAGTTCTTTTCATCATCATATCATTGGCCTAACCAGATCTCCAACACAAGAATGTTTCTTGTATACCTCATGTTCAAGCAAGGACCAAAACATTGAAGCAAACAGGAGAAGGCGAGAAAGGAGACCTGTAGATCAGATCTGTCGCCTCTACCACAGCACACAACGAACACAGACACCAATGCCGTCGTGGTCCACCGAAAAGGCCCGTCGCCTAGCCTCCAAAAGGATGTTGGAGCCACCATAGCACACTGGGGATCCTCCTCCACCGCCACCACTACTGCTAGTCTAACAAGCATAGATTTGTTTCCACTTGAAGGGGAAATATCCAATATAGGTCAACCTATAGGGCATCCACACAAAAGAAAATAATACTATAACGACTCCAAAGATATGTCAATACAACCAGGCATCTAGCGCAATGGTAAAGACCATGCATTCCTTCCCCCGGGTACCGGGTTCGACTCCCAGGCATTGAGATTTTTTTTGAATTTATTAGACCCCGGCAGCACAAAAGGTACAAGTGACACGCAAGCTATCGGGTCCCACAAGTCGGATGGAGATGGAGAAAGGTTCCATAGGTACATGTGACACGTGAGCCACTAGGTCCCACAAGTCAAATGGTCCCAAGGTACACATGACACGCTGTCGGGTCCCATAGGTCGGATGGAGATGGAGAATGGTCCCACAGGTACACGTGACACGTAAACCATCGGGTCCCACAGGTCGAATGCTGAAGGGTCCTGCAGGTACATGTCGGATGGAGAAAGGACCGAGCGGAGACTTTTATGATGAATTGCAAGCTCATCACGGATGAGTAACTATAGGTCCCACAGGTACACGTCGGATGGAGAAGGGTCCCACAGGTACATGTCGCATGGTGAAAGGATCATGCAGAGACTTTTATGATGAATTGCAAGCATCATGGATGAGTAACTATAGGTCCCACAGGTACACGTCGGATAAAGAAAGTACCATGTGGAGATCTATGACGAAGCACCATTCGTTACAGATCGAATATTGTTCATCACAAATGTGTAATTAGTTCAATGACGAATCCCTGTTTGTCATAGTATTAAAGGAGATCATCACAGATGAGTCATGCGAGTGATCTATGATGAAACCATGTACTCTTCTATGACATTTTTTGTGATGATGCCTGATTTTGTCATAGATAGGGAGGGTTGGAGGATCGTCACCACTGATCTATGACGAAACAGAAATATTCATCATAAAAAGCGATCCTCTATGATAGTTTTGGATTCATCATTAAGATTTTCATCGTAGAAGTGGATATTTCTAGTAGTGACAGTTGCCCACGCAACGACGTGAACCAATAAGCCTTGCATGTTCCTGCTCTTTCCAAATCATTTCAATTTATGCGCCCGCGTTCCGTGGTGCAAGACTGCTTGTGAGTGGGCACCATTATGCCACGACGCGACCGAGGAGGCCAGCCGCCCTGTGAGGCCATGTGCAGAATGACCCACCGCAACCATGACCCCACGTCGTGCTTAGGAAACTCACTCTTGGGCCGGCTCTTAGATGGGCTCAAGGACACAAAGGGATAGGGGTAGGGTGAGATGGGCCCTTGTGGCTCTAATCGGTGGTGCGGAGCCACATGACCATCTCTCTCTATGTTTGAGTCGTCCGCTTCAAAGTTGCTGGGTTGACCACCTCTAGGGTAGAGGCATCTTGCCCTCTGACCGTTGCGGAGGTGATCGAGGACCGATGGGTTTGATGGCCTATGATTTATGGGACGTCTCTCTACAAGTCACAGCCGAACTCCACGACCTCTTGAGGTCGGCAAGGATGCTAGGGAAAAATAGAGTCGGGTCCCCATGACCCTACAAGCAGACAAGGCCAAGCCATGACCAACTTCACCCTATGTCCTAGGTCTAAGACCTAAGACTAGCTCCAGAGATTCACAAACCGTTAGAGGTCCATGACCTCTTTGGGAGAAATCAATGAAGCAAAATAGAAGGATAGCGCAGTAGAGTCTCCTTTGTGGAGCAATGTGAAATCCAAAATGTGATCACGGCTCGGTCATGTGGAAAAAGTAAAAGGTCCAAACCCTTCGAGCCACCACACGATCGTAGAAAACCTCGTGACCATGCAAAATGATGTCGAGGAAAAATTCCTCGCATCGTTGTTGACGATCGTTAATGTCAATCATAAACCGTCAACTTATCATGTATACATGTTTAAAATAAATAAACCTTGATAGATATAGGGTTATATTAACAAGTTCCACGAGTTTTGGTGCTCTATAGTTGTTTTGCAGGAATTACTCAAAATGCACGTCGAAAGATAATGTATTATGCATATACAACTTTGTGGAAGTGGGGCATGAAATAAATTCAAATTTTTGTGTTGCAAAGCTGACTCACACAAATATGTGGAGTAGACCATTGCGAAGAGCTCGTCGAGCTCATCAAAATGGATATATTATTTACTATATTTGGAGCTTAAAATAAAAAAATGAATTTCGCAAATAAATATATATAAAAAAATCAGGAAAATCATCATCAGCACGTACTTCATACGTACTACTCCTATGTCGTGTCCGTCAAATGCTGTTGGGCCCCACGTGTTCCTTTAGGAGGGCGCCGATCGGCACACCAACAAGGTGGACCCCAGCCCAGCAGCGCCAATGCTGGTTGGAAACGCAGTAGAGGCAGCGCACCAGCCCAGCACCCATTGCCGACTCTCCACAGGCAGTGGTAGGTCCCACCAACCAGCACAAGATTGGCTTAGTGATCCTAGCCCTTCATGTTAAGACGGTTTGATCCAACGGTGGCCAAGGAATTTGACGCGGATCAATGACATGGCACTTTCTTGCCCCTTACTCCATGTCGGACTATAAAAGGACCCCATACCTCCTCCAGTGGACACACATCTATACACCCTATGCTCCAGAGCTTCATTATTTCATACACAAATTATAGTAGTGTCCCTCTAGGTGATTCTTGTCAAGTTGAATTATAGAGAAAATAGGGAGAGAGGAGAGAGAGAGATATGAGGAGAAGCCGGATCTATCGGATTCTTCTCGACTTTGTACCTCTAAGGATCTGATTCATCTCTGAGTTACATCCAGGTTCTTCTATTGGTATTTTTAAGTTCTCTAGTTAATTGAGATCAATCTTTACTATATTTTATTTACGGAAACTCCACTTGCATTGAGTGCTCTAATTATAAATTATGATTAGAGTAGTAAACTCTAGTGTAGACGTGGTGTCTAGACTAGAGTTTACATGAGTTTGCTCCCAATCCTACGGTTAGTTGTGCTAGCCCCAGAGGTGACAGCTCTGTCAGGCCATTGTAATCCATCACATTAGGATTGGTGTTTCATAGAGCTTTTTGGTAGCCTTTCCCCAACTACCTTTTTCTCACATCCTTTGAGAGTCGGAAGGGTACTGTTGCTCTAGAGTAAGCAAAGTATAGTAAGCCTGCTCTTCAGTTCTCTAGTATAAGCCATAGAAAATCCCTCTCTACCTGCAAAAACACTTTTCAATTTTTATCTTTAGACGACCTTGATTCTTACTAGAACACTTCACGTTCCTCGTGGAAATCGATACTTTGGAATACTCTCAGGTGAAAGCTACATCGGTATCCATGCACTTGCGGATTTTCCTGTGTGCATTAAAAAATACCAACAATCGTCAAGATAGAACGACCCTTGCGGCGACCCAAACCGAAGGCTCAACCCCAAACCCATGGCTCGGGGGCTCATTGCAACCACAGGGGAAGCCTAATTATTCATAAATACAAGAGCAGCCACGCTGCTAAAACACCAAGGGTGGGAGTCACCTCGATGGTGATGCCGATCGACAACCCAAGGCTGAACGACGCAAAGGAAGCATGGGTGATGAATGCCCCACCCGCTCCTCAATGAACGACATGACCTTAGCGACCACATGCAGGGGGACTGCTGCCATCCCTTTGGCAACAAAGGGAGCCCGGCTATCATAGGCAAGCCAAGCGTAGTAGGGTCACCATCCTGATCCATTCGACATGGACAGCATGACAAGGCCACGCTACTTCGCCCTCTCCCTGCTCTACGAGTAGTCCCAAGCAGACATCGGGCAAACCTTTAATGGGATCCAAACATAACGCTAGACTACACATAAAACTCAGGGAGGAGCCAGAAATGCCTCTGGTCGTCGCACATTTCGAGCACACAAACCACCAAGGTTCGCGGCCAGAAATGGTGACAGGGTAGCGGACCGATGTCGCGTATGACCCAACTCGGCGGCCTTGCTACCTCTCAGCCCCCTGCTCGCAAGTCACCTTCTAGCACCAATTATCAGAAGGGGCAGCGCTGGCCTCCGGCCACTACAAACAACCCCTAGCTGGTTGCATGACTGGAACTCCATGGTTCTCTTCAAGCTTCTCTCTTCTCCCTTTTTAAGCCTAGCCTCTCAAAGGATGGCTCAAGGCAATATGTGGATATGGTTGAGGGTGGTTTGAATGGTAAGAACACACCTATTTATAGGCCCAAGGGCGGACTGAGCAGCCTAAGGCCTCCGCACCACGTGGTGCACCATGGGAGGACACCCAAAGTCAGATACCCGCATGAGGTCGAAGAAATCAAGACCTTCCCAAAGGCAGGACTGTTACAGCGTCAACAAGACCACTTGGCCCTGCCTATGTCGTGAACTCCAATGCATGACACACTAAGATGGTAGGGCTCAGCAGTCGTGTACCACATCATCAGGGTGTCCTAATCGGGTAGGATGAAGCAGCCACCAATCACATTAAACGCACTAGCCCACAAGGGGTCTATAGCAGAACCAACCAATTTATAAGAGCACAAGTACAATGGCAGCCCACAAGTGGTCACACTGTCATACTCGAGCCCATATAAACCCGGTAGTCCATCGAGTACCACGACGGGTCTCGATTAACCATCAACATACAAAAAAGATTGTACATGATTCAACATACATGTCACATGTTACATAAGGTTCACAAATACAATTCATTCATCAGAGTATGAATTAAGGTTATTACAAACCAAGTTCAGTAAATAGTAGCGGAAGCAAATTTAAAGTTTGAAACTAACATCTGCCATCATAGTTCAAATACATAGTGCCAATTCATGATCACACTCCCACAAAAGCATATAAGAAGGATTATTAAGAGATGCCTATCGGGGGCTCACTCCTCATCCACGGCGGGACAGAATTAGTTCTTGCAATAGCCATGATAAACTATTGAAAGGTCCTTGTGTGGTTTTGGTAATCGAGTGACAACCCTAGGTGGACTAATTGTGTTTATGTGAGATACATAGGTGATTAGTCCACAAGTACATGTGTGTGAGCAACATATGCCATGAAGGTGAAAATGGCTCAGAGATGTTGCAAAGCTCACACATTTTATGATGAAGGAGCTCATTGCACATGAGACATGACATTGAGTCATGTGATCAAGGTGGAGAAGATCAAGATATGACTTGGCTTGATGGACCGATTGCAAGAGTGAAGGGCAAGTCGGAGGCTTTGGAGCGATGGACCATGTGGCGGTAAAGCTTGAGCAAGACTTGGCGTCGATGGACGAAGGCAACGGTGAAAAGCAAGTGAAGTCAAGATTGATGAACCAATATGATCACGTGATGATATGAAGTGGATCATATCATTGTTGATCATGTTGGTGCATGTGTTGCATCGACATTGGAGGAGATGGAATGGAATGCGCAAGGCAAAGGTATAACCTAGGGCATTTCATTTCACTAGTCATAGGTGAGTAGAGAAGTTTATGACCGGGTTTAGGATAGATGGCCATACTATCAAGAGGGGCAAACTTATTTGCATATTGGTCATCTAGTGCCACTCGAGTGATCTAACTTTGCATCGTCGCTAGGATCGAGTGGCGTGGCAAGTTGAGTGGCTAACCCTTGAAAATGTTAGTGAAAATATGCTAACACACATGCACAAAGGGGATACACATTGTGTTTAGCACTTGGGAGCAAGGGTTCAAAACTTCACCGGTGGAGTGTCCGACGGTGCCACCGGAGCCCTGTACAGAAAAGATAGGGTTTCACAGAGTGCACTGGACACTAGGGTCCTGTGTCCGGTCAGTGCAGTAGTGAAGGCGTAGGCATCGGTCTTTGACCGGACGCTGGGTCACTTCATGACGGGATGCTGGGTTTGTGCGTTTGGTCCCGCTGATGTGGCGGCACAGAGAAGAGAAGGACCGGACACTGATGTTGCGTCCGATCATGATCGACCAGACACGCCCGGTCATAGTTGAGCGTATCTAGAACCTTACTAGAAGTGACCGGACGCTGGGGTCCTGCGTCCGGTTGTGCTCAAACTAACGCATCCGGTCGTGAATGGAACCTCTCTAGAAATGACTAGACTCGGCAGAGGTGTGTCCGGTTTTGGCACTGTGCTGCGTCCGATCATCACTTGATCATTGACATCAAGTGACTGAGGTTGAACCAAAGCGACACGTGGCATGCATCCGTTGACCAGATGCTGGACTGGGTGCGTCTGGTCGATCTGACCGGAGCATCCAGTCACCCGTCGTGTGTGCCCAGTGGAGGGGTACAACGGCTATATTTTCGTGGGGGCTATAAATAGAAGGTGGTGAGCACACTAGAGCCTTGGTGGCTTATGTGGTTGTGCTTGGGAGCCCTCTAACTCACTCTAGCTTGATAGCGTTCATCCGATTGAGTGAGTGAGCGATTCTAGTGCGATTGCATCGTGAGGTTGCATCGAGTGGCACTAGGTGGTCATCTTGCAAGCCGGTGGTGCTTGTTACTCTTGAAGGTTGCCACCTCCTAGATGGCTTGGTGGTGGTCTTTGTCAAAGCCCACAAGAAGCTTGTGCAGTGCCCCGGAGAAGAGCTTTGTGAGGGGCATTGTGCTCGCCCCGCGGGAGCCGTGAAGAGCAACTCTAGTTGAGAGTGTCATTGAGCTACCCTAACTTTTGGGGTAGGTTCTTATGGTGCCCAACGTGCGGGCTTGGCGGGTGATGCCAATTAGCCGCCGAACCACCAAGTGAGCGGTCGACACAATGAGGACGTAGCGTGTTGGCAAGCACATGAACCTTGGGAGAAAATTCACCGTGTCAACATTGTTCTTCTTGTTGGTTTTGCAATCCCCTTACACAAGCTAGTGATTACTTTCATATACATTGTGCTTGTGTAGTTGCTCTTGTAATTAGTTAGCTTGTGTAGCTCACTAGTTACCTTTTTGCTTGTGTAGCATAGAAGTAGCTCCCTTGCGTGGCTAATTTGGTTTGTGTAACCTTGTTAGTCACATTACTTAGTTTGTGTAGCTAAGTATTTGTGCTCTCTAATTTGGCATTGGTTGCCTTGTTATTGAGCATTGTTAGTGAGCTTAGGTGGCTTTGTACTTTTGCTTACTAGCATGTGTAGGAGCTCCCTCATTGCTTGAAATACTAGTGGCGTAGGTTTGTGTGACCTTGCTTCTAGAATTGGTTAGATGAGCTCTAGCTAGCCTGGCTCCTTTGTTGCTTAATTAGGATCTTTACATGGTGCTAGAGAACATACATAGAGGGGTGTAGTCTTGGCTAGACCAAATTGTTTTAATTCCGCATTTGATTCGGTTAGCCGACGTGATTAAATTTAAAAATGACTATTCACCCCCTCTAGTCGCCATCTCTACCTTACTGTACCATCTGCAATAATGGAAATAAAACCCTGAGTACGAGAAGGTACTCAGCTAGACTTACCTATCATAAACCAAAATAAAATGACTCCAAGGATTATGCAAGGCTTTATAAGTGGATTTAGCTTGACAACATTTTGCATAAAAAGCGACTAACTCAGTTGTACAATTATAATTCGGTCATCAAGTTAATTATAGCTATTCATCTCTAAATTAGCAACTAACTTGTGCCAAACATGTGGTATATCATTTAGTAGCATACAATAGTAACCATAGCAGGTGTGGTAATTCCATGTTCATCCGAACCATCACATTCCATAACACAGTTACTATGATGTTGGTACTAGCCAAGTTTCTCGTTGTCCGGGAGAGATGGTGATTCGAATCGATTTCAACCAGTTGGGAATTTATTCCTAACACAAACCCAGGTCTACCAGCCACGACAGCCTTAGGTCACCTTTGATACAACTCAGGTACATATTTCATGGGTTCGACCAGCGCCGCACAATCAGGGACGACCAGCTGCCAGGACGATTAGGACTACCCTACCCTTGGGCTCATGACTGGCTCCCTACACATCCTTACTAGCATACAGAGTGCACACTTTTATAGAACAGGGCCTAGCCTGAGTTGAGCTACTCGGCTTCGCAGTCGGAATGAGTCATCTAGCCAGCTAGGTGATGGGCATGCATTCAATCTTGTTAGAAGGGCCAACAACGGTACGGTCCTTAATCATCATAGACGGAATCGCATGGGTCAACCTACACATAGACTCCGCCCGGCTACCATTTACATTACCTCATGGTTCTTTTCCACGATAGCAAATATAGCCAATCGTGCTTCGGTATCCACCAATATCTCACAGGTGATAGGAAATCACCCGACTTCTACCGTCTAAGCATGGCTAAGCATATATTCGATCCTAGACCTACATAGGGTTAAAGGTATATGTAACTGGACAAGGTAGTTCTATGCATCAAGTGTTTCCAATCAACTCTTATAACCTAATGCAGCAAACATAAAGGACTCAAGTAATATTTTATAAAACATAGGAGACTTAGAATACTCCAGGGCTTGCCTTTGAGGAAAGAGGTTGGCCGGTGATCCGAGCACTCAGGGAGATCTTCGAGAGTTTGCTCCTCTTCTCTTAGAGCTATGGCCTAAGGCGTCTCCTGCTGATCCTCCTCTTCTTTTTCATTGAACTCCAACAGAGTTATTTCTTCGAACGATCCTATATGCATGAGCATGAATTAAGATATCACGAATGTATATATTATGACATGTATAATATGATATGATGTGATGAATGCATCCTCCCAAGTGTTTTCAATACCTTTGCATCAAGTAATAACAAGTTGTATCTTATTTTACTGATTAGGTGCATGTCTCTTTTTCTAATAATTAAACAAACACTTATGTAAATCATTGTCTGGACTACTAGACAACAGCCACTTGTTTTGACCATAACTAGAGTTATGCATATCAAAATAATACAGTTGTAGATATTTTGGAAAGCTTATGAAATTGGCTACAACTTTATTTTAATCATATTAATGTGATTCAGCAGTTATCAAGGTCAAACAATTCAATCATTCAAATCTGTCCAGAGAGCAAGCATTTCTGACAGCAGACTTTTAACAGCCATAATTCTTAAACCATAAGGCCTATTACTATGAAAATTTAACATAGGGTAGATAAGTAAGTAATCTACAAATTTATTATTAACAAGTATTTAGAAAAGACCATCATCATCATCATGAAATTATTAACTCAACCAAAACTATACATGTAGCCATCTAGTTAAGTTATAAATCAATAATTAACTAGTTGCATACAACCAATTGCTTTTAAGCCTTCTTAATAACATCAACAGATCATATGTATCACAAACACCATAGAAAATATCATGGTTAAACATAACTAACTTATTTATATCCATTTATTATTTTCCTTAAATAATACGGTGATTTAAAGGATAAATAATTCTAGTGATTAATAAATTCCGATAAAATTACAGTAGCCTCCAAATGACCTCAATAGTCTACTATACAAATTTCATGCCATTTGGATAAGTATATCTACCTATATAAAAATGACAAGTTATATAGGCTTATTTTAGCAAAAATAGTTTAGCATAGTGAAAAGTGTCAATCAATAAATTTAATATTTTTCTTACATTCCACCAAGTATAAGAATACTGTGTAAAAATTTACATGATCATATGTTATGTATTTTTACCCCAATTAATTTCACTAGAAACTAGCAATTAATTAGGATTAAATATGAAGGCCATATTCAAAGTATGACCACTACAAGTTTAGTATTTTTCCTAGCTAGATCATGTCAACACAAGACCATTAAAATTGGAATCACAATTTTATCACCTTTCTAGCTCAAGTTATGCATTTAACAAGATAGAAACCATTTAAAAATCATTTATCTAGCTACATCTTATTCTCCTAGAAAATAGCAGAAACTGTGCATCTCATATTTTTATCAAATACTACACTTCAATATGAAACTAACAAAATTTGGTTCACCAAAATTGGACACACCTAGCTCGAGATATGAATTTTGGAAACATGCATTCAAATCTATGAAATAAATCCAGAAATCAAATATCCTAAACCGACTGACAGCTGGGGCCCGCATGTCAGTGACACAAAATAGAGGCACGGCTTGACCAGAGAAGAGCTCGTCGACGGCAAGGTCTTCGGCGATGAGGTTGGCACCAACATGTTCCCCATCCCATTCTGCACCTACAGGTACCCTTGGTTCGCTCGGATGGTCACCGGAGCTAGCTCGTCGGCGAGCATGGCGGCTCGGTGGCGGCGCGCGGTGGTGCTCTGGCCATCCTCGGTGATGGCATGGCCAGGCAAGCATGTCTATGGCATCTACGAACCCTATCTAAGATCTACGGCGCGGATTGAGCCATGGTGAAGCAGCGGCAAAGCTTGGGCGTGTGCATGGCGGCACGGCGACGCAAGCACAACGGTGGTACGGCGGCATTCTATTCTGACAAGGCCGGCATTGGCCTTAGGCACTTGCCTCAAGCTAGACCTAGCTCTAACCTAACTCTAATGTCTAGAAGCGTGTGAGGAAGATAACTGGGCATGCACAGCCACGGCGACGGGCATGGCGGCGGCGCTCTTGGCTCACGGCGGTGCGGCTCGCGTTCTGGCACCGGTGACGTGGTAGCGGCTCAATGAGCTATGGCTATAGCTTCTAGTACCAACAATGATCATGTAGAGAGAGAGAGATTGTAGGAGCGGTGTATAGGGCTGGCCATGGCGAGCTCGGAGCTCGCGGCGCTCCGTGGCCATGGCGGCAACGGCGACGCCAAATACAGCCTTACCCTTGATCGAATGGTGGTGCTAGCTGGTTGGCAAGGTGGAGGAGGTGGTGGCGGAGCTATGAGCGAGATGGATTAGAAGATGGTGCGATGGCGGTTGCATGCGAGCTCAGCGGAGGTGCGGTAGCGACAGTGGCGCTGCAGTTCTACACAGGCATGGCGAAGGCGAGGCACAGAGAGGGCGAGGGAGCAAAAGTGAGTGAGCGCGGTGGTTGCGCGGCGCTTAAGGGCACGCTCATGCCAGACCAGCCGGGCCAATGCCGGTGTACGTCCGCCATGTAGCGGCCGTAGCGTATGGCCGGTCGGCCACTGGCTTGCGCGCTCGGCGCCGATTCAGGCCAACAATAGATGACTGAAAGCACATCTTAGTGACTCAATAACTCCTAATCCATGGTGAATTAACAAAAACTTAATTAATGAAAGTTATAGAGCTACAAGAGATCTCCAACTTTGATTTAAGAACCATCATCTAATTCTCACTAATTAACAAACTACATTGCTCCAAAGTGAGGTACATTGAAACTGAAAATCGTTTTAACACTTAGAAAATTTTGCAAGTCTCAAAACATCATTTTGTTGATACTTGTGAGCTATTTTTTAGCATGCTATGCATCGAATTAGGTCTTGACCCAAAAATAAAAGTTGTTAATCTAGTCAAGTACTACAACTTTGCTTAAGGGTTTACTATCATGCAAACACTCTATGCTATAGTTCAACTTAGGTCAAACATATAACTTGAAAATGAAAGCCTACACTATAACCATGACTTAGAGGCCAAATGGGTCCAATTCATGAATACCAAAGTTGTTCCATGTGACATTATAAACATGTTTAAGGTACTCCTAAGGTCCCAAAAACATTTTATACATTGGTCACATGTAAATCCTAGCATATGTAAAGCATTTAGCAACAAACACATGTGATATAAGCAATCCTAGAGATAGAATTTGAGATGCTCATGCTCATGAATGATCAATGATGCTTGTGCTCATGAAATGCATGTGAAAATTGCAATGCTTAACACATATGTGTTACAGGGTCGAGCAATGAAGCTTAGACAGGCCACAACAATGAACTCACAAACATGCATCTCAGCGCTTTCACGATCACTTCGTGATCACAAAAACGCTCGGGGGTTACTGTTGGGGTTATGATCCCCAGGTGTCTCAAGGCATCGACTAGCAGGCAGGCCAGATAGCCCATGATATTAAAGCAAAGCTTGAGCCCAAATGACTGAGGCCTAGCTAAGCTAAGCGTACTGGGCCAATCACTAAAGCCAGGGTCGGCCACGACCCCTTCCTTCTGCCTTAGCTGCACGCTATGCGGCAACTAACGACCTCTCACTGCCCCGACCCCTGGAAAGAATGGGGAGCAATCGAGTCCCACCAAACATGTAACGACTTGAGTTCGCTACAACCTAGGCTCTCAATTTTGATCACTAACGAAGCTCCTAGATGAGCCCTCTAGGCATTCGGATACAACAGAAAGAGTGAATAAATTGTTTTTCTACCCAACAAGGCAATTCGTGATCTGAACGAGTGAAGCGTCCACAACAGTCAAACCTAGTCACTGAAAGATACACCACTTTGGCTCAGATTGTTAGAGGTCAGCTTATTGACTATTGGGATAAAGTTAATTAGCCTCACTACCATATTCTAAGTGTTTCGATCCATCCCTCAACCAACAGAGACTACCGAACGGTTCGATGTCATACTGGACCATTTGTAAGTACCTGAACTACATGCAGTGAGTGGGGAATGAGCTGTCCTCCACTCAACCCTAGGCCCCACATGTCATATGCACAAAATGGAAGATGGGATCATCAGCTGAAGCAATTCCCAACTCAATGCATTCTCCCATTTCTCACCTTGCTCTCTCTATCTAAAGGAGCAAGAACAAGGAAGAACTAGAGAGAGAAAATAGAGATTAGAGATGAAGGTGGAAGGTGAAGTGAAGACATGCAATCCAAGATCATCACCTCATCAAGCTCAACTTATCCTCATCCCATGATCATGGTTAGCTCATGAGTTCTCATCTCAATTACTTGGAAATTTCTCACAAACCATAATCTCAATCTTTCATGCATGTATGGATCATGGAGGGTGGTGACATCTCATTCATCACAAAGGTAAGATCAGGGCCCTATGCATGACCAATCCTAAGAAATCCCTCTCAATGTCATTCTCATGCATTTCTTTGGATTCTTGCAAGGATGTTGATGTCTCCCTCTTCAAGGAAGGAAAGCAAGATGTGCTCAATCTCTCAACATGGGTCCTAGACTCTCATGATTATCAACTGTTGACGGTCGCTAACATCAATTATAAACAATCAACATAACCTGCATATATACTTAATTCCATCACCAAACATAGGTCTAGGTGTTTAAGCTAATAAATTCCACGAGTTTTGGTGAATCTATGTTTTCAGCAGGGTATAATGAGAAAACCGTCAAGAAGGACCTATTCGTCAAAGCAAATCATGTTTATCCGCAACGAAGCCAACATAGGAAGACTCTAGAACACTCTGGAAGGCAACCCACCAAAGCAGACCCCGAGGGGCTGACATGTGGGGCCAGTGGGCCGCACCTGCAGGCCGGCCGGCCCATGGGACCCCCGTCAGTCTTCGCTTCGAATGTCGGTTCTCCACCGCCTTAAAGATCACATCTACGCCATTTATTCAAGGCAGTTTGATCCGAGGGTCCAGAATGGATGCTACCTCATATATATACGTCCCTATACCCCCTTAGGAGATCCATCCCTGAAACCCTAATTCGTATCTTCAGGATCGATCCAAAAATCAAGAGAAGATTAGTCCTCCATAGGATGTAGTCTTATAAATAATAGTGAGATAGAGTGTGAGGGAAGAGTTTCAAGGAAGTTCTGTCCTATTGGTGCTCTGTCTATGGCTTGTACCTTGGCAGATCCAAGTTCTATTTGAGCTCGCTTCTAAGACTTCTTTGGTAATCAACTTCTGATTCAAGTAAGCATCTTGTTTATATTGTTCATCAGGATCACGACTCTTTTGAGTGCTTTATTCTCTTCCTAGGGGGAGTAAAGTATTAATCGTAAGTGTAAGCGTGGTGCTTAGACTTAGGTTAATCGTGGATGCACCCTGCATTCTGGATCGGTGGTAGCTCACGAAGGTGACTCTTATAGACTCATTGAATCCTTTGTAGTCCACCACCTGTTTGTAGGACAAGTAGGACCCGGTTATGAAGGAAAGCATCCTCTGTTGGTGTCTTTCCCTAGTAATGTCCCTAGTTGAATAGTAGAAGACATAGCTTACCTATCGGCACAAAAACATGTCGACACGTAGCAAGCCGGAAGGATCTGCTTGGGATGAGCCTAGAGATTCGCTTGGCTTCAACGCAGGACTAGCCGACCCTACGAATTCCCAAAGGCGTGCTAGTCAATTTGACCTACAATTGATAAGGAGAGAAAGTTTATCAGTAATTTAAGGTGGAACATGCCAGTTTTGCCCAGACAGTTCCAATTGTGCCGCTTTGGGAGCAGCTCGATGGGAAAATCAACTAAATAGCCGATACGAGAAGAAATCGACTATTAAGGACTATAAAGATCATGGGTCATGATTGATTTTATAGTAATGAATGCAACGTGCCTAGATATAAGTAACATCATCAGCTAGATAAATATAACCGGTATAAGCATTGAGCCGATAAGTTTAACGAGAAAGGATATAACATGCGAACAAAATTGACTATCTAGTACAAATGGATCTACAAACACTCTGAATCTAATCTGCTACCATCAACAGTGAGGTTTGATCGGATCGATGTAGCTATGATGATAACAACAAACTAAAACCAAAGAATCCATGAAACCATCTATACGTTGATAGGTTTTCTGAAAGACATGCTATATGTGTGAAAGCACAGGCGAATTGGTTGAAATAGCTGATTCAGGTAGAAAAAGGATCATAGCATGAGAACAATCGACTATTTAATATGAACAGATTTATAAACTCATCAAATCTTATCTATTATCTTTAACAGTGAGGTTCGACCGGATCCATGGTAGCCATAATAAAGATAACAGACTAAACCTTTTAAAGCAAACAGATCTATTCACATTTAACAGAATCATGAAGACACACTATGATCGTTAAAGTATGAGCAATCGGTAATTTAGCCGATGCAGGCATAGCAAATAGTCAAGGTCACGCCTGGTCGAAAGCAAGCCTACCAGCTAGCATACTCCGATCTAAAGTGCCATCAGTGGGGATCGATCGGATAGTTATAGCCATAATAGCGAGCTATAGACCAGATTCAACTATCCAGCAAACCTCCTCAAGATCAGACATGCCTTAACCGCATACTATGCATAATCAAGATCGAAGTAGGACAGCCGATGAAAAATAATCTATCGTTTAAAGTAAGAACCATCGCAATATGACAAGATAAATGAGGGACTAAAAGGATGTGAGGCCGATCTAGATCGATCTCGATCGGGCAGGTTGATATTGCTAAAACTAATGACAATAAGGACATTAGCAAAATCGGTAGCTTAATGAATCTACCCTAAGGATGCCACCCTTAGGTAGAGCCGATAACTTGACCTTAATCTAATTCGAGTAGTGGAGGTCGAACTTAACTGATGTAGCAGTACTTGAACTAGATAAAGATCGATAACTAGCTTCTATACTAGAGCTCGCAAGAGGTCGGCCAGACCAATGCAGCCTTACAAACAGAGGTATAAGCCATGATGGTACTTACAGACAAGCTAGAGGTTGGCCAGACCGATGCAGCCCTGCATGTTGAAGAACTCGCTGAGATCTACACTACTCCTACTCCTAAGGGTTGGCGTGAAGCCAAAAAAGTAATTGGTATTGATTGTGTTTACACCAGAATTTGGAAGAAGGATTTTAGAGGCTCGAGAGCTCCTAGAGTCATGTCAGTAAGGGATCAATTGCGTGTAGATCGAAACCAGCTAATTCGGATGCAGCACTAGAATCGGCTTTCTTCAGATAGCGCTAGCAAATAACGACAGAGGCTATGATTGGCGCTAGGACGAGACATGTTGGACTCTACAAAGGGACAGACCATCTCCACCCTCGGCTAACCTATAAGGGCGGCAAATACTAGTCAAAAACCCTTATTGACCCTAGGCCAGAGGGCCCAAATTGCTGGTGAAACAGGGTGGACCAACATTTGGGCCCTACCAAAGCCCGGCATAGCCCACCAAAGCGGCGGGTGCAGTCGGTGATTCCAGCCTAGAATCGCAAAAGCCAAACCCTGCCATTTCTAGAGTGAGGGGGATGTTTGGGGGGGTCGCCAGCTGATCCTAAAATCTCTAGTCTCAAGGCTACCTAAATCTCTCGAATGTTCGGACAGGCTCCAAGTACCTTATTTCAGCGGACATGTGCCCCTCCAGGGGAAACCAGAAAACTAGTCATCCCATGGCTGCAACCAAAGTACGAGCTTCTAAAATCTAGAAAAAGAGTTTTATGACATGCCCTGGCTGGTCAGGCTCTATCCAGCCGCTTCCGAATAGCGGACGTTCACCTTTTCTACCCATTATTAACTCGATAGAATAGCATACACCACAGCCCCAGAGGTTTACATGTGTTCGCTATTCGCCCAAGTGATCCTTGAACTTTCAAGATTACTGGCTTCTAGAGCCACAAATGACCGCACTAGCTCAGAGTAAAATTTCAGATCGAGTCGCTTGCATAACCCATAGTTATACTGACTACCCATCGGGTCGGGAAGGGGCCCATAAAAAAGCAAGGTCCGGTTCGTCTAAACAAAAATCTTCAAATCACCCAATTTAATCGGGACACAGGTAGTAGTGTTCAAAATCAACAAAAGTCACACCTTTTTCGATTAAACTCTGCTGCATTTTACATCACAATAACCAAAATCTATTAGAAATTGCTACAGTTATGATAGGCCTTCTAAGCACAGGATCGACTTCGCCGCTCAAGCGGTGGACATCTCATGAAGCGTAGAAGTTGGACGGGGGTGCACCACAACCCTCACCCCACCTTCAACCTTCAAGAGCATGGATGATGCTTGGAAGACGCTTCTAGGAGTCCCACCTTGCGGAGCTTCATCTAACATCCAAGAGGAGGAGAAGCCCCATGTGGAGTCCCACCTTCTGCGGTGTTGGGGAGGAGCGAATGGCATCGATTCGGTGGCATCAAGCCTCCGAATTGATACACAAGAGCACCCAGGTCGAGATCTATGGGTAAAGGGTTTCCCGGCAATAGCAAGGTGCCCTTTGCCCTCTAGGATTCCCTATAGATATTCTGACCTAGAGAGCATCCGAGTCCCGACCAACGGTGAGCCCAGCCACCGTTCCTCAGTAGCTCAGGCCACCAATGGTATTCTTCCTCTCCATCTTCGCGGAACTTCCTCTAACACCCAAGGAGAATGGCCTCTGCCAGGCCGCTGTGGAACCCGATCTTGAAAGCCTTCTCCCAATGTCGGCGTGACTACCAAAAATCACCGTACACCATGGCGCACAACTAGAATCGCCACTCTCACACTTCGTCTAAGGCTAGGGAATTTGGGGAAGAAAGGAAGGGTGAGAATCACTGGCCTCCCTACCCCCTGCTTAAATAAGTGCCCTGAGGATGGTGGTAGGGGAGTGGGTGGTTAGCATTAAAAACGCGCTCAGGCATCAAGAGGGTTCCATAAAGTAAAAGCATGGGAAATGAAACGGTTCGAGTTCCCAGGCACCACTATCCTTATCTTTTACAGGATTCAATGATGAGCATGCAATGTGTTCAAACAGATGGGAGACTTCCACCTGAAGGAATCCCGAAACTCAGGAAGGTATTACTGCCAGTCAGTGCAACACGCATAGCTGTCCCGATACTCGGGGTCTTCTGACTGTATTCAATCATCTTGGCACCTAAGAAGTGTTCATTGGGACCTATGGCACCCGAATGTTATAGGGACTCACAACACCCAAAGGATGGTATAGCTGTACGAGCACGTCATTAAATCCTATGGGGGCTACTGTTAGGGATATGGGCCTGGGGTACCCTCACCGACCATATATCTGGCCCATCAACAAAGGACGACCGAGGAGGAAGCCCGTGAGGACTAGGCAAAACTACCAACTTGGAGATCATGATATATCAAGGATATCTACCACCATCACAGCTATGGTTGGATATAATTGATTTATTGTAACCAACTAGAAATCCGATCTGTAGCGAGAAAAAGGAAGGTGAGGGTACCTTGGGCATCTCTCTCTAAAGGAGCAAGAACAAGGAAGAACTAGAGAGAGAAAATAGAGATTGGAGATGAAGGTGGAAGGTGAAGTAAAGACATGCAATCCAAGATTATCACCTCATCAAGCTCAACTTATCCTCATCTCATGATCATGGTTAGCTCATGAACTCTCATCTCAATTAGTTGGAAAATTCTCTCAAACCCTAATCTCATGCTTTCATGCATGTATGGATCATGGAGGGTGGTGACATCTCATTCATCACAAAGGTAAGATCAGGGCCCTATGCATGACCAATCCAAACAATTCCCTCTCAATGTCATTCTCATGCATTTCTATGGATTCTTGCAAGAATGTTGATGTCTCCTTCTTCAAGGAAGGAAAGCAAGATGTTCTCAATCTCTCATCATGGGTCCTAGACTCTCATGATTATCAACCTTGGAGTTAAGTTCCTTTTTGTGCCATCTCAAGTCTCAATCTTAAGTGGTTCATGGGAAGAGATAGAACCCAAATCTCAAGTGTCCGATGAATTATAAAGAATAGTCACCCAGTAACCCAAGAGTACCCAGTTCATACCGGAGTGTCCGCCAGCTGGCCAGACCATCCGATGTTGGCAGTAAACCCTAGAAATGACTAAATCCTAAGCTTACTAGAGCAACATTGACCTCCATGGAGTGTCTATCAGCCTAAACAGAGCCAACCCAAGGACACCAGCATAGCGGAGTGTCCGTCATTCAGGATGGAGTGTCTGCTAGACTACAAAAAGTGTGAGATTGTTTAGAAAGCTTACCCAAGAGGTCAACAATACTAGTTTGTATCATATAGCACATAGCGTAACATGTATGAATCGTCATCGTCGGCTTCGCTGAGTTAGAACGGCAGCACAATCACATAGGCACCCCACTACTATGAACCCTATTTTGGATACTTATCGAGTTTCATTATGAGTTATGCATTACATGTAGTTTTGGTTATTAATCTTGTTCACTCTACACTTAGAGTCACTCATTAATCTATTAGAAGCCCCTCATCTAAACAATAGGAATGGAAACGCTTAATTGCTTATCACTTAGTTGCTTAGCAACGGTAGAAGTCGAGCATGAGATGGGAACTCATTCTCACGCGAGTAGGATGCTACACTTGGATAACTAATCACTAAAAACAATGAGGGTACAACTTGATTTACATTCCTAATCTGAATAGGATTCACTTCACTAAAGGTTATAATCTTGAATACCACTTTGGTAACTTAGCTCATGCGAGGGGTAGGTCGTTGTGGGTGTGGGATCTCAAGCGATGTAGCTCATGGAGCAGTAAAGGACCATTTATTGGGTTATGTGAGTCCGAGTAACCACCCATATAGACCACATGTCGTGGATGGGGTCAACAAGCCAAGTAACTAATTGCGACCGGTTTATCCATGAAACTGGCAAAGGGGTTGCGCCGATCGAGAATGTCCGGGACATTTGACCAGGAACCAGTTGAACCTTTCATGTGACATTCGGGCTGGATTAGAGAAAGGCTAGAGAACATGAGGCAACCCTTACTACCAGACCCGGTGTATGGTGGTTAGTCCCGTTTTCCGTGTGGGTACAGTTGTACACCTCTGTAGAGTTTGAAAGCCTAAAGTCCTTCGGGACGAAACCATTCGGTTGTTCCTACTTTCTATACCCATGGTAGCATCGTTTGATGGACTATGAGCACCTTTGGTTTGTATATACACTATATGAATATTCTCGCTCTAGTGATAGAGCATAGCATGTCATACTTATAATAAACACCATTGCTTTTCATCAAATGTACAAATGCTTGATATTACCTGTGCATCCACCAAATCTTATATGTTGGAATTAAGTCCTACTTGTACGAAATGTACTCACGGTGCAACCGTTAAGTTGTTTTGCAGGTAGCAAGACATTCCTCCGAGACTAGCTCCGATGAGTGCAATGGTTAGCAGACCTTGGAACAGGTGTCCTCCAAGATGAGCTGTGTATAATTCAATATGTAGATGAGTGACAAGAGATGTAAATTAGAGTTAAGTTCATAGTTGAGCCAGAAGTACAAGATTGTTTAGTAGCTTTCATCATTAAAAATCTATTTAAATAGTCAATGTTGTTTCAGTTATGAGTTGGAGACCTAAGTGTGTAACCGATCGAGTTGTTCGATATGCCCTGTATCAAGTATGGTAACTCAACGCAAAGGTCCTAAAGAGGAGTTGCTAAGTGCGCTCCTAGGGCCTCGCAGTGGGAATGCGACAACCCCCATCGGCCTCAGTTTTGCAGTGCTGACAAGTCAGGGTATCGGTGCAGTTGATTGACTTACACCTGCAGACCTCATACAAGGCATTGTTCAACCCACTCGATATGCACATGAGCTTTCGACTTTAAAAGTTTGCTCTATGCTTTAGGCAAACCCTAAGTTATCTTAATTCTCTTCTCTAGTTGAATCTAGCCTCTTTTCCCCCCAAATACTCTATGATACAAAGAAAATGTCCAGAAGGTTTTTTGTTTTTAAAGAAAATATAGGACTCAATTAGTGTTCGGTATAGGGTTGGGAAGGATAGTTATAGTTTTACCTAAGTGAGGAATACTAAGTTGCAGTAAGGTGCCTTTATAGACCAAGCGTGTCGTGTAGAGAGTGTCGAGAACGTTAGAGTAGTCCCGATGACCTTATCTAGACCCTTCAAAGTTCCCAATCAGGTTCTCTTCACTCGCCATGCTGGATAGGTGGAAAATTTGACAGAATCTCCTCTGTATTTAGGCCTTACCTCCCACCTACAGATAAGTATATATATAAGAATCTAAACCAGAGCAACAACCATCAAGCATCGACAAGGGGATGAGATATCCAGCAAGTTTAGGTGTCCAACTAAAGGAAATCAAATAGGATATCTGATTCGTCACCTCGATGGATGACAAACAGGGCAGACCATAGTGTCAAATACATCACAACCCAAGTACACCCAACACAACTGGGCAGTGAAGCAAATTAAAGTTCAAAAGTGTCTGATAAATGCACCCATTACGGATCAGAGCAAAACCAACTTTGGAGCATGACGGCGGCAAAGCATGAAGGAGATCACTGGTCAAGCGGAGTCTGACTTGGCTGCTATGGCGGTGACATCTGAAAGTACGGTAGAGGACAGAAGGCTCCTAGAGATGTCATCATTGGTTGTCCACCTGCACAAAGATACGGCATGAGCAGTAAATAGAGACCATAATAGCTAGAAAACCAAGGTATCGACAAACGTAGCCACGAGAAGTACAAGAATACCTAAAGAACCTATAGGAGAAGCAACAACTCCCTAAGTGACCAGAAGCAACAGACGCATCTAGAGTGGAGTGGGCTCTGCATGATCAGTAGAAATGAGAATAGTCTTATAAGAGAATGGAATTACTGCAAATGGAGTACTAGTAAGTAAAAAGAGAAGGAAGCATACTAATCACACTACCAACCGATGGCCTCGGATAGCAGTGTTAGATGTGGTGGTACAGAGTGTCGAAGGACTGCTTGAGCTACCGGTAGTTTGAACCTGTGAAGTAACCTCAGAGCAGAGCTAACACATCTCTTCTCTGGTGGCCATCTTCCCCACATGATCAGCCAAGCATATCACCATGGTAGTCATTGGATCAACAAAGTTGTCCCTAAGGAATTGCTCCTGCTAGGCAAACCTTGCATCCAACCCTTGGTAGAGTGGAGCAATCAAGTCTTGGAACTGACGATTGAGACGCTCAAAGTATGGGACGAAGTAATCCTCTAGTGGTGTCCACACACTAGCACCCTCTCCGGCTATAGCTACAACAGGCGGTGGTGGAACCCCGAGCGGAGGCAAATCCTCTCGTTCCAAGGCCTCCTTCTTATTCTTGAACGGTCAGAAAGCCTTGTGCACCACACCATCAACACCCAAGAAGCTAGTCTTGTGATGGATCAATGCCATGATGTACGGCTGGAAGACCAAGGCACCTCTCCTATCAAGTTTGCACTCTGCCATCCTAGCGGCCATCCACTCAACAATGTTCAGCTTATCCCCAGACAGGATAGCTCAGATTGCCTCATAATAAGGGATGCGAACAGCATCAGAATTCCCAACCTTGGGCATGATGGTATGCCTCAACATGCTAAAGATTAAGGAAGGATACCTCCTCAAGTCCTTGCTAGCTCCTTGATTATGTTTCTCATCTAGATAGAAGACATAGGTCTCATGCTCTTGCATCGGTGGAAGACCCCCCATAAATTTCCCAGTCTTCATCTCTTCATAGTCAAGACCAATGAGAGTAGCAAAATCCTAAAATGAAGCGGTGAAGATTTTCTTGCCAGTCATCCAAGTCAGAAGCTCATCCTCCAAGTTAACATCAAGAGTGGCGTAGAACTGACGGATAGCGAACTCATTCTAGTTGTGACTAAACTCCATCACATTATGAAGACCCATGACCTAGAACTTTTGGACCAAGTCCTTGATGGGTGGGAAGTCATCCCAACAGGCCCAGTTGATCCACTGACTCTCTTGCATTGGCCTGCTGATGAACTCACCCCGGAAGAGCTTATATTGGACCTAAGAGTGGAAGTTGGTAGAAAGGGTGTCACTATTCTATTGGTAGTGCATCTCTTTGCAAGCCTCCCGGTATTTCTTGGAGCTCACCCAAGAATAGTTCCTCTTGGGATGATTTTCCAAGCGGGTTGGATGGACCCCTTCTTCCTCATACTCATCATCGCTGTAATCCACCTCAAATTCGTCGAACGGGGAGTCCTCCCTCTTGGATCTACTCGCTGGACCTTTGCCATGTCGAAGAGGCTATTCCACCTCTTCCCATTCAAGCATGGCCCATTCGTCATCATCAATGACGCCAGGCGAAGTGGCCCTCTTGGATCTCCTAGCATGCGGTGTCTTCCTTTTCTTTGGTGGAACCACCCGCTCGTGAGAGGCCTGACGACTGCGTTGCTCCTCAGTGCATGGTTTCTTCTTGATGGGACCCCCACTCGATAAATGATAACCTGAGCCAGATCTATAAATACAAACAAGAAGTAAGATCACGGTCGCACCAAACAAGTGCTAAGGAAATTTAAGAATACAATGGAATTTGCTAGCACTAAGGACCAAGGGTACAATACTGCAGTATCACATGATGTTCTTCGAGGATCCATGTAAGGTTTGGTAACAAGGATGTCAACAAAAACTAGACTTGCAACTATCTAGAGAGTAGCGGAGCGTCCGTGAAGGTGGCGGACCATCCGATGAATTATAAACATTGGAACCGAGACTCGTTGATGCATACTAAAGTCTCCGACACTAGTGACGAAGAGTCCGTCAATTTTCCAAGAACATATAGAGATAAATCTATGCTACGGACTGAAGGTGGCGGAGAGTCCATAGTGGTCATGGACTATCTATCAAAGTCAACACAGAAGATAAGCCACAAGTTCAGGACATTTCTAAGCCTCCTAAGGTTTTGGCGGAACATTCCGCCAGAGCCGATGGAGAGTCCGTCAATTCTTGATTCAGCACAATTTGAATGACCGCAAGACATTAAGTTCTCAAGATCCACTACCTTAAGCAGTTCCAAGTAACCAAAGGTTACCCAATGGACAAGTTAAGCATGCTCTACATCTTCACCGAGTTGGAATTCAACAAAACCAACCCTACCTCAAGATCGAGCAAACCCTAGCCTCTTTGCTATGGAAAAGGAAGGGAGTAACGGCCAAGGAAAGAGGATTATTCACCTTCCCACCTCGAGAAGCTTGAAGCCGCGAAGATCGACTGAAGATGGTGAAGGTGATGGCCTGAGCAAGTGCGGCGGCTGGTTTGAGGAAAGGTGGTGAAGTAAGAAATAAACCCTAATTGCTCGGCTACCAACCCTTATATAGCCATGAGCTGATGGAGCATCCATTGATTTCGATGGAGTGTCTGCCACATCTGTAAGCCCAACGGTTAAGTCACATGACAGTTATAGAGAGTGCCGGAACATCCGACAAGCCTATCGAACCATCTGATAGAGGATAAAGGAAAAATCTCTCCCTCTTTTGGTTAAGTCAAATAACTTTTGTTATACACCTAAACACATACTATATATGTCTAGAATAATCTACATGCATAGTGAAATCTATGTATCTAGAAAACCAAAATAAGTTACAATTTGGAATGGAGGGATCGGTTTACTATATATACAGATAGATAGAATCCCACACACGTTTGATGACCGACGACGTAGTATGTGTTGGCACTTACAGCAAATACAATGAGCAAGCTAAAAAATATCAAGTGCAATAATCAGCAATTGTAAACACGTATGCAATAAAAAACATATGTGTGTATGTATGGAGGTAGAGGTAGTGGAAGGTCGTCGGTAAGTATATGTATGTATGATTGTTGATCAGCTCTTCATGACCCTTCTATGGTGTCGCACCCGTGGGTGGACATATCATTGGCGATCTCACCGGGGCCGGGGTGGACCAGATCCTTGTTCTTCCCGTCTTCCTGGTCAAAGGACCCCATCACGTCGAGATGCATGGCGGCGTCCGCATCCTAAACGATAGTGCTCAGGAGGAGGACGGCCACCAGGGACAGGCCAAGGATGGTGTTTACACCAAAATTTGGGAAGAAGAACACGCGAACTCGAAGCTTCCAAGGTTATGTCATCAAGGAATCGATTGCATAAGGGTTGATATTAGTTTATTCAGATGCGGCACTAGAATCGGCTCTCTTCGAATGACGTCAGCAAATGACGACAATGACCTACGGTTGGCGTCGGGAAATGCATGTTGGACTCTACAAAAAGAGAAAGATTAGGGTCCAAGTTATCTTAAGTTAGGAATGTTTTCTTTTATACCAAAGATTGTAATGAATCGTACTTAAGTAGGATTCATGCTTAGGCTCCGGGTATAAATATTAGACCCCGGCTGTTGTAAAAGGACATTCCATCAATCAATACAAATTACTTTTTCGGCTTTACGCCAACCCTTAGGAGTAGGAGTAGTGTAGATCTCGGCGAGTTCTTCAACAAGCAGGGCTGCATCGGTCTGGCCGACCTCCGGCTTGTTTGTAAGTACCATCATGGCTTATGCTTTAGTTTGTAAGGCTACATTGGTTAAGTTCGACGTCCACTGCGAGCTCTAACATAAGCTAGTTATCGACTCTTATCTAGTTCAAGTACGGCTGCATCGGTTAAGTTCGACCTCCACTGCTCGAATTAGATTAAGGTCAAGTTATCAGCTCTACCTAAGGGTGGCATCCTTCGGGTAGATTCATTAAGTTACCGATCTTATTGATGTTCTTATTGTTATTAGTTTTCAGCAACATCAACCTACCCGGTCAAGATCGATCTAGATCGACCTCATATCTTTTTAGTCCGCCGTTTGCTTTGTTACAATACGATGTTTCTTACTTTGAGCGACAGGCTATGTTTCATCGGCTGTTCTACTTCGATCTTGATCGTGCATAGTACGCGGTTAAGGTATGTCTGATCCTGAGGAGGTTTGCTGGCTAGTTAAATCTGGTCCATATTTCGTTATTATGGCTGAAACGATCCAGTCTATCCCCACGGATGGCACTTTAGATCGGAGGATGCTAGTCGGTAGATTTGTTCTCGATCAGGCGTAGCCTTGGCTGTTTGTTATGCCTGCATTGGCTAAATAGCCGATCGCCTATGCTTTAACGTCTACAGTGTGTCTCCATGATTCTATTAAATGTGGATAAATCTGTTTATTTTAAAGGTTTGATTTGTTGTCTTTATCACGGCTGCCATCGATCCGGTCGAACCCCACTGTTAGAGATAGCAGGTTAAGTCTGATGAGTTCATAGATTTATCCATGTTAAATAGTCGATTGTCCACATGTTGTAGTCCCTTTTCACTTGAATCAGCTATTTCAGCCGATTCGCTCGAGCTTTCACACATATAACATGTTTTTCGGAAAGTCTGTCAATGTATAGATGGTTTTACGAGTTCTTCGGTTTTAGTTTGTTATTATCATCATAATTGCCATTGATCCGGTCGAACCTCACTGTTGATGGTAACAGATTAGATTCAGAGTGTTTGTAGATCCATTTGTACCAGACAGTCGATTTGTTCGCATGTTGTATCATTTCTCGTTAGATTCATCGGCTCAATGCTTTACACTGGTAATGTCTACCTAACTGATGATTTTACTTACATCTGCGTGCATTTTACTTGTCAACATAAAATCAATCGCTGCCCACAAGCTTTATAGTCCGTAATAGCCGATTTCTGCGCGTATCGGCTATTTAGTCGATTTTCCCGTCTGGCTGCTCCCGAGGCGGCACACTTGGAACTGTCTGGGCAAAACCGGCATGTTCTACCTTAAATTACTGATAAACTTTCTCTCCTTGTCAATTGCAGATCAAATTGACTGGCACGCCTCGGGAGGAATTCGCAGGATCGGCTAACCCTGCATTGAAGCCAAGCGGATCTCCAGCCTTACTCCATCAAGCAGATCCTTCCGCCTTGTTATGTGCCAGGCGCATCGACATGATCTTTGCGCCCACAGACGGTCACCTGGAGCTTAGCTTTGCCCATGCCTGCTGGCGTCGTTTATATATTCTTGTGCTAGCTAGCTGGTAACGAACGGAATGGAGAACGGAGAATACAGGGAGAGGCCGCTCTCTGTCATTAGTAATGGTATACGATGTGTCTCATGCATGCGACGGGTGGAGGAGAAGGTATTCAGGAGGCCGGGTTTGCTGGTGGTGTTTGGTGGAACGAAGAACTTGGAAATAAAAATGGATGGTTCTTAACTTCGATAACTTTATATATACAAGATGTGGCGGGAGAGATTGTGTGAGGTTTGAAAGCACATAGATTTTCTAAATCTAAGCCCTCCTTCAAAAGATATAGGAGAAAAGTTTTCAGCGAGACTTGATCATGAGCTAGGATTTTGGTTTAAAATGTCACCTCTTCATGGGTTAGTAATTTGAGATCAGAAGGAGGTGTAGTTGGATTTTCATCCATACACGACCATTCAAGAGGCACTTTTCGATCATCTATAATTCTGAGGTAGCTAATATAACACGTGAGTCTGGTTCTTCGTTCCATCTGACAATTTAAGTCTGATGGTAACATGAAAAATATGCACCAAGTGGTCGTGCATGTGAAAATATTCCCATGCATTAGCAATGTTTACTCGTGGTTGATGCAATGTTGATGTCGGTCTAACGGTCCATGAAAGCGTAATGCGTGTGATAAAGTGCATTGAGGATTATAGGCAGTAGAGACTTACAGGATATATAAGTTGCCTACCCGGATACATATGATATACACTCGCAAAAATAAAGGATACATAGACGTCCAAATATGCTCTAGTATCCCTTGCAGTTGCAGCGGCAGACTGGATAAGAAGTCGAAGACTAACATGCCCCATAGTCGTAGCAACAACATCCTTGCAGTTGCAGCGGCAGACTGGAAAAGAAGTCGAAGACTAACATGCCCCGGCCCATAATCGTAGCAACATCGCATTGCAAATGCTACAACTGTAGTAGAAACCCATGAGTAGAACATGCTAACGATAATTTCTCACCAAAGTAGCTGAGGTCGAGATATGGACGTGGTCCAAACCATAGAGGGACGCATGGGTACACATAATCATAAACTTTATGTCGACAACCATAACATGAGGATGAGCCAACCAAATAATAAAGGTACACGGGGCTGCTTGGACATATCAACAAGCGCTCACGCGTCATCTGTCGATTACGAGGTCCCGTCCAAATTAATCTACCTAAACCGAGTGTCATCCTCTTGACCACAGCTCAGTTTAAGTACACTGACCTTGGAAATCACTGGAGATGCACCCAGTGCATATAGAATACACATATGACAACCATAAACCAAGACTCCACTGGTCACGGGGCTGCACATGACAGTGGAAAGGCTACACAGATGTTTAAGTGTTAAAAATTAAATCTCCCAACCTTAAATAATTAGGTACAAGCACACTCAAACCTGACTGATTTATCTTTCCACTAAGGGCAATGCTACGGTACCTCTGTTACCTACTACTAGGAGGTAAAGCAATCTGAGCCATTAATTTATTAGATTTTATAAATTAAACAAATAAATAAATAAATAACTAAATAAATGAGAGAGAAATCTTTAAAATCCAGTAATCACCGGGACAAACACGAAAGTGGGGGTACACTTGCCTCCGTGATTAGAAAAAAAAAACTCAAAAAGCAGTCCTCTTCCAATTGGTGCACAGTGTACCGGCACAAGGCAGCGAGCTAGGAGAGGCGTTTTTTTTTCTGTGCTCCCACCACTCATGTTACGTAATTAATTAAAAAACACGTTACCTGCAGAAAAAAATTGGTAGCTAAACACGTTAATTGAGTCTTAAATAATTTTGGCGTTCTAAACTATGTTAGACATTAACACGTTATGTAGTCAAAGTTTATGCGTTATGCTAACTGATTAAAACTATATTATATACTTAAGAGGATCTTCTAAATTAAAACATGTTGCATGTCAACTAATGAACATTGGGAACGAAACACGCGCTGCAACGGGTACCTATCACCTAATCAAATAATCAAATTATGTTACGTACATTAGCTGTTATGGTAGTATATACTAATCAAATTATGCCATGATCAAAGTTGCAAAATAAAAAGATTTACCATATCAAATAGATCTAGAAAAAAGATTTTTATATCTAAACTTTCCTTATTTATCATATTTTACCAAATTAATAAATTAATATTTCACATATTACCTCCTAGGAAGTAATAGATCATCCCAACCATCTGATCTCATTAAATGAACGGCTAATAGTTATTTGGATGTATCACAGCAAAGCCCTTCCATTGATTCTAAGTTGGCCCCAATCTCACTCTCCTATTTTAGTTAACGGAGTGAGTAGATGTGCCCGTCTTATCCACTCAATATGCCACCAACCATACTTTGAGCTTTCTCTGCCCATTATGGTTAGAAACATTGTGAGTCCGATAGCATATGAGGGGTTTCCATAGATACTACATGTTTACACTAGTAGGGATGTGCACATACATGACGAACATCTTTCGTCACTCAAGAAGCGATATTTGTCATAAATTTAGTTTTATGACAAAATTCGTTCGTCAAAAAACCGATCCTCATATTTGTTAATGTATGACGAACCTGAGCTACTCATCGTAGAAGTGGTTTGATCCGTGACGAAAAACTGACCGTCGTAGAACTGTTTTGGCATGCGTTGCAGGGGGCAGCCATGCTTGCGTACATCGGCGCCGGACTCCTCTCCTCGGCCGCTACTATTCATTCCAAATAACCGGCCGGAGGCAATACTCTATAGCAAGCTAACTGCTAGCCCCACAGGGTACGCAATGGTAGGCTTGAGGATTGGGCTGGCCTACCATCTCTGTCTTAAGGCCTATAGGTTTATTTATAGGGCGTTTGTCCTACGACCTTGATGTGACATGTCAATTATACTCTCATTTTAGTTTTCATAGAGGCATAGTTCAAGTATACTCCTAGACTGGTCAATTCATTATTGGGAGAGTCAGTGGGTCCTAATCTCAGCTAACCCTTTTATCTATGGCTACTGGTATGGAGGGGGCCTGCTTGATTTCTACTCTGTGAACATCATCTCTTCATTCCATCGGAGTTGGGAAGGCAACCTTGGCAGCCTTTGGTAATATTTCAGGGCTCGGAGGGCCTTCCAAGCCTCTCTCTCCATGTTGTCCCTTTTTTGTCAGGCTCCCCCTACCCTGTATGCTTGTCATTTGGAGAGGAATCACCTTGTCCAAAGGACTTCTCCTATTCCTTCTCATATGTATACATTCGAACTACCTCCTAGCAGTCCCGACCTTCCCTTCTCACCACGATTCCCGTGGAAGTTGTGAGAGGTCGTTTTACCAACATCCATATATAATAAGCAAACAAACTAAATCTTCTACATGTGCAACAAAAACCGCTCCGATCCCAAAGGGGCCAAAAGATATAAGTAGTTTATAAATTGTTTCCATTGTGATACATGATTCGAGCACGTTCATTTATCCAAAACAAGTAATTCCTCCGTTTTAAATTGTAAGTCATTTTAGCTTTTCTGTGTGCATAACTTTTGCTATACACCTAGACACATACTAGCTATGCCTAGAATAATAATCTAGATGCATAGTAAAATCTATGTATCTAGAAAACCAAAATAAGTTACAATTTGGAATGGAGGGACCAGAGTACTATATATACATAGATAGAATCCCACATGTCTGAGGACCGATGTAGTATGTGCTGGCACTTACAGCAAGACAACAATGAGCAAGCTAAAAAAATTAACAAGTGCATGCAATCCGCAATTGTAAACGCGCATGCAATAAGAGGCAGTGGAAGGTTGTGGGTATGTATGTATGTATATATATGCTTGTTGATCAGCGCGCCATGCCCCTGCACCCTTCCGTGGCCTCGCACCCACGGGTGTAGGCGTTGGCGTTGGCGTCGGGGCGGAACAGGTCCTCGTTCCTTCCGTTTTCCTGGTCGGCCGCCATCATGTGGTAGTTTAGCGAGCCTTGCATGGCGGCAGCGTCCTGAACGACGCTGCTCAGGAGGAGGAGGGCCATCAGGGATAGGCCCAGGACGACGGTCACCTGGAGCTTAGCTTTATTGCCCATGCCTGCTGCCCTGCTATGGCGTTTATTCTTGTGCTATAGCTCTAGCGGGTAACGAACGGAGCGGAGAATGAAGACAGGTGAGGCTGCTCGATCTCTGTCTTAATTGGCATACGATGTGCCTCATGCAAGCCACGGGTGGAGGAGAAGGTGTTCAGGAGGTTTGCTGGTGGTGTTTAATTTGGTCGAAGAATTTAATTAGAAATAAAAATGGATGGTTCTTAGCTTCGATGCCTATATATGTACAAGATGTGGCGGGAGAGATTGTTGTGATGTTTGAAAACACATAGATTTTCTAAATTTAAGCTCTCCTTCAAAAGATATAGGAGAGAAGTTTTCAGCGAGACTCATGAGGATTTTGGTTTAAAATATCACCTCGTCTTCCGTGAGGACTCTCTTCATGGGTTAGTAATTTGAGATAAGAAGGAGGTGTTAGTAATTTGAGGACTCTCTAAGTAGCTAGATTGGCTATATACTCTGAGGCCAAAAGCCAAAGAACTTGCTCATAACTGAGTGCATGGCATTTCAAAATGATTAGTAACTCTGGAGGAGCGTACAACTTTTCTCACAAGGAGCACAAGTCCAAACCACCATACTCATGCCCAGATAAGGGACGAATCATGTCTCCAACCTTTCCTACATTGACTCAAGTCATCCAATGAACGATCGAGAGGTGCAAGAGTACTAGCCGCTCTAGCTACTCCCCCCCCCACCCCACCCCAGTCGACAGGATTACCCGATCAGATCACAATATGATACTAGGCTTATTATTACCAATCCCATATGCATGTGGAATTTGTTATGTATGAGAGAGGTGTTCAAGGCTCACTCAAACAGATGCAATGGTACTTAACTGACTCAAGTGAGTTATTTCAAGCAAGACCTCCGTGACCCAGCCCCATGTCGAGCCTAGTCCACATTCATTTATCGTTCATACCTTATTAACATGAACAACATCCCTCTTTAGCTTATTGTATTATTGGATCCTTAAGCAAATTGCTACCATAGGCAAGTTTTAGCTTAAGTCATGGTGTTTCCTCACTGTTACCTATAGCTCGCGAAAGAGGCTTCTTACTCGACATTCGACTTCTACCACCTCTAAGCAAAAGCTAAGCACAGTTGTTACCCTTCCCATTGGTGAGTAGTTCCAGACGGCTAATCCTTAAGTTACACTAGATTGATGAGGTTACACTAAGGGTAGCAAAGTTCATTTGTTAACCCAAATAACATGCATATATAATAACATAAATGCACATGGGCGAAACAAGGAGTATCCAAAATAGAGCTCTTTAAGCAGATGTGTTTGCCTTTCATGATGGCCGCATGGGCTTGGGCCAGCATGGTTACTTGATGTCTCTCTCTATCTGTTTGCTCCTGTAGAGGTTCATACGGAAGTATGAGAGAGAGGGAGTGATTAGGAGATTTGTTGGCTTAGGGACATGAGGTTACTTCCTTAAGTTGATCCCTAAGAGAGAGAGAGAGAGAGGTTGTTGTGTTTCTTGGTACGACAAGGTGGGAAAGAGGGTCCAATAGATAGAGGGCTTGGGTGCAACTAAGGCTTGCTCTCCCACTTCGGAGCATTCATGTGGAGATAGAGCGGATCCCCATATACCATGAAAGCATAGTGGATTGAATATAATGGGTGGGATAGATTATACGGTAATGCTATGATTAGGGCATCCGGATGTCGGACGCTACGTGGCTTCACGTCGTCCACATATTCACAATTATCTGATACTCCCATGTCGCCTCCAAAAAATCCCCCACTCCGCAAGCTGCCAACCGCAAGCATGTTCGGCTCTCCTCCGCCATGGTCACACCCCAACCTTCAATCGAGGTCTAGACCCCCAGTGACTCGTCGTGGTTTACTACCGCTCTCCTTTCCTCCTCCATGGACGCACCCCAACTTTCATTCGCCTCCTCGCCTCCTGCTCTTCCTCACCATGGCCCTCGCCACCACCATGACCTTCGTCCTACTCCGCCCGCCCCTCACCATCGTGATCGCAGCATCCGCTGCCACGTGGCCGCTCTCCAAGCTCCCCCCAAGCTCGTGGTGTTGCTCATATCCTTGGATGGCTTCCACTTCGAGTACCAGTACAAGGTCCCTCTCCTGCACATCCGTCGCCTCATCGTCGGCGCCGGCATCGGCGTCCTCCTCATCTCATCCTCCTCTGGCTAGAGACAGAAAGGGCATCATGGTCGTGACGTACATCGCGACCGCCTCGAGGCTTGCTAGACATGGTGGTCGCCGTCCACTAGAGTGTCACGCCAGACATGTTGCAAGCGTATGTTTCAAGTGTTTCAGGGTTTCATATGATGTTGCAACTGTTTCAACTGGATGTTGCAAAAGTAGATCGGGATATTACACATGTTGCAATGGTTATACACGTATGTTGCAAGCATTTGTTCCAAATGTTTCATCTGTTTCTGCAGACGTATGTTGTAATTTGTTTATTTGAATGTTGCATATGTTTCACACATATGTTGCAAGTGTTTTATTTGAATATTGCACATGCTTTTGCAATAGTTTTTCAAGTGTTTTTAGATGTTTTTTCAAGTGTTTCAGACATATGTTTCAAGTGTTTCATCTGCCTTCTTCCATATGTTGCAAATGTTTCATCTGGTGGTTTCAAAAGCAAATCGGGTGTCGCTGCTGGGACCCACTGTCGGTGTTTTCAGGCCACCGATGAGTAAATTTGCATTTGCGCATCTTGCTCGGATGGTGTGCTCGGAGGACATAAGGATTTATACTGGTTTGGGTGGAACGTATAACACCCCTAGTGTTACAAGCTCGTTTAGAACCACGATTTAGGCCTAAAAAAATTTCTGAATCGAGCTTCTCGGGTTTTTAATTTAAAACGTACTTAAGGAGATAAGCGAATCATGTGTGACTTAATTTTGTTGACTCAAAATAATCTCCAAGTTAAATTACTCAGTGTGTAAAGATATTCAGGAATGTCGAACGACAATCCTGGCAAATAAATAGCGAACAGTTTGCTCTAGTAGATTAAGCAGCAAAAACAACTTTTATAAATAAAATAAAATCCATTAATAAATAGAACGACATACATATATATAGCTTTTGAATCAAATTTAAATTCAAGTTTTGTTGAAATTTTTCATGTGGCTAGACGTTGCAAATTATCTAGATTAGTAAACCGTTATATATATATATATATATACACACACACGATAACTTAAAACAAAGAATTAAAAAAAAAAAAAAAAAGGGCAAACGTACTCCTACAGGGGCGCTAGTGCTGCTCTGTCCTCTGTACCAGATCTCCGCTGGACACGGCTGCAGCTAAGATATCTAACTTTTAGCGCTAGGTGTTGGAACCCGCTAATAGCCGGATATAGCGCGCGAAATCCGCTAAACATTGCATGATTTAGCGCCGCGAAGCTGTCGCACCTCACTGTTCCACGCCGGCCTTCCGTCAGAGCAACAGAGAGGGCTAGAGACGTGTTGCATTGGAGAGAGATAGAGAATGCAGGCTAGAGGAGTCGCGAGTTGGACCTTGGACAAGGAAACTAATAAAGAAAGAGTGCAGGCCTCGGTAGGAACGTGTGTGGTGAGGATTGATCAGGCTGTGATTATTAGGAGATAAATAGCGGCGATAATAGCGGCTATAGCGGATCGACGAGGCTGCCGCTAAACTTTATATCTGGAGATTTAGAACTTTGCTCTGTACAAGTTGACCGATTGTTGCTTGGCTCTTTCTTCTCTCACGCGTTGTGTCACGGCTCTGTACCTTCGCGAAGCCTGCCCACGTAGATGGAGCTGATTCGCATGCGCCCTATAGACGTCGTCGGACAGCTGGTCACCAGCACCACCACCTCATGCAGACTAGGCCACTCCGTGCCGCTGCTGCTGTCTCGTTGCGTCACCTCCTGCCGCGCCGTGCCATTTCATGTTCTGTGCGTGAGCAGGCGTGTCGCTGCCGGCCACGTTGTGCCATGCCACTGCCCCACGCCGCATTTATGAGATTGGACATACCGCGCAGTTCCTGTTCCCTCTCGCGCGCCGCTCTTCTTTACCACCGTCCGCTCTCTTTCTCTTGGCTGCCAACCGCCAACGCCGCTACTCTGCGCGACCTCCCCTGCCTCCCATCCGCCGTCGCCCAGCCACCGCGAGCACGCGCGCTCCTTGGCCACGTTGGGCCTGCTGCTCCCTCCTCTGCTTGCCTCGCGCGGCGCCCCTGCCACCAAGGTCGTAGTCGCCGGCGCCCCCTCCTCGGTTCCTGCCCGCTGCCCCGCCCTCTCAGCTCCACGCACCGAGCCGCCTCGCCAGCCACCGTGCCATCGCTGCCTCTACACGCGCAGCACGCCCGGGCTCTGCCGCGGCTACTCTTGTTCCCCCGATGCGCTATGGAGTCGTGCCGCAACGCCGCTCCCTCCCGTGTTGTTCCATCTCCGTGTCGAACCCCGCACCACCCCGTCGTGGCTGTGCCATCACCGTCAATGTGGTTGTCCACGTGCGTGCGTGGCCAGCGTGCCTCGGGCCGCCTTGGTCGTGCCGCCAGCGCCCGCGGGTGCGGCCGGGTCCATTGCGGCTCTTGTGTCGTCTGGCCGTCGTTCCTCTGGTGGAAATCAGACGGAGGCAGTCCGCCTCTGCTCCTCTACTTCGCCCATGGCTGGAAGAGGGTGAGAATCCAAGAATAAGCTTTATATAGGGTCTTAGTGCAAAGTACGTGACTCGCATGAACAGTAGAATACGAAATAGATCGAAGCGCAGGGTTGTTTTTGTATAACCGCCAGGTCGAATGGGCAGGCCGCGCGTGGGCCAGTTTGCTAGGCCGTCCGCGCCGTTGCTGATTGCCGCGCTAGGCCGGCCTTTGGGCCGACGTGCATGGGTCGCTTGCGCCACGCGCCGTGCCCCGCCTGGGCCGGCCTGCTCCCGCGTTGCTAGGCCGGTCTTGCGTCGCTGGGCCGCGTGCGCGCAGTGACCCTGTGGGCCGATCCGGCTCGCCGCCGTGGGCCTCGCTGAGGCCGCGCCCACAGCTGGGCTGAATAGGTGGCCGCTGGCCCTTTAGCTTTCTAAAACATTTAGCTAATTTAGTTTCGGAATAAACCTTGTAAAATCTAAATAAAATTATATAGGTGTCCAAAAATGATGAAACCAGTTTTGTTGAGTTTATAAAATCATGATCTACCTAGTAGTGTATTTTGTTCACATAGACTCGGTATGTTTTTAGGGTTGCTCTAATTATTTAAAATATTTAATATTGTTAAAAGGAAAACTTGTAGGAATTGTTGTGATAAATTGGTAATAGTGTTGAATCTGAAATTTTTACAGTAGGCTCCTAGCAATATTAGGTGCTCACTGTAATTTTTGTAGCTCCGAAATGATTAGTTTGCTAAATAGATAATGATGTCTTATTGCGAATAAAGGTTAAATTGATAGAATAGAATAAAGAAACAACTTGGGTCTATCTAACTAAAATGATTGTTGGGAATTAGCGTCTTATCCGACAACATGGATATGTAGCCTAAGTATGTACGTCATTAGAGTGAGTTCGTTAGCTTGTGAGGCGTGATCGGGTTTCTAAGCATTTCGGTTGTCGTTGAATATTTACATCTATGCATTTGCATCAGTGCATATCATATAGGTACGATGATGGATCAACGGATCAATTGAAGGATGATTGGGAATCCGAAGATGGTGTAATGGTATTCTCTCCAGGAGATGATGCAATGGGCTTTCTATCCTGTTGATGATGGATGATCTGAAGATGCAGATACTAACTTTTTTAATATATATCTTACCCAGGCAAGCCCCGGTACATAACCCCTACTTTTCTGTAGTTTAAATTATATTTGTGCATTAAGTTTTAAGGAGTTGAATGAAACCCACTTGCATATATATCTTTATCCTATGAGTCTTACTAGTATGACAGGATCATGTAGAATGCTATGCTACAAGACTCCTGTAGAAGTCGAGTGATTGCCTGTCACTCGCGAGAGATAGGAAATATATTACTGTATTATTATCACTTGGAAAATATAAATGGTGGAAAGGAAAAATGGTGATCGGGAAGGGATATGGTTTGGGTATTGGTGGATGTAAGAGGTCGTATTGCCGTGGACGTGGGGCATGGCTTGGTTACACTGTTTTCCATGTCTGTGTCGGTTAAGGACCGGTCGTTGCATAAGGCATCGTGGGCAAGTCACAGATTTTATTATTCTGAGCACATACTTGTGTATGGGCGCTTGGAAGACTTGTTGCTCTCTTGTCATGGATCCGGCTCTTTCTGGACCGACTGTTAGGGTTTTGTTTTGGTGGAGGAGGTCCTTGCACCACACTGAGTCTGGGACTCAGGGGCGGGGGCTTGGAGTCCCTGTTTGGACGGGGACCTAGACACCTAGGACAGGAGGGTGATGGGTTGGTCCTGCTTGTGCCCAAGGTACAAGCGGGGCGTGTGTTTTCGGGGTACCCAGCTGGGGGCATTGATTCGCGAATCGCCGGGCAATCCGGTACGACTTGTTTCGTGTCTAGCACCGTAGTAAGAACTGAAAGATGAAAGATGGAAAGGCAAAGGAAATCTGATTGCTTACCACCTGCTTGAAAGTAGTACAGGTGGTTACATAGAATCTTAGTTAATGAACCAATGCACTACTAATAAAAATCAAACATAAGGACGCACATTTAGTAATGCTTCCTGCAGATGCAATAAACCCACAAGCCAAATAGTCTTACATATCCTTGGAGTCTTTTCTTTTCTCCTATCGGGTAAGTCTTGCTGAGTACAATCGAGTACTCAGGGTTTTATTCCCCCTGTTGCAGGTGACAGGTGGATGCTAGAGCTGACCCTTGTGTGTGGATACCTCCTGGTGGGCTCAGCGAGGATTCCTTTACGCTGCGATCATAGTTGTTATTCATAACTCTCACCAAATATTTTTATAAATGAAAGTTTCATAATCTGTTGTCGTAGTTTATATATCAATATTTCATCATGTCATGATTAGATATTTATTTCCGCTATAATTCTGATCACATGTTTATATTCCATTGTTCAATTAAACTGTTTATAACTCTAGTAATATGATTACATTCCGTTGTTATAATAATAAATATTATACTTTGATGTTGTATTAAAAGTGATGTAAGAAATGGTTAAGAATGATGTAAGCTTTATTCTCTCATTTGTGATCTTGATGGCGAAAATGTGGATTTTCGGGTTCTCCCCTAGGGTGTGCCTGACGGAACCAAGTAATTTAGTATTCTCCTTTGGGTGCTTAGTGTCTAATGAAATACGAGCACTCCTGGGAGGCATTAGATTAGATGGTTCTGCCATAGAACGTCCCTACGTCCAGTTCGCTGCTGCTCGTGTTACCTGCACTAGGTCTACAGTAGGGGTTACAAACAGACAAAAGAGGGAGACGATCCCAAGTCTCTGGTGGAAGGAGTGAATGGGTGCTGAGACCTCGCTTGCCGCTCAGCCGTGTGCTCATGTCGTGCGCTTGTGTTCTGATTTCGTGTCGAGATCTCGATCCCCCCTATGGGGCGCCCTGCTTCCCCTTTTATAGGCGAAGGGAAAGCGTGGGTTACAGTGGAGGAAAGGATAAGAACGAATGAGAGAAGAAAGCTTCTAGGGTCGTTGGGTCCTTCTCGTTCATGCAGGTCCCACCGATCTTGTAGATGTCAATAGGGATGGCTCCACGTCGTGGTCCTATTCGTCACTGGCGCTATGCGCAGGCGTCATCTGCCGGTCATGCTGTTCCACTCTATCCCGGTGGAACTGACATGCCTGTCAGCATTCGTACGATGGGAATACTCCTTTGGAGGCTTTTCCGGATGTTAGGACTCTAAGGACCTCGGCTTTCTTTTTGTAGCATGCGGTGTGTCCTGGTAGGATGACGATTCCCTTTTGTCATGATTGGTCTTCTTGGGGGCATGTAACCGTAGGATTCAGGAGGTCGAAAAGATTTTTCTTGATTCTGGTCCCCTAGGATCCGATCGGTCCGTCGTCATACTACGACCGCACCTTCGGTCTCCTTGTGAGTCCAACTTCCCTCGAGCCCCCACGTGTAGCAGGGGTCTGGTCGAGGGTTGGCTCGTCTTTGTGATCATCATCCCTTAGGTGTTTTTTTGATAAAACAGAGGGCTGAGCCATGCCATATTTTTCTTTGATGGATGAAACATGGTGCTCGGTGAGTTGCTAATGGGCTAGTCCGAGTGGGGCCCCAGCTTCCCGTTCACGGGGGTCCAGCATGGGTCAGCTGGTGACTGACTCTAGACTCTTGGCGGCCGATCCATATAGTTCTTGGGTCCATTCAGTTGGTCCCTAGGGCTCGTTGCCTTTCTTCGAGGAAAAACCATGGAGTGGGAACCAACCAAGACTCGAACATGGGCCAGGATGCCCACGGCGCTCGTGTGCCCGCGTACTAGTTGCTAGTGGGCCCATCCCTTTCCACCTCTCGCTCTAAGGGTGCCCTAGAGTGGCTGTGAACCCGTCGGCAGGCCAGCCTTCGAACTCCTAGTCCTGAATGGGCCGTATGAGCGTTTTTAGCTCTATATCCCTCCTTACCTACGACGGTTCTTGGCCCATCGACCGGGCGAACCATCATCTGGCATGTCCTTCGAGGGTGCGGCCAGAGATAGCGTGCGCACGATCTTCGAAGGGAGGTGACGTGACACGGCGCAGCGGGCACATGAATCTAGGCGGACGGTTCACCTTCTCGCCCCACTCCGTTCTATAAATAGAGGACTCCCCCTTCATGTTTCTGCACACCAAAACCACAGCCTTACCTTCTCCGTTTCTCCACCACCGCCATTTAGATCTATCATGCTTGCTAATATGCTGCTGGAGCCCTAGATCTGTAGCTTCCGCTTCTCCGCTGCTGCCTTTGCTTCTCCATAGTTGCCTCCATTCTCCATGGATTCATGGTACCGCTCCGATGTTACCCATGTACACATGGAGGGCCTCGTCAAGCATAGTCTTCTCTGCAGGAGGACCGATGCGGTGGAGTGGCTTGTGCCCAACCATGAGGATGCACCGGCGCCGCCCGATGACTACGTCGTCTCCTTTGCGCTCTTCCACCAGCGCGAACTCATAGTTCCTCCCTACCCATTCTTCCAGGGTCTGCTACACCACTATCAGATCGAGCTACAGCACTTGAACCCCAATGGGATCCAGCACATCGGGCCCTTCATCATGATGTGCGAGGGGTACCTAGGGATCAAGCCCCACTTCGAGCTCTAGAGATATTTCTTCTCCATCTCCTTGATCAAGAAGAAGGAGAAAGGCCAGGAGACCCCGGTGCCGATGGGATGCATGGGCATCCACCTCCGGGGGTAGCGAGCGGCCGAGTACATGCCCTGCCAGCTCTCTAGATCCAATAAGGGGTGACACTCGCATTGGTTCTACTTGAAGAACAACCCTGCTGCTCCATTGTCGGTCTTATCCGGACGTCTGATTGAAGAGGTACTGCCGTCATGGCCATGGGGGCCACCCATCAAGGAGAAGAAGAGGATGCATGACCTCCTCAAGGACATCACATTCCTGAAGACCCACGGCCTCCTCAGGGCTGGCGTCATCAGGGGGTATCACGCGAGGAGGTCACGCAGCGCATCAAGGAGGCCATGGGGAAGGCCGACACCGTATTCCCAATCCCGGGACATCCCGTGATACAACCGGACGTGGGCTTCATTGAGCAGTCGACGGGGTTAACCTTCTGGGACTCTGTCATGCCGCTGCTAGAGCACGCGGCCATGAGGGCAGTGAACCATGCCGTAGATGAACAAAGGAAGAAGAAGAAAGATGACGAGGAGAAGAAACGGCGATCAAAGCAGCGAGCGAAGCTACAGTGAGGGAAGCGGCGTCAAGGTTCATCAGAAAAAGAGGAGGAAGAAGAAGAGGAGGAGGAGGTTGACGGCTCTAGGTCACCCATCCCGTGGGATGAACTGGCCGCCGATGATGAGGACCCACCTTCGCTGCAAGCGGGGCCCTTCCCGTGGCATGCCACGGAGCAGGAGGGGGAGGACGTGCCCCCGGAGCTAGCTGAATCAAACCGCCCCGCCCCGCCTGGACCTTCGACTGCGGCCTCAAAACCAGCAAAATCAGGCCACCTTGCCTTGTCTAGGCCTTCGACGGTGGCCCTAGAGCCAGCGGAAACAGGTCGCCCCGCTCCGTCCGAGCCCTTAGCGGCGCCTCCGGAGTCAGCGAGAGGCGGCCATTCTGATTCGTTCGAGCCCTCCGAGCCGAGGGAGGGCTTGAAGTGGCAACGTGCCGATGAGGAGCAGCCCGGGTCGGGCAAGCCGGCCCCAAAACATCCTCATATGATGGTGTCAAGGTAAGTCAAGAGTTTTTTCGTCCTTTTGTCCTAACAAATTTTTGCCGCGAACTGACCGCCATGTCCCTTGCAGCGTCGGAGGATGTGGGACTCTCCTACCGCTCACTCCGAAAAAGATCCTCCTCTGGCAAATGCGCCAGGAGCCAGCTGGCGCCGCGCTGGTGGTGAGCATGAGTGGCGTCGGGGCAGCCACGGCATCGACCGGGGAGGCACAGCCGATGGCTGCATCCATGGGAGAGCAGGCGGAGGAGGGTGCATCCGAGGCGCCTGTGGTGAGCGTGACTTGGCTAGACTGTAGGATCTCTGGTATGCCTAGAGGGGGTGAATAGGCCTATAAAAATTCAACTCAAATCGAAGTCAAATTCACCCGCGGCATTGCTGCTCTATGAGCACGACACTACCACACATGCAGAAGAGATTAGTTCACAGTTCAAAATCTACCCAACGAAATTTAGATTGTGTAAATTTCTTAGCTTCCTGCAGGGTAGTAAATCACAGATCGGCAGCTGAAAATGGTGGGAACACCACACACAAGTAGATCGGCCTCAATCCTAGAAATCACCTCAACAACAACAAGAACACAAGTGTAGCAACACAAGCACAAGATGACACAAGGATTTATCCCATGGTTTAGCTCGCCACCAAGGCTTGCCTATGTCCACGTTGTTGTGGAATACCACTAAGGCTTAGGGATTTGCAACCCTACCTCGTTCTCAAGTCAAGAGACTTAATTCTTGAGATGAGGGGTGAGTTTACTAGCTTCAAGAGATGGTTACAAACCTCCCGAGGCTGCCACACAAGTTGGCAAGCTCCACGGGCGACGCTCTAGCTGGCTAGGAGCCAGGCTCCAAGAGTAACAAATACAACCGCCGGCTAAAATGTGAACCAAGTGCTCTTTAGAGTTTGGGAATCAATAGAGTTGCTCTCTAATCAAGTTGTGGACCCTTTTTTCCTCAAGGATTGATGGGGTAATCAATAGATTTACTTGGGGGCTATAGGTCAACAATGTAGTGAGAGAGAGAGAGAGAGCTCCTGCTCTATTTTGGGTGTGCTAAAGTGAGGAAGCAGAGAGCAGGGTTCATTGCTGTTGGGGAGGAAGGGGAAGGTATATATACCCCCAGCCCCCAATGGTCACTTTAAATCGCAGATAGCCGTTGGTGAGGTAAGGAAAAGGTATATATACCCCCCAACCCCCAAAGGACACCACAACCAAGAGGTCGGGCGAGACGAGGCCGTGACCAATGGGTCGGGCGAGCCGGAGCCCGTGACTTTGGGGTCAGGCGAGACGGAGCCTGCGACCAAAGGGTCGGGCGAGCCAGAGCCCGTGTCCTTAGGGTCAGGCGAGACGGAGCCCGTGACCAAAGGGTCGGACGAGTCAGAGCCCCGACCTTGGGGTCGGGCGAGACAGAGCCCGCAACCAAAGGGTCGGGCAAGCTGGAGCCCACACCCAAAGGGTCGGGCGAGTCGGAGCTCGCACCCAAGGGGTCAGGCGAGTCAGAGCTCGCACCATGCAAGATAGCAAGGGTAATAGTGAAGTGTAGACTATCTTGGCCGTGAATCTGAGGATGCTTGTGGTTGTTTGAGCACTTGGTAGCACATATTAGCTTAAGCATTGTGTCCCCCTTTATAGTACGTCTTTTCCTATACTCAAATTCAAGATATAAAAGAATCTTAAACCTCTTTTGAGTTTGAAGCCATCTATATTTGTAATTGGGGGCTCCATTTCATGTAGCATCCTCAAATATAAATTCCCTACTTGTCATCTCAATAAATCTCATTAGTTCTCTAATTGTGTGGTCATTATCACCAAAACCCACAATTAGGGCTTGATTGCACTTTCAATCTCCCCCTTTTTGGTGATTGATGACAACCCAATTAGAGCTTACAAAAGATATGTAATGTATACTGAGATTTTTGAGCCATGGGTGTAGAGCCTCCCCCTAAGTATGTGAATAGAGAATTGAATTCTCAAATTGGCATAAGAAGCCAAGATTCACATTTTAGTGAAAGTGATGGGGCTCCCCCTACATTCATGCTCCTGTGGGGTGCTACATACTGTGTCAGGTATGTAAAACATGATGCAAATGATAGTTTATGCACACATGTACTTGCTGTTGTGTGGCAGTGCCGCACCTGACTATACGAGCAAGACAGAGTCAAGCACCACACAACTAGCTCAGACAAAAAAAGATATGCAACCTAGCACAATAAGATGACTTCTAATCCACAAAACAATACATGTCCATATCCGATTCACAAAGAGTCAAATAGTAGCATTATTTCAAAATTTAGAGTTTTGAGCTACTCTTAAACTTTCCACCTAGCGAAGACTAACACTCATCGAATAGGACATGAAGCGCAGCTGCTGCGAAAAGTTGTTGACCCCTCTAATTTTATCCCCCTTTGGCATAAAGCACCAAAAAGAGAAGAAAAGAAGAAATATCAACACCTACTCGTCATCTCCCTAGATGTCCATCCAATCAATATCATCACCTCCTGCAGCAGTCCTGGCACCACCATCACAATCATCATCATTGGAGTCAATACATGCAAGGGCCCTAATGGTGAGTAGTGGCGGTGTAGTGAGTGGAACGAGTGGAATGCCTCGGCTCCTGTCTTTGACGGTATCCCTCCAGGGTCTCATCCCAATCTGCTACTCGTCCCTGTTGCTCCTCATCATTTGAATCTATGTCGGAGAGACTCGAAAGGTCATACTATGGAGGAGGTGGAATAGGAGGAAGTGGTGGAAGGTCATGTCCACGCTGTTGACACTGCTCAAGCTGTGTCTCATATGCTCTGTCAGCTGCATAGGTGCACTTGCCGAAGATTGCCTTCAACCACTTACCAAACTTCTTCATCTTGCCTCCTCTGTGAGACTTAGAGCGGGAAGACTCAGGGATATCAACATGAGCATGAGAGCTCCTCACTCCCTGAGTAGCTACAGCTGGCTGGGTCTTCTCAATTTTGTAGACGGTGTGCATCCCATCCTTCGGAAAATAAAATCCAGTGACCCTCTCAATCATGAACATGAGGTAAGGGGCATAGGGCAGACCCCTCCTCCCATCCTCCACTACAAATCTTAACTCAGTCCACATGAATCTTGGGACATTGAACCTGTCCCCACCTGGAGCAAATCTAGCCAACACATTTCTCACATAGCCATTAATATCTGAGGCTGCTCCATCCTTTGGGTTGATGGTGTTCCTAATGAGGTTGTTGATGATGTAATAGAAGTTGTAGACCACTCCTCTTGCCATTTGCAATCCTTTTATCTCTCCACATGTAACTGATGTCACGGATCTCAGTTCGAAGCTCATCATGAATGTAAGTGTAACCTCTGTGCTCCTCCCCAAAGCCAAGAATCCGGCTGAAAGTGACAAAGTTGACTCGGTAGTGCTGACCATTAGTCATCCAGTGAATCTCATTAGAGGTCTAGTCATAGAAGTATGTGGCATGAAACTATGCAAGGACCTCCTCATTCCAGTTATACTGGAAACCCACGATGTCTGAAAGCTAGAACTTGTCACAAATTTTGATTACCTTTTCAAACTCAGGCTCCTCCTTCTCCTACATCTCATCCCAATCAATATACTGCTTCTTAATGATCTTGGTTTTCTTGGATGCAAGAATGGTAGTGGCATAAAAGTTGGAATGAAACTCATTCTAGAATCTATAATTAATGCCCAAATCCTTGCGCATTGCATAGGGATTGATCCCCCTTGCCTCTTCCACCAGCTTCAAACTCTTGGAATAGTTGACAACTACATGCTGGTGGGAGTCATCTGGAAGTCTCATGATGATCTCACCCTCAAAATCTCAAATGTATCTGCCATCAAACTCAGAGAGATGATGTGGGGTGTCAAGAATGGCATCAGTGGTACGACCTATCATCTCCAGCCTCTCCTCATCTTCAATGTATTGCACGTGCCTCCCCCTATCACCAAGTCCCCTTAGAGCTGCACTACTGCCTACTGCTATTAACCTCCCTCGACCACGGCGAGGTGGATCCTTGTCTCTTTCCTCATTCATCTTCCTTTTCCCCTTTCGGTCATTATCTCCGTGCTCCATCTTCTCAACCGAGGAATGGAGAGGAGAGGAAAGAAACTGCTCAGGCCAGGGGTAGTAGCAGTCATCAGCGACATTGAGGGAGGGCTGGCAGCTGCCGTGGCACTGCCAGAGATCAGCAACAAACGGCCAAGCGACGGCGACGGCGTGGGCGTGAGAGGAGAGAGAGGCACGAGTGTTGGCGTCAAGGGCAAGAGAGAGAGAAAGAAGTTACTACAGACCTGAGGATAAGAGGAGGAATAAATGGGCCCTATAGTAAAACCATTCGGGACAAATCTCAATTGAGATTCAAAGTGCGGCACTGCTGCATGCCTAGTCCAGCACTGCCGCAAAGCGGCACTGCTGCACGACAGGCACGGCACTTCCGCACTCCCCAAAATAGTGGGAGTTAGCTATAATCTATATGACTCTCTCTGTATAAGATATCGACACATATCACCTATATACCATGACCAAAAACAAATAATCAATACAGACCATGATCATGATACATAAGTTGCCTTTTATAAATCATTTTCATGCACAATATGAAAAATTTTCAACTCTTTTGCCTAGAAACTAGTTTATCAAATAGAGGAATGCTAAAATTCAAACCACGTTACGCGAATCAAGTATATTTAGCTCACTACGCAAAGCACAAAACCTTGGCTCATCGAGGGGCTTTGTGAAGATATCGGCTAGTTGTTTTTCGGTGCTCACATGGCGAATTTTGATATCTCATTTGGTTTCATGGTCTCTCAAGAAATGATGATGGATGTCTATGTGCTTGGTTCTAGAGTGGCTTACGGGATTGTTAGCAAGCTTAATGGCACTCTCATTGTCACATAATAATGGGATTTTGGTAAAATGACATCCGAAATCACGAAGAGTTTGCCTCATTCAAAGTAGTTAGACACAACATGCACCGTCCGCAACGTACTCGGCCTCGGCGGTGGAAAGGGCTACACAATTTTGCTTTTTAGAACTCCAAGACACTAGGGATCGTCCAAGGAATTGACATGTCCCCAAAGTGCTTTTTCCATCTATTTTGCAACCGGCGTAATCAAAATCCGAATACCCAAGTAGATCAAACTTAGAGCCCTTAGGATACCACAAACCAAGGTTAGGAGTGTGTACTAAATATCTCAAGATTCTCTTAACGGCCACCAAGTGACACTCTTTCGGGTTAGCTTGAAATCTAGCACACATGCACACACTAAGCATAATATCGGGCCTAGATGCGCACAAATAAAGTAGAGAGCCAATCATGGAACGATATACCTTGGTAGTCACGGCTTTCCCTTCAATGTTGAGATCAAGATGTCCATTGGTTGGCATGGGAGTTTTGATAGGCTTGGCATTCACCATGTCAAACTTCTTGAGTATATCATGGGTGTACTTCGTTTGACTAATAAAAGTTCCATCCTTCACTTGCTTGATTTGAAATCCGGGGAAGAACTTCAACTCACCCATCATGGACATCTCAAATCTCTTTGTCATGATCCTACTAAATTCCTCACAAAAAGTATGATTAGTACTACCAAATATTATGTCATCGACATATATTTGGCACAGAAATATATCTTTACCAACTTTGTGAGTGAAAAGGGTAGGGCCGGCTTTGCCTATTTCAAAGCCTTGTTTAAGCAAGAATTCCTTAAGGCATTCATACCATGCTCTTGGTGCTTGCTTAAGCCCATAGAGCGCCTTTTGGAGTTTGTAGATGTGATTGGGGAACTTGGGATCTTCAAAACCCGGTGGTTGCTCAACATAGACAAGTTCTTGAATGGGGCCGTTGAGGAATGCACTCTTCACATACATTTGATATAGCTTGAAATTGTGATGAGCGGCATAGGCTAGAAGCATTTGGATTGCTTCAAGTCTTGCCACCGGTGCATATGTTTCCTCAAAGTCCAAGCCCTCTACTTGAGTGAAACCTTGAGCAACCAATCTTGCCTTGTTTCTTGTCACCACGCCATTCTCATCTTGCTTGTTGTGGAAGACCCACTTGGTGCCAATGATATTGGTGTTGGGTCTCTCCACCAAGGTCCACACTTGGTTTCTTTCGAAGTTATTGAGCTCTTCTTGCATGGCCATCACCCAATCCGGGTCTCCAAGTGCTTGTTCTACCTTAAGAGGCTCCAAAGAGAAAACAAACGAGTAATATTGACAAAAGTTTGCTAAATGTTAATTAGTTGTTACCCCCTTTCGAAGACTTCCAAGGATGTTGTCAATGGGATGATCCCATTGTATTGTTTGCCTTAGCCTTGGATGATCAATGGCCTCTTGTCCATCTTCTAGATCTTCATTATCTTCTTGCTCGAATATGGGTTGTAGGTTCTGTCCTTGAATCAGAGTTCGACTTGCTGCTGCTGTTAGAGGGAGTGCGGCGCTACCGCTCTGCTGATTTGCAGCAGGGGTCGGCTCCCCCTCAGCATTAGGTACGTCAATAGAACTTTGTTCATCAGTAGCTTGAGGAACCTCCACTTCAGTGACTTAGTCTTCTTGTGGTCTTATATCACCAATAGCCAATTGCTTGATTGCTTCACATGGTGGATCCTCCTTTACTACAACACTTGAATCAATTTGCTCCACTTGAGAGCTATTAGATTCATCAAATGTCACATCTAACGCTATTTTAACTCTCTCGGAGGTTTTGTTGAAAACATGATAGGCATGCTCATTTGATCCATAACTAAGAAGAAACCTTCATCAACTTTAGGTGCAAACTTAGAGATTTTGGGTTTCTTATTAAGTATGAAATACTTGCACCCAAACACTCTAAAGTAGGACACCTTTGGTTTGTTACCGGTTAGAAGCTCATATGAAGTTTTCTTCAACTTCTTGTATAGGTAGAGACGATTGATGGCATGGCAAGCGGTGTTGACGGCTTCACACCAAAAGAGGTCCGGTGTCTTATACTCATGTAGCATTGTTCTTGCCATGTCAATTAGTGTACGATTCTTCCTTTCTACTACACCATTTTGGTGAGGGGTGTATGGAGTTGAGAACTCATGCTTGATGACCTCTTCATCAAGAAACTGCCCAACTTGGGTGTTCTTGAATTTGGTCCCATTGTCGCTTCTCATTTTCTTGATGGGAAGACCGAACTCCTTTTGAGCTCTTCTAACAAAAGTCTTCACTTTGTCTCTAACTTGACACTTGTCAAACAAGAAAAATACCCAAGTGAAACGGGAATAATCATCAACAATAACAAGACCATATTTATTACCCTTGATACTTAGGTAGGTGATTGGTCCAAAGAGATCCATGTGTATGAGCTCCAATGGTTGCGGCGTGGTCATGATGCTCTTTGGTGGGTGAGGTACGCCAACTAGCTTTCTGGCTTGACAAGAGCTACATATCTTATCTTTCTCAAAGTGAACATTCGTTAGCCCAAGGATATGTTCGTCCTTTTGAAGTTTGGCCAAGTTCCTCATCCCAACATGGGCTAGTTGGCGATGCCAAAGCCACCCCATGCTAGATTTTGCCACTAAACAAGTCTCAAGATTAGCTTTACTTTTGTTGAAATCAACTAGCTAAAGCTTGTTCTTTAAATGACCCGTAAAGACAATAGAGGAATCCTCCCTTCTAAAGACTTCCACACCCTTATCCGTAAAGAGACAATTGAAGCCCATCTCGCATAATTGAGAGACGGACAACTAATTGTAACCAAACGAATCAACATGTAAAACATTTGTAATTGAATGCTCAAGGGTTATAGCAACTTTACCGAGACCAATCACATCCCCCTTAGAGTTGTCTCCAAAGAGAATATTTTCATTTGAGTCTATCTTTGGGGTATATGATGAGAACATACTCCTTTCTCCGGTTATATGATTTGTACATCTACTATCAAGCACCCAACTTGACATACCGGAGGAGTATGCCTACAACACAGATTTTGTTGCTTGATTTAGGTCCTCAATTTGACTTGGGGCCTTGCATGTTAGTCACAAGAAATTTAGGAACCCAAATAGAAGTATTCCTATAAGTGTTGGCTTCCTTTCCAACATATTTGGCAACCACTTTTCCACTGCTGTTGTTCCTTAAAACAAAACACAAAGTCAAGCTTTGTCGAGGTGGTTGAACTTTGGTTGGTATGCATATTTGTTCATAGTGCCCCACACTGATTCCTTTGGCTTCTACTGAACCTGTTTCTACTGGGACACCTTCTTCTTGGGCTTAGTTTGATCAGGAGCAGAATTGGTAGCCTTCCCATTTTTGTGGGGAGCGGCACAGCTGGCCTTCACTGTGGCACTGCCGCTCTAGCCTACGGCATTGCCGCTGTCTGTGTAGGCTGATCTATACCAACTCTTTCCTTCCTCTCAAACTTGACACACTCATATTCATTTATGATCTTTCCATTTGTCTTGGCTCCTGCAGTGTGCCCAAGCCCATGCTTGATTGAGGGGTGTCTCCCTTGCTTAAATTTAGGCACTTTTGAATCATTTGTCTTCTTGTCACTTACTTGAGCCTTACCACTCAAGCAGCCCTTGCCAATGATCTCATTGAGTCTAGCAATTTCTTTTCTCATTACCTCCATGTTAGCAAGGTTAGTAGAATAAGCATTCAAATTAATATTATAACATTTTCCACAACCTTGACTGGTGGAGGTAGTAGAGGCATCCTTTGCCTTAGAGGGATGTGAGTTGCTATCCCAAAGAATGTTATATTGCAGCTCAAGCTCTTTGTGCTTTTCATCTAAGTCATGATACTTTTTCTTGAGAGCAATATTTTCTTTCTTTGTGATAGCATGGTCCCCTTGTTCTTTGGCCAGGGCCTTGCGCAAGGATTCCACCTCACTTCTCTCTAATGCGAGAGCTTCCTTGCTAGCAATGTAGATATCCTCTTATTGGATAAGAGTTTCCTCTCTATATTCTAGCTCGGCTTGGACACTCTCTAAGTCCTCCATTAGCTTACTGATGAATAATTTGGTCTTTCCATCCAAATTTTTAGTTATCATGTTTATTTCTTCATCACTAGATTCATCGTCACTAGAGCTATCACTAATATCACTACTAGAGATATCACTAGGAGGTGGGGGTGGAGGAGCTTTGGCCTTGGATTTAGATTTTACCTTCTCACCCTTTGCCATAACACAAATATGAGGGGAGTAGTAGTCATCATCGGACATGTTAGTGAAGAGTCTTGGTGAAGAATATGGCTCATGAATAGCAATGGTTGCAACTTTCTCATCTTCTTCACTTGAGCTTTCTTTAGTTGAGTCCCATTCATGCCCAGCGTGAGCCTCTCCCATGTACTTCTTGCTCTTTCTATGGTCAGCCTTCTCCTCTTTCTTGTCCTTCTTGTATTTGTTGTCCTTAATCTCATATGGACACTTTGCAATGAAGTGATCGGTGCTTCCACAATTGTAGCATGTCCTTTTTTTGTTTGTTTGGGAAGCTTCTCTTCACTACCTTGTAGCCTTACTTCTTTAGCCCCTTGTGATACCTCGTCGTAAAGACAGCAACAGCATCCACTTTCTCATATTGGTCATCATCATGTTCACTCTCACTAGAGGATGAGGTGGTCTCTACTCTTTCTTGAACTTGCTTGCTTGCTTTGGGCTTGCTAGTTGAAGCTTGCTTGTTGGTCTTGGACTAGCTAGTAGAGCCTTGCTTGCTTGATTTGTTGGCCTTGAGAGCTACATCCTTGTTGATCTTGATGCCTTCTATCTTTGCTTGCAATTATCCAAGCTTCTTCCTCTCATTTGCTTCTTCTCTTTGCATATCAAAGGTCAAGATCCTCCCAAGTACATCATTTGGTGTGAAGTAATCAAACTTCTTCTTGTCTCTAATTAGAGTGACTACGGTCTCATTTCTAGGTGAATAAGCTTCCAACATAATCTTGACAACTTTATGATCATCTAGCTCGTCATGAGGATTGACCTAGCTCGCCATTCTTCTTGCCCTTTCCTTTCTTGTCCTTCTTGCTATGCACTCGGTAGGACTCATCATCATCACCATCTTTGGAGCTGCTAGATAGCTCACTTGAAGAAGCATTGGAGGCCTTTGCTTTTTGTTCCTTCTTCTTTCTTGCTTCTCTTCTTTTTCTTCTATCTTCTCTCTTGAGTCTTCTTTCTTCTTTTCTTGCTTTCTTCTCTTCTAACCACTGTTGCTCCTTCTTCTCTCTTGCTTCTCTTTTCTCTTTTCTAGCTGCTATTTTTCTTATTCTTTCTTCTTCATTTTGAGCTTTTTTGGCATCAGTTGCCTCTAGCTGCGGGAGCATGGAGTTGCTCGCTGTAGAGGCGCTAAGCTCACTGTTTTCGGTATCATGCAGCCCAACATCCTCTAGATCGACATTGATGGGCCTCACAACACCGGATCCTCCCCCGGGCCCCATACCTCACGCTGTGAAGCGCACACGAGGTAACCTGGCTTTGATACCACTTGTAGGATCTCTGGTACGCCTAGAGGGGGATGAATAGGCCTATAAAAATTTAACTCAAACCAAAGTCAAATTCACCTGCGGCACTGCCGCTCTGTGAGCACGGCTGTGGCAGAACCTCCTAAATTATAGGACCCACATACATTTGTCACTGTCCAAAGACCTTTGACAACAATGCATATGTTCCTGGTAACTTAAGAAGTCTGCCGGGTGTCCTCGGGGAACCCCGAATCATCCATGATTTCCGAGCAGGATCACATTACAGAGTCATTGCAGTATTACAACAGTTTATTCAAATAAATACATCAGAGTAAAAGTAGCGGAAGACTTACAATAACATAGTTTACAAACCATTTGTTTCAAACTATACAACTAAGTTCGATATTAATACAAACCAAAGTAGTGGAGCGGCATTATAATATAATACAAAACACACAATGAGGCTGCCCTGCCCAAGGGCCACACAATTACTTCTCAACGCCATCACAAGGTACAACTGTCATGCAGCACGATCCAAAACAGATCTGCTCATGAGGCTCACCTGCAACAAGGGTCAACGAACCCTGAGTACAAAAGTACTCAACAAGACTTAACCAAAATAAGAACTGATAACTCAGGAATGCAGGCTCAGGGATTCAAGGTATGGTTTTAGCAATAATCAAAGTTATTTTGCGTAAAAGCTCTTTGACAAAATTCTTTGTTTCAACAGTTTAAACTTCATAAAATCATATACAAAGATGACACGATCCGTAATGAGATCATGAAACTTCATATCCAACACCTTCATCAACCATTCTTAAGTTCCAGTTATTAATTACTACGATGATGAACAGTGAGTTGAGTCTCCATAACTGAGGAGCAACGACGATTCGAACCGATTATAAACCTAGCTGGGGATTCCAGACCACACGACATATGCAGGTCCCTGACCTACATATACCAACCTATTCTCGGATCCTCTAAAACAAGAACAGGTCCGCGCCACCCGAGAATTCAGTACTCCACCAATCCAGCCCATTGCCACGTAGGTACACGCTATTCCCGCCATCTCTCCACTCCTAGTGCGCGAGTAGCCATTCTCGTAATAGAATTGCCAAGTTCAGGCTTACCGGAGTATGTGGTTAGTACTACAAATTCTCACCTCATGCAATTCAACAACGGACGTGCCTTAATCGACACAGGCGGAAAGATCCCACTCACAAGACCTCCATGTCTTGTGGCTCACACACACCGAGTCCGCCCGGTCTAGATTTATTACTCCACATTCCCATATCACAGGCTATCATAATTAACCAATGTTCCATTTAAAACTTGCAGGTGGCAGGTAGTCACCGACTTCATCGTTTTACGCATAGCTAAGCAAAACTAGGCATATACGAGTTCAAAACTGGTAATATGGTAAATATGGAATAACAAGGGTGGTAATGCACCAATTAGGCTCTTACTTAACTCTTAATCACTTAATGCGAGAACGGAAAGCAAAAGCGAAATTAATTTGTAAAACACAAGGTAGGGTTGTATGCATCAAGGGCTTGCCTTCGTTGTGAAAAGTTCCGGCTCTTGCGACGCTTCACAAGTCTTCGATCCGACCTCAACAGACAGATCAACCTCCTCCGCAACTTGATTAACTACCACGTGTTCACCTTTATTTACTACACGTAGTAACATTGCCATGTTTAACATGATGCGGAATATGAAACATGATGCTCGATGATGGATGCAAAAATTAATAAATTGGATACAATTTTTCCTTCAGAGTCTGATTACAAACCAAACTAACCAAACCATATTCAGAATCGATGTGACCACACCAAAGACCGATCACTTTGGTGAACTCTCCGACCACTATGGTGAACTATCCGACCACCACTACGGTGAACTATCCGACCACTACGGTGAACTATGACCACTATGGTGAACTATCCGACCACTATGGTGAACTATCCGACCACTACGGTAAACTATGCGAGCAAAGATCGTCGGTGAGGGGAGAACGGCGATCGCAGTGATCAAAATGAGTAAACAACAACCGACTAAGGACTACAAGATCGAAAACAAAGCCGTAAGTACACCGACACAGACAATGGCTCACCGAAGGGCTCGCCACGATGACACGCCCTTGGCGGTGAAGTTGTTGACCTCGAGGAAGAAAAAACGTGGACAGCGAGTTCTCGGCAATTTCAAAGCGACCAATGTTAGTCGGGCCGGATTCGCAAGGAAAAGATGGAACTAGGACGGCCTTTACCAAGATGGGCAACATATTTGGGGAGACGATGCGAGCTTCTTTGGAGCGATGACAACGGCGGTGGTGAAAACAAAGGAAGAAGAAAACGCACGATGACGACGTCTTGGTACTTATAGCGCGCGCAGAAGCTCAAGGAAGCCACGACGGAGCCGTTTCGTGCAATGCGACATCAAGGACGGCCACGACACTACTCGAACGCCAAGAAGGTCCGACGGCAATGTAAGCTTAGGCGGTGAACACTGTTCACGAAATTACAAAATTGTCATACGCCAAAATTCACAAATTACTCTCAAATTTTCATAACAACTCAAAATCTCCAAAACAAAAGTTGTTCAAAATCGAAAGTTCTACAACTTTGCTTCTATAACCATCTCCTAATTCGGTCTATATTTTGAAATGGATTTTCAGGGTAGGATTTAACTGCTGAAAAGCGGGGTTTTCTCGAAAAATTCAAAATCCAAACAAACTTTGAACTAGAGTCAACCAATACAATTCAACACATACCACATGAATATAAACTTGTTTTAGTGTATGCATCTCAAAGTTTTCACCAAATGCCAAATGCTTTGCAATGCATATGATGACATGTCAGGTTTTAGTATTTCTAACAAGTAATCTTCTGATTCCCAAGTAGCTTCCTCTTCTGAATGTTGATTCCATTGTATCTTGTAGAACTTTATTGTTCTCCTCCGAGTAACACGATCTTTCTGATCCAACACTCGGATAGGATATTCTGAATAAGTTAGATCTGGTTCAAGTTCCACTCCTTCAACTTCAACATTCCGCTCAGGCACTCGGAGACACTTCTTTAACTGAGACACATGGAACACATCATGTACAGCTGATAAATGTTCTGGTAATTTCAAGCGATATGCCACTTTTCCAAACCTCTCCAAAATTTGATATGGTCCAATGTATCGAGGTGCCAACTTTCCTTTAACACCAAAATGGTTAACTCCCTTCATTGGTGATACTTTCATATATACAAAATCTCCTTTGTTGAATACCAATGGTCTCCGTCGTCTATCCGCATAACTCTTTTGGCGGGACTGAGCTATTTTCAAATTACTTTGTATTTGCCTAACCTTGTCTTCCGTTTCTTTCACAAGGCCAACTCAGCGATGTTCTGCACCTACGGCCATAGAGTGCTTCAAATGGAGCCATTCTAATGCTTTCCTGATAACTATTGTTATATGAGAACTTGGCCAAAGGTAAGCATTCGTCCCACTTGTTGGAATAATTAAGGACACAACACCTTAACATATCTTCAAGCACTTGATTGACTCTTTCAGTCTGTCCATCAGTCTACGGATGATAAGCTGTACTATACAGAAGTTTAGTACCCAATGAAGCATGTAAGTGTTTCCAAAAACTGGAGACAAACTGTGTACCCCTATCTGACACTATGGTCTTTGGTATTCCATGGAGACTCATAATTCTTGCTAAATATATCTTGGCATATTGGACAGTGGGATATATTGTCTTGACTGGAAGAAAATGTGCTGACTTAGTGAGTCGATCTACAATAACCCATACTGAGTCAAATCCCTTTGATGTCTTGGGTAGACCAACAATAAAATCCATACTTATGTCCTCCCACTTCCAAGATGGAATAGGCAATGGTTGTAATTCACCAGCAGACCTCAAATGTATAGCTTTCACCTTTTGACAAGTATCACACTTTGCTATATATCTAGCAATCTCTATTTTCATTTTAGTCCACCAGAATCTTTGCTTCAAGTCATGGTACATCTTGTTACTTCCCGGATGGATAGATAACCTAGTAGCATGTGCCTCCTCTAGAATTGATTGTCGCAACTCAGGAACCTTTGGTACCACCAGGCGATCCTTGAACCACAACACATCTTTATCATCTATGTTGAAGCATTCTGCTTTTCCATTCTCGACTCTTTCCTTGATATGGGCTATACCCTTGTTTTCCTTCTGAGCAGCAATAACTTGATCTCGAATAGTGGCTTCTACAATTATGTTGGTCAAACTTCCTTGTTGAATTACTTCTATATTCAACTTTTCCATTTCTTGACATAAAGTCAAACCCATTGTTTTCACTGCCAGACAATTACAATAACTTTTGCGACTGAGAGCATCTGCAACTACATTTGCTTTACCAGGGTGATAATGTACTTCCAAATCATAATCCTTAATCAGTTCTAACCATCTTCTTTGTTGCATGTTCAACTCTGACTGAGTAAAGATATACTTTAAGCTCTTGTGGTCTGTATACATATGGCATGTATTACCAAGCAGGTAATGCCGCTAAATCTTTAGAGCATGAACCACAGCTGCTAACTCCAAATCATGAGTAGGATAGTGTTCTTCATGTTGCTTAAGTTGCCTGGACGCATAGGCAATGACTCGGCCTTCTTGCATCAACACACATCCAATACCAATACCTGAAGCATCACAGTAAACATCAAATGGCTTCTCGATATCAGGTTGAGCTAACACTGGTGCAGTAGTCAACAGCCTTTTTAAAGTCTGGAAAGCCTCTTCACAATCTGATGACCAGACAAACTTGACTTGGTTCTTCAACAATTCAGTTATGGACTTTGATACTTTAGAGAAATCTGGAATAAACCGACGGTAATACCCCGCCAATCCCAGAAAACTCCGAACTTGTTGAACTGTGGTTGGCGATTTCCAATCAAGCACATCCCTCACTTTGCTAGGATCAACTGCAACTCCTTCAGCTGACAAGACATGTCCAAGAAATTGCACTTCCTTAAGCCAAAAATCACACTTGTTGAACTTAGCATACAATTGATGTTCTCTCAAATGAGTCAGAACAATTCTGAGGTGTTCCGCATGTTCTTTCCTATTCTTGGAATATACTAGTATATCATCTATAAATACCACTACAAACTTGTCTAGCTCAGGCATGAATATTGAGTTCATCAAATACATGAAATGAGCTGGAGCATTGGTCAAACCAAAAGACATCACCAAGTATTTATATAATCCGTATCTCGTGGTAAATGCCGTTTTGGGAATATCTTCAGGCTTTATCTTGATTTGATGATACCCTGATCTCAAATCTATCTTGGAGAAAACTTTGGCTCCGGCCAACTGATCAAAAAGCAAATCTATCCGAGGTAATGGATACTTATTCTTGATGGTCACTTCATTCAACGGACGATAGTCAACACATAACCTCGTGGTCTCATCTTTCTTTTTCACAAAATTGCGGACATCCCCAAGGTGAGGAACTAGGTTGGATAAACCCTTCTCAATTAATTCTTGTAATCGAGCCTTCAATTCGCCAATTCCTTAGGTGGCATTCTATAGGCTCTCGAGAAATCGAGCTGTTCTCAAAGTTGTAACTCTATGCTAAAGCTGTACATCCCTATAGGGTGGTAGACCGGGTAAATCTTCAGGAAATACATCGGAAATTCACGTACTATCGGGATATCTCTAATCTCTTTTGCACAGCTTGCACAAACTCGCCCAATTGATCTTCTTAAGGTTGGAAGTTGGATGAGAAGTTGAGAATTACTATCGTGCAAACTTACTCTTAAAGTCCTATTCAAAGCATCTATAATAGCCTTATGTTGATACATCCAATTCATTCCCAAGATTACATCTATATCCCGATCCTTAAGGATAATCATGGTAGTGGGAAAATATGCCCACCTGTGTTTACGGTACTGGTATACCATTTCTTTAGTACGAGATGTCCCCAGGACGATCAGTATAAAGAAACTTTCCTTTGTTGCCCCAATTGAAATTTCATGCTTCACGACAAATGTTCTATTGATGAATGAATGCGATGCGCCGTAATCAAAAAAGTATAATCGCAGGGTGATTGGCAACAGAAACATACCCATCATCACTTTGGCTCCCCCCCGAATTTCTCCGCTTGAATATAGAACACTCGTCTGTCTTCCTCTCATCTTTGCCCTTCGAGCATTACGATTGTGGTTCTTGTTTGGTGCCCGACCCTGTTGTTGATTGGCGGGGGCCTTCGATAATTTTGATTAGCTCGCCTTAGGGTATGGACATTCCTCGGAGAAATGACCGATCCTTCCACAATTATAACACGGATAGTTGTGACCTCGTGACGTTGGAGCATTGCCACCGGGAGCATTGGTTGTTTCGTGAGTTCGGATAGGTTATAGCAGGATGGACATTTGTTGTTGTTCGGCTTGGGCTCATGGCGGACGATAAGGAGGATGATAATGGTTTACTGGATGATAAATCACTCTCTGCCTCTTTTGGTTTCCACCAAAAGGTCCAGACGGCACATTCTTTTTCTTCTTGAGCTCCTTATGCTGCCGATACTTTGCCTCTGAAGCAATTGCAATATTTACTGCCTCATGATAAGTGATATTGGTACAGGCTGTCATCATTGTCTGCAGTTTGGTATTCAGACCTCTCATGAACCATTTCTTTTTCTTGGCATCCGTATTGACATGTTCAGATGCATACTGCGATAGATGATTGAATCTTCCCACATACTGCATAACCGTTTGATCCCCTTGCCTCAAAGCAAGGAATTCATCCAGCTTCATAGCCATCACTCCTTCCGGGATATAATGGGCTCTGAAAGCAGTGCGAAATTCTATCCAAGTTAATGGAACGCCTACGGGTTGCATGGCCATCAGATTTGCATACCAAGCACCAGCTGCACCTCTAAGTTGCTGGGCAGCAAACACCGGTTTCTAAAACTCTGTGCAGTGAATAAGATCAAATTTCTGCTCCATGGTCCTAAGCCAGTCATCAGCCTCCAGTGGTTCATCTGCCTTGGTAAACACCGGGGGTTTTGTATCCGTGAAATCCACATAGGTAGCCTCATGCCTGTTATGATTATGCCATGGTTTCCATGCATCCGATTCTCGATTACTTTGAGCCATCTCATGAAGCAAACGAGAATTTTCCACACCACATTGACTAATGCAATGATAGCATCACCAGATTATTCGGCATTGGTGGCGGGTTGGGGATATCATCATCATCTTGTGAAGTACCGTGGATATGCGATCGATCGCATTTGACGATCTGCTCATAACAAACCAAACTTTATTCACAAGCCTTTATTGGATCGCACAAAAGCTTACTCTAGACACATTACATAGGGTTTACTACTATAAACACGGACCCTATAAGTACCAAAACAAGATACATAGCCTAACCATAATTAACTATTATACAACTCTACTCTTTTTCGTGATTACTTTAAACTTCAGGCTTGGTATCCATTCAAATTATTACCGCCTTCATCATCACTTTCATTGATCATTACTAATTCTTGAGGATCTTCTTCTTCTTCCTCTTCCAATTCGCTATCATTGGCAAGATGATGACACTGGGTCCATGGCATCACTTGAGGCTCATGATTCGGGTTTAGTAGATTGCTAAGCCTATGCACTTCCTCATGTAGATAGGTATTATGTTCTTCTAAATCTTCTACATAGAACTCTAGCTCATGAGTTCTAGCTCTAGCTACATTTTTCCTCCGCTAAGCCTCATTTCGTCCCTCCAATGCATTTAACTAATATACTTTCGCATAGAGTTCGTGTGCGGTGGTGAGACGCCTCAATTGATCCTGTAATTCTCCTACATGTATAGCATCCAAAGCCCTATCTCTAGTAGCTTGTGCTAATTCTATAGAAATTCTTTGTATCTCTCTTGGGGATCGGGCCTAGAATCGCTGCATTGCTAGCACCATCGTTTCTAGGGGCAAGTTGGTGACGAGGAACTCCTTTGGGTCCAAAGTGGACTTACAGGCGTCATCTTGGCATGAGCCATATCTGAGGAAACCAATTTAATCCAAGTAAGACCACTTGATCAAAGTCTAAAGAGCAGCTATGATGGATTACATTCCTCAAACCAGACTCACTACTCAACTCCAGACTAAGAGGTGAAGGAAGTAACGAGTGAATTATTCATGATGCATGAATCGTTCTTACGAACAAAAACATCAAAGTTTATAATGCACATAAACAACATTTATTTTTTTATATAGGGCATAGTAAAATTACTACTCCACCACACAAGACCCTTTTAATCAATTAAGGAATGGTGAGAAAGAAATAAGACAAGTCAGAAGCAATTTGGACCAAATTAATCAAGTTAAATTTAGTCATCCCAAATCATTTTGAAGTTTTCGTAAACCAATACCACAAAAACTTTGTAACGAATGCTCTGATACCATTCTATGGCAGAACCTCCTAAATTATAGGACCCACATACATTTGTCATCCGTCCAAAGACCTTTGACAACAATGCATATGTTCTGGTAACTTAAGAAGTCTGTCGGGTGTCCTCGGGAACCCCGAATCATCCACGATTTTCGAAAGCAGGATCACATTACTGAGTCATTGCAAAGATACAACAGTTTATTCAAATAAATACATCGAGTAAAAGTAGCGGAAGACTTACAATAACATAGTTTACAAACCATTTGTTTCAAAGCATACAACTAAGTTCGATATTAATACAAACCAAAGTAGTGGAGCGGTATTATAATATAATACAAAACACACAATGAGGCTGTTTCGCTTAAGGGCCACACAATTACTTCTCAACGCCATCACAAGGTACAACTGTCATGCAGCACAATCCAAAACAGATCTGCTCATGAGGCTCACCTGCAACAAGGGTCAACGAACCCTGAGTACAAAAAAGTACTCAACAAGACTTAACGAAATAAGAACCGATAACTCAGAATGCGTGCTCGAGGATTCAAGGTATGGTTTTAGCAATAATCAAAGTTATTTTGCGTAAAAGCTCTTTGACAAAATTCTTTGTTTCAACAGTTTAAACTTCATAAAATCATATACAAAGATGACACGATCCGTAATGAGATCATGAAACTTCATATCCAACACCTTCATCAACCATTCTCAAGTTCCGGTTATTAATTACTACGATGATGAACAAAGTGAGTTGAGTCTCCATAACCGAGGAGCAACGACGATTGAACCGATTATAAACCCGGTTGGGATTCCAGACCACACGACATATGCAGGTCCCACGACCTACATATACCAACCTATTCTCGGATCCTCTAAAACAAGAACGGGTCCACGCCACCCGAGAATTGAAGACTCCACCAATCTAGCCCATTGCCACATGGGTACACGCTATTCCGCCATCTCTCCACTCCCAAATGCGTGAGTAGCCATTCTCGTAATAGAATTGCCAAGTTCAGAGCTTACGGAGTATGTGGTTAGTACTACAAATTCTCACCTCATGCAATTCAACAACGGACGTGCCTTTAATCGACACGGTGGAAAGATCCGCTCACAAGACCTCCATGTCTTGTGGCTCACACACACCGAGTCCGCCTTGGGTCTAGATTTATTACTCCACATTCCCATATCATAGGCTATCATAATTAACCAATGTTCCATTTAAAAACTTGCGGTGGCGGTAGTCACCGACTTCATCGCTTTTACGCATAGCTAAGCAAAACTAGGCATATACGAGTTCAAAACTGGTAATATGGTAAATATGGAATAACAAGGGTGGTAATGCACCAATTAGGCTCTTACTTAACTCTTAATCACTTAATGCAGTAACGGAAAGCAAAAGCGAAATTAATTTGTAAAACACAAGGTAGGTTTGTATGCATCCGGGGCTTGCCTTCGTTGACGGAAAAGTCCAGCTCTTGCGACGCTTCACAAGTCTTCGATCCGACCTCAACAGACAGATCAACCTCCTCCGCAACTTGATTAACTACCACGTGTTCACCTTTATTTACTACACGTAGTAACATTGTCATGTTTAACATGATGCGGAATATGAAACATGATGCTCGATGATGGATGCAAAAATTAATAAATTGGATACAATTTTCCTTCGTAGTACAGTTACAAACCAAACTAACCAAACCATATTCATAACTGATGTGACCACACCAGCACCGATCACTTTGGTGAACTCTCCGACCACTATGGTGAACTATCCGACCACTACGGTGAACTATCCGACCACTACGGTGAACTATCTGACCACTACGGTGAACTATCTGACCACTACGGTAAACTATGCAGAGCAAAGATCGTCGGTGAGGGAGAACCGGCGACTGCAGTGATCAAAATGAGTAAACAACAAACCCGACTAAGGACTACAAAGATTGAAACGAAACCGTAAGTACTGCGACATTACGAGATAATGGCTCACCGAAGGGCTCGCCACGATGACACGCCCGCAGCGGTGAAGTTCTTGACCTCGAGGAAGAAAAAACGTGGACAATGAGTTCTCGGCAATTTCAAAGCGACCAATGTTTCATGGTTGGATTCGCAAGGAAAAGACGGAACTAGGACGGCCTTTACCGAGATGATGGCAACAATACCGGGGAGACGATGCGAGCTTCTTTGGAGCGATGACAACGGCGGTGGTGAAAACAAAGGAAGAAGAAAAAACGACGATGACGATGTCTTGGTACTTATAGCGCGGCGCAGAAGCTCAAGGAAGCCACGACGGAGCCGTTTCCGTGCCAGCGCGACATCAAGGACGGCCACGACGCGCCTGGAACACCGAAGAAGGTCCGACGGCAATGTAGCTTAGGCGGTGAACACTGTTCACAGAAATTACAAAATTGCCATACGCCAAAATTCACAAATTACTCTCAAATTTTCATAACAACTCAAAAATCTCCAAAAACAAAAGTTGTTCAAAATCGAAAGTTCTACAACTTTGCTTCTATAACCATCTCCTAATTTGGTCTAGATTTTGAAATGGATTTTCAGGGAAGGATTTAAATGCTGAAAAGCGGGGTTTTCTCGAAAAATTCAAAATCCAAACAAACTTTGAACTAGAGTCAACCAATACAATTCAACACATACCACATGAATATAAACTTGTTTTAGTGTATGCATCTCAAAGTTTTCACCAAATGACAAATGCTTTGCAATGCATATGATGACATGTCAGGTTTTAGTATTTTAAACACCCGAGGTGTTACAACGGCACTACCGCACCTACCGGAGAGATTAGTTCATAGTTCAAAATCTACCCAACAAAATTTAGATCGTGTAAATTTCTTAGCTTCCTGTAGGGTAGTAGATCACAGATCGACAGTTGAAAATGGTGGGAACACCACACACAAGTAGATCGGCCTCAATCCTAGAAATCACCTCAATAACAACAAGAACACAAGTGTAGCAACACAAGCACAAGATGACACAAAGATTTATCCCGTGGTTCAGCTCGTACCAAGGCTTTCATATGTCCATGTTGTTGAGGTATACCACTAAGGCTTAGGGATTTGCAATCCTACCTCATTCTCAAGTCAAGAGACTTAACTCTTGAGATGAGGGGTGAGTTTACTAGCTTCAAGAGATGGTTACAAACCTCACGGGGCTGCCACACAAGTTGGAAAGCTCCACGGGCGACGCTCTAGCCGGCTAGGAGCCAAGCTCCAAGAGTAACAAACACAACCGCAGGCTAAAACGTGAACCAAGTGCTCTTTAGAGTTTGGAATCAATGAAGTTGCTCTCTAATCAAGTTGTGGACCCTTTTTTCCTCAAGGATTGATGGAGAAATCAATTGATTTGCTTGGGGCTGTAGGTCAACAATGTAGTGAGAGAGAGAGAGAGAGCTCCTGCTCTGGTTTGGGCATGCTGAAGTGAGGAAGCAGAGAGTAGGGTTCATTGTCGTTGGGGAGTAAGGGGAAGGTATATATACCCCCCAGCCCCCAACGGACCCCACAACCAAGAGGTCAAGCGAGACGAGGCCGTGACCAAAGGGTCGGGCGAGCCAAAGCCCGTGACCTTGGGGTCGGGTGAGACGGAGCCCGCGACCAAAGGGTCGGGCGAGTCGGAGCTCGCACCATGCAAGACAGCAAGGGTAATAGTGAAGTGTAGATTGTCTTGGTTGTGAATCTAAGAATGCTTGTGGTTATTTGAGCACTTGGTAGCACATATTAGCTTAAGCATTGTGTCCCCCTTTTTAGTATAGCTTTTTCTATACTCAAATTCAAGATATAAAAGAATCTTAAACCTCTTTTGAGTTTGAAGCCATCTATATTTGTAATTGGGGGGCTCCTCCATTTCGTGTAGTATCCTCAAATATAAATTCCCTGCTTGTTATCACAAAAAATCTCATTAGTTCTCTAATTATGTGGTCATTATCAGCAAAACCCACAATTAGGGCTTGATTGCACTTTCACAGTCGTGTCCTCGACGTCGTGTAGGTGGCTGTGGCCGCGGTAGGGCAGACAGAAGGGGGTGCACCTGAGGCATCCTTCGCGGATGTGGCGACCGGGCAGGCCTCCGTCTCCACATCACCCGCCCTCTCTATCGCTAGAGGAGCCGCTCTAGAGGAGTTGCCACCACAAGAGAGGTCGGCGCCGCTTGAGGTCGGCGCGAGGATGTCCTGGTCTCTAGTCTGGGTGGCTACCCTCGATGAAGCAGTAGAGGAGAGGGAATGAGGGAGCGTCCACATGGAGGTTGGGGACGCGGTTCATGCCCTTACCACCATGCTGAGCTCAATACGCGATATTGTCGCTCCGGTTGGCCAGGTATGATATGACCGTGCTTGACCCTCATGTTCTCTTTTCGCACCTCTAGGTCTTGTCTTCTTCATAGATCCTTATAGACCATAGCCGGGAGAAGTCCTAGTTCCTTGCTAAAGAGACACGGTGGAGTGAAGGGATGGCCGCACAGCTCGCTGCCACCTATCAAGAGGTGGCTGACCTTGCCCCTGCCGCCCAAGAGGTGGCCGACCTCTGAGTCAGGGAGAAGGACGCTCGCAATGATGCCCATGAGGCCAAGGAGAAGCTCGCGGCCCTGATCGAGAGGGTGCGCATGGACGCCATAGAGGCCAAGCGGCTACAGAAGGAGCGGGACAATTTGCTCTATGTCATAGAGGAGGTCCGCATGAGGATTGACCTAGCTCACCAGGAGCATGCTGACGCTCAGCAGCGGATTGACCACCTCAGGGATTAGCTTCAAAGGGAGAGAGACCTAAAGGTTGCAGTCGAGGGCGTGTCCGCTAGGCTCACTACGGAGGTCGGTCAGCACCAAGAAGAGATCCAGCGCCTAGAGGCTGAGGTGACCCGGCAGCGCGATGAGGTGCGCAAGCTTTGGGTATATGTGAATGGTAAGTCTCTGGTTTCCCTTGTTCTCTTTCTCCCTAGAATCCATGGTAAGCCTTTTGACACGGTCGGTACGTGACTTGGGCAAGTATCGATGACAAACTCAGGGCGGAGGTGGTGAAGAGACGTGGCCTAGAGAAGGAGCTCAGCGAGGTGAAGGACACCCTCTATAAGGAGAGCGACGAGCACAGCAACCTGCACATCACCATTCAGCTGGTCTATAATGAGCTCGAGCTAGCCCTAGAGCAGAAGACAAGCTCGCTCGTGGTTAGGGCCACCTAGATCATGGACCGGGCATGTGATATGGTAAGGGGCGCATTCACTTTGGCGTTCACCGATCATTCACGATCGCCCGTTCTCATTACGAGAACATCAATCTGGCGACAATGAGCCAAGGCTTCGCGCCCGTCTATAACGACGCCAAGCTGAACGACATCGAGAAGGACGTGGCCCCCCTAGCGTATGCCCTTTCTACCAAGATAGAAGATGACATCATCCCTCCAAGGGGTTAGTTTAGTCAGATAGGTCAGGTGGCGCATTTGTAATAAACGGACAAGTTCCATCCCTTTTGTTTCGTTTAAACAAGTTTGTTCTTTTGTTTCAGTTGAACAAATGTGTTCTTTCTCCCTTTTTATGTGTAAAAAAGGGTTAATGTGTTCTGACCCTTCCTATTGTTAAGACTGTAGAGCTCGAGGTGTGGGCAAAAAACTCTGATCACGCTGGTAAGCAAGAGTGCCATAGCCGCTGGGGCGTAGGTTTCTTGCAGTCCGACTAGCTTTACTCAGCGTTCGTTTCTGCAAACCTTGTCTCTAGGTTTTTAACATGAGAAAGGGTCAGGCGACTATTTCAAAAAGGATATATATACCCTTATCAGCCCCCGAGTGAGGCCCGACCGTTGCCATTGCCGGGGTCAGGTTTCACTAAAGTTCGAGGAGACAATAGCGAAACTGGTAAGAGAAAGCGTTTTTTGTTTCAGAAGTGTTTTTCTTAGTTTTTGTGCGTATCCCTCCCTAGGATCCGAGCCATCGTCCTGTGACCGCGCATTCGGTCTTCTTGCGAGTCCAACTTCCCTTGAGCCCCCGTGCGTTGCAGGGGTCCGGTCGAGGTTTCAGCTCATCTTTGTGATCGTCATCCCTCAAGCATTTTTTTTATAAAATAGAGGGGGTGAGCCATGCCACATTTTTCCTTGATGGACGAAACATGGTGCTCGATGAGCTGTTAACGGGCTAGTCCGAGTGGGGCCCTGGCTTCCCGTTCACGGGGGTCCATCATGGGTTAGCTGGTGACCGACTCTAGATTCTCAGTGGCCAATCCATATAGTTCTTGAGTCTGTTCGACCGGTACCAAGGGCTCGTTGCCTTTCTTCGAGAAAAAAACATGGATTGGGAACTGACCAAGACTCAAACATGGGCCGAGATGCCTGCGGTGCTCGTGTGCTCGGGTACTGGCTGCGAGTGGGCCCATCCCTTTCCACCCCTCACTCTAAGGGCACCCTAGAATGGCTGTGAACCCGTCAGAGGGCAAGCCTTCAAACTCCTAGGCCTGAATGGGCCATAGGAGCGTTTTTAGCTCCATATCCCACATTACCTGTGATGGTTCTCGCACCGAGCTAGATGACATCGAGAAGGAGGTGGCCCCTCTAGCACAGGACTTACCTATGGAGATAGCGAGAGGGTTCCATAAAGTAAAAGCATGGGAAACGAAACGGTTCGAGTTCCCAGGCACCACTATCCTTATCTTTTACAGGATTCAATGATGAGCATGCAATGTGTTCAAATAGATGGGAGACTTCCACCTGAAGGAATCCCGAAACTCGGGAAGGCATTACTGCCAGTCAGTGCAACACGCATAGCCGTCCCGATACTCGGGGTCTTCTGACTGTATTCAATCATCTTGGCACCTAAGAAGTGTTCATCGGGACCTATGGCACCCGAATGTTATAGGGACTCACAACACCCAAAGGATGGTATAGCTCTACGAGCACGTCATTAAATCCTATGGGGGCTACTGTCAGGGATATGGGCCTAGGGTACCCTCACCGACCATATATCTGGCCCATCAACGAAGGACGACAGAGGAGGAAGCCCGTGAGGACTAGGCGAAACTACCAACTTGGAGATCATGATATATCAAGGATATCTACCACCATCATAGCTATGGTTGGATAGAATTGATTTATTGTAACCAACTGAAATCCGATCTGTAGCGAGAAAAAGGAAGGTGAGGGTACCTTGGGCATCTCTCTCTAAAGGAGCAAGAACAAGGAAGAACTAGAGAGAGAAAATGGAGATTGGAGATGAAGGTGGAAGGTGAAGTAAAGACATGCAATCCAAGATTATCACCTCATCAAGCTCAACTTATCCTCATCTCATGATCATGGTTAGCTCATGAGCTCTCATCTCAATTAGTTGGAAAATTCTCTCAAACCCTAATCTCATGCTTTCATGCATGTATGGATCATGGAGGGTGGTGACATCTCATTCATCACAAAGGTAAGATCAGGGCCCTATGCATGACCAATCCAAACAAATCCCTCTCAATGTCATTCTCATGCATTTCTATGGATTCTTGAAAGAATGTTGATGTCTCCTTCTTCAAGGAAGGAAAGCAAGATGTGCTCAATCTCTCATCATGGGTCCTAGACTCTCATGATTATCAACCTTGGAGTTAAGTTACTTTTTGTGCCATCTCAAGTCTCAATCTTAAGTGGTTCATGGGAAGAGATAGAACCCAAATCTCAAGTGTCCGATGAATTATAAAGAATAGTCACCCAGTAACCCAAGAGTACCCAGTTCATACCGGAGTGTCCACCAGCTGGCCAGACCATCCGATGTTGGTAGTAAACCCTAGAAATGACTAAATCCTAAGCTTACTAGAGCACCCATGATCTCCATGGAGTGTCCGTCAACCTGAACAGAGCCAACCCAAGGACAACCCACCTCGGCACCCAACACACCTTTTTCGATTAAACTCTGCTGCATTTTACATCACAATAACCAAAATCTATTAGAAATTGCTACAGTTATGATAGGCCTTCTAAGCACAGGATCGACTTCGCCGCTCAAGCGGTGGACATCTCATGAAGCGTAGAAGTTGGACGGGGGTGCACCACAACCCTCACCCCACCTTCAACCTTCAAGAGCATGGATGATGCTTGGAAGACGCTTCTAGGAGTCCCACCTTGCGGAGCTTCATCTAACATCCAAGAGGAGGAGAAGCAGCATGTGGAGTCCCACCTTCTGCGGTGTTGGGGAGGAGCGAATGGCATCGATTCGGTGGCATCAAGCCTCCGAATTGATACACAAGAGCACCCAGGTCGAGATCTATGGGTAAAGAGTTTCCCGGCAATAGCAAGGTGCCCTTTGCCCTCTAGGATTCCCTATAGATATTCTAACCTAGAGAGCATCCGAGTCCCGACCAACGGTGAGCCCAGCCACCGTTCCTCAGTAGCTCAGGCCACCAATGGTATTCTTCCTCTCCATCTTCGCGGAACTTCCTCTAACACCCAAGGAGAACGGCCTCTGCCAGGCCGCTGTGGAACCCGATCTTGAAAGCCTTCTCCCAATGTCGGCGTGACTACCAAAAATCACCGTACACCATGGCGCACAACTAGAATCGCCACTCTCACACTTCGTCTAAGGCTAGGGAATTTGGGGAAGAAAGGAAGGGTGAGAATCACTGGCCTCCCTACCCCCTGCTTAAATAAGTGCCCTGAGGATGGTGGTAGGGGAGTGGGTGGTTAGCATTAAAAACGCGCTCAGGCATCAAGAGGGTTCCATAAAGTAAAAGCATGGGAAATGAAACGGTTCGAGTTCCCAGGCACCACTATCCTTATCTTTTACAGGATTCAATGATGAGCATGCAATGTGTTCAAACAGATGGGAGACTTCCACCTGAAGGAATCCCGAAACTCAGGAAGGTATTACTGCCAGTCAGTGCAACACACATAGCCGTCCCGATACTCGGGGTCTTCTGACTGTATTCAATCATCTTGGCACCTAAGAAGTGTTCATTGGGACCTATGGCACCCGAATGTTATAGGGACTCACAACACCCAAAGGATGGTATAGCTGTACGAGCACGTCATTAAATCCTATGGGGGCTACTGTTAGGGATATGGGCCTGGGGTACCCTCACCGACCATATATCTGGCCCATCAACAAAGGACGACCGAGGAGGAAGCCCGTGAGGACTAGGCAAAACTACCAACTTGGAGATCATGATATATCAAGGATATCTACCACCATCACAGCTATGGTTGGATATAATTGATTTATTGTAACCAACTAGAAATCCGATCTGTAGCGAGAAAAAGGAAGGTGAGGGTACCTTGGGCATCTCTCTCTAAAGGAGCAAGAACAAGGAAGAACTAGAGAGAGAAAATGGAGATTGGAGATGAAGGTGGAAGGTGAAGTAAAGACATGCAATCCAAGATTATCACCTCATCAAGCTCAACTTATCCTCATCTCACGATCATGGTTAGCTCATGAGCTCTCATCTCAATTAGTTGGAAAATTCTCTCAAACCCTAATCTCATGCTTTCATGCATGTATGGATCATGGAGGGTGGTGACATCTCATTCATCACAAAGGTAAGATCAGGGCCCTATGCATGACCAATCCAAACAATTCCCTCTCAATGTCATTCTCATGCATTTCTATGGATTCTTGCAAGAATGTTGATGTCTCCTTCTTCAAGGAAGGAAAGCAAGATGTTCTCAATCTCTCATCATGGGTCCTAGACTCTCATGATTATCAACCTTGGAGTTAAGTTCCTTTTTGTGCCATCTCAAGTCTCAATCTTAAGTGGTTCATGGGAAGAGATAGAACCCAAATCTCAAGTGTCCGATGAATTATAAAGAATAGTCACCCAGTAACCCAAGAGTACCCAGTTCATACCGGAGTGTCCGCCAGCTGGCCAGACCATCCGATGTTGGCAGTAAACCCTAGAAATGACTAAATCCTAAGCTTACTAGAGCAACATTGACCTCCATGGAGTGTCTATCAGCCTAAACAGAGCCAACCCAAGGACACCAGCATAGCGGAGTGTCCGTCATTCAGGATGGAGTGTCTGCTAGACTACAAAAAGTGTGAGATTGTTTAGAAAGCTTACCCAAGAGGTCAACAATACTAGTTTGTATCCTATAGCACATAGCATAACGTGTATGAATCGTCATCGTCGGCTTCGCTGAGTCAGAACGGAAGCACAATCATGCAGGCACCCCACTACTATGAACCCTATTTTGGATACTTATCGAGTTTCATTATGAGTTATGCATTACATGTAGTTTTGGTTATTAATCTTGTTCACTCTACACTTAGAGTCACTCATTAATCTATTAGAAGCCCCTCATCTAAACAATAGGAATGGAAATGCTTAATTGCTTATCGCTTAGTTGCTTAGCAACGGTAGAAGTCAAGCATGAGAAGGGAACTCATTCTCGCGCGAGTAGGATGCTACACTTGGATAACTAATCACTAAAAACAATGAGGGTACAACTTGATTTACTTTCCTAATCTGAATAGCATTCACTTCACTAAAGGTTATAATCTTGAATACCACTTTGGTAACTTCGCTCATGCGAGGGGTAGGTCGTTGTGGGTGTGGGATCTCAAGTGACGTAGCTCATGGAGCAGTAAAGGACCGTTTATTGGGTTATGTGAGTCCGAGTAACCACCCATACAGACCACATGTCGCGGATGGGGTCGACAAGCCAAGTAACTAATTGAGACCGGTTTATCCGTGAAACTAGCAAAGGGGTTGTGCCGATCGGGAATGTCCGGTACATTTGACCAGGAACCAGTCGAACCTTTCATGTGACATTCGGGCTGGATTAGAGAAAGGCTAGAGAACATGAGGCAACCCTTACTACCAGACCCGGTGTATGGTGGTTAGTCCCGTTTTTCGTGTGGGTGCAGTTGTACACCTCTGTAGAGTTTGAAAGTCTAAAGTCCTTCGGGACGAAACCATTCGGTTGTTCCTACTTTCTATACCTATGGTAGCATCGTTTGATGGACTATGAGCACCTTTGGTTTGTATATACACTATACGAATATTCTCGCTCTAGTGATAGAGCATATCATGTCATACTTATAATAAACACCATTGCTTTTCATCAAATGTACAAATGCTTGATATTACATATGCATCCACCAAATCTTATATGTTGGAATTAAGTCCTATGAGTATGAAATGTACTCACGGTGCAACCGTTAAGTTGTTTTGCAAGTAGCAAGACATTCCTCCAAGACTAGCTCCGATGAGTGCAATGGTTAGCAGACCTTGGAATGGGTGTTCTCCAAGATGAGTTGCGTATAATTCAATATGTAGATGAGTGACAAGAGATGTAAATTAGAGTTAAGTTCGTAGTTGAGCCAGAAGTACTAGATTGTTTAGTAGCTTTCATCATTAAAAATCTATTTAAATAGTCAATGTTGTTTCAGTTATGAGTTGGAGACCTAAGTGTGTAACCGATTGAGTTGTTCGATATGCCCTGTATCAGGTATGGTAACTCAACGCAAAGGTCCTAAAGAGGAGTTGCTAAGTGCGCTCCTAGGGCCTCGCGGTGGGAATGCGACAACCCCCATCGGCCTCGGTTTTGTGGCACTGACAAGTCAGGGTATCGGAGCAGTTGATTGACTTACACCTACAGACCTCATACAAGGCATCGTTCAACCCACTCGATATGGACATGAGCTTTCGACTTTAAAAGTTTGCTCTATGCTTTAGGCAAACCCTAAGTTATCTTAATTCTCTTCTCTAGTTGAATCTAGCCTCTTTCCCCCCCCCCAAATACTCTATGATACAAAGAAAATGTCCAGAAGGTTTTTTGTTTTTAAAGAAAATATAGGACTCAATTAGTGTTCGATATAGGGTTGGGAAGGATAGTTATAGTTTTACCTAAGTGAGGAATACTAAGTTGCAGTAAGGTGCCTTTATAGACGAAGCGTGTCGTGCAGAGAGTGTCGAGAACGTTAGAGTAGTCCCGATGACCTTATCTAGACCCTTCAAAGTTCCCAATCAGGTTCTCTTCACTCGCCATGCTGGATAGGTGGAAAATTTGATAGAATCTCCTCTGTATTTAGGCCTTACCTCCCACCTACAGATAAGTATATATATAAGAATCTAAACCAGAGCAACAACCATCAAGCATCGACAAGGGGACGAGATATCCAGCAAGTTCAGCTGTCCAACTAAAGGAAATCAAATAGGATATCCGATTCGTCACCTCGATGGATGACAAACAGGGCAGACCATAGTGTCAAATACATCACAACCCAAGTACACCCAACACAACTGGGCAGTGAAGCAAATTAAAGTTCAAAAGTGTCTGATAAATGCTCCCATAATGGATCAGAGAGAAACCAACTTTGGAGCATGACGGCGGCAAAGCATGAAGGAGATCACTGGTCGAGCAGAGTCTAACTTGGCTGCTATGGCGGTGACATCTGAAAGTATGGTAGAGGACAGAAGGCTCCTAGAGATGTCATCATTGGTTGTCCACCTGCACAAAGATACGGCATGAGCAGTAAATAGAGACCATAATAGCTGGAAAACCAAGGTATCGACAGACGTAGCCATGAGAAGTACAAGAATACCTAAAGAACCTACAGGAGAAGCAACAAGTCCCTGAGAGACCAGAAGCAACAGACGCATCTGGAGTGGAGTGAGCTATGCATGATCAGTAGAAATGAGAACAATCTTATAAGAGAATGGAATTACTACAAATGGAGTACTAGTAAGTAAAAAGAGAAGGAAGCGTACTAATCACACTGCCAGCCGATGGCCTCGGATAGCAGTGGTAGATGTGGTGGTATAGAGTGTCGAAGGACTGCTTGAGCTATCGGTAGTTTGAACCTGTGAAGTAACCTCAGAGCAGAGCTGACACATCTCTTCTCTGGTGGCCATCTTCCACACATGATCAGCCAAGCAGATCACCGTGGTAGTCATTGGATCAACAAAATTGTCCCAAAGGAATTGCTCCTGCCTGGCAAACCTTGCATCCAACCCTTGGTAGAGTGGAGCAATCAACTCTTGGAACTGACGGTTGAGATGCTCAAAGTATGGGACGAAGTAATCCTCTAGTGGTGTCCACACACTAGCACCCTCTCCGGCTACAACTACAACAGGCGGCGGTGGAACCCCAAGCGGAGGCAAATCCTCTTGTTCCAAGTCCTCCTTATTCTTGAACGGTTAGAAAGCCTTGTGCACCATGCCATCAACACCCAAGAAGCCAGTCTTGTGATGGATCAATGTCATGATGTACGGCTAGAAGACCAAGGCACCTCTCCTATCAAGTTTGCACTCTGCCATCCTAGCGGCCATCCACTCAACAATGTTCAGCTTATCCCTAGATGGGATAGCTCGGATTGCCTCATAATAAGGGATGCGAACAACATCAGAATTCTCAACCTTGGGCATGATGGTATGCCTCAACATGCTAAAGATTAAGGAAGGATACCTCCTCAAGTCCTTGCTAGCTCCTTGATTATGTTTCTCATCTGGATAGAAGACATAGGTCTCATGGTCTTGCATCGGTGGAAGACCCCCCATAAATTTCCCAGTCTTCATCTCTTCATAGCCAAGACCAATGAGAGTACCAAAATCCTAAAATGAAGCGGTGAAGATTTTCTTGCCAGTCATCCAAGTCAGAAGCTCATCCTCCAAGTTAACATCAAGAGTGGCGTAGAACTGACGGATAGCGAACTCATTCTAGTTGTGACTAAACTCCATCACATTATGAAGACCCATGACCTAGAACTTTTGGACCAAGTCCTTGATGGGTGGGAAGTCATCCCAATAGGCCCAGTTGATCCACTAACTCTCTTGCATTGGCCTGCTGATGAACTCACCCCGGAAGAGCTTGTATTGGACCTAAGAGTGGAAGTAGGTAGAAAGGGTGTCACTATTCTATTGGTAGTGCATCTCTTTGCAAGCCTCCCGGTATTTCTTGGAGCTCACCCAAGAATAGTTCCTCTTGGGACGATTTTCCAAGCGGGTTGGACGGACCCCTTCTTCCTCATACTCATCGTCGCTGTAATCCACCTCAAATTCATCGAACGAGGAGTCCTCCCTCTTGGATCTACTCGCTGGACCTTTGCCATGTTGAAGAGGCTATTCCACCTCTTCCCATTCAAGCATGGCCCATTCATCATCATCAATGACGCCAGGCGAAGTGGCCCTCTTGGATCTCCTAGCATGCGGTGTCTTCCTTTTCTTTGGTGGAACCACCCGCTCGTGAGAGGCCTGACGACTGCGTTGGTCCTCAGTGCATGGTTTCTTCTTGATGGGACCCCCACTCGATAAATGACAACCTGAGCCAGATCTATAAATAGAAACAAGAAGTAAGATCACGGTCGCACCAAACAAGTGCTAAGGAAATTTAAGAATACAATGGTATCTGCTAGCACTAAGGACCAAGGGTACAATACTGCAGTATCACATGATGTTCTTCGAGGATCCATGTAAGGTTTGGTAACAAGGATGTCAACAAAAACTAGACTTGCAACTATCTAGAGAGTAGCGGAACATCCGTGAAGGTGGTGGACCATCCGCTGAATTATAAACATTGGAATTGAGACTTGTTGATGCATACCGAAGTCTCCGACACTAGTGACGGAGAGTCCATCAATTTTCCAACAACATACAGAGAGAAATCTATGCTACGGACTGAAGGTGGCGGAGAGTCCGTAGTGGTCATGGACTATCTATCAAATTCAACACAGAAGGTAAGCCACAAGTTCAGGACATTTCTAAGCCTCCTAAGGTTTTGGTGGAACATTCTGCCAGAGCCGATGGAGAGTCCGTCAATTCTCGATTCAGCACAATTTGAACGACCGCAAGACATTAAGTTCTCAAGATCCACTACCTTAAGCAGTTCCAAGTAACCAAAGGTTACCCAATGGACAAGTTAAGCATGCTCTACATCTTCACCAAGTTGGAATTCAACAAAACCAACCCTACCTCAAGATCAAGCAAACCCTAGCCTCTTTGCTATGGAAAAGGAAGGGAGTAGCGGCCAAGGAAAGAGGATTACTCACCTTCCCACCTCGAGAAGCTTGAAGCCGTGAAGATCGACTGAAGATGGTGAAGGCAATGGCCTTACCAAGTGCGGCGGCTAGTCTGAGGAAAGGTGGTGAAGTAAGAAATAAACCCTAACTGCTCGGCTACCAACCCTTATATAGCCATGAGCTGATGGAGCATCCATTGATTTCGATGGAGTGTCCGCCACATCTGTAAGCCCAACGGTTAAGTCACATGACAGTTATAGAGAGTGCCGGAACATCCGACAAGCCTATCGAACCATCTGATAGAGGATAAAGGAAAAATCTCTCCCTCTTTTGGTTAAGTCAAATAACTTTTGCTACACACCTAAACACATACTATATATGTCTATAATAATCTACATGCAAAGTGAAATCTATGTATCTAGAAAACCAAAATAAGTTACAATTTGGAATGGAGGGATCGGTTTACTATATATACAGATAGATAGAATCCCACACACGTTTGATGACTGACGATGTAGTATGTGTTGGCACTTACAGCAAATACAATGAGCAAGCTAAAAAAATATCAAGTGCAATAATCAGCAATTGTAAACACGTATACAATAAAAAACATATGTGTGTATGTATGGAGGCAGAGGTAGTGGAAGGTCGTGGGTAAGTATATGTATGTATGCTTGTTGATCAGCGCTTCATGACCCTTCTATGGTGTCGCACTCGTGGGTGGACATATCATTAGCGATCTCGCCGGGGCCGGGGTGGACCAGATCCTTGTTCTTCCCATCTTCCTGGTTGAAGGACCCCATCACGTCGAGATGCATGGCAGCGTCCCGTGTGAACGACAGTGCTCAGGAGGAGGACAGCCACCAGGGATAGGCCAAAGATGGTGTTTACACCAAAATTTGGGAAGAAGAACACGCAAACTCGAAGCTTCCAAGATTATGTCATCAAGGAATCGATTGCATAAGGGTTGATATCAGCTGATTCAGATGCAGCACTGGAATCGGCTCTCTTCGAATGACGTCAGCAAATGACGACAATGAGCTACGGTTGGCGTCGGGAAATACACATTGGACTCTAAAAAAGGGAAAGATTAGGGTCCAAGTTATCTTAAGTTAGGAATGTTTTCTTTTATACCAAAGATTGTAATGAATCGTACTTAAGTAGGATTCATGTTTAGGCTCCGGATATAAATATTAGACCTCGGCTGTTGTAAAAGGACATTCCATCAATCAATACAAATTACTTTTTTGGCTTTATGTCAACCCTTAGAAGTAGGAGTAGTGTAGATCTCGGTGAGTTCTTCAACAAGCAGGGCTGCATCGGTCTGGCCGACCTCCGGCTTGTCTGTAAGTACCGTCATGGCTTATGCTTTAGTTTGTAAGGCTACATCGGTTAAGTTCGACGTCCACTGCGAGCTCTAACATAAGCTAGTTATCGACTCTTATCTAGTTCAAGTACGGCTGCATCGGTTAAGTTCGACCTCCATTGCTCAAATTATATTAAGGTCAAGTTATCGGCTCTACCTAAGGGTGGCATCCTTCGGGTAGATTCATTAAGTCACCGATCTTATTGATGTTCTTATTGTTATTAGTTTTCAGCAACATCAACCTACCCGGTCAAGATCGATCTAGATCGACCTCATATCCTTTTAGTCCGTCGTTTGCTTTGTTACAATACGATGTTTCTTACTTTGAGTGACGGGCTATGTTTCATCGGTTGTTCTACTTCGATCTTGATCGTGCATAGTACGCGGTTAAGGTATGTCTGATCTTGAGGAAGTTTGCTGGCTAATTAAATCTGGTCTATAGTTCGCTATTATGGCTAAAACGATCCAGTCTATCCCCACTAATGGCACTTTAGATCGGATGATGCTAGTCGGTAGATTTGTTCTCAATCAGGCGTGACCTTGGCTGTTTGCTATGCCTGCATTGGCTAAATAGCCGATCGCCTATGCTTTAACATCTACATTGTATCTCCATGATTCTATTAAATGTGGATAGATCTGTTTATTTTAAAGGTTTGATTTGTTGTCTTTATCACTGCTGCCATCGATCCGATCGAACCCCACTGTTAGAGATAGCAGGTTAAGTCTGATAAGTTCATAGATTTATCCATGTTAAATAGTCGATTGTTCATATGTTGTAGTCCCTTTTCACTTGAATCAGCTATTTTAGCCGATTCGTTCGAGCTTTCACACATATAACATGTTTTTTCGGAAAGCCTGTTAATGTATAGATGGTTTTACGGGTTCTTCGGTTTTAGTTTGTTATTATCATCATAGCTGCCATTGATCCGGTCGAACATCACTGTTGATGGTAACAGATTAGATTTAGAGCGTTTATAGATCCATTTATACCAGACAGTCGATTTGTTCGCATGTTATATCCTTTCTCGTTAAATTCATCGGCTCAATGCTTTATACTTGTAATATCTACCTAGCTGATGATTTTACTTACATCTGCGTGCATTTTACTTGTCAACATAAAATCAAACGCTGCCCACAAGCTTTATAGTCCGTAACAGCCGATTTCTGCGCGTATCGACTATTTAGTCGATTTTTCCGTCTGGCTGCTCCCGAGGCGGCACGCTTAGAACTGTCTGGACAAAACCGGCATGTTACACCTTAAATTACTGATAAACTTTCTCTCCTTGTCAATTGCAGATCGAATTGACTGGCACGCCTCAGGATGAATTCGCAGGATCGGCTAACCCTGCGTTGAAGCCAAGCGGATCTCCAGCCTTACTCCATCAAGCAGATCCTTCCAGCTTGTTACGTGCCAGGCGCATCGACATGATTTTTGCGCCCACACGGTCACCTGGAGCTTAGCTTTGCCCATGCCTGCTGGCGTCGTTTATATATTCTTGTGCTAGCTAGCTGGTAACGAACGGAATGGAGAACGGAGAATACAGGGAGAGGCTGCTCTCTGTCTTAAGTAATGGTATACGATGTGCCTCATTCATGCGACGGGTGGAGGAGAAGGTATTCAGGAGGCCGGGTTTGCTGGTGGTGTTTGGTGGAACGAAGAACTTGGAAATAAAAATGGATGGTTCTTAACTTCGATGCCTATATATATACAAGATGTGGCGGGAGAGATTGTGTGAGGTTTGAAAGCACATAGATTTTCTAAATCTAAGCCCTCCTTCAAAAGATATAGGAGAAAAGTTTTCAGCGAGACTTGATCATGAGCTAGGATTTTGGTTTAAAATGTCACCTCTTCATGGGTTAGTAATTTGAGATCAGAAGGAGGTGTAGTTGGATTTTCATCCATACACGACCATTCAAGAGGCACTTTTCGATCATCTATAATTCTGAGGTAGCTAATATAACACGTGAGTCTGGTTCTTCGTTCCATCTGACAATTTAAGTCTGATGGTAACATGAAAAGTATGCACCAAGTGGTCGTGCATGTGAAAATATTCCCATGCATTAGCAATGTTTACTCGTGGTTGATGCAATGTTGATGTCGGACTTACAGGATATATAAGTTGCCTACCCGGATACATATGATATACACTCGCAAAAATAAAGGATACATAGACGTCCAAATATGCTCTAGTATCCCTTGCAGTTGCAGCGGCAGACTGGATAAGAAGTCGAAGACTAACATGCCCCATAGTCGTAGCAACAACATCCTTGCAGTTGCAGCGGCAGACTGGAAAAGAAGTCGAAGACTAACATGCCCCGGCCCATAATCGTAGCAACATCGCATTGCAAATGCTACAACTGTAGTAGAAACCCATGAGTAGAACATGCTAACGATAATTTCTCACGAAAGTAGCTGAGGTCGAGATATGGACGTGGTCCAAACCATAGAGGGACGCATGGGTACACATAATCATAAACTTTATGTCGACAACCATAACATGAGGATGAGCCAACCAAATAATAAAGGTACACGGGGCTGCTTGGACATATCAACAAGCGCTCACGCGTCATCTGTCGATTACGAGGTCCCGTCCAAATTAATCTACCTAAACCGAGTGTCATCCTCTTGACCACAGCTCAGTTTAAGTACACTGACCTTGGAAATCACTGGAGATGCACCCAGTGCATATAGAATACACATATGACAACCATAAACCAAGACTCCACTGGTCACGGGGCTGCACATGACAGTGGAAAGGCTACACAGATGTTTAAGTGTTAAAAATTAAATCTCCCAACCTTAAATAATTAGGTACAAGCACACTCAAACCTGACTGATTTATCTTTCCACTAAGGGCAATGCTACGGTACCTCTGTTACCTACTACTAGGAGGTAAAGCAATCTGAGCCATTAATTTATTAGATTTTATAAATTAAACAAATAAATAAATAAATAAATAACTGAATAAATGAGAGAGAAATCTTTAAAATCCAGTAATCACCGGGACAAACACGAAAGTGGGGGTACACTTGCCTCCGTGATTAGAAAAAAAACTCAAAAAGCAGTCCTCTTCCAATTGGTGCACAGTGTACCGGCACAAGGCAGCGAGGAGAGGCATTTTTTTCCGTGCTCCCACCACTCATGTTACGTAATTAATTAAAAAACACGTTACCTGCAGAAAAAAAATTGGTAGCTAAACACGTTAATTGAGTCTTAAATAATTTTGGCGTTCTAAACTATGTTAGACATTAACACGTTATGTAGTCAAAGTTTATGCGTTATGCTAACTGATTAAAACTATATTATATACTTAAGAGGATCTTCTAAATTAAAACATGTTGCATGTCAACTAATGAACATTGGGAACAAAACACGCGCTGCAACGGGTACCTATCACCTAATCAAATAATCAAATTATGTTACGGACATTAGCTGTTATGGTAGTATATACTAATCAAATTATGCCATGATCAAAGTTGCAAAATAAAAAGATTTACCATATCAAATAGATCTAGAAAAAAGATTTTTATATCTAAACTTTCCTTATTTATCATATTTTACCAAATTAATAAATTAATATTTCACATATTACCTCCTAGGAAGTAATAGATCATCCCAATCATCTGATCTCATTAAATGAACGGCTAATAGTCATTTGGAGGTACCACAGTAAAGCCCTTCCATTGATTCTAAGTTGGCCCCAATCTCACTCTCCTATTTTAGTTAACAGAGTGGGTAGATGTGCCCGTCTTATCCACTCAATATGCCACCAACCATACTTTGAGCTTTCTCTGCCCATTATGGTTAGAACCGATAGCATACGAGGGGTTTCCATAGATACTACATGTTTACACTAGTAGGGATGTGCACATACATGACGAACATCTTTCGTCACTCAAGAAGCGATATTTGTCACAAATTTAGTTTTATGACAAAATTCGTTCGTCAAAAAACCGATCCTCATATTTGTTCATGTATGACAAACCCGAGCTACTCATCGTAGAAGTGGTTTGATCCGTGACGAAAAACTGACCGTCGTAGAACTGTTTTGTCACGCATAGCAGGGGGCAGCCATGCTTGCGTACATCGGCGCCGGACTCCTCTCCTCGGCCGCTACTATTCATTCCAAATAACCGGCCGGAGGCAATACTCTATAGCAAGCTAACTGCTAGCCCCACAGGGTACGCAATGGTAGGCTTGAGGATTGGGCTGGCCTACCATCTCTGTCTTAAGGCCTATAGGTTTATTTATAGGGCGTTTGTCCTACGACCTTGATGTGACATGTCAATTATACTCTCATTTTAGTTTTCATAGAGGCATAGTTCAAGTATACTCCTAGACTGGGTCAATTCATTATTGGGAGAGTCAGTAGGTCCTAATCTCAGCTAACCCTTTTATCTATGGCTACTGGTATGGAGGGGGCCTGCTTGATTTCTACTCTGTGAACATCATCTCTTCATTCCATCGGAGTTGGGAAGGCAACCTTGGCAGCCTTTGGTAATATTTCAGGGCTCGGAGGGCCTTCCAAGCCTCTCTCTCCATGTTGTCCCTTTTTTGTCAGGCCCCCCCTACCCTGTATGCTTGTCATTTGGAGAGGAATCACCTTGTCCAAAGGACTTCTCCTATTCCTTCTCATATGTATACATTCGAACTACCTCCTAGCAGTCCCGACCTTCCCTTCTCACCACGATTCCCGTGGAAGTTGTGAGAGGTCGTTTTACCAACATCCATATATAATAAGCAAACAAACTAAATCTTCTACATGTGCACCAAAAACCGCTCCGATCCCAAAAGGGCCAAAAGATATAAGTAGTTTATAAATTGTTTCCATTGTGATACAAGATTCGAGCACGTTCATTTATCCAAAACAAGTAATTTCTCCGTTCCAAATTGTAAGTCATTTTAGATTTTCTGTGTGCATAACTTTTGCTATACACCTAGACACATACTAGCTATGCCTAGAATAATAATCTAGATGCATAGTAAAATCTATGTATCTAGAAAACCAAAATAAGTTACAATTTGGAATGGAGGGACCGGAGTACTATATATACATAGATAGAATCCCACGTGTCTGAGGACTGATGTAGTATGTGCTGGCACTTACAGCAAGACAACAATGAGCAAGCTAAAAAAAATTAACAAGTGCATGCAATCCGCAATTGTAAACGCGCATGCAATAAAAGGTAGTGGAAGGTTGTGGGGTATGTATGTATGTATGTATGTATGTATGTATGTATGTATGTATGTATGTATGTATGTATGCTTGTTGATCAGCGCGCCATGCCCCTGCACCCTTCCGTGGCCTCGCACCCACGGGTGTAGGCATTGGCGTTGGCGTCGGGGCGGAACAGGTCCTCGTTCCTTCCGTTTTCCTGGTCGGCCGCCATCATGTGGTAGTTTAGCGAGCCTTGCATGGCGGCAGCGTCCTGAACGACGCTGCTCAGGAGGAGGAGGGCCATCAGGGATAGGCCCAGGACGACGGTCACCTGGAGCTTAGCTTTATTGCCCATGCCTGCTGCCCTGCTATGGCGTTTATTCTTGTGCTATAGCTCTAGCGGGTAACGAACGGAGCGGAGAATGAAGACAGGTGAGGCTGCTCGATCTCTGTCTTAAGTAGGCATACGATGTGCCTCATGCAAGCCACGGGTGGAGGAGAAGGTGTTCAGGAGGTTTGCTGGTGGTGTTTAATTTGGTCGAAGAATTTAAGTAGAAATAAAAATGGATGGTTCTTAGCTTCGATGCCTATATATGTACAAGATGTGGCGGGAGAGATTGTTGCGATGTTTGAAAACACATAGATTTTCTAAATTTAAGCTCTCCTTCAAAAGATATAGGAGAGAAGTTTTCAGCGAGACTCATGAGGATTTTGGTTTAAAATATCACCAGCTCGTCTTCCGTGAGGACTCTCTTCATGGGTTAGTAATTTGAGATAAGAAGGAGGTGTTAGTAATTTGAGGACTCTCTAAGTAGCTAGAGTGGCTATATACTCTGAGGCCAAAAGCCAAAGAACTTGCTCATAACTGAGTGCATGGCATTTCAAAATGATTAGTAACTCTGGAGGAGCGTACAACTTTTCTCACAAGGAGCACAAGTCCAAACCACCATACTCGTGCCCAGATAAGGGACGAATCATGTCTCCAACCTTTCCTACATTGACTCAAGTCATCCAATGAACGATCGAGAGGTGCAAGAGTACTAGCCGCTCTAGCTACTCCCCCCAGTCAGTGTGGATTACCCGATCAGATCACAATATGATACTAGGCTTATTATTACCAATCCCATATGCATGTGGAATTTGTTATGTATGAGAGAGGTGTTCAAGGCTCACTCAAACAGATGCAATGGTACTTAACTGACTCAAGTGAGTTATTTCAAGCAAGACCTTGACTCGCCGTGACCCAGCCCCATGTCGAGCCTAGTCCACATTCATTTATCGTTCATACCTTATTAACATGAACAACATCCCTCTTTAGCTTATTGTATTATTGGATCCTTAAGCAAATTGCTACCATAGGCAAGTTTTAGCTTAAGTCATGGTGTTTCCTCACTGTTACCTATAGCTCGCGAAAGAGGCTTCTTACTCGACATTCGACTTCTACCACCTCTAAGCAAAAGCTAAGCACAGTTGTTACCCTTCCCATTGGTGAGTAGTTCCAGACGACTAATCCTTAAGTTACACTAGATTGATGAGGTTACACTAAGGGTAGCAAAGTTCATTTGTTAACCCAAATAACATGCATATATAATAACATAAATGCACATGGGCGAAACAAGGAGTATCCAAAATAGAGCTCTTTAAGCAGATGTGTTTGCCTTTCATGATGGCCGCATGGGCTTGGGCCAGCATGGTTACTTGATGTCTCTCTCTATCTGTTTGCTCCTGTAGAGGTTCATACGGAAGTATGAGAGAGAGGGAGTGATTAGGAGATTTGTTGGCTTAGGGACATGAGGTTACTTCCTTAAGTTGATCCCTAAGAGAAAAGAGAGAGAGAGAGAGAGAGAGAGAGAGAGAGAGAGAGAGAGAGAGAGGTTGTTGTGTTTCTTGGTACGACAAGTTGGGAAAGAGGGTCCAATAGATAGAGGGCTTGGGTGCAACTAAGGCTTGCTCTCCCACTTCGGAGCATTCATGTGGAGATAGAGTGGATCCCCAGATACCATGAAAGCATAGTGGATTGAATATAATGGGTGGGATAGATTATACAGTAATGCTATGATTAGGGCGTCCGAATGTCAGACGCTACGTGGCTTCACGTCGTCCACGTATTCACAATTATCTGATACTCCCATGTCGCCTCCAAAAAATCCCCCACTCCGCAAGCTGCCAACTGCAAGCACGTTCGGCTCTCCTCCGCCATGGTCACACCCCAACCTTCAATTGAGGTCCAGACCCCAACGACTCGTCGTGGTTTACTACCGCTCCTTTCCTCCTCCATGGACGCACCCCAACTTTCATTCGCCTCCTCGCCTCCTGCTCTTCCTCACCATGGCCCTCGCCACCACCATGACCTTCGTCCTACTCCGCCCGCCCCTCACCATCGTGATCGCGGCATCCACTGCCACGTGGCTGCTCTCCAAGCTCCCCCAAGCTCGTGGTGTTGCTCATATCCTTGGATGGCTTCCACTTCGAGTACCAGTACAAGGTCCCTCTCCCGCACATCCGCTACCTCATCGCTGGCGCCGGCATCGGCGTCCTCCTCATCGCATCCTCCTCTGGCTAGAGACAGAAAGGGCATCGTGGTCGTGACGTACATCGCGACCGCCTCGAGGCTTTCTAGACATGGTGGTCGCCGTCCACTAGAGTGTCACGCCAGACATGTTGCAAGCGTATGTTTCAAGTGTTTCAGGGTTTCATATGCATGTTGCAACTGTTTCAAGTGGATGTTGCAAAAGTAGATCGGAATATTACACATGTTGCAATGGCTATACACGTATGTTGCAAGCATCTGTTCCAAATGTTTCATCTGTTTCTGCAGACGTATGTTGTAATTTGTTTATTTGGATATTGCATATGTTTCACACATATGTTGCAAGTGTTTTATTTGAATATTGCACATGCTTTTGCAATGGTTTTTCAAGTGTTTTTAGATGTTTTTTCAAGTGTTTCAGACATATGTTTCAAGTGTTTCATCTGCCTTCGTCCGTATGTTGTAAATGTTTCATCTGGTAGTTTCAAAAGCAAATCGGGTGTCGCTGCTGGGTCCCACTGTCGGTGTTTTCAGGCCACCGACGAGTAAGTTTGCATTTGCGCGTCTGGCTCGAATGGTGTGCTCGGAGGACATAAGGATTTATACTGATTTGGGTGAAACGTGTAACACCCCTAGTGTTACGAGCTCGTTTAGAACCGTGATTTAGGCCTAAGAAAAATTTCTGAATCGAGCTTCTCGGGTTTTAAATTTAAAACGTACTTAAGGAGATAAGCGAATCATGTGTGACTTAATTTTGTTGACTCAAATCAACGCCCAAGTTAAATTACTAAGTGTGTAAAGATATTCAGAAATGTCGAACGACAATCCTGTCAAATAAATAGCGAACGGTTTGCTCTAGTAGATTAAGCAGGAAAAACAACTTTTATAAATAAAATAAAATCCATTAATAAATAGAACGATATACATATATATATATATATAGCTTTTGAATCAAATTTAAATTTGAGTTTTGTTGAAATTTTTTCTAAGCCTAGACGTTGCAAATTATCTAGATTAGTAAACCGTTATATATATATATATATATATATATATATATATATATATATATATATATATATATATATATATATAATATATATATAAAAACAAAGAAAAAAAAGGGCACACGTACTCCTACAGCTGCTCTGTCCTCTCTGTACTAGATCTCCGCTGGACACGGCTGCAGTTAAGATATCTAAGGGCCTCTTTGTTTTTGCAGTGTCTCCTAAAATTCCTGTCATATTAAATGTTTGGATACATATATGGAGTATTAAATATAGACTAATTATAAAACTAATTGCACAACTTGCGACTAATTTGCGAGACGAATCTTTTAAGCCTAATTAGTCTATGATTTGACAACGTTGTGCTACAGTAAACATGTGTAATGATAGATTAATTAGGCTTAAAAAAATCGTCTCGCAAATTAGCCTCCATCTATGTAATTGGTTTTATAATTAATCTATATTTAATGCCCCTTATTAGTATCTAAACATTCGATGTGATATGAATTTTAGGAGCGACTAAAGAACCAAACACCCTTAGCTTTTAGCGCTAGGTGTTGGAACCCGCTAATAGCCGGATATAGCGCGCGAAATCCGCTAAACATTGCGTGATTTAGCGCCGCGAAGCTGTCGCACCTCACTGTTCTGCGCCGGCCTTCCGTCAGAGCAGCAGAGAGGGCTAGAGACGTGTTGCAGTGGAGAGAGATAGAGAATGCAGGCCAGAGGAGTCACGAGTTGGACCTTGGACAAGGAAACTAATAAAGAAAGAGTGCAGGCCTCGGTAGGAACGTGTGTGGCGAGGATTGATCAGGCTGTGATTATTAGAAGATAAATAGCGGCGATAATAGCGGCTATAGCAGATCGACGAGGCTGCCTCTAAACTTTATATCTCGAGATTTAGAACTTTGCTCTGTACAAGTTGACCGATTGTTGCTTGGCTCTTTCTTCTCTCATGTGTTGTGTCACGGCTCTGTACCTTCGCGAAGCCTGCATGGAGCTGATTCACGCGCGCCCTATAGACGTCGTCGGACAGCTGGTCACCAGCACCACCACCTCATGCAGACCAGGCCACTCCATGTCGCTGCTGCTGTCTCGTCGCGTCACCTCCTGCCGCGCCGTGCCATTTCATGTTCTGTGCGTGAGCAGGCGTGTCGCTGCCGACCACGTTGTGCCAGGCCACTGCCCCACGCCGCATTTATGAGATTGGACGTACTGCGTAGCTCCCTGTTCCCTCTCGTGCGCCGCTCTTCTTTACCACCGTCCGCTCTCTTTCTCTTGGCTGCCAACCGCCAACGCCGCTACTCTGCGCGACCTCCCCTGCCTCCCGTCCGCCGTCGCCCAGCCACCACAAGCGCGAGCGCTCCTTGGCCACGTTGGGCCTGCTGCTCCTAGGCGCCGCTCCCTCCTCTGCTTGCCTCGCGCGGCGCCCCTGCCACCAAGGCCATAGTCGCCGCCGCCCCCTCCTCGGTTCCTGCTCGCTGCCCCGCCGTCTCAGCTCCGGGCACCGAGCTGCCTCTACACGCGCAGCACGCCCGGGCTCCGCCACGGCTACTCTTGTTCCCCCGGTGCGCTGTGGAGCCGTGCCGCAACGCCGCTCCCTCCCGCGTCGTTCCATCTCCGTGTCGAAACCCGCACCACCCCACTGTGGCCGTGCCATCGCCGCCAATGCAGTTGGCCGCGTGCGTGCGTGGCCAGCGTGCCTCGGGCCGCCTTGGTCGTGCCGCCAGCGGCCGCGGGTGCGGCCGGGTCCGTTGCGGCTCCTGTGCCGTCTAGCCGTCGTTCCACCAGCGGAAATCAGACGGAGGTTGTCCGCCTCTGCTCCTCTGCTTCGCCCATGGCTGGAGGAGGGTGAGAATCCAAGAATAAGCTTTATATAGGGTCCTAGTGCAAAGGACGTGACTCGCATGAACAGTAGAATACGAAATAGATCGAAGCGTAGGGTTGTTTTTTATAACCGCCAGGTCGAATGGGTAGGCCGCGCGTGGGCCAGTTTGCTGGGCCGTCCGCGATGTTGCTGATTGCCACGCTGGGCCGGCCTTTGGGCCGACGTGCATGGGTCGCTTGCGCCACGCGCCGTGCCCCGCCTGGGCCGGCCTGCTCCCGCGTTGTTGGGCTGGTCTTGCGTCGCTGGGCCGCGCGCGCGCGGTGAGCCTGCGGGCCGAACTGGCTCGCCGCCGTGGGCCTCGCTGAGGCCGCGCCCACAGCTGGGCCAAATAGGTGG